>SIJG01000008.1:364214-964214 GCA_023374025.1 Heterodera schachtii | reverse complement strand
AAGCAATGAAAACAAAAAGTTCCAAGAGAATTATAAATTTAAAATTGGTCATTTTTAATGAGCTAACATATGTAAATAAGCAACTTTTTGCGCATTCAAAGAAGTTGGTTAGATGTGATGAACGAACAAATAAGCTAAAAAGTTATTGCGTTCCCAAAAATGGCCGGGACGGGTTTTGCCAGTGGGCGGGGGGGGGAGGGATTGAAAATTCATTTATTTTAAATAAATGTTTAATTTTTAGTCGATTCCGCCCCCTCCGCCACTTCCCTTCCACCACATTTTTCCCAAAATTTGTGGGACTACCAAACAAATTTATGCACATTCATACATATGTTAAGTGCTCAAAAAGCATGCCCATGATTCAGTTAGTATTTTATTTATCATCCGAAGAAAACGCGCATTGCAAGGGTTACGGTAGGAGGTGGTACGGTATTGGATTAGCTGTGATTGAGTTGGAAAAATTTGGCAAAGTCGGATTGGTTGGCTTTTGCCTTGTAACAATTTTGCTGCCGATAGGGATTCGCATTCTTCGTCGGCACTGTTCGGAATTGCCTCTGTTAATGGTTTTGACAACAAATTGTCGGGGTCGAGATTCCCGAACAAACAACACCCATTATTCCGATAGCTTTAAGGTCAATTGACACGGAAATTTCCCGATGCCAGTGACCAAAAAGCCGAGAACCGAGACTCTCGAGTAATTCTGCATCATTTATCTGTAGTGTAATGTCCGACTGATACCGATTAAATTGATTATATTTTAGTGAATAAAGCAGAAATATTACGCGCAATTTATCACAATTAAATAAATTACGTAATTAAAATGAATTTCGAGGGATGGGAAAGAAAATCAGCGAATTGCCGCCAATTTATTATTATTTTTGAATGTTTTATAATTATCAAAATAAAATTGTCATTAAAAAGGCGATCAAACTCACATGATTAAAAGGAACAAATGAACATTTATTTGAAAGAGGAAAAATAATTCGAAAGAAATAAAATAAAAAAGAATTTCGACATTTAAATTTCGTTTAGCAATTCATTCATTTGGCCTCATTTTTTGACATTTTCTTTTTTTATACATATTAAAAATGGGAAAATTTAAAAGAGACAATTAAACGGAAAAAGCAGCAGAGGAGAATGACATTTATTGAAAGAAAATCGACGCAAAAATAAATTAAAATTTAAATTAAAAATTTAATTTGTTTAATTTTATTCCATTTTTTGATTTTGGTTTTGGCGGGTGGAAAAGAAAAGCAATTTATTCTTATTTATACAATAATATTTTATTATAAATTTTTACTTTTTGTGTGCGCACGACAACAATGTTTTTTTTTGTCCGACCTCCCAAAAATTAATTAAATCTGTCGCAAAAAAAGCCCGAAAAATATTGGCATTTTTTCTAATTTATTTTTAATTAAAAATATTCAAAATAAATGTTTGATGAGAAATTCTCAAAAGAATTTTATGAATGTTAATAAAACGGAAAATTTATATGGAAAGGGACGGACGGACGAAAGATGAAAGAAGCGCCGGCGGACGGAGAAAAGCGGCAGAGAATCCAAAGCGAGAAAATCAATGGGAGGGATTATAAAATTTAATTTTCATTTAATTTATTCGAGATTTTTAGGGCTGAGAAAAGGCAAATGGAAAAGGGAAAATAAAAGAGAAAAAAGAGGAAATTAAATTCAAAAGAAAAGAAAAAAAGGGAAAAAGAGGAAATTGAAGAAAAAAGCAAAAACAGATTTTGAAATTTGAAAATAAAATTGGAAAAGCAGCACACATTTGTCGTTTGTGAGATGAGAGAAAAGAGAGAGAAATTTGGGCACAAAGAAATTTAAAATGGCCACAGATGTGAATTTTGGTTTTTAAAATTAATTTAGCACAAATGCATTTGCAATTTACACAAAGTTTCTTAATAATAAAATATTTATTTTTTTTTTGTGAGTTTTCCATTAATTTTTTAGGCCTTTCACAGAATTTTTATGGCTTCCCATAAAATTTGCCCAATCGTTGGTTGGGCTTCATTAGTCAAAGATTGGAAAGCATCGGCCAAATGAAAGATAATATTTCAACCGAAACTGAATCTCGACACTTTGCATTTGCATCTGTCGAAGTAAATCGAAAGAAATAAAATAAAAAATAAAAAAATAATTAAATTTGTAAAAACTTTTCTGGGCACACACAATTAGAATTAATTTTTGAATATTATTTCCAAGTGTCCAAGGGACGAAGGGAAAATTATTGAAATTTCCGTCCAATTTATTAACTTATTGTCCTTATGATCAAATTTTATCAAAAATTTCAAAAAAGATTAAAAAAGCCTCAAAAATAATTCAAAAATTAGTCTGCTTCTCAAAAACCACAAAATGAGCTAAAAATGCTTTTTAAAAAAGAATTCGCTGCATTAAATACGGGGGGGGAGGGCAAATGAAAAGATGACAAAAAAACAACAAAATTTGCAAATTTTGAATTCTCTTTTTCCCATATTATATAATAAATGCAAATTAATGATTGCTTTTGCCCATTATTTTTGCCATTTTTTCCATTTTTGTGCCCTTTCGCACATTCATTCGTTCATTCGCTTTTATTGCGCTGCAATTTTCGTCTCCTTTTGCAAATTTTATTCTCCTGCCATTCCCTTTGCATCGTTTCGGTCGTCCATTAATTTTTTTTTGTTGAAAATATAAAAATGAAAAATGAAATTGGATCTTTCGCTGTTTTTGCGCTTTTTGCCCCCGCCAAATCGCCCGTCCGTCCGTCCGACCATTGCCCTCAAAAATCCTTCGTCAGTCGCCCCCATTCTCAGCAACATTTATTCGAGTGGGCCGCCCCAATTTTTCGTTGTTTTTTTTCATTTCGTAGCAAAATGCGAAAAAGAGTTGGAAATTTGGGAAATTGGGGGAGAGAAGGAAGACACAGAAAATGGGGTGGGGGGGGCGAATTCAGCACTTTGCAATTTCGTGTCGAATTTTATTTTGTTAGAAATTGGGACGGACGTAAAATGGACGGACAAACGCCAATTTATGACATGGAAAAGAAAAAATAAGAAAAATTGTGTTGCTGGAAGCAGTTTGCTGAATTAAATGGATTTTGTGATGTGAAATTGGAATTGTTTTGCAGAATTTTATTTGATTTTAATTGGCTCAATTTCATACATTTGATCGCCTTTATGTCGAGGGGACACATTAAAATTACCACGGGAAAGAGCAATTTGTCATGCTATCATCAGCTTACAATTAGCTGTTTTGTTTGTAAAACTTTGGTCCATTTTCCCCTGCTTTAATTCTCTCACTATTGCTTCTTGAATTTCATTTTTTGATGATTTTTGACCAATTCATTTGTCAGTTGTGCGTAAATGGACCAATTCAGAAGAGAGTGCCCAGCGGACATTAATTTGTGGCCATTTATTTTTTATTTAATTTTTAATTTATTTTTAGGCATTCATTAAAAATGTATTTATCCATTTTGGTCTTTACCAGAGAAGTAAGGAGCATTTTTAGAAAATCAGCTTATTTGACCAAACACCAAATCAAATTGGGGTAAAAGAAGAAACTAATTTCCATAAAAATACGTCAGAAGCCGAGCATCGAAAAACGATAAGTGGACAAAAATAACTTACATTATAAAGAGAGCCTTTTTACCATGGAAAAATTGAAACCAATTAAAAATAATTCCCACTAATTTGATGTTTGTCGGAGTGCAAATGTCGGCAAAACCATTCATTAAGGTTAAGAAATGTCCCCATTTACACACACAAAAATGATGATTAAATAATAATGTATTTAATTGATGGGATGGCTCACTTTTCATAAGAGAAAGTAATAACAAAGGGACGACGAAACAGCTAATAATGCCCAAAAAATGTCAAAATGGAAAGGAAATGAGAAGCATTTACATATCAAATTCGGCATTTTATGCCTGCTTCTTCTGTTGGCAATTAGAGGCGCCGCTTAACTCTCATCAAAGGAGCCGCTCACTTGGCGGCACAAAAGTCAAAAGTCACTCCGTCCGTCCGTCCGCCGATGGTCCGTCCTCATCTCCCAATTCTCAATTCTCATCAATGCTCCATCCATTTTCATTTTACATAATTATTTCATTTTATTTACCACATTGCTCCGAGTCACGGGCGGAGGGGGGGGGGGCATTTTGGCCGTAGTCATGGGACCCCCCGGGGGGGGGGGGGGAATGGCAACAACCAATTTTATTTTCGCAATTTCAATTAAATAAATTATAAATACACACACAAAAGGCACCCAACATCCATTCGTCAGCAGTGAGTGTGAGAAGGGACACAACGCCACACATTCACTCTTTTCCCATCACTTCGCCAAAATGAAACGAATTTTGAAGCTTTTCGAACACATTTCTATATGCATATATTTTGCTTTTTTGGCTAATTTTTTTATACATTTTCCTATTGGTCATTAATTTGTCCATTTTCCGTTTACGCGCCTTCAGCGAAGGCGCTGCCCAAAAATTGGTTTGACATTTGCTAGCCGACATTTGCGGACATCTGCGGACGCGACAATAATTGGAGGAGAAGGAGAGGGAATAGGAGAGATTTTTATAATTTATTTGATGGGTTTTAAAGAGAGGAAGAAAGAGAGAAAAGACGCATTGTATTTCCCATTTGTATGATTTCTTTTCCCTTTTCACACTCTCTCCCACTTCTTTTTCTCTCCTCCATCGTATTCCTTTTTATAATTTTTTATTAATTAATTTTCTTAAAATAATTAAATTAATTAAGATAAATTTATTACCCCTTTTCCTATTAAGCACACCCAATTTTGCACTAATTAAAATAATGACAAAATTCTGATAAGAATTTTGTATATCACCACACAAACTTTTGTTTAAATCTCTTTATAAACTGTAACAAATAACAACGAACAAAAAGAGAAAATGCCGTAAATCAAAGTCAAAATGATCAATCACACTTTTCTGTCACGGCCGATCAAATTTTGGACCTTAAAAAAAATTTTAAAATGGGAAATTGCAGAGAATCTTACGGGTGGGTCAATTATTTGGAGAGTTTTGCAGGAGATTCTGTGCTGTCCGCTGTGCTGGTCCCTCCCGAAATATTGCACATTTATCCGTTGACCCATCTAAAAATATGAAATAAAATGAGACAAATTTGAAAGTTTCAGCTGTTTTTTAATATAAATTCCCACTTGGAGGCCCAAAGAAATTGCATTTCTCCGTCCAAATGCCGAAAGGTCCGAATTACGCAGCCAAATCGGATGGGCACCGTCACGCAAAGAAACCTAAAAACAAAAAAGAAACATTTATACGAGATTTGGGAATAGGAAAATAATCGAAAATGAAAATGGCGCATTTGATGAGCAATTAAAGTGGACGGAGAGCAAACCAAAGATATTAAGCATATAAATAAAAGGCAGTTAGTAATTTTGTACAAAATTTCAATAATTCAAAATTTTATGAAGAATTACTATTGAAATTTTTCTAGAAAAAATTAAATTAAAAATTTCTTTAAAAATTAGGGGGGGGGGGGGCGAGCTGTTCCCGACGGTGGCACCATGCGATCATTTGTGAGTGTGTGGTGACCCCAAAAAACTGACCATCACTCCGCCCTCCATTATCTGCACAATCTCCGCCTTGTAAATGGCTCCGAATTGGTAATGCTCCTCCTGACGTTCCTCCAGCAACCTTTGAAACAAAATTCCAATAAACATAAATCCTTTAGAATAGCGCCCCTTTTTCCACCGCTTACTTTGTCAACATTTCTTTACACTTTTCCATGCATTTTTTGTCGGGCGCAAACAGCAAAATGTTGGCTTCATCTTCCGAACTTATCTTAACCATGGAAAGGGAGGCGTAAAAACAATGAAAACTAATTAAAATTCTAGTCGCCATAATTTTTTAAATTTGGTTTCCGGTCACCTTCACGCCCGTCTCCGCCTCGAGCAGTTTGGCGTTGTAACCGCCCGACCGGAAAATGATCGACTTTTTGTAGACGGGCAATGGCATTGTTTCGACGATGGGCACGGACGCTTTGAACTCGGCCCTTTTGGAACAAATCATTCACATTAAGCTTAAAGTTTTGTGTAATTTTTTCATTACGCTTAATTCCGGATTTTTCAAAAAACGGTGACCGGAGAAACCTAACAAATTTGTGAGCATAAAATTATTAAAAATTATTGCACAAACCGTGGTTCCGCGATTGTGTCGCGCATCAGTCCCAGCAGATGGACAATACCCTTTTTGCCCTGGAGGAGAGCGTCGCGAAGAACACTAAAAATATACATGGAAAATTGGGCACCGAATTCCAACGGTTTTTAGGGAGGAATTCCGATTTTTAGTGTTAATTATTTGTCACCTCAAAGGAAGTCCGCAAATTTTGAGGTCCATTTGCATGGCGGTGAAGCCGCGTTGGGTGCCCGCAATTTTGAGGTCCATGTCACCGGCATAATCCTCGTAGCCCATCAAATCGGTCATCAGAGTGTACTCGGTGCTAACAAATAAACGGAAAAAAGAACGATTCGGTTTAAAAAAGGAAATAATTAGAGTTTTAAATGATAGTAATTAGTCACCGCTTTCCCTCTCCGTCGGTGAAAAGTCCAAGTGCCAGGCCGGCCTAAAAATGAAAAAGCTTTTTTGGTTGTCATTTCCTTTCCCACCACGTGATTGGCCAGGAGGGGAACGCCGGCGTCAAAAAGTGCCAAAGAACCGGCACAAACGGAGGCCATTGAGGTGGACCCATTGGACTCGAGGACCTGAAAAAGCCAATTAAGTGGTAGAGAGATAGAGAGAGAACACAACCAAAAGGGCCCATTTTTATACAAAATCGGTCAAATTATTTTTTAATTTACCCTAAAATGTATTGCTTTTTTTGCTATGAATCCATCCCTGACACTCCCAGGGCTGGCGATTTGAAAGCAATTAGAAAAGCGTCGGGTACTCTCTCCGTGTTCAATACAGTGCGTTGTACTATTCTCAAAAAATAGAGAGCAGGATCCCGACTCGAGATCCGTCCCGAACCTATTTTAAATTCTAGGGATTGATCGGGATCCCTCCGACCCCAGCTGTCCGGTCTCAAAATGGGATACACCCCAAAACGTCGCCGGCCCGAAACGTCGCCGGGACATAACGTCGCCGCAAAAAAAAAATAAATAAATAAAAATTTTCTAAATTTTAAGAAAACTTAAAAGTATTTTAGCTTTTTGAAAATCTAAGTGTTAATAAAAACTAAATTTATTGAATTCCGGAAAAAAACCAACATGAAAAATTTTTTAAAATTTCCTTGAAAGGAATTTTTTTGAATTTTTCTAGAATTTTTTTCGTATTAAGCTAGCTAACTAACTCTAAGACAATTTATCTAGATTTTTTTCTAAAAATAGAAAAAAAAAATTTTGCGGCGACGTTTCGGCGGCGACATTTTTTCCTGGTCCGCTCAAAATGACCTGACACGCCAGTCGGACGGTGTACGGGAATTGCTCGGGCATCACTTGGCGCAATGCCTTCTCCGCCAACAATCCGTGGCCAATTTCGCGCCGATTTGCAAAACTTCCTGAAACAAAAAGTGCCAAAAAACTCATTGATTTGTGTTGCATTTTCCCACCTCTCTCCTCAAATTCATTTGTCGCGAATTGGGGAAATTCGTAGTGCAACATAAACGTTTTCTTGCGTTGAGCGCCGAGCAATTGCTGTAACATTAATTCCAGTTAATTGTCTTATTTTCCGGAGAAAAAACGATTTACGGCAATTGCGTCCGGGTGAAAGGCCGCCTGAGGCGAGTCGAAAGTGACCGTGGAAAGCACCTGAAATGGGAAAATCCCTAAAATACACCAAAAACAACAATTAGGACAGCAAAACCTGTGACTGGCCACGCTGAAACAGTGCCGAGCCGTGCAACTTTTTGTACAAATTCACGCGACAGTCAATGGGACGGAATTCGTTCAACGCGCGCCCGTCAATGCGACGGCCCGTCTCAATGACGAGCTGACGGTGCAACTTTTTGGCCTGAAATTCGGACGGTGTTTTAAATAAATGGTGGCCAACTGTGAAATTATGGTGTTCCAATTTATGGAAAAACCCAAAATTTGTTTGGGGAGGGCCAACGGGAAGAAACAGCAAGAAAGAATCATGTTATAAAACTGACCAGCTGATTGAACGCCTTGTTAAGCTGCGATTCACTGTAATGTGGCGCTTGCCGATTCATCAGAAGACGCCATCCCTCGAACACCTGAAAATTGGGGAAAATAAAATGGAAAATGAATAATAATTGGGGGACGGACACTTGAAGAGGGACACTCACTCCGGAGCAGGTCCTTCTCCCCCCCCCCCTCTCTATAAATTTTCAAAATTTTTCATAGAAAATCTTATTGTTAGAAATTTTTTAATAAGAAAATTACAAGGAAAATTTTTTCAAAATTTCTAACTTTCAAAAAAATTTAGAGGGGGAAAGGGCGACTCGTCGCTGCCCACTCATTCATTCATTTGTCACTCACTTCGTCCATCGCCTCACGTCTGGACATTTTGTCATGGCTAAAGTCCGAGAAAATGGCCTCCAGCGCTCCCTGGCAAACTTCGCAACGTTCGGCGAGTTCGGCCAGAGAAGTGTCGGTGAGTTCGGGGTCAAACTGAAAACGAATAAACGTGTAAAAGAACAGACATTCGTTCCTCCGGGGTTGGCTTTACCTCATACTTTCGTTTTCCCACTGCGTCGGCCAACCGCTGAATGGCCAATTGCGTTTTTTGGATGGCATCAAAGCCCCGATGCATCGCCTCAACTGAATCACACGGTTTTCATTTTTGGAATGGTACAATTGTAATTATTGGTTTAAAGTAGAGCCATGGGAGAAAATTGTTGTTAATAATATGGGAATTGAACCAGGATGGAAAAACAGAATTCACTGGGCGTCTAAAAACCTCAGAAATTGAGTTTCAGAAAAGTGGTCATTTGCCAAAATTTTCGATTTTCATTAATTTTTTCGGGGGAAACGACCTGGGGGGGGGGGGGGGGGGTGACCCGCCGCTCTCTCTTTTGGCTGTCTTCGCTGCTCACCCACCGAACTGTTCCGTGTCCACCTCCCGTCCCTCCATCTCCACCATTAGCACCCGTCTTCGGTCGTCCCTTTCCGTGCCCAATTCCTCGACACTGTCCTCGTCCATTTGACTGGTGCCGGCCAACACCAAATTCATGGCACTTCGCTTCAGCAATTCGCGCGACGGATTTAGCACAACCTTTTCAAAGGGGAGACAAATAATGTCAAAAACTGGTTTGGCAAAATCATTTATTTATTTAGCTGACATTTCCGTCGACAATTCCGACGCGCGCCGCAGCAGTCGTACAGCGCAACGGCACCGGCGAAAGTGCGAGCGCAGCAGCTGCCACATTTATGCCTAAAATGGTGCTGTCACCGCTGTCCGGGTCCAATGCCAACGGTTTGCAGACGACCTAAAAAGAGGGAAAGGAAATAGACGAAAACGGGGAAAAATACTAATTGAAATAAAAAGGAAATCGCAATTAGTCATACGATTAAACAAGGAAAATTGGCAAATTTGTCGGTATGCGATGTTTTTTCTAAATGTCTCCTTTCATTGCAGTGAATTTTTGGATTAAATTTATATTTAAAATCCGAGCACGGACATGAATTCGGCCGGGGAAATTCTGTGGAACGGTCGGACGGAGAGAGCGGTCGATGACACGCGAAATTGCGACCTGTTGCTCATCGTTGGAGATCTCTCTGTAACAGAAAATGTTCAGAGTAAGTCAATTTCACTTCCCTTGAAGAATTTTTTTTGGCATTTTTCAGAAATTTTTTTAAATTTTAGGTGGGCGGTACAAAACAAAAACAATCAAAAAAAGTGTTTGACATTTGAGCATACGTGTGCAAGGGGGGGGGGTCAGGAAATGGGTCGTGCGTTCGGCGATGGCCCCCCCTAGGGGGGGTCAGCATCAAATTTTTTGCGTTCGATCATTTTTGCCCCGGTGAAGACCTTTTTTTTTTTTTTTTTGCTTTTCAACCACTTTTTTTTTTGCGGCACACTTTTTCCAAAAGACTTTTCGGGAACAGGGGGGGGCCGGCGGTGCCGATAGGCGCCGCCGGGGAAAATTTTTAAATTTTCGGTGTGCTTTGTTAACAGATTTTCACCAAAAAATGGCCAATTTTTGCGATTTTGAGCCAATTTTTAAAGAAAAAATGGGATTTTTGGGGTCCGGCGGTGCCGATAGGCGCCGCCGGGAAAATTTTTGAAAATTTGATTGTGATTTGTTAACAGATTTTCACCAAAAAATGACAAAATTTTTGCGAATTTGGGTCAACTTTTTAAGAGAATTTTTAATGAAATTTATAAAAAATAGGCAAAATTTTTGAAAATTTTCAGCCCCTCCTCTTGCGTTCGACGAAATCCTTCAGCAGAATTCGTCAAACGCTAGAGGAAAAGCGTGTCGAACGCAGAAAAATTGGAAAATTTTGGCGAAATTTCTTAGGGAAATAGTCAATTTTCAAGTCCCCACTTTTGCGTTCGACAAAACGACCTCAGGGTTAGTCGAACGCAATGCGCGACCTTTTTCTCGTTTTTTTCCTCTTTCCTTTTCCTTTTCTCTCTTTTTTTTCTTTTCCTTTTTTCCTCTTTCTCCTTTTTCGCGACCCCCCCCCCCCCGCCTCGTGCGTTCGACCACCCTCCGACCCCTTGCGTTCGGCGTCACGACCCCCCCCCCCCCTGCCCCCCCCCTTGCACAGCTATGCATTTGAGTAACGAACTATAGTAATAAGAATGACTGACCTGCGAAAATAGTTGGACGGAATTCGGCCAATGGCCGAGGCGGACTGACGAAAGTCGACGGTAAGTGCCAAGCCATCGGAATACTGAAAAAAGCAAACAAAGTCCGACTGACAAAGGACCAAATTTAGCCATAATTCGGTTTTAATTTTTAAATATTTCTGCCATTTTTCACTTTCGTGTGTTTTTTCCCTTTGGCATGCCCTGCGTCTCTTCCGTACCGAATTTGCGCTTGGCGTTGTGTTTTTGTTTTGTTTGTTTGGTGTTTTGCCCCGTCCGTTTCCTCCCGGCCCCTCCTCTCCGTCCGTCTCCTCCTCGTCCGCTTCGTTGTCCATTTGTCGCCCTTTGTGCGTTCCGTCCTCCTCCTCCTCCGTCCGTTCAATTTGCGCTTCGTCTGTGCTGCCCGCTGAAAATGTTCCTTCTCCCTCTCCGTCCTCCTCGAGCAGTTCATCCGCCGAAAGGGCGGGCTCAGTGTATTTGCTGACGACGGAGCACAAAATCTAAAATTTTACCGTAATAGGATAAAAAATCAAATTTTTGTTTCGTTTTTTCAATTTCTGGTTTTCCCGACCGCGTTGTCCTCCGCCGCGTCGTCCGCTGCGCCAGCCTCGCGCGTGGAAAGGACCACCGAAGCGGAGGTCAAACGCGCCATCCAACCCGCGCGGAACTCCCACTGCGTTCCGTCCGCGTGTCGCAATCGTTCGGCGTGCTGCTGACGCACACGGGCCGACGAAGAAGCGCTGGGAAAAGAAAATGGGCAAAAATATGCAAAATAGAATAGAGTCCATCGGAAACAACGAACCATCTGCTGTTGGCCATGTTCGTTGCTGCGGCTGCAAAACGGGAAGAGCAACAGCACGACCGCGACCGGAGAAAAGCAACTGTCGGCTTATGCAACATTTAGTTATCCAAAGTTGCTAAATGTTTTTTTGTTCGCTTATTGTCTCTTCAAAATAATAAATTTTCTGTAAAAGTGGATAAATCTAATAAACACCGAACTTGGCTTCTATTAGGGCAAGGGCATCGGAAAATTTGGATGGAGGGTAAAAAAAAAAGGCAAAAATAGTTGGCGTAAAAACAAAAATGCAACATTCAAAACAATAAAGAGTACCTTAGAACCTTTTTTCGGCAACCTGGGTTTTTCTGGAACTTAATTTTCTTGGATTTTGTTTAAAAAATTCAGGTTCAGGTCAAATATGAAAAAAACCCAGGTCCATATGTCTATCAGGCACGAGAAACCTAGATAATTAAAAATTTGTTACTCCGAGTGACCACTTTTTATTTCAATTATATTTAACGAAAAGTGAAACCGCATCAACAGTAACAGGCGAATTCAAAAAGCAAAATATTTTGAAAAAACAATCATCATAATACACGAAGAATGAATAATGAATGAGTCAGAATTGGAACAGCAACAACAATAATCATTCACTGATTCATTCGCTTGATCAGTCCGTTTGCTGTGCTTTCTGCGCCTTAGTGCTGCTCCTCCTTCGTCTCCTTTTGCTGCCCCTTCCCTTCCCATTCCTCGTGGCGAACGTCGCAATTGGCAAAGGACCGCTCCAAGGCCCAGAAACGGCCGAACGCGCCGATGTCCCACGCGTTCCGCCACAGCTCCGTCCACGGCCATCCACGCAATGTTTTGTCGTGGGCAGCGTAAAAGTCATTCTTCAAAGTTGGGGAAACAATGGAAGGCAATTGCGGCGGATGGATGGACACTCTCGGCCGACCTTTTTGTCAAACGGACGCTCAACGAGCACAGAGAAGAGCAAAAAGTCGACGAGTTCAAGCCGATTCCCATTCAACAGGACGGTGTACTGCTCGAGCCGTTCGTCTGTAATTGTTTTGAGGCTTTTGTTAGCATCAAAAAATTTTCGAAAAGCCATCTCGCGAACTGCCGAGCCCCTTCCGGGAATACTCTTTTTGCCTCCCCCCCCATTCAAATGCATTCACCGGCACGAGTGCTGTGAATGGACGCCGGGATGAGCACCATTTGCTGACGCAACTGAGCCAAACGCGCGCGCAGCGCAATTTCGTCCGGATTGGATTTTAAAGTGAACACAAGCGAAGCCAAGGCGGCGCCGCAGGCGACGGCCTGGGAAAATTTGGGAATTTGACGGAGGATAACCGACATGGATTAAGACAACAAGCGACCATTAGAGGACCGAATGAATTGCATGTCCGTGACCCTGACAGTCGGAAACATATTTAAACGCACTCGCAACGGACGCTGACGCATTCCAACGGCGATGTCGCGGCAGGAAGCTGCGTAATCGATGGCCAACTGTTGAACGTAGCGGCCCACTCTGGTTGTGCCGAGTCGTGCCAACAGCCGCTTTGCCGGTGTTGAAGAAGTAGCGGCACCTTCGGTCGCGGCCATCGGTTCCATCCAGCGAATGTCCGCCAAAGTGACGGCGGCCGCTTGTTGGTGGGACGACCGTTTCTGCTGGTGATGCATGAAAAACGAAGACATTGGAAGAAAAAGGAATGGATGGCGGAAAGGGCAACTGAAAATGGGGCAAATTGAGAGGCAATTAAATAATGGGACAAAAAACAAAAAGCACAAAATTAATATGTAAACAAAGATAATTTTAACACCAAAATTGGGATTGTATTTGATATAAAGTTTAAAAAATCAGTTGACAGATAAAATTGAAAATGGAAACAAACAAAAAACCAACAACAAATAAATATGGAAGAAGAAAGAACGTACATAAAACTTTAAAAAGGGAAATGGAATCCGAGTGGAAATTTTGGGGGAACGACAGACAAAAGCAACGAATTGGGAAAAGGAAACAGACGAACTCAAACATTTGGAGACACTCAAATTGCCGAAGGCGATAAAGACCAGTTGATGGGGTCATTGTGAAAGAGTGTATTTGCCGTTCTGTCCCCCTTAAATATGCCACCGTTTTCGCCCCCTCCCCGTAATATTTCGCGATGGCATTTGCGTCGTTTGCCCATGTTCAAATGGCCATCTCCTCCTCCTCCTCGTTTCTGTCCTCCTCCATTCGATCACTGACGCCGAAATGGGCCGCACGATGTGCCGCTTTGAATTTGCGCTCGATGGTGTCAAAAATGCGTGCCAAATCTTCCAGCCCACGCAGCAGCACATCCCCCGCGGCCACCCCCTCGACCGTTTGGATACGGACGAGGATTTTGTCCTCCAACGGATGGGGCACGTTGTAACCGCAAAACTCGACGCCGGGCCTGGCAAAATGTTCGCAAGAAATGTTTGGAAGACCAACACAATCACTCATATACTCACATTTGGCAAATGATGTGTTTGAGGGCATTGCCAACTGTGTGGTCCTCCTCGTAGAGAATGGCGGTTATCCTGTAAAGACCAAATTTTTATTGAAAAGAAAGCCGTCTCGAGAATGGGAAATCCCGAGTAATCAGCGACTGGAAAGACCATCGAAATGGTTGAAATTTTAAAGGCTAATCGAAAGAATACCTTTTTTCATTTTGACATTTTTGAGCTAATTAATTGTAAGAATGACTAATTTGTCAAATCTTTATGGTGTCCGTTCGATTGACCTCCGTTTTCTGTTTCCCCTTTCTTTCTGTGCTATTTTATTTTGGGTCTCTTCGTCAACAGTTGTTCTATGGGAAAATGGACTGCGGGACGCTAATGGATCAATTAGTACGGAAAGATTAAGTGTCAATAGCAGTGGAAACCACCGCTGGGGTAAAGGTTCGAAATGTGCGGGTGGGGGAGGGGCTGATGTCAGATTCGTGACCATATCCCCGATAACAATCGAATTAAACGCAGAAACGCATAAATCCACGGTTATTTATTTATTTTGTGGAACCCTAAAGCGATTTCCTTGAGTCATAGTTTTATATCTCCTTCGACCCGAAAATTCAAATTTCAATAATGTGAACCCAAAAAAAGGCATTTGTTTTTCTTTTGTCAAAAATTTCAAAACTCACATCGTCCGGTCCTTCTTGTAGTCCTCGATGTCCAACAATTCCACTTTTTGAGGTGCCACCGTCGGGGGCAGACGCGTCCGACCGACGGCATTCCGATTTGAAAGCCCAGTCTCCATTTCGCTTATGAATAAGACAAAATTCTTTAATTGGGAAAAGTAATGGGGTGGGAGAAATGAAAATGAGCCATTTGATGACAGACCAAACATTTGGAAAGTCATAAGGTCAAAACGGCGGAAGAGAAAACTCGTGCCTTTTTCAATTAATAAATAGAAAAGTGAACAAAAAATGGGTAAGTGATCGGACAAAGCAAAAAACAGAGAACGGAACAAACAAAATGAGAGGCAAAGGAAAAGATCAGTTGAACAGTGGGCGGATCAGATCATTCATTGATTAATGGAAAAACGGTCAAAAATTGAGTCAAATGTTTGTGAGTCCTTCGTCCATCTCTCCCTCTTCACTTCGTTCAGTCGTCCATGGTCTCTTTGTCCTCGTCAATTTTTGGGGCCAAAAAGAAACGCAAAAATCCATTGCCTTCGATGTCATATTCGACCACCAACGGAACATTGTCGCACATGGACAAACGCACGCGGTCCTGAAAAGAGCACAAGTAATGCTAAATTTTAATTTCACAATTTAATGGACGACAGCAACCATAATTTTTTTTTTTTGACAAAAATTCGTCATAACTCTTCGTCTGACAAACTAAGTCTTCTCTTACAATTAGCAGCAATAGATCAAAAAAAAACACATTCATTTGGCTTTTTTTTAATTTGTGTGTTAATGGGGAAAACTTTATGGTTATCAAAAAGGTTTAAATTGATGAGAAGACTTGCTTCATAATGCTTACAAAATTATTTAATATGATCAAACACAAAGTACCGAAAGTGAAGTGGCCTTGGTGAAGTTGGTCAGGTACTTGATGGAGAAGTTGAGGTTCACCTTCTCTTTCACAGTTATGTCCACGCGCTAAAAAAGGATTTTGAAACAACAATTAAAACGCTTCTTCATTCACTAACATCTTTGTCATCGTCGTCATCCGCCGTTTTGTCCTTGGAGTAGCGAATTGTGTTTGTGACCGAATCTGCGAAGCGATTGTGTCAAAAAGTTGTGCTTATTCACAACCAATTTTAGCAAATTTATGAATTTTTCATTTTGGGGACTTTTGCCAAAACATTTCTCACGGTTTTCCCATCACTACCCAAATTGGCTATGTCTAAAGATAAATAAATAAGCAAAATTGCGTCCGCCAACCTCCGCTGCCGCTGAACACAACGCCGCTCTTTGTGGCTGTGATGTTCATCGAGTCGGAGAAGGAGGCAATGTCACGGCACACTTTTTGGAACTCGGTGGACGGCATTTCGACCACGGCAGCGTATTTTTGGTCCGGGATGCCCAGGTGTTCGTTGTCAATGTCCTTAAGTAAAGGAAAACCCATTAGAAAATGCCTCAAAAAGTATTTGTGGGAATAGTAAAGACCCTCCGGTTCAGGTAAAATTTATCGAGAGAACCTTTCAAAGGAAATGGGGTTAAAAACACACACAAAATAAGACAATGATCTGCTTATTTATACGACTTTTGTATTTATGGCACCAGCCTCCGTTAAAGTTACCATCAGTTTCAGTGTGATGTCCTGCTTCCGTCCTTTGGTGTCCTCAAAAGTGAACGTGACCATGTCCTGCTCACTGTCCTCAAAGCGAATCATCAAAGTGTCCTCCGATTTGGAACATTTGAGCACCTTTTAAAGACTGTGCCATAATTCTGAATGCCCTAATCGTCCACCCAAACAAACTTTGCTGAGCTCGCCCATACTCAGTCCAAGTGCAATGGTGCGGTCGCATCGGAACACTTCGAAAAGGCCAATGTCCAATTTGAGGGAAATCAGTGCCACGTGGGACCCATCCATTGCCTAAAGTCAGGGGTTTTTTCTATTGCAATATTTTCTTGGTTGAGGCTGCAAAACCTGCAGACACATTGAATTTTCTGTACAGTCAAATGGCGCTTCGCTGACCAACTCTTTAATCGCTTCCACAATTTTCTTCAGAAGGGCGGCATTTGTAAATTTAGCTTCAAACATTTTTCGCTTTAAGTTTCTAAATTAAAAGTTAAAAATTGTTTTTTAAATAAAAATGGATAAAATGAGAAGGCATTAATTTATTAGATTCAAAGCCGAAAACAGAGGCAAAAAAATTGGAATGAAATTTGAATTGGAATTATCAATACGCCAAACTCCCCAAAAAATGAAAAAGCGAATGTCCGTCCTTTTTATACACAGTCATCCGCGACATTTCATCCATCTTTTGCCAAATTGCCAAATTCATTTGGCATATAAACGGATGCATTTTCACCCTTTTCACCTTCGCTACTACCATTTGCCCATTTCGATGTTCCCCTGCTTCAATATTTTTGTTAGCTTTTTATTTATTTTTCTAAGTGTTGCTTTTTTTGTCTTCATTTTACATCCCCTCCATTTGTTGGTCCGGGGTTTGAATAGGTCAAAAATACCAGAATCGGTTTCCCCAAATGCATTCCCATTCTGTGTTTAATTAAAATCCCCAAAGTAAAAAAGAATCAAACAAAAATGCAAATTAGAAGCTTCAATATTTAATTGTGCATTTTCATCAATCAATCCCACCATCATTAGCAGTTCACACATTTATTAATTAATCGTGCTTTTTGTGCTTCGACAACATCAACCGCTGCTCGCCGCTGTTTGTTACTGCCGTGACTCGCCCAACCAATCGCTGATGTCCAAGCGACGCATTATGGAGGTGACTACCGAAAGGAGTGACGGATTAGTAATTGAGTGACTAATTGTCAAATTTTGCAGGAAATCAAGGAGTTGGAGAAGGAGCCGGTCGTTGGATGCACTGCTCGGCCGGTGGACGACAATAACATTTCCAACTGGACGGCGACCATCAAAGGACCGCCCGACTCGCCGTACGATGGCGGCACCTTCCAAATGACCATCGTCTTCCCGAGAGATTATCCGTTCCGAGCGCCTGTTGTCAAAGCCACGACGCGCATCTACCACCCGAACATCGACTCGCACGGGAACATTTGCCTGGACATTCTGAAGCACAACTGGGCGCCGTCGCTGACCATCTCGAAGGGTGAGTTGGTTGGTTATTCACTGATTAATTGTTGTGATTATGTCTTCTGATTTTGGTCCCTTTCTTTCAGTTCTGCTCTCCATCTCATCGCTTCTTTGTGACCCGAACCCGAGCAGTCCGATGGATCCGGAAGCTGCCAAACTGTACCAAAGCAACATCACCGAGTTCAACAAGAAGGCGCGCGAGTACACGGAGAAGTACGCGAAGTGATGATCTGCGCTGGGCCACAAGAATTTAATGTATTTGTACCATTTGTGATACTGTGTATGCTTGTGTGTGTATATAAACGATTGATGAATCAAACAACACTGTATCGAATGCCTTTTGACGCAACCACTCATAAATTGTATTTGTACCCTCCCTATATGTTATTGTAATGTATTTATGAGTGCACAATAAACGAGTACAAATCTGCTTTGAAATTTTTTGAAAATGCGGGCGGGATTAATCCCGCGGGATCTCGTCCCACAAAAAATTGAGTTCCAATCTCGCAGGTGTCCGCTAAGAAAAACAGGCTGGTCATAACACCTAAACTGTCGGCCTAAATACTTTGCCCCAGACTTTTTGATTTTTCTATCCTTTTCTGCACTTAAAAACCTATAAAATGGTTTTGTGTGTTTTTTGGCTCTTGGGTCTATGATCAATATTTACCAAATTAATAGGCGATTGATTTGGTTATAAAATAAACAATAAAAAATATTAAGGGTGGGTCAACCGTCACTTTTTTTTTGGAAGGGCGGAGGAATTAGCCGCCACCCGGACCAGGGCTGTGCGAAAATCACAAAAAATTTTTTTCGTATACGAAAACGAAACGAAAAAGAGCATTCAATACGAAAACGAAACACGAAACGAAAAAAAATGTTTTGAAAACCGAAAACGAAACACGAAACGAAAAAATTTTGACGGACGAAAACGAAACACGAAAACGAAAAAATAACCGTTTTCGTACGAAACGAAACGAAAAAACCGAAAATTTTTTGAACTTATTTCACTCATAATTAAGAAACATATAACTTTAAAATTGTATCCTCGAACTGAGGGAAAGGAGATCCTAGTAGGTGGAAAAGCGGATGTGGCTCTAACAATGACAAAAAATAAGATTTAGGGTCAAAAAGGCAATCTTGCAAAATTGGTTCGAATCAGTTAAAATTTTTTCGATAAAAATGTATTAAATATTATATTTTTCACATCCCATTATGGATTTTAAGAATTTTTGGGGAAGAAATTAGCAAATCGTACATTTCGGTGAAACCATGCTGAAAAAAAAAGATTTTCAAACGTTTTTTTGCAGTGTATTTTTTTTACAAGTTGATGAATGGGAAGTGGGTCCGGCGGCTCCGATAGGCGACGCCGGGAAAATTTTTGAAAAATTGAGTGCTATTTCATAGCAGATTTTCTAATTAAAATCGGTAAAAACATTATTAAAAAATCGGTAAAATAAAGTGCGGGCATGCGGGATCGAACATTAATGCACAGCACAACATAAATCTGCTGTTTTCACCACTAAGCTACAATATTTAAATGATGAAACTTATTATTTCTTACCAAAACAGTCATTCTTAAGGGTGTAAATATTTTCGTCTTTTTAGTAAAATATTGCTCTGACGAAAACGAAATGGACCATCTATTTCTGATGTTGAATTTAATGCCGATGAAATTTCTAAAATTTTAAAAAATTTACCGAATCGAGAATCCACATCCCCCGATGAAATTTCCTTTAAAATTTTACGTAATTGCCACCTTACTCTTTCTCCTGTAATTTCCGAACTTTTCAGAATATCAATGGACACAGGCAAAATTCCTGAAATTTGGAAAAATTCTATTGTTATACCTCTCTTTAAAAAAGGTGACCGAAATGATCCACATAATTACAGACCCATTTCTCTTACTTGCTGTCTATGTAGAGTTATGGAAAAAATAATTGCAAAAAGCATTTATAACTTCCTTCATCTGAATAATTTAATATCCGAACATCAGTTCGGTTTTGTTAAACACCGATCTACTAATACTCAACTAATTACAGTATTAGAAGATTGGTACGACAGCATATACGGTAAGAAAAATATTGACTGTATCTATGTGGACTTTCGGAAAGCTTTTGATTCCCTTCCTATTAATATGTTAATAAATAAACTTCATAACATTGGCATTAAGGGAAAACTGCTAAGTTGGTTATCTGAATTTTTAAAGGATAGATTTTACAGAGTTAAAATTAACAACAAATTTTCTAATTTATATCCGATTCAGTCTGGTGTTCCACAGGGTTCTGTTCTTGGCCCTCTGTTATTTTTAATATACATTAATGACCTCCCGCAGGTAATCCCTCCGGGAGTTAGCATCAAGCTTTTTGCTGATGATGTCAAAATTTATGTTTCTTACAAAACTCGTGATGAAAGAAGCAAATTAAATGTTGCTTTAGACAATATTGGAAAATGGGCTAATGCATTTGGTTTAAACATCTCCCAAAATAAAACATTTATATTATTTCTCGGCAAAAATAATTCAAAACAACAATATAAATTATTCAACAATATTATTAATGAGGTTGAATCTATTAGTGATTTAGGCATTTTAATTGATAATAAATTAAGATTTTCAAATCATTATACTAAAATTATTAAAGCTGCTTATTTAAGGATTCGCAATATTGCCAAAATTTTAAAAACCCGCTCTATACGTATTTGGACCAAAATATTCAAGACATACATTCGTCCTCTTTTAGAATATGCGCCCGAAATTTGGAATCCGACATACAAAAAAGATATAAATAAATTGGAAAGATGCCAAAAATATTTTACAAAAATTGCTTTATTTAAATGTAGGCTTCCGTATATACCTTACGAACAAAGACTTGATTTATTCAAACTTCAAACTTTAGAAGAAAGGAGAAAAACAATTGATTTAGTTCAGGCATTCAAAATCATCAATGGTCTTACTCATCTTAAAAAAGACATATTTCCCCAATTTTCTGGTCACATCCCTTACAATCTTAGACGTAAAGTTGTGTTAAAACCACAATCCAGTAAAACTTCAAATTCTTATATCAACAGAACGGCCTTAATATGGTCTAAACTCAACAAAGATATAACAGATGCTCCATCTGTTGACAGTTTCAAAAAACGAATAAATAAATGGATTGAGTTAAACAAAAATTTAGTCTGTAAAAGAGCTCCTTGGACTTGATATTACTTTACTAAAATCTAACGTGTAAGTGGTCACCCCTTCGTTGGATATTTTTTATTTCTTCTGAATAAAGCCCTGAAAACCGAAAACGAAACGAAAAAACTTTAGCGGACGAAAACGAAACACGAAAACGAAACTCAAAAAGTGCCGAAAATGTAGGACGAAACGAAAACGACACGAAATTTCGTCCAGCCCTGACCCGGACGAATTGTTGGGAAACGATCTGTTTCAGCATAAAATTATGCTTTTATGCATGCATATCAACCGGATTTTATTGGGACTACAAATAAGTAAAAATTTTCTTTTTAACAAATATTGTCCCATAATTTCTTAACAGATTTATTTTGATGATTCAATCGCTTGTTATGACTCGAAAAAAAAACACTTAACAATTTCTTGTAATTAACTAATTAGTGATTAAAAAAGATTTTGTTCTCCAAGGAAAACTAATCAAAAATGATTTACCCAATGGTTGCAAATGATTTCCTCTTTTTGAAATAAACGCAGTAAAATTAATGAATTTTTTAAATTTAAATTGACAATTTTTTAAAAAAGTTTTCCACTCCAAAAATTGGCCTCTTTTCTGTCCGTTTACTTTTTGTATGCGCAACATTCATTGATCTGCGCAACCGTTGAAGAAAGAACGGAGGGCGAAATGCCCAAGGGAAATGGGGGGGGGGGAAGAGATTGACGAATTCCATTCGATGAATTCGTCGTTTTCATAATGCTTTTTTCTGATTAACTTTCACTGTTTTTTTGTCCCTCTCTTTTCTCTGCTTCTCTCTCTCTATCTCTCTCCTTCCTCTTTTTCTGTGTCCACTCTCTCCATCCGCACACTCTCTCCTCTCCCCTTTTCTCTCCTTTTTATTTTTCCATTTTTTCTCCGTTATTTTTTTTTTTTTTTGTGTGAAAGGGTAAAATTTGGCGAACATTTGGCGGTGATTGGCCACGCCCTGCGGGGAAAAGGGAAGAGAAAACGTCGTCGACCAAATTTCTTTCCTCATTTTTCAAACTATGCGCACAATTCGACCAATTAAATTAATGTTTGATGGACTCGGCTGGCAATTACCGCCAAAATCAGTCTCTTCGGTCGTTGAAAATCACTAAATTTTAAGGCATTTGACAATTTATTTTAAATGCGGGCGAATGTTTGCCCCCAAATTTATTTTCCCATTTCCCATTTGGCCTTGATCATTTCTTTGGGGGTTATCCCACCGATCATTCAATTCAAATAAATCCCTCGCCTTCGCCGAATTCCGTTCAAAATATTCTCAGATTGAGCGTATTTTCGCTGTGTTTTGTTAGTGCCATTAATGTCATTTGTCAGCTGGTGGTCCTCTGAAAAAAACTGATGACAATGAGTTCAATCAAACCAGTTATATAATATCTTCAATTGAATTTGTGAAGTCAACGGACATTTTGAAAAAAGAGATTTTGGTGGGAATTTTCTGTCTTTTCTCTCTCCCATCCCGCGGTTACGTCAATTTTATGAATTTTCCAAAAAAAATATTATTTATTTAATTAATTAATTATTAAGTAAATTATTATTTTTTTATTATTAATTATTGTCTGTATGTACAAACATACTGTATTTGATGTTTTAAATTATTTCACAAAAACCAAATCATTTGTTTCTTTTAAAAACATACGTTTTTTTTATTTAATAATTAAATAATTTTATTTTTTAATTTTATGTAAAACATTAGTAAAATGACCAAAAAATGTCTGTCGTTCGTTTCGTCGTCCCTTTTTTTGCTTCTCCTCAATTGGTTGGCTGTGCCTTCTTTCGCCCAATCATGGACTTATCGGAGAAATTACGTGTTGGAAAGGAACGAAAGTTGGGGCAACGGACACATTTATCTGATCAGAGAGGAGCAGCCCTTCTTCAGAGTTTACCATCCGCGACACGCGAAGGTATACTGTAGGTGAGGGGAAGAGAGGTAGTACGGTAAAAGCTGACTTTACATTTGTTCTTTGTGTTTAAAATTCTAAATGGGAGCGAAATAAAATTTAAAATTTCATTACGGTATCACCCTGGGTACGGTATTTGTTTTTATTTGTACTCTTCTAAAAACAACTATGAATCCTTTCTTTTGCAGGTGACACCGCCGTCTGAGGAAAGGCAGCGCCTCGCCGCGCCATTGCCTTCGGTGGGCGGCGGCAACGGTTCGATGGCGCCGCCGCCTCGGCGCGGGGACCCTTTGGAGTTTGAGTTGCGCGAGGAGAAGGGCAGCGACATGAGACTGAGGGCGGCAGCGGTGTTTTGGCGCAATCGGAACAAACATTTACACAACGCCAAAAGTTGGGACGGAGAGGGCACGCGGAGGAGGGCAAAACGGACGGTGGAAGACTACGCGGCACAATTGGAAGAGCGGCGGACGAATTTCCGGACGGACATCGCACGGATGGAGCGGATGGACATGCCGGAGCAAATAGTGGACAAGGAATTCGTGATCAAACTGGACGACTTTGAGCAGTCGACCATGGGCAACGAAAACCAAAACGGCATGGCAAATGCCAATGGAAATGCCAAAGACGGCCCAATGGACGAAAACGCACCGCGCATGGAAGTGCTGGCACGGAATCAGACCAGGCCAGTGAAAAAGTGTGATCACATCGGCAAAAATCCGAATTGAAAAATGCGGGACAGAAAAGACGGCTCATCGCCTCGTCCACTTCAAAGCATTTTCGAATTTATTTTATTTTTCAAATACTTGCTGAATTGGTTGGAATTTAGGGCCACTGCCAAATTTGGACATCACAATTTGCCGAAGGGCGAGGTGAAGGACAGTGTTCGTTGGCCTTGGCAAATTTGGCCATTTATGCATTGTCTGACGATGACGTGCGTTTGTCCGCTTTTCCGTGGTCCGTCCGTTTGCTTTCCCCCCCATTTTTAATGGCACTCTTTTTCACTGTTTAGGCACAACGTTTGGCTCCGAATGCATTCTGCCGAACGGAAAACCACTGAAAAGGGCCGTACGGAAAGAGTTTCGCCAATACACTCGTGAAGAGTTGCAACTCTTTTTGGTCATTATTTATTTCTATTTCTATTTAAATTTTAATTTTGTTTATTTGCATTATTTTAGGAGACAATGCGTCGTTTCAAGTCCAGCGGTCTTTACAGGCGTTTCGGAATGATCCATCGCCGGTCGGGCGTTCATTCGGGGCCCGCTTTCTTAGTTTGGCACCGCGAATTTTTGAAACGGTAGGTTTAACAAAAAAAGAAAATGTTTAAATGTGAACATAATTAAAGGCTTGAACTCGTCTTTCGCGCCTTGCATCCGGAGAATTCGGTAAATAATTTGTTAAAACCATATTTCTCAATGCTGAAGACAGAACTTTGAGTCCGGAAATGCATTCGAGAGTCTCGAGTTCATATAATTTTCTGCCATAAAAATGTGTCGGCATAAAAAATTATTAACTGCACATAATAAAAAGTGATCTAGCTTATCTGAATCTCCCCTTTAGGAGCCTATTTTGGGCCTGCCCTATTGGGACTCGACTTTGGACCACGACTTACCAGCGCCCGAGGATTCGGTCATGTTCAGCGAATATGTAAATATAGCTTTTTTAAATCCCGCTTTAAAAATTATCCATCAATTAAAGTTGCTCGGAGAACCGGACGAAGCGGGCTTTGTGACCAACGGATTATTTGCCAATTGGACGACGATGGATGTGAGAGAAGAAAGAAGCAATTCATAAATTAAAAAAAAAGCAAAATGCCAATTCCGGGAAAAGTGCCAACAATTTGTGCCATTATTTTTGAGGGTCGGCACTCCTTCCAACGAATGTTCGGTGACCAGGACGACGGCGAATTCATTAACGACGCACGCATTGACTGGGTGATGACGCAAGACATCGTGGAAAGTGTGATGGCATTCAGTCTGCCGACACAGGCAATTAATGCTTAATTAGTGATTTAATTGTTATTATTTGCTCAGAATTGTATCAATTACGAAGTCGACGACCGCTTTTTGGAGTATTCGCATGATTATGTGCACTATTTCATCAGTGGCGACATGCAGGAAAGGTTCAGCTCCAGCAACGACCCGATCTTCTTCATGCACCACGGCACGTCTAATCTTTGCCTATTAATAATGATTAAATATAAATTAAAAATATTTTTGGAAATTTTTAGGCTTTATCGACTCAATTTGGGAGCATTGGAGGCAAAACAAACAGGTGAACACAATTTATAAACCTTAATTGACTAATTTAAATTTTTTACCAAAATATTTTTTTGTTTCTTTAATATTTTCTTTAAAATACCAAAAATAAAAAATCTCATTTTTACATTTCATGGCATTTCACCCCAATTGGCGCCTCCCCCTCCTCCCCATCGAGTCGGGGTCTTTTTTCGGCACAGCCCGAATTATTGGACTGTAATTTCTTTTACTGGCGACCAAATCTGTCTAGTTCGAAAGCTCAACAAAAAAAAGTTTTGGTCCAAAAAATTGGACGGGCGCCGTTCGCCGAAACAATTCTCAAATGTCGCACCACGGTCCATTTCCCCCCCCCCCCCCCAACAGAGTCGGCTCCAACGCGAGACGGACTTTCCGCGCAATAACGCCGCGTGTGCGCCGCGGTGGCACTTCTCCGAAGAGTTCATGCCGATGCTGCAACCGTTGTGGAACATCGACGTGCTCTCCAACAACTACACGGACAACATGTACGAGTTTGTGCCGAGGCCGAGCTGTGCGCGAACCGGCAATTCGGAGGAATGCGGGAGCAGAGAGTGAGTGACGAGGGGGGGGGGGAGAAATATTACATTATATAATGAGGGGGAGAGAGGGGGGGGGGGGGGGAGCGATCGGAGGAATGACAGAGGGGGAGAGGGAGACGGCGTTATCAGCAGAGGATCAGAGGGGAGGGGGGAAGCGCCGTAAGAGGGGGGGGGGGGGGGGAAGCGATCGGAGATCAGAGGGGAGGGGAAGCGACCGTAAGAGGGGGGGGGGGGGGGGAAGCGATCGGAGGATCAGAGGGGAGGGCGGAAGCGACCGTAAGAGGGGGGGGGGGGGAACTCATAAATAAGATTAGGGATTAATTTTATTTAATAATAAAATATTTTATTTTAAATGCGAAAATAATTATGGATCCAATCTGTTTCTACAATAAGTCAAAATTAACAGTTATTTGTGGTGCGACTCGCGAACAAATGGTGGTCATGCGGTGTGTACGTCAAAGATAAAGCCCGGGGGGAATTGTGCCGGCTTCGAATGGAGTGCCGAAGTGTGCTACGGGGACAGTCAATGTGTCGAGGGGCGGTGCACAAAGACAAAAACGATGGACAAAGAGAATGATGGGGAAAAAGCAAAGAAAATGGACGACAACGGCATGGCATTTAGGAGGGGCGGCGCCGAAAGGGGCGACGGATGGCATTCGACGATAAATTTTATGAAAAAACGATAAACAAATTGGCCGAGACAAAAGCCATTCTATCAAATGTTAGTGTGTTTAATTATGATGGAGAAATTGATGGATATTCCAACTTTTGGCACTCTAATTTAAAAGTGAACTTTTTCAAAAATTCAATAAAATGTCCCAGAGAATGGCGCTTGCGCCCAGTTGACCCCCTCCCCCCTGTACAGTTGTGATTAGAAACCTAAACCTTCAAATTAACGGATTCGTGAGATAAACATGCATTTAAAGTCTTTTCAATTCCATAACGATTTCATGGAAAACGGGATATGAAGTAACAAATAAAACTTATTGTTAGTTCATTCGATGCAAAACTTTTTCTTCGTCGATAAGCAAAATACGCCAAAAGAGTTGCAATTCCCTCTTGCACTCACATAATCTATTTGTTAGTTCATTTCTCATTTTTTGAATCGGTGTTGTGTAAGTTGGAAATTCTATGGCCAATTATGAATAATTAAATTTTTTAAAAACTAATTAAGAGGTTGTGACAAAATAAATTGAAATACAATTGTAAAAATGATGGCCCATTTGTAATAAAAATACAAATGTTGACAATAAAATCACATTCCGAAGCTTCGCTTGGACTGCGCTCGGGTGGACGAAACACTGTGCTTCCCCGCCTCCGCAATTTGAGTGCCGCCGACCCGTCGTTGCGCCCTCTCCGTTTGGATTTTCCGTTCGGACAGCTGTTTCTGAGCCTCCTCCATCTCTCGTTCCATTGCGGCGGTGGTCCGTTCAGTGTCCTTAAATAACAATAATTTTTGGTGTAAGAATTCCGAAAAATTTTTGAGCCTCGGAATTCCATTTGGGTATACCGAAACCGAATTAAACTGACCCGAATTTTCTCCAACCGCGTTTTAATGGTCTCTTTGACCGAGTAGAACATCGGCCCCAATTCGGCGAGCCATTGCGCGTCAACCGCCGTCACACTTTGCATGTACTCCTTGGCCGTCATCACCAATTCGTGGTAGACGACGTACTGTGAAAGACGGGGATAGAATTTGAAACTCGGACCGATTTTCGATATTCTAAAAAAACCCACGTCAGGCGTATAGCCCATGCCAAACAGTGCCGAAGTCGGGTGGAGGAAGCAGGGCATTCCCGTCCGAACATTCGCATATTCACCGATTCCCTTCAGTCTTTAAAATGAAAAAATAAAAGCAGAAAAGTTCACAAAGAGGGATTTGCTTCATTTTCCCCCGGTCATTTCCTCGAAGTTTAAAAAAACAGAAAATATTTCAAAAAAACCTATAAATTTGCAAAATCTTTTTCAATTTTCTTAGAAAATATTTATAATATTTAAAATTTCTAAGCCTTTGGCTTTACCGTGCCGCGTTGTAAAAGTATGCCGAGCAGACGCACTTGCGCACCACGTCCCAATCCGTCCCGGAAGAGAGCATTTCCAAGCGCTGACTCTCCATAATTTCGGCCAATTGCGCGCGCACCTCGCGCACTTTGCGCATTGCTTTTGCGTGCACAAAATTGTCGGTGCACCACTTGGAGCTGTACTTGTGCTTCTGCCATTGGATGTACGTGTTCAGATAGGTCAGATGGTCACTTTCGGGGACCTAAAGGCAATTAAAAAATAGTAATATTACTCTGATTGAAATGTTTTTTAAACATGATCGATTGATTTTCTTTTTTCGATGAAAATTTTTTTAGTTGTCTTACGGCTAAAATTTCTGCGGGACTATTTTCCATTAAAAAATTGTTAAATATTGAATGATTCAATTAAAATTGGTTCAATTTTTCCACAAAACATTTAATTCTGTGAATGGAGGCATTTCCATCCGTTTGTTGCCCTTCCCGAATCCGACTCACTCCACTCTATGCCTTCTCCTGTTTCACCCCCTCCTTTAGAAATATAAATGTGAGTGCCTGGAATTTCTCCCGTCGTGCGTCCGCCTCGTCCTCGCGCCCTTTGGGCCGAAAGAACAGCGAAGGGATGGAAAGCATCGACACAATGGTCAAAATTTCGCTGCTGCAGCCCATGTCCACGGACATCAGCAGCATTTTGGACAGTGTTGGGTCCAGCGGAACTGAGAAAAACGAAAAATAGCATTTTTTGGGGGGAAAGTGGGATAAATTTGCTTACATTCCACCATTTTGCGTCCCAAATCCGTCAGTTGGCCAATGTTGTCCAGTGCACCCAATGTCCAAAGTTGGTACATGGAGTTCAGCATGTTGTCCATTGGCGGTGAGTCCATGAAATGGAACAGCAGCAAATCGTCGACATTGAGGGACTTGCTATTGTAAATGAGAAAATAACTATTTAAAATCATTTAACTAATGCCTTATAAAATTAATTTGTGAGCAATTTGGGGTCCATCGATTATGCCAATGGAAATGCCGAGGATTTTAGTAATTGTTAGAAAACTGATTTCATGGGGGAAGTATTTAGTGGACAAGATATGGAGGGAGTCTTTGTTGAGCGTTGCCGAAAAATGGAAAACATCAAATCAGAAAGGACCGAAAGCGACCAACTCTAATTGTAAGCAAAACATCAAGGAGAAAAACTGACAGCAAAAGGACGACATTGGCAAGATTTGTCCGCTGAATTTCCGGCACAGTGCTGACCAACATTTCGTCCTTGAACTGTCGCTCGGTGTACAGTCGGTAGCAGTGGCCGGGCCCTGTACGCCCCGCACGGCCCGACCGTTGGTTGGCGGACGCTTGCGAAACGGGGAATATCTGTTCAGTAAATGGCGGTTTGGGTTAAATTCCAACTGCTTGATTTTGTTGACCTGCAGTGTGTCCATGCCGATTTTCGGGTTGAACACCTTCAGCTTGCAGTAGCCCGGGTCCACCACAAAGAAAATGCCGTCAACGGTCAACGAGGTTTCGGCAATGTTTGTGGCCACAATGCACTTGCGCATCCCTCCGGGCGCTTTTTGGAAAATTTTGGCCTGAAGGTCGCTGGGCAACTGCGAGTAAATGGGCAGCACGGCGAGCGGAGGCGCCTCGTCCAACTCGCCCAATTTCTCTTTGATCAGCGCACAAGTCACCTAAAAGGGGGCAAAATAAATTGATAAATCCAACAAAGTAAATGCTTGACTGACTTCGATGTCCTCTTGGCCCGGCATGAAAATCAAAATGTCGCCCTCCATGCCGCCCAAGTGAATTTTGACTGCCTGTTTGACCGCCGCGTCGACATGGTCTTCCACTGGGACACGAGCGTGGTAAATCTCGACTGGAAATGTTCGGCCGGGAATTTGGAAAATTGGCGTATGTCCGCCGAAAAAATTGGCGAATTTATCCGCGTCCATTGTTGCGGACGTGACAATCAGTTTCAAATCGGAACTAAAAAGGAAAAAGTAAGAGAAAATTTGGAAAGGAAAAAACGACAGGGAATGAACGAAAAAACCCCAAAAAAGCGAATAGCCAAAGTGGAAAGCACTCAAACAATGTTGAAAATGAGATGTCCCTACTTAATTCCACTCACAGATCCGTAACCGTGGAGGGGGGGGGGGGGGGAATTGCCCAACGTCCGAAATGAAAAATTATCCGAAAAATGGGTAATTATTTTGTATTTTCTTAAAAATAACCAACTAGAAAATTTCATTTCCCCGGCGGCGCCTAGGTTTTTTTCTACGGCGTCGGACCAAAAAAAAAGAAAGCTTTTCGGTCCCCCCCCCCCACCCCGAATTTTTTTTTTTGGTTATGAGCCTGGCATTCATGAATTTTAATTCATTTCTATTACCGTCTTGCCACCACATCTCTCAGCAATCCAAACAAAACGTCGGTGTTCAGTGAGCGCTCGTGCGCTTCGTCCATAATAATGGCGGCGTAGGAGTCCAAGTCGGGGTCACTGAAAAAACATTTTAAAACCAAAAAAGAGTGCGTTGGAAGACGTCACCTCAAACATTCTCTCAGCAGAATACCATCCGTCATGTACTGAAATAAAATTAAAGTGGAATGTAAATGTCAATTCGGAGTTACCTTAATTATCGTTTTTTCGGATGTACAGTCCTCAAACCGAATGGCATAACCGCATTCCTGAAAAGCGAGCATAAGGCAATCATCTACCACCTTTTCTAGACAATGACCGTTGAGTTATTTTTTTTGTAAGATTTTTTGTCCGTCTAAAATGGCACCATAATCACATAATCAGTATTCCAACAAACTGCGACAGCAACTAGGAACACTCTAAATGGAATCTACCCAATTTTTGCACTACGATTTGGGTTCAACCAAATAACGCATAATTGTTTGGATAGTTGGTGGTCTTTCAAATGCCATGCCCTTCATACAGGTACAAGGGGTGCGCCAGTCAGACCCCCATACGTCGGACGTTTGGCGCAGGGGGGGGGTGTGCGCCAGGACCAATTTTTCTTACGTCGGCCGGCCCCTATTTTCCCCCGGCGACGACCTTTTTTTTTGATATTCAAACCACCTTTTTTGCGGCGCGTTTTTTCCAAAAAAAACTTTGTGAGAAGGGGGTGGGGCGGTCCGGCGGTGCCGGTAGGCGCCGCCGGGAAATTTTTTTTCAATTTTTTATTGGTTTCGCTAAGGAAATTGTTCTATTTTTCTTTTTTCGCCCTACGTTCCCCACGACGACCCCTCCCTCCTTTACAGCCGCCCCCTTACGACGCACGTGGGGGGGGGGGGGGGGGGTGCGCCAGGCCCATTACGACGCGGGGGGGGGGAGGGGGTGCGCCGGCGCACCCCTTGGACATGTATGATGCCCTTGCCCCCCGCGCTCGTGCCAACCTGGCCAAGTTCGATGCCCATCTCTTCCGACACGCGCTTGGCCACACTCATTGCCGCCACTCGTCTCGGTTGAGTGCAGCCGACGATGGCGCCCGGCCGTCCCAAGCCGTCCTCCACCAAATATTGCGTCAATTGCGTCGTCTTTCCGCTGCCCGTCTCGCCGACCACAACGACGACCGAATTCTCACGCACAATTTGTAACAATTTCTGACGGACAGCGAAGACGGGCAAATACTCACGCTGCTGGCGGATGGTTTTTTCCATGGCAAACGTTGAGACGGCCTCCGATTCTTTCAAATGGGTGGCAAACTGTTGAGACTCACTGAAGAAAAATGGCATAATAAAGCAACCAAATGACTGATTTCCCGCTCTATTAATTGTATTTTAGCATTTTTTTGAAGGAAATCTTTTACAGATTTTCTAATTTTTACATTTGGATGGAGTGGTAAATGTATAAACTAGAGACAGCACAGTATTGGACCATGAACAGGATTTAAGGATTTTACAGGACCAGTCCTGGAAAATCACGTTCAGGAAAGTTTTTAATTCTAAAATTGTAACAAGATCCGGAAATGCAAATTATCGTTCTCCAGTATAAACCTGCAAAAAAGCCCCATTGTACCACCGGCTAGCCCAAGAGTGTTAAAAAGTTAATGGACCGGAAATTTTGGCTGTCTGTCGGCTCCGTCTCCTCCGGCTTCGCTTTGATGCCCATAATATCGCCAATTCGTGTCCCGGCCAAATCCCAATGCTTCTCCTGCGCTTTCAGCCGTTCCTGCTGCTCCCGGTAGATGCGCACCTGCTTGCTACCTTTGCTGGCCGTGATGGCCATGTCCGCGGTCACATCCTTTACCTAAGAGAACGGAACGAATCAGACCAGCAGGGACGGCCCAGAATTTTGTTTGTTTATTGATGAATTCCCATTTGGAGTTGAAGGGGAGATTTCTGGATTCAGAATTCAAATCCTGACTCGTATCGGCAGCAATTTGTCAAAATACCCTAAAAGAATTCAGTGTCCCAAGGTGGGTGCACCCCCCTGCGCCCGAAAACAGAAACTGACTGGAATAACGGGCTGAGTTTGGCAAGTGTACGCAATTCGGCCGTCCAAAAAGGGCGGGATTATGTTGTGGACGAGCAGTGACACTCTGTTCTCGTCAGTTTCGTTGTCGAAAAAGTCGCCGAGTTCCTCGGAGAAAGTGACCACGCCTGAACAAACAAACAGAAGTGCAAATGAATGAAAATTGCGAAAGCTTAAATAAATGCACAATTTTTCAAGACCCGAATGAATGATGAAAATGCATTGTCTTATCATTAGGGTTCCAAAAAATATGGATATAAAATTACCAAAATATGGACAAAAATCATTTCAGAAAAAAATGTGGAATTCCATGTTTTTTGAATCATACTTAACTATCATGCTAATTGTTAGTCAGGCATCACCAATTAGCCCCCCCCACCTGATCTGGCCAGTCGGTTGTTCTCCCACATTTCGTTGTCTTTTTTGATCTGTTGCTGGCGGAGGGTCAGCCGCGGTTTCTGTCGCGTTTGGTCCAATTGTTTCTCGCGCTTTTCCACGTAATTCTGCGACACGTTGGCGAACGGGTTGAACTCGTCGTTGTAACAGCCCTGGTCATTCTCATACCTTTACGAAATTACCGGTGGACCAATTTGCATGTGTTAATTGTAAATGTTACCATTCTCTGTCCAACATGTACTGCTCATTCTCCCACTGCTTTCTCTCCCAATCGTCGTTGAATTTCGGTTTCTCTTCGTCGCCCACTTTTTCGTCGCCATATCGATGCCTTCGCTGGTGCCTAAAATTAATTTGTAACAAATCGCAATGGACAAAGAAATGCAATGTTAAAGCCAAATTTACTGAGAAAGTACATGAGTATTTTTCGGTTTTGTTGTTTCCTTTTATACCTTTTTTCTTTTAATTTTTAATTAGGCACTGATTATTTTAGGATAAAATGTGATTTAATGGAGGGAAATTTAAAATTCGGAGGCTTATGAGGTAATTGTAAAAACAAAAAACTAAAAAATTGTTATTCATATTTAAGATGGGTTGGTTTAAAATAATTTAGTTTGTTCACTCACAAACAGCGTCTAATGTAAGAATTATCCAAAAACTAAAAATTTTCAACCAATCAAAGATTACTGAATCCCTTTCCGTCGTCAATTCTTTTCATAAGTTAATTTTGAGGCAAATTACTGAACCGTAAAACTCCAAAATGAATTAATTTTAAAAGCAATTGGCATTTGTTGGCACACCTTCGCCCCCTTTCGTTTCTCCGCTCTCTTTCCGACCGCCAAATGCTGTGCGGATTCCGCTCGAAATCGCCGCCGGAACGCCCGCCGTCGGTCCGCTCGCGCGGCGTTTCGAAGTCCCACGAATTTCTCTGTTTGGCGGCCGGCGGGCGCAAATTGAGTTCGTCCTCCTCCCAGCGCGAATTTGACGGAGTGTTCGGCAGTTTGAACTTTGGCGTTTCCACATCGCCGAAGGATTTCCTGAGAATGGGTTTCCAAATAAAACAAATAATTTTAAACAGTAAATAGTTTTATAATTTGGGAATTTTAATCCCCTCCTCCGAAATATCGGTACAATTGAAAACTATTTGCTAAGATTTCCCTCATTTTTTATTTAAATTGGAAATTTTATTTAAAATAAAGACAAAGTGTATTAAACTAGAAAATTATCTTTCAAAATTTAAATGCAAAAAGGTCCAAAAATGTGTTATTGTTGATGTTTCCGCTGCTTTTTCACCTGTCGCGGGTGCGTCTTTCCTCTCTGTCCCCACGGTCGCGTCTTTTGTGCCGGTGCCGATCGTCGTCTTCGTATTTGGCCCTTTCATTTTTCGAGTCGGCGCCAATGCCCCGCCGTTGGTCCCTGTCGTCACGGTATTTGTCTCGGACATACCTGCAAAAAACAGTCCAATTCACTGGGAATAATGGTTCAATTGGCTATGGCTATTCCCCGAAAAAGCATCAAAACTTTGACGGAATCCCGCGTCCGACCATCAGTTTGTCTGTCACCTCGTTATTTCTCTCCTCACACTGTCCGATAGGCCCGGCGTTTCTTCCCCCGTCTCCGTCGTCTGCCGTTTCCGCGCGTGCTCCTCGCGTTTCGCCTTCGCGAGTCGGTCGAGGCCGAGCAGTGACGGCTTTTTGAACAGTTTCTCCTCTTCTGCCGCTGCTGCAGCGTTCCCCCGCTTTGTGTCCGTCTTTTTCTTCACAGTGATCAGTCCGCCTCGTTCAGTTCCGCTCGTACCCTCCAACAGTGAAATTGATTGGGTGTCAACTTCCATATTTTATTCCTTAATCAGTTTGAAAATATTTGCAATTAAATTTTTATTTTAAAAGGGAAATTATGAAATCAGGAAGAGAAAGGGATTCGTGTTCAGTTCGGTTCTTGCTGCTAATTATAAGTCAATTCCGTTGTACGAGAAAAGAAATGTACTATCTCGTCGTATCTCTTTTTCTTTGTAATTTTTCTCACTTTGGCCTACTATCTCTTCATTTTTTAAAAGATCTTAATCTTTTGTTTGAAACCAAATGTATGAAGTGTCTAAGTAAGAAAAAATTTATGGTCTTAAAATGGCTTCATAGGGAAACAAACATAAAGTCAACAACCCTGTAAAAAAGATAATTTAAACCATTTTAAAGCAACAATGAGAAATTTGAAAATTTGAATTTTAGACTTTTTGCTTGAATCCGGGTTCGGGGTTCAATACAGGTCGAAATTTATGGTCAGATTCGGATTCTCCGACCCTTAAAATCCCTAATACGCAAAAATTTTATTTTTCAAAAGGACTACCATCGGTACTATTACCACTTATTTTTTTAGAATTTTCAGTTGTAAGCTTTTAAGAAGTCAATTTCCTTGTATTTATGAATCCATCTCCACCGTCACCTACAAAAAAGAAGAAGCGCCGCCCAATGTACAGCTCATTTAATTTTTTAAAGACTGCCACCTATCATTCAGCCATATTTCCAACGATGTTTGGTGGAATGTTTTTGAGTGGCTTTTCCGTGCCGAACTTGGACTTAAAATGGCATTGGTCAGCCCCCGTTTCGATGCCATAGTCGACAAATTTAATGCGCAAAAGTGCTGGTCGATTGGCATTTTGGACATTAAACTGGCTGCTGACCAGGCCAATGCCGAAATTTGCTGTTTCGCTAACGACAAAAAATTTCTTGGGAAATTTCCAATCGCTGAAACACCGCCACCGAAGGGATTGAAGGAATTCAAAAGCATTTCCCTGGGGTGATAAGTTGTGCCACATTTTACAAAACACTAATTATCCACTTTTAAGTTACTTTGACAGCACTGTCCTTCAATTTATTCGCAATTTGCGGACTCTCTTCGTAAAGAATGGCATTAATTTGGTTCTGAGTGTTTGCAATTATACGTGCGGCCGAACGCCGAAGTGGTGGCCCATCTCATCGCCCGAAGTTTGGTCTCTATTGGCACAGAATGTTGTTAGGTTAAATTTTTCAGAAATATAATTATTTTTATCATTTCTTAAAATTTAATATACAAAGAATAGGTCAAAAATGCGATAAATGAGTTGAAAAATGCTAATCCCAAAAAATTCGGATGGGCGCACCTCCGACGGCATTTCTTAATATTTTTGATATTTCGCATTTAAAATGGTAAAATGAATACTTTTTAATTTTCCCTTTTCATTTTCAGATTGGCAATTTTGGATGACTACGACTTTTGCAGTCCAATTGAACGTTTACCAGTCGATTTTTTGTACCAATGCGCGAATCTGTACTTGATGGATTGCCGTGTTGGGTTTTTAAACGAATACACAACTTTTGAAATTTGATCATAAATAAGGATTCTGACTTCTGGGGGATTGCCATCGTTTCACTCTTTCTCTGAATTTTTGTCTCCCAAAAATGACAATTTGGACTTTAGAAACCTTTTTAGGGTGTAATCTGAATCATACATTTATTGAGAAGTCCAAAAAATTTTCCCGGCGGTGCCTATCGGCGCCACCGGACCCCAAAAATCCCATTTTTTTAAAAATTGGCTCAAATCGTAAAAATTTGCCATTTTTGGTGAAAATCTGTAAACAAATCACACCCCAAGCTTCAATTTTTTCCCGGTGGCGCCTATCGATACCGCCGGCCCTCCTATTCCCGAATTTCCTTTTGAAAAAGCGCGCCGAAAAAAACAGTTTTGAAAAGCAAAAAAAAAAAATCATCGCGGCGGCCGACCCCACTTCGCAAAATTTTTTTCCGACCCACCCCCCCCCCCCTTTTTTAACGTATGATCTGAATGGTTTCTCCAATATTTTAGGACGTTTTCCCCGATGCACCGCCGGTCAACACCGTCTCCTCCACTCCCATTTCGTCTGCCCATTTCCTGTGGCAATGGTTGCATTCGCCGCGGGGGGACGGGCGACCGAAGATTTTGCTGTGCCAGGAAATTTGGTCATTCGCTGACAAAATTCGGGAACTAAAAACGGTAATTGTAGTAATAAAATATGAATGTTTCTGCTAATAAAAAAAATTTGCCGGCTTACATTGCAAATTAAGGCATTTTGTGACGCCTCCGCCCCCGTTAGTTTCATCATTCGTTTGTCTTTGAGCAGTTTTGCCGGTATGAGGCATTGAAAAATTGCAAGTATTTAACACCCCAAATATTTGCTGTTTTCTGTGCAGGTGAACGGTTTGAATTGCGCAATGATCGGACCGGGGAAATGCTGAGCATGGAAATGGTCGCGACAGAGGACGACCAAAATGAAGACGAAGAAGGACAACAACAGATGGAGGAGGAGGACAACGTGAATGACGACATTCTGACCCACTACATCAAGCCGGAGCGCAATTTGTGGTTGTTGAAGCGTCGTCCTACCGTTGGGGGAGGAAAATGGCAAAAACAATGGGCCCAATGGGAGGCGGAGGCAATCGGATGGAATTGGACCAATGCATGGAATGTGATCGAAGTTGCCAATGAAGAGGACGTGGACCTGATCGAAGATGGCAATGAACACGTGAACATGGACGAAGTGACTTATGAGGGAGATGAGATGAATGGCACGGACGGATGAACGCTTTAAACAGACATTGGACGACATTTAAATTATGTGCAAAATGACAAATTTATACAATTTATTCATTTTTTTCAAAATAAAGCATTTGACTAACCAATAACCGAATGGAATTGTTGTTTTCGCCGCTGCTTTTTCGCTACACTTTTCAATTCGTTTGTTTTCATTTTCGCTTCTTTAATTTATGCCTGCAGAACATTCCCAATGATTGGCAAATAACAAAATGGAGAGGAACAAGAGAAAATTTACCAAAATTGTCTCCTCACTCAAAAAGGACGGAATCGAAATTTCAGAGAGTGCCACCGATGTGAGTGCCGACGTTGAGTCCCTTGGATTCGATGCTAATTTCCCTTCGTCTCCTTTGATTTCAGACTTTGTTCGTGAGTAACAGCAGTCATTTGGTGGGCGTACCCTTCGAGAGTCTCGAGTCACTGTTCCGTCGCTTTGACCCGTGCTGTGCCTTCACCGTTTACCCGACCAACAAGTCCTACTCATTGGTCCACTTTTCCGAAGTGAATTTGGCCGTTTCTGCGCGCAATTCTCTCAACGGCACCAAACCCAAAGATTTTCCCATTGAAAATGTTGCCCCAATTCATTTGTTCTTCGTCAGGCAAAGTGGGTTCTGAAAAAATCAAAATTTAATCCAAAACCATGACTTTCCGGAACGGGGGGATAAATGCTTATTTCAAGAGTTTTACGTTTTAAAATATTTTCCCATTATTTATACTGTCCCAAATTGTCAGAAGCGGTAAACCGTTCGCCGCCAGCGGCATTGCCAAACGGCCTGAAAATAGTTCCGGAATTCATTTCGGCACAACACGAATCCGAACTCGAGCAATTTGTTGCCAATTGTCTCGCAGAAAGAACAAACATTCGTTCGTTTTAAGCCATTTGGGGAAGGGAAGCTAACTTTAATTAATTTTAGAGGAATTGAAAAATCGACATGTTTTCCATTTTGGGTACGTGTTCAATTACAGCGAAAACAATGCGACGGACGAAGCGCCTCAAATTCCGCCGATTTTTGACCGAATTATCGACATAATTTGTTCCAATTTTGACTGCCAATCAGCCGACATGCGACCGAATCAAATCACCGGTTTTGGATGATTTTGTAATTTTATCAACCGAACAATTCGAGTCTCTGAAATGAGACCACTTCTTTTTGGCACAGGGACAAATCGGCAAATTCTTTTTCAAAAAATCCGTTTAGTGAATGTTTATGAGCCTGGCCAAGGCATCCCTTTGCATTTGGACGCCCATTCCGCATTTGAGGAGCCCATTTACTCGCTGAGTTTGCTGTCGGACGTTGTGATGGAATTCCGCGACTGCGCCAACAGTGCCCGGCGCGTCTCCGCGCATTTGCCCAGGCGCAGCATTCTGTCGCTGTGCGGCGATGTCCGATATCGGCACAAGCACGGGTCAGTCAGCAGAAAGAAACGGACGAATGCACTGAATAATCGGGGGAGGTCCATCCACCGTCAGATTTTCGAATTGAGATTTTGACCATAGTATTATTGCAAATTTTAGTAATTTGGTCCGAGTAATTCGGGGAGAGTGGACCATTTTTAATACTGAAATGGAACGCCAATTCTTTTAATAATTCAAAATGGCCGAAACGTTTCAATTCCCCCTTTCAGAATTCTGACGCGTCAGTACGACGTCCATCCGTCGTCCAACCGTTTGCTGAAACGGCAGCGCCGCATTTCCATCACTTTTCGCACTGTCCGTCGCGCGCCGTGCCAATGTCCGTACGTCGAATTTTGCGACTGGGACCGCGCGGGTCGGCTGCGAATTCCGAGCGGAGAGTGCGACGGGAGACAAATGGAGCAGCGATATGTGGCCAAGGTGGGCAACAGAAAGTTGGTTGATTGCCGATGGCAATTTTAGCAAGTTAATGATGGGGGGACGGGTGGGGCGTTCAATGGATGGCAAATAATCATAGACATGTACAAACCGGGGCATAAAATTCCCATATATTTTGCCATTTTCCCCAAAAAAGGTGTACGATGCCATTGCGCCTCACTTTGACTTAACTCGGCACTCCAATTGGCGCTGTGTCGTCGCTTTTTTGGCCTCCCTCCCCCGCGGCGCTTCTCTGCTCGACGTCGGCTGCGGAAATGGGAAATATTTGCTGCACTCGGACGCACTGACAAAGGTGGGCCACGACGACACATTTGTTGCTTATTTCCATTACCACAATTACGACATTTTATAAATGAATTTTACTGAGAATTGGGTACTTTTTGAAGCAATAAAATCAGCGTTTTGGGTCGGCCAAATCCTTGTGAAAAAAAGATAATTTATTTCTTAAAATCTGTTTGATTGCACTCAGTTTGGCTGCGATATCAGCTGCAATTTGCTCCGCATTACCACCCGTAAGGGATGTGCCAACGTTTTCTGTGCAGACGCCCTCCAATTGCCTATCAGAGACGGTGCCTTCGATGCGGCCATTTCTGTCGCTGTTGTCCACCACTTCTCAACGCGTCGGCGTCGCGTCCGGGCACTCTCCGAATTGCTCCGGGCAAATATTTTAATTTACTTTTTAAAATTTGTCCCCCTTTTCTCCAGGTTGTCCGTCCCGGTGGGCGTGTGCTTGTGACGGCGTGGGCCATGGAGCAATTTTCGCCCAACGAAGTCCCGTCCATTTACACGTCGAAAATGCGTGCGAATAAAGCAACAGACGACGAAGACGGTGACGATGGTCAACTACAAATTGCGGAAGCGGAATACGCCGTGGGCAAAATGTTGCGCATCCACGACGGCAAGCAGTTCAAGCAGCAGGACATGCTCGTCCCGTGGTCTTCGTCCAACAACAGCGGTGATCAGAAGAAGCAAACAGAGGAGGAAGATGGACAGAAACAACATGGGCAAAAGGATTACTTCCGATATTACCATCTGTTCACAAAGTCCGAATTCAGTGATTTGATTGACAGCGAATTCCCCAATTATTGTGATATTGAATCAGAAAGTTACGACGAGGGCAATTGGGTTGTTATTTTAAAGAAAATAAATGAATAAATTTATTGATTGATATGATACATAGCGTTTTTTGAAAAAATCCGTCCTGTCCGATCCATTTGCGTACGGTGTATCGGACATCCTCTATTTGTTGGTATGACATAGAAACTTTGGCTTCACCAATCAATTCTTTGTGTAAACGGTAGAGCCCAAATCTGAATTGCAAAAAAATAAGTATTTTTCTGTCATGTGTTTCTCCAAAATAATTCCCAATGAAAAAGAAAAACAAACAATGAAGTTTTTCCGCGGAGGAAAACTCATACGTTCGCCACATTTTTCTTTGGTAAATGTCACATCCCAGCGAAACCTTTTCGGCATGGTGCCGCATCTTGGCACAGGCTCAAATATGAGCATTTTGTGCGATAGTAGCTTCACTCTTATAGCACGATAATGGCTCGTCAAATCGGCACATTTTTCAGTGGGGACCCATCGACTGATAATGGCAGTATTGGGTTTTGATGATGTGGTGACAGAAGAAGCAGCACGAGAAGACATTGCTGGAGAGAGATGCAAACGATACAAATCAAAAGGTGAGCGCATTTAAAACTTTATTTATTGAAGGATTGTCCCAACTTCCTTTTAGAAAAGTAAAAGTTCCATTGTAAGTGACCCAAATTACCGATACCTTTTTATTTTAAAAATTAATAAGAAATTCTTATCAAGTTTGAATCACAGATTAACAAAATATATCAAGTTTTAGTCACATTCCTTTTCTTCTTTTGGATTAAGTTCAAACAAAGATAGACCAACTCGTACTTCCACGATTCGTACTGTTTACAAAAAAATCGTTTTTGTCAAAGTCGACCAGATCAAACATTCAATAGTTCTTTATTTTTGAAAAGTTGTGGACAAATAGTACGATTCGGGGCAGTACGAATTGTGTTTCATTCGACGATGGCACAAGTGTAAAAACAATATGAAGAACCAATGTTATCGACGTGAGAGCATCTGACAAAGTTTGCATTTACATCTGAAATAAAAAGTAGGTAATAGGGCAAAATAAGGACGAGATCATTTTCTAGAAATCAAAGTTGAACAATCATTTCTGAATAGTCATTAATCAAGCAAAGTGATAAGTTTTAAACATTGTCAGTGTATTGTAGAATTGCGCATATTCTGCTATTTTAACATTTTTGTGTTGTTTGAAAAGGACTCAATAACTGCTACCTCCGCGCGGTTGAGTCTGGAAACAGGGTTAATTTATTAAATTTGATTTGATTTTTTTATATGCACTTATTTTAAATTAACCCTGGCTAAATCCACTATGGGTCAAGCCCAGTGTTAGACAAAATTGCTCATAACGCCAAATAGCGCATTTGGCGTAAATTTTTACGCGCTAATTCAAAATTTACACTGGAAAATGACTTTATTGTATTTTTCATTTTGATCAGCCATAACTTTCTTCATCACCAACTAAACAGAACAAAGTGGCGCCCCCACAAAATGTCCAAGCCACGAAATGTCCAAGCCACGAAATGTCCAAGCCACGAATTGTCCAAGCCACGAATTGTCCAAGCCACGAATTGTCCAAGCCACGAAATGTCCAAGCCACGAAATGTCCAAGCCACGAAATGTCCAAGCCACGAAATGTCCAAGCCACGAAATGTCCAAAAGAGTAAAAAACCACGAAATGTCCAAAAGTCTAAAAAGCTCATAAAAACCCGGAAAAGGAGTCTAATTAAGTGTTTTCGGGGTCGCTGAATACGAATACGACATTTATATTGCCCCTTACCTAACTCTAGACCCACCCGAATAAGAAAAATCTCAAAATTTGATTAAAATATGTGCAAAAAGCAGAGTCAAGGCGACAGAAAATCAAAGAAATTTTTATTAAACATTCAATAAAATTCTTTACGGAACATGGACAATTGAATCATCAAAATTCTCGAAATCCTTCAATTTTCCTGCATATCCTTCAACTTGGAGACCGAGCGCCGTCATAAGATCATGGATGTCACCGTTGTTGTTGTATGACGCGTCCGCCAAAATTCGCATAATGACAGCATCCTGGAGGATGTATCGTTTGTGTCGCTTGTGAATGAAATGGCGAGCAGATCGGGCAGCGTCCACCTGTCTGTCGATGCTTTCATTAACCCCACAAATGAAGTCCGAGAGGGCGGGGTGGTGACAGAGACCTTTCTAAATGTTTCTTTTCAATTTGGTTTTAATAAATTAAATACCATAAAATGAAGATGAGTTGCTTCCAGCCCGTTGTTTGTACGAGCGAGGGCAGACGTTGCCTGTGAGTGCATGTTCCACATCGGGATTGGAAAATGTGGCGCCCGAACGATTTCGTCCTCCCACGCTGGAACTGAAATTTTTTATTAAATTAAAACGGATGAATTGATTAAAGAATTTGCCTGAAGGCGCTGTCGAAGTCGATAGCGGGCTCAACGAATATTGAACAATCTGCTCCCGTGGACTCACAGTGGTTGGCCATGTAAGAGTTGATGGTGCCGGTGAGCCGATGCCGAACTGTACTGGGGTAGCGGCATAGCTGTGTTCCGAGTTGATGGTCGAAACTGTCGTCCCAAGTGAAGCTAAAAATTTAAAATTTGGGAAAGCAAACGCATAAATTTAAACAAACAATAGTTGCCGATGGGTGAAAAGTTGAGTCGATTATCTCCAAATGCGTTAACACCGTCCAACAACTGGCGCTGTGTCAAGCCGAGGTATGTTCGAGAGAAGTAAAGGAAGAACACTGGCATTCCAGGAGGAGAAGACGCCACGAGAATTGAGAAAGCTCTTCTGATAATGTCGGGAGGCAAAAGCGGCAAAGAGAGAACCCTTCTGAAGAAAGAATTATGATTTAAATCTAAATCTTATTTTTTTACCTAAATGTGTTGCGAATTGCCTCACCATATTCTGTCTTCTCGCCGTACAAATGCACGAGACCAAGTCGTTTGAAGTTCCTGTACAGGCTTTGCCCGTAGTGGAACATACAACACTTAATCTTTGCCGTGGGGAAAACCGCGCGGATGGCCGCCATTTCGGTTTTTTCAAAGTCACAAAGAACTAAAAATAAAATTCTTCGTTTTATTCCTTTTCCGTGAATCAAATAGTTACAAAGGCCAGTGGGTCCTGCACATCGACGTTTCCCAACAATTTTTTCTTCTCACGCCGCATCATTTCGGTCAACGCATTGTTGGAACTCATGGCCACAAATGCTTCATCAGTTGCTGATCGCCTCAGTTTTGACAAAAGTCGGGTCGGCTTCAGACATGGCTCGGCCAGGACACTTTCTTTTATTTTCTGCCGCTTTGACTCTGCCTTTAATACAAAACATTAATTAATCATTCTAAATTTAAACAAACTTGTTGTTTCTGAGGTGCTGGGAGATGGTTATGTTCTCTTTGACTCAAGGTTCCAGTGGCACCGGTTTCGCCGTTGTTTGTGATGTTTGCATATGCTGGGCAACTGCGATTTGAGCATCTCCAGCGATTTCCTGAGTGGTGTGTGAATCGAAATCCTGAATAGTTTAGAACTTAAATTTATTGCGGCACTTCAAACATACCGTTCAACCATAGACAATCTCCCCCAAAATTGGTTTTTCCGCGCTCAAAGGTCACTGTTGAAAGTTCAGCCTCGTTCAAAGTCTGTTGTTCAACATTGTCGGAAGTTATCATGGCTTGCGGTTCGTCAAATCCACTCCAAAATTCACGGCCTCCTCAGTTGTGTTTGAAATGTCTGACAAATAACGCTTCTTCCGACTTTTTTGTAGACGTTCAAGTTTATTACGAATCATTTGATCAATTAATGAATAGCAAAATCTGAAGACAAAGAAAAGCACATATTTTAATCAAATTTTGAGATTTTTCTTATTCGGGTGGGTCTAGAGTTAGGTAAGGGGCAATATAAATGTCGTATTCGTATTCAGCGACCCCGAAAACACTTAATTAGACTCCTTTTCCGGGTTTTTATGAGCTTTTTAGACTTTTGGACATTTCGTGGTTTTTTACTCTTTTGGACATTTCGTGGCTTGGACATTTCGTGGCTTGGACATTTCGTGGCTTGGACATTTCGTGGCTTGGACAATTCGTGGCTTGGACAATTCGTGGCTTGGACATTTCGTGGCTTGGACATTTCGTGGCTTGGACAATTCGTGGCTTGGACATTTCGTGGCTTGGACATTTCGTGGCTTGGACATTTCGTGGCTTGGACATTTCGTGGCTTGGACATTTTGTGGGTCAGCGAACAAAGTTGGTATCTAAAAAAAGTTTTTGAAAAGGAATGCTAAGCAATTTGAATTTTTAGAAAAAAGTTATGAAATTTTCAAAGTTTCATTACGTTATAACTCAAACCCTAGCCACCGGTTTTTAACCAAAATACTAAAACTAATCATTTTTCTTTTGATTTAAATGTCCAAAGTGAATTTTGTAGCCTATAAACCAAAATTATTAGCATTTGCAACTCTTGTGTTTTTTCATGTGTTAGAGACATGAAAATAGTACGCCAAAATGAGAGGAAAAGAAATGCAAAATTTTCATCACACTATAACTTAATAATTGAGCGTAAAAAATTAAAATTCGAGCGTTAAAAATGTTCAGTATTTTTTTTCTCGATCGGTATGCAAAATTTGGTGTGGATTTAACGTGTAGAAAAAAAGTTAAACGTCACGGAGTAAATGTTGTTTTTTAACCATAAGAATGAAGAGATAGTACGCCAAAGAGAGAGAAATTACAAAGAAAAAGAGAAACGACGAGATAGTACTAAGCTTTTCTCTGCACAGTGGAGTTGACCCATAGTGCTAAAGCAGTATTTTTTATGGTCTAAGTATATCTAACAATAAGGCAGATTATTACGAATAAAACCAATCAAAATGTATGTTTTTGAAGAGAAAAAGATTTTTTTTTAGGAGCGAAAAATGCTAAAAAATTGGGCTCAAGTCCAGTTTATGCGTCCCATCGACTTTTATGCGTCCAATCGACTTTTGTGCGTCCCATCAATTTTTAAGCGTCCGATCAAACTTTATGCGTCCAATCAAATTTTTATGCGTCCAATCAATTATTATGTGCAAGTGAAGCCGATTTTTTTCTCCCGTTCATTGACAAAAATAAAGTCTATAATTAAAAAACTAGCACATGAATAGAAAGATGTTACTTTTTTGTGGTAAAACCTCGTTAAACTACAATTTGAGAATTCTGCATATATATTTGTTTCAGTAAATACATAAATGTTCAGAGATACCATGGAAAAACAAAAATATTTCAGCATTTCTTGGAGTAGGTAAGGCTGAATTATCTCGTATACTTAGAAATACTGTCATGAAATGCAACTAATTAGATGGTTAAAATTGATTGGACGCATAAAAATTGAATGGACGCACAAAAATTTGATTGGACGCATAAAAATTGATTGGACGCACAAAAGTCGATTGGACGCATAAAAGTCGATGGGACGCATAAACTGGACTTGAGCCAAAAATTGGTGCATAAAATTTATTAGCATTTAAAGTTTGATGAGCATTTTTAGATTTTAAAAATATTGCTTATTTGTTCCCTACTTAGATTTTTTTTTTCTTAATTGATGAATATGTTTGCCGGGTATTCGAGTTCGTTAAGCACCTACAGATTACTGCTTTTTGGCTCCGGCGCTGAAGATTTTTAAAATAAACATTTTTTGGCCTAAAGACAAAAAAAAACTGGGTGCCCTCTGAATTTTTTTTTTGAATGCGGGAATGGAATCATTTATTTCGTAAAATCTGATTGGTTGCAAAAAAAATTTGGCTGCGATATCATCAGCTGCAAATTTTCGTCCAACAACAGCGAAAGAGGCAAACAGAGGAGGAGAAGTAATGGTGAACAACAACATTAGCAGAACAATTATTTTCGATATTACCAATCTATTCAGTAGATTTTCTATTTAAATAAAATTTAAAATTCGTCCCAATATTTGTTTAATGTAAAATATTTTGTCCAAATATTTGTTTTAATTTCATTCTGCTTTTCATTAAAATTTCTTGTTCTTATTAAGAGTACTTATTTCCGTTTTCCCTGAATTTTTGTTTTTTTTTTGTTTGCTATGTCTTCGAATTCGTCCGCGAGTTCGTCTCCCCCGCGTTTTGGCGGCGGTGCCAATTCCAATCATTCTGACCGTTCGCAGAACAACCACAACATCAACAGTCAGCGCTTCAAACCAGCGTCTCGACCGCCGAACCGTTCGAGGCGCCAAAATGTGGACTATGGCGTCAGAAATTCACTGGCACAGTTGGGCACACGCGAACTGCACGGGATGGATGTGTATCGGTGGGAGGACGACGATTTGTGTGCGTATTTTGACGCAATTAGCCGACAAACGAAAAATCGAAATTTATGGCAAAATAAAATGGGCCAAATTCAATTAACTAATTTGAGAGTCGGACACCGATCTAAAAACGGAATTCAAATTTATTTTTGAATTGGCTGAATGAATCCCTCTCCCTCTCTTCCCATTCAATTTTTTTGCTTTAAATTTCCCACTAAATCATCGTCCTCCAAAATGTTTTCTTTCACTCAGCCCTCCGTTCCGCGGCTGCTCAGGCCCGGCTGCCGTACGATCGGATGACCAAAAAGGAGTTGGAGCTGTTCTCGGAGATGAGCCGAGCCCAGGCGTCGGTGGCACTGTTCCTTTACATTCGCAATCGGACGGTGGCTGGCACTTTTTCTGAATTATTTATTCCACCGAATTGCCAGTGCAATCATTGCCACTTTTTCCCTTGGATTTTTGCCCTTTTCTGACGCCATTTTATAGAATTTACTTAAGTCCAAGCTTTTTGTTCTTAATCCGGAGCCATTAAACTGAGTTATGTGTTAATTCAGTCTTGCAAAAGACAACCAAAAATAAACTCAAACTCGAAAATATCTTTTTTTAAAATTCCGCTTCCCTTTTCAGTTGGTCCTTTGGCAACTCGACCCTTTGGTTGAGCTGACCGTCGAATACATTCTCACCGAACTTCCGGCACCCTTTGACAGTTCGTTTTCCCCTTTTTGAGTCGTTTTATCCGTCCCTTCTTTAGGTGACGTTGAGTTGGTCACCGGCATTCATGCGTATTTGCAGCGATACGGCTTCATCAATTTTGGCCTTTTCCACCAACTGACGGGTTTGTGTCGTTTTGTTTTGTTTGTCATATCTGAGTGACAATGAGTTCGGCAATGGCACGCCCTTTTACGGGTTTCAAAAGGGTCCTTTTTAAAATTAAATTTAGCGCGTCGTTTGGATTGCCCAAAGACTGTCATTGTCATCGGTGCCGGCCCGGCCGGGCTCGCCGCTGCGCGTCAGCTCAAATTCTTCGGCTTTTCCGTCATTTTGCTGGAGGGGCGGGTGGGAAAGGGGCACGGGAGGGCAAATAAATGCCATCAATGTTCCCCCTTTTAGGCTCGTCCGGGTGGACGTGTCCAAACCATCAATCGGACCCATTCCGCGGACCTTGGGGCGATGATTGTCATGGGCATTGGTGCGTTTCTCTCTGTTTTTCATTCCCCTGGTTTCATTTTGGCCACACATTTGCTCATTTCAGTTGGCAATCCGTTGGTCACTTTGATCCAACAGGCGCCGGTGACCGTTTTCCGTGCCAGCAATCGCTGTCCCATTTATGACAACCAGGCAAGTTTATTTATTTGGCGGGCAATTTCCAACTTTGCACCGTTTGTTTCTCATTCACAATTTTGGGAATTTGTGGATTTTAGGGCAAATTGGTCGACAGTCGCAAGGATGACATGATTGAGCGTTCGTTCAACCGCATTTTGGGCACAATTTCCTACCTTTCGCACGCCGAAGGCATCACCGAGACGAAACTGCCCGGGGAAACGGCGGGGCGGAAAATCAGCCTGGGCAAGGCGTTCGAACTGATCCTCAGGTCACTCGCTCATCATTCGCTTTTTAAATTTGCAAATTTCAATGATTTCAAAATGCGGTCCATGGGAAAGGGGGGGGGGGGGGTCAACGGCTAATTTAAAGGGACGCCGGGGAAATTTTTGATGAATTTGCTAACATTTTGACATAATCTATGATTTGACAATTACTCTTCTTCCTTTTCAGCCAACAAGAACTGCGCGTCAAAAACAAATGGCTCAATTTTTGGCAGAAATATTACTTTTTGTTGAAAAAGTTAGAAATCGAAAAACTCAGAGTGAGCGAAGGCAAAAATAAATATTAAAAAAAACAGCGCCTAATTAATTAATTTTTTATCCGTTTCTAAATTATTCGATTCGTCATCACTGTTTTCAATTCGCTCAGGTCGATTCTCTCCACGCTCAGCTCGCTGAATGTATGCAGAGACTGCGCGAAAACGGAATTCCGAATCCGGCGGAAGCGAACGCGGAAACGGTGGGGGTTTTTTTTTTTTTAAATATTTTAGAGCCATGTAATAAGAGGCAAAAACTTTTGCAAAACCAACAATTTTTGAAATCACCTCCCCCCTCCCCCCCCCCCCCCCAATTTTTCGTAAAGCCATTTCGGTACTCAAATATGCTGCATTTCTCAGATTGCTGTCAATTTTGAAGAATCGGCCGAGAAAGTGGAACAGCAAATGATTGTGCGGACTTTGCGTAAAATCACGGAGATCACTTTGGAAGTGGGCTATTTTCTTTTTGGTTTTGGCTTCTGTTTAATGGCACAAATTTCCAATATTTTTTTTATCCTTTCAAGAAGTATGACGAGGCCGAGCGCGAACGGAACAACACCGAAAACGTATTGAAGGACTTCAAACAGATGGAGCCGAGGTGGGGAAAAGCCTTTGGATTTTGATATTTTGAAAAGAATAAATGCTTTGGAATGAAAATCTAAGTCCGAGACCATTTCCGAGTCAACAGACGCAAATTTGAATAATTGTACCAAATAGTTTCAATTTTTCAAAATTAATTTTAATACGATTTTCCTCCCCTTGAGTGTCGTTTACATGAACAACACGGACAAACGCATTTTGGACTTCCATTTGGCCAATTTGGAGTACGCCATTGGGGCGCCGCTGGACAAAGTGGCGATGAAGGACTGGGACCAGGACGACCCGTACGGATTTACCGGCTCGCACATGACCGGTTAGGAAAATACTAAAACTCATAAATGCCAATCCAACAACATACATTAAATAGGGGGGGGGGGGGGGGGGGTCGACCCCCCCTAACTTCGTTCGTATAAGGGGCCGAAAGAGGGGGGGACTTCGTATTGGTTGGGACAAAATGTGAAAAAATGTGGGGAAAGTTCGGAGACGAAGGGAAAAGAGAGAGGCGACTTCGTAAAGGCAAAAAAATTTAAATAATTTAGCAAAATCCTTTTAAATTTAGCCAATTTTGTACAAAAAATGGAAAAAAAATTTACGAAACTGAGTAATATTTGGTTTTTTTTTGCCAAATAGGACTTCGTTTTTTTAACAAATTGTACTCCAATTTTCAAAAATTTTTCCGGCGGCGCCTATCGGCACCGCCGGACCCCTCCCCCCCGGTTCTCCAAAAGTTTTTGGAAAAAGCGCGCCGCAAAAAAAGCGGATTTGAAAAACCAAAAATTTTTTGGCCCGAAGAGCAAAAAAAAAAAAAAGCTCTTCGCGAAATTGTTACGGGCCTGAAGAGGACTTCGTAAATTTTTGTCTCCGACCCCCCCTCGACCACCCCTGGACTTCGTTCGTATGAAGTCGTGTCGACCCCCCCTACTATTTCATGTATGTCCAACAATCCACCGGAGTTCAGAAGACATTCCTCCCATCCCGAAATCCTCGGACAATCTCTTAGAACTTGAAAAGCCTCCACCCCTTCCTCCCCTGTAGGAGTCGATGGAATAAAAGGAAGGTGTTCATTTTTATGGGATGAGATTCACCCGGAAATAAACGGGAGAGGGGGCAAGAGAATCTCTTTTTCATTTAAGACACTTTGTAGGCACGGATTTTGCCCTTAAATCGTCACTTTTTTTTAATGCCCCGCCCTTTCAGTGAAAGAGGGACTCGGCTTTTTGATTGGACGACTGTGCAAAAAGGAATTAAATGTGCATTATAATCACGCGGTGGACCGAATCGAATACAATGAAAACGGTAAAAACGGAGGGAGAGAGTGGCAAATTTCAAAAAACCAATCATTGGCATTGTCCATGGATAAGGCAAAGGCCTAATTGGCCAATTATTTAGGCGTTTCGGTTCAATGTTCGCTGCAGCCCGAGGCGCAGCAGCAGAAAAGCAGCAGTAACAAGCCCGAGACTGTCCGCTTCGAGGTGCTTTTTTGTTCATTTTACCCTTTCGTTGTTGGCATTTTTTGTGTGCGTTAGACCCAAAGTCATGGGCCAAATTCCTCAATTTGTTTGGGGAGTGTCTCCTCGCGGAGTGACGGCTTTTTTAAACACGTCACTTGCGATGCGCACGTCTTTTTTATTTAAGCCATTTTTGTCTAATTAGGCCGATGCCGTTCTCTGCACCGTGCCATTGGGTGTGCTGCAGCGATGCGACGTGCAATTTGAGCCGCCGTTGCCGCGCTGGAAAAGGGAGGCCATCTCCAACATGGGATTCGGCGTGCTTAACAAAGTGAGCCAATGGTCACTAGTGATTATCAATTAATTCTCCCATTTTGTCAGATCATTCTCTTCTTCGACAAGCCCTTTTGGGACACGAAACGGTCCTCGTTCGGACGACTCAACGACACTTCGTAATGCCTAAAATTGGCCTTTTTGAGGGGTTCAAATTTGTTTTACCAAATTGTGCCATTTTCCTCCAACTGAATTTGTTTGCTTTCGCATTCAGTGAGTCCCGTGGCGAGCTGTTCATGTTCTTCTCCAGCGGCGATTTGCCCGTTTTAGTCGGACTGTTCGCTGGCAAAGCGGCGTCCATCACCGGCGGCACAATTGACGACGAAATCATCACGGCAAAAGCGGTGAAGGCACTGTACAACATTTTCGGCAACAATTGTCCAGCGAAGGTGGGAGAGAAGCAATAATAAATAACTAATTGCTCCGGAGATTTGAATTAACCAAACAAACATTTCATGTTGGGTCAATCCAATGGTCATTAATGGAATACACCGGGAACAGGGGGGCCGGCGGTGCCGATAGGCGCCGCCGGGAAAAATTTTGTAATTTTTAATGCCATTTGTTAACAGATTTTCACCAAAAATGGCCAATTTTTGCGATTTTAAGCCAATTTTTAAAGAAAAATTGGGATTTTTGGGGTCCGGCGGTGCCGCCAGGCGCCGCCGGGGAAAATTTTTGGGTTTTTTAATGAATTTGTTCGGAAAATTTCCAAAATTTGCGACCCCCAACTCGCCGCGAACCCCCTCCCCCCACCTCTTTTACACCGGCCCCCCCTTCGCTGCGAACCCCCCCCCACGACGACCCCCCTCCCTTTACAGCCCCCCCCTCCTTACGACGAACGAGGGGGGGGGGGGGGGGGGGGGTGCGCCGGCGCACCCCTTGTTCACCTATGATGTTCATTAGTGGAAATTTTAAATTATTCAACAATTTCACAAAGGTCTTTTTTAATTGCATCGCTTTCGCTCTCCTTTAGCCCAACAGTTCCATTGTGACGCGGTGGCACATGGACAAATTTGCACGCGGCTCGTACAGTTACATGGGAGTGAACTCATCGCGTCTGCTTTTTTTTGTTTTAATAGTCCATTTTAATTAGCTACGAATGCAAGATTTTTTAACGGTTTTGGCTATGTCCCAAAATTTATGACCAGCAGATATATTTTGCTGCAATGAAACTACTCTCAAAAATGTTTAGAATTGGCATTTTGGTTTTTCAATTTGTTTCCCTCTTTCAGCGGATGACTACGACACTTTGGCCCGTCCCGTTCACCCCAATGATGACGCGTCGTCGACAGCGCCCCGGGTGTTTTTCGCCGGCGAGCACACAAACCGACAGTACCCTTCCTCCGTTCACGGCGCATTCCTTTCCGGGCTGAGAGAGGCGGCGCGAATTGCGGAGTGAATTTTAATTTGTTAAACATTTGGCTTTTTCAATAATTTTTGGGTTTTTTCAAAATTAATTCGAGTCAATTCTCTTCATCCCTGGCAAATTTGACTCTCCCAAATTCCGTTTCTCAGCACTTTCATTGGCCCTCTCTCGTCGAGTGGCGAAGTGACGCGTGCCATTCCGATCGCCGAACTCAGTCTCGACGACCCACCGGCGGACGGCTCGCCGACCACCACCAATGAAAGCAGCAGCAGAAGCAACCAATTCAACGGCGAAACGACGGTGGCGACCAAACGGCGCAAAATGGAGGAACGAAATGCCAAAATGGAAACGGACGGGGGCAGCAAAAGTGCCAATGGGGACGAAGAAGAAGAAGTGCAGATTATCGAATGAATGAATGAAGCTTTATTTTGATCTCTTGGAATTCCATCCAAATTGTTTAGATTCAATATTGACTTGAAAAATACTATTACTTCTTATAATTTTTTAAATTACCTATCTGACAAATGCAAATATATTGACAGATTTTGCCAAAAAAAAACATCAACTCAAACTTTTAGTTTAAGAGGGTATTTCTTGAAAATTAAAGAAAAAGAATTTGATCATTTAAGGACAGAATCTGCTAATAGTAAGAAATTGGGGCACTTATCGGCACCGCCGGCTTTTTGAAAGGCGCGACGAGAAATAAAATGAATAAAGAGCAAAAAAGGTACCCACAGTTTCCTTTTTTATACTTATTTTTGGCAAAATAAGCTTTGAAAATAAATGGGCAGACAAAAAGCACATTTATGAAAGACAGTTTAGGCTTAATTTGATGGGGTATGTTGAACTCGTGTTTGATCTTGAATGGGGTCTTAGTGTTGGGGCCTAATAATTCCCGGAAAAAAATTAATTAACGGCGTTCCAAACCGGAATGATTTGAGAAATCCTACTAAAATTGTTGCACAGAATCGAATTAATTTTAAGAAAATTAGAATTTTTATTCGTTTTTACAATTTTTGGCAATTTTTCCACTCTCCGTTTTTATTTAAAATACTAAAATCTGTCAATTTAACCATTAAATGCCTTTCTACCGTTTCCAATGTCCAGTTAATGCATTTTGTCACTTCCATCCTTTTAAAATCAGTCACAGGTTAAAAGGAGGCAAATTTAGGCGCGAAACGCCCCGACAATTAATGGACAGAAAATTAAAGAAATGATGGAGAAGCAGGAGGAAAAGAGGGAGAGATGGAAAGGGGGGGGAAAGAGAAGGAAGAGCAAAATGGGAAAAAGAGGGAGGAAAAGGAGGAATGGATGGAGAAGGAGGAAGAGAGAGAGGGGGGGGGGAGCGGGGGAAGGGAGGGAAAACGGAAGAAGAAAGGAGGAGGATGAAGACAAATGGTTAGGAAGAAAAGAGGGAAAGGGAAGAACAAGGATAAAAGGAGAGGTAAAACAAAGAGAAAAGGGAGGAATGGATGATGAAGGAAGAGAGAGAGGGGGAAAAGACATGAGGAGGATGAGATGCTGAAGAAGGAAGAGAAAGAGAGAGATGAGGGAAGGGAAAATGGAAAAGGAGATAGAAAAGGAAGGAAGAGAGAGAGGGAAAAGAGAGGAGGAGGATGAAGACAAATAGATATGAAGAAAAGAGGAGAAGAAGGAGAAAAGAAGAGGTAAAAAGAAATGAGACGGAAGAGAGGAGGAAAGTGAGAAATTGCGAGAAAAACAATTGCATCTTCCAACAGCAAAGACAGTTAAGTTTTGCACGGATTATCCCCTTCCCCTTCCCCTCGCCCCTTACCGTATCCGTTGTCCCTCCCCCCGTCCCCCTTTCTCCCCCCCCCCCCACTCTTTCCGCTTAAATGAGCGTTAATTGCCGTGTGAGGAGAAACAAATGGACAACGGAGGACGAATGATTGACAAGTGAACGAATGCATTTGAGGAAAGAACAACAAACAGCAGCAGAAGAGCACCACCACCACAGCACACTTTCCCCCCCCCCCCCCAATTCGCCCAATTCCCGCAAAATTTGTTCTGACGATGGATGAATGATGATGAGCTGTTAAGTGAGTGATGGGCGTGCGATTGGATTTGGTGGCAAATTGGGGGGGGGGGAGGGAAAAGCATAGGAGGGAGGGCACCGAGCGAGTCGAGACTGAGTCTCGAACAATCGCACTGTCGAGGGAAACCCCGGCAAATTTCGCGCCGTTCTCCTTCTGTTCTTTGTCTCTGCTTACATTTCTAAATTGCCCTTTCATTTATAATCCAATTTCCACAATAGCCGAGACTCTCGAATTCAAATTCCATTGAGTTTCGCGCGTTCAAATTTCCCAAATTGTCCTCTTTTGCCATGGCGCCTCCACACCATTTGCACCATTCCTTCCGTCACCACCACCACCACCGTTGCGAAAGTGCCACAATGGCAAAGAAAGGGCACCATCAGCAGAATGGGAAAGGCGAGAATGGCACGTCGTCAACAGCAACAGCGACAGAAAGCAATGGGGGCAAATTGCGACGCAATCGGACGACTTTCACCACTTTTCAGTTGTACGAGTTGGAACAGGTGACGATCAGCTGCAGATTAACCACGATCGACTTGGGCAGTCTTCGAAAAAAAAAAATTTGTTTTTTACCGTACTTTTTCTCCTTATTTTATTGTGCCTTTTTTGTTGCCCCAATCCGCCGATTAATAGCCGCCGGACAATAAGTGCATTCAATTCGATTAACAATTTTTTAATCCATTTGCCCTATTTGCATTTTCTTTGGACACTATTAGTAAATTAAATTTAACTGTTTTTTTAATTTTGATCCTTCGTTTGTTTCCCTTTTCCAGGCTTTCGACGAGAGTCATTATCCGGATGTTTACGCGCGGGAGAAACTGTCGCGCAAAATTCACTTGCCGGAAGTGCGCGTTCAGGTCCAGCTTTGTTTAGCTAATAAATTAACCAAATGATATTGTTGCCTTTTTAGGTGTGGTTCCAAAACCGACGCGCCAAATGGTGAGAGAATTGAGGAGAATCATTGGATCATTAATTTAATTGCCAAAATGCCACTTCAATTGTTTTGAGTATTGGCACGGGGCCAAAATGTAATAAAATGGGAATTTTTGGCAATTTTCAAAAAAATAAAACAAAAACGCAAGTGAATTTTGAAGGCGTCGTCATGAGAAGCAGGAGGAGCTGAGTCTGAAGGCGCTGAAAACGCCCATGCCGCAGCAGAACATCGACGGCATTGGCATTGGCCCAACATTTGGCCAGGGCAGCAATTATTTGGCCGGGGCGGCGACTGCGAACTGTTGGCCTTGGACAATGATGAGATTTGCCACATCGCCAGCAGCAAAGTCAGTGAAAGGCATTGAATGACTAATTATTGGACAGACTTTGAAAACTGACCTTTTATGGCCTTCCCTTCCCGAGCCATGAATCTATGAACTTATCCTCAAAATGAATTCCTTGAGAATTTAGAGACCGATAAACCGAAATCTCGAAATACTGATAATTTCTCGACTCATCAGATTTGGTCTCTAATCGGTACTAAATGTGCCATTTTCAGCGGCTTTCCTTCGGCAATGCCATCGTCGCCTTCTTCTCCCGTGCCGTTGCCCTCTCTTTCGGCCGACAATCCCTCCTCAAAGTCCGTTCCGTCGATGAACAACGGTGCCCAATTCGCCTCCCCAACGATGCCGCCGCTTTTCCACGCGGCGCCCAATTTCACGGCCCATTTCAATGCCAATGGCTTCTTCGACTTTCACCCGTCCGATTCGTCCACCGCCGCCGCTTTTTACTTTCCGTCGCCGTATTACGCCGCCGTCGGAGGCGGCGAAGAACAAAACGAAGCCAATGATCAGCAGCAGCAACAGCCGTGGTGCTACTTCACACAACTGCCGCAAATGTTCGCGGAGGGAATCGCCGGAGGGGAAAAAGCGGCGGAAGGCAAGGGAAAGGAGGAAGACAAATTAATAAGGGAAGGGTCGAGAAAAGACAGACAAATTGGGAGAAGGAACCCCGGGAACGGGGAAAAACGGACTGATGATTAGGGATTAATTAAGTTGTTTTAAATCGAATGGTCTCTTTTTGAAAAAGTTTGTAACAATACTGTAGCAAACAAACGAACAAACAAACAGTAAGATACAGTATCCTTGTGAGAAATAAAAATGATTTTTGACAGAATTGGCAGAACAACAACAGCAGCAAACGGAAAAACAGCAGAGAAACGAACCAACCGAGAAACGGGGGGAAGAGGAAGAGAAGGAGGAAGAAGAGGAGGAAGAGGAAGGGACACAGTGAAAAAGAAAATGGGACAAAGGGACGAAAAAAAAGACAAATGGACCAAAAGGGGGGGGGGCAAATGAGCAAAGTCGGACATTGGAGGGAATGCCAAATGGGGACAAAGGGCCGAAAAAGGGGACCATCCACCAAAGGACAACCAATCCCAGCAGAATGTTCCCATTCTTTTCCATCAACCGATCATCACCAACAGCAGTTTGTTCACTTGCTGATCAAAATGTTCAGCAGAAATATCGCATAAATATGTTATGTGTGATGGACCCGTTTAAAGTGCCATGCTTTTCCTTTTGCATTTTGCCATAATAACCAAATCGTGCCATTCTTTTCTTGCCATAATTTCTCCTCGGCATGCTTTTCCTCCCCCCCCCCCTCGCCTCCCATTTTCGTCTTCACAATTCCTCCTTTTCCATTTCCTCTTCCGTCGTCGTCTTCGTGCTGTTGCTGCTCTTCGCCTCCTCCTCCTCTTCGCCCTCTTCCGTTTTCATGCCGCCCATCGCCGATTGGAATTGTGCCATCATTGCCTCCAAGTCTGCCATCATCTTTAATTGTTCCATTTGCATTATTAATTAGCCTAATTGCTCCATTAATTGTCCCGCTCACTTTCCATTGGTCCGCCCATTCCTTCAGTTTTTCATTGGCCGCTGCCTTTTCGACCAGCGGTTTCAGTGCTGGGAATGTGTCCCCAAAACTGTCTTTTATGTTCGTTTTCGCCTCCGGCGACAAACGCAGCGCCGGCGCAAAAACTTTTCGGCTAAGCCATTCCCAGCCGGTGCTTTTGATCTGAATTTGGTTGGAGATCACAACAGGAAAACAATTACTGCCGGATCAGATTGACCAAGAAAGCACTAATAGCAAAAACCGAAAAAGTGCACGATTAAATACTTTTTTCGAACGAGTTGAGAGTTTCCAACCGATTGAGTATACAAAAATCATGGCCCAATTGGTGCCTAATTATACCCCGGGCCTTATTTTTTGGAGTTATACCTCGCCAAATTTAATTGATAAATTCTGGCTTTCCACTCCCCATTTTTCTCCTTCTCTATCTCTCTCTCGCTCTCTCTCTCTTTCTCATCGTCTCTTACTGTCTCTTTGGTTTCCTTCCTCTTCTCTACCTCTAAAATTTTCCTTTTTTCTTTTTTCTGTCTCTTTATCTTTATCTTCATCCTCTTCCCTCCTCTCTTGCTTTCTCTCTCGTCCCTCTCTCGCTTTCTCTCTCTCTCTCTCTCTCTCTCTCAGATTCCCTTCATCTTCTCTACCTCTCAAATTTCTCTTCTCTATGTCCTTTTTTCTGTCTCTGTCTCTTTATCTTCGTCTTCTTCCCTCCTCTCTCGCTTTCTCCCTCCCCTCTCTCTCTCCTCTCGCTCTCTCTCTCTCTCCCCCTCTCTCTCTCTCTCTCCCCCTCTCTCTTTCTCACTCTCTCTCTCTCTCTCTGTCTCTCTCACATTTTCCTTGTACTGCTTCGCCTCGTCGCCCAAATTGCCCTCGAACTTTGTCCACCGCTCTTTGCTGCCATTCCACAAATCGTTCTCCAGCAGATCGGCCAGCATCGGCGTCTTCTGCTTCACTGCGGTCCACAGCTCTTCCGCCGAGCCCAATTTGTCCACCGAGTCCATCAATTCGACGATTTTGTCCCATTCTTTGGCCAAAACATTGCCCAATTTTTTGCCAATTAAAAACCAACTATGTGGCAACAACTCTTAAATTATTTTTTGGCGCCAATTCATTTTAGCGAATGCCTTTTCGGCACCTTTGACATTTGCCGGAAGCATGTTCCACATATTCTCCGGTGTCATCATATTTTTGATGACTTCGTTGATTTTGCCCGTGTCAATTTTGCCCAGCATATCCTGCAGCATTTTCGGGTCCAAATTAGCCGCCATTTCTTTGATTTTGTCGAATCCCTTCTTTCCATCTTTAAAAAGGGAAAAATTGGAATTGATTGGCTTTCTAAGGCTTAAAAACTTCGAGAATCGCATGGCAACATCAAAAAAACATTGGAATTTGGGGTCGGCTATCAATTCTAATGGCCAATTTGGCACTCATTTTCATTAATTGCATTTTCCGGCGCTTTTATTACCCGCAGCTCCACCCCCGGCCTTGCCCAGCATTTCCTGAACTCCCGAAAGCATTCCGTCCAAGTCCAACCCGCCCAAAAGGTCGCTTAAGTCGCCGCCGCCACCGCTGCCCTTTTTCTTTTGGTCAGCAAAAGTGCCGTCGACGAGCAACAAAAAGCAAAGGACCAAAGACGGCAAAAAGCAAAGGACGAAAGAAAGGGGGGAGAAAAACGGAGGAAAGGGACGAACCATCGAAATGAGAAAATGCTAAAATAAAAGAGGAAATTTGGATGGATTTTGATTGATTGCCATTTTTGGTGAGTGCCAATGGAATGAATCGAATGAATAAAAAGAGAGAAAATGGAGGAAAAGCGGCGCTTATTTTACGTGGCTTTTTCTTTTTTCTTTTGCCAAATTTCTTTTGTCAGCGCATTAAATTGAAAAATTACAAAAGCAAACAGAAGTGAGTGGGCGAAATAAAGAATGAGAAGGAAATTTCTTTTTGGAAATGGGCTAAAGCGACGTGGCCAAAAAGGGCAAAAAAAGAAAGAAAAAGCAAACGACGAATGAAATGAATGAATGGCACAATGACTTATGAATGAAGTACCCCTCTCGTTACTAAGAATTATTTACAAAAATGTAAATTAAAGGGAAAAGTACTGTATCAGCAAAGCGCTGTACAGTACTAGCAACTACATGACTACTGTTGTTGTTTTCATTTGGAGAAAATAAAAATTTTTATAAATTGCATTAATTTTAAATCAAACAATTCACATGCAATGCACAACATCGAAGCTTAACACTGACAAATGCTCATTGACAATTTCAAAATATCGTAAAGCGTGAAAATGTTAGGTTAAATTTAGGGTACGGTAAGTGTGCCACCATTTTCTCCGTCAAATGCCACCATTTTGGGGGGAGTTGGAGCAGCATTTGTCCAGCGGAGTGTTGCGCCCGTTGGTCTCATTGTGCTGCTGCTCTTTGGTGGTCTTTCGTCGTTTTGTTGTCGCCCCATTGCCATTAATAAAGGTGCCACTGTCAGTCCCCTCATTAACAGCTTCATCATCCTCATTAGTCACTCCATTAGCGACTTCATCCTCATTAGTCCCTTCTCCTCTTTCACCCGCCTGTTCTTCCGTTAAAGCGGCTCTTATTCGGTTAAGCCCTTAATTATGAATTTCCAATTCATATTTTGAATGTTATGAATGCGCGCCTTCGTCCAGCGTTTGTGGGCTGACACTGGTGAAAACGATGCGGAACCATCCGGGCGTGGGCATTCGGCACGCGTCGCCCGCGGTAATTATCACTTTGTTGCGCATCAGTCGCTCAAAGAGGCGCCGTTCGCCGTCAAAAGTGGGCTCATCGAGAAACTGAAATAGCGCAATTTAAACAATGGCTAATTAAAAGGGTAATTAGTCGGTTGAAATTCGGAAAAAAAAGCTTATTCTTATTATGAAACCTCCGGCAGGAATTATTAATTTGTCTAATTATCAATTAACCATAATTAATTGCAGTTACTCAAAGGCACAAAGATTTGACGGCTGACTTTGGAAAAGTCGGCCAGCACGAAAAAGCCCGCCCGCGGCTTCAAACAGCGCACGCCCATCCGCTGAAGGGAGCGCAGCGTGCGGTCCCTCGCCTCGCGCATCCGACGCAAATTTTCCGGCAGAAAAACCCTTTCGACCCATTCTGAAAACAGAAGAAAACTGACCAGATGAACAGAAAATTAATTAAATATTTCAATTATTTAATGTTGAAATATTCTGTCCCAAGTTGTGTCGTTTTCCCATTTCTCTTTTCTTTTGGTCTTTTCGTTTCAAATCAAAGTTTAAATTGTGATCGTTTTTGGGTCTGTCCTCCATTTAAGAATTGTTTCCTCAGTTTCATTCAAATTTTGAGAATCCGAATTTAACTAATTAATTGGACAATTAACGATACAGTTTTCTTTTATTAGGGATAAGTGACTGATTTGTGAGAAGCGTGTAACCATTTACGCTTCTTTTTGTTTGCTTTATTCACCGTGGTCATCCAAAAATTGGCGCATGATAAATTGGGTGGTGCAATTCGGCAAATGGTGCATCATAAAGCGCGTGATCGCCGTCCGCACGAGCGGATTCGGCGAGTGAATGACCGCCGCGCGAAGGCCGGGCAACGAAAAATTCTGAAAATCGCATTTTGACATTCGGCGGAATTCTGAAAATGAAAAGAACACTGATGAACAACAGGATTCTCGAAAGTTTCATTCAGAGTCTCGACTTCTTGAGTTTGGCTTGTGGTTGGTTGGCTTTTTGTCCTAATGACGGTTGTTAGCCCTTTGTCCGTTTTATTGGCGCTTTGTCCGTTTTTTGACTATTTGTCCGTTTTATTAGTCCTTCCGTTTTGTTAGCCCTTTGTCTTTTTTGCTGGGTCTTTTTGTCTGTTATATTGACACTTTATCCGTTTTGTTGGCCCTTTTGTCCGTTTTGTTGGCAGTTTGTCCGTTTTTTTCTTCGTTTTTTCTCCTCCGTTCCCTTTTCCCTTCTATTTTTTGCTTTTGCCTTGCTCAGTCCCCACAGCCAAATCAGCTTCTGTCGGCTGCGTTCGTCTTCGAAAAGTTCGACCGCACTTCGAAACGGACTTTCGCTGTCCTCGTCGTAAATGGACAAATCGTAAATTTCGTCCAAAAGCACGAACAAATTGCGACTGTAATTGAACGAAAAGGATGAAAAACAATAGGCAACAAAATGCCAAAATGTTCAAAACATTGCCTCAGGGCCCAGCGGACGACCGGCCGAATTTCGTCCAGGGAAAAGTAGCCGGCCTCCGGATTTTGCGGGTTCACCAGCATAATGGCCCTGACTTTGCCCTGAAAAATTAAAAAGGGGCTTAACAACGGGAAATAATTAATGAAGTTTTTTATTTTTACCAAAAATAATCAATTTGAGAGAATGCTGCTCTTTTTAGCGGTTATTTTGGCCGCTTTAATGGGTTTTTTAAATATTGCCTTAGAAGCTTAATACCAGGTTCATAAATGCCTTTTTTGCCATTTCCATTCCATGAGGAAAATAAAACATGCATTTGATTGCATTTCCATCCATCATCAATTTTAACAAATTTCCCATTAAATTGGTCTCATTTGGCTTGGGTGGGGACCTGCTGTTGGTGCTGCATTATTTCCTGGTACACTTCTTCAAAGCGTTCCGCTCGCAGTTCCGTGCGCGTGCCGTCCTCGGACAGTGCCGGCACACAGCCAATGTGTACCGAGCCACGCTCGCCAAAGTCATTGACGAAACGATAATAAAAGGGCGAAGGCACCTTTTTGGGGGAGAAATAAAGGATAAAAGGGGAGGAAAGCAAAAGGAACCGACCAACCAGCAGCAGGAAGAGGGAATCACTTCCCCCGAAGGCATTTCCATTTTTGGAAAATAAATGAACGGGCATTTATGGCATTTAACGAACTTTGACCCGCGGAATACCGCGTTTCGAGAATCCAATCTCGAATTTCCGGCCAACTGTTCGGGATTTGGTCACAATTTTTAAGTGAAACTAGTCCCAACAAAGAAAGTGTTTTTGAACCTTCGTTTGCCCCCTGCTGCTGTCGGCTCACAAAAGAAGGTCCTCAAATGTTCGTGGATCGGTTTTAAGAAAACTCGAACCATCCATCAAATTTCTCCACGGACATTTGGAGATGCATCTTTCTTTCTCAGAGGGATCGAACCAAAAGAAAGTCGCCGGGGTCGAACAAAATTTGGGACAACAAATCGGCGCCGGTGGTTACGCCGGGCACGACGACCAATTCGTCCTCCGTCACCGGCGGCACGCCGCTGTCCGCCGAACGGCAAAAACGGTTGATGAACCGAGCAACAGAAGACAAAGTGCTGCAGAGGGAAGATGGGGCGGTGATAGCAGATGAATTGGCTGATCAATTAAAGACAATAAATTGTTTTTTAAATGCCATTGGTTGATTTTTTGACCATTTTCGGGGGTTTCCCCATGCTTTAAACCCCGCATGTGCCAACACAAAAGCCAAACTTTATTTTTAAATTTTCAACAAATTTAAGCATAGTCCACTGACTAATCAGCAGAACATGTGCCCTTTATGACCATTTGTTATCATTATCACTCAAATGATAATGGGCCGTGTCACTCATTAAGAGTATCAATTAGCAGCTGATTGGTTTGTTTGTTTGTTTTTCTGTCACTCGTTTTCCCTTGCCCTTTTTGCACCTCAATTCGCCACCGCCACGGGGGTAAACAAACAGCTGATCCATGTTGAACTTGGACCAGTCGATGGAGCGAAATTTGTCCATTATGAGGTCTTGCGACAGAATGTTGTCCGCGGAAGAGAGTTTAATGTATCCCTGCGGGAAGAAGGGGGGGGGAAGGGGAAGGTGAGAGGAGTGATCGGACATGTGGGGGAGGCTGAGAAAGACAGACATGGGGAAAAAGACAGAATATTCGGAAGAGCAACCAGTGATCAGACAAATTGACTATCAGCGATCAGAATAAGTGACCACAGGTAGAGAGAGAGAGTAGTGATCACTGACCAAAGGAAAGACCGAAGAAGAGTAAGTGGTGAGTGATCAAAGGCTGACCTCAAAAGCTGATCAGTGATCAGACGGAGTGATCAAAGAATCATCATCTTGTTGTTGTCTACCTTTTTGTTCTGTTCCTCGTCATATGGGTCCTCCTGGTGCAGTTTGTTCTGAACACTCGTGGAAGGCAAATTCAGCCCTCTTCGAGCGCGTTCGGCGACCATTTTTCAGTGGCAAATTTTAAAACTGGCAAAAACACTGCTCCTTCCTCCAATGTTTATTTTTGAATTTAAATACAAAATAAGAAGGGTTTTAACATTCAGAATTTATTTCCTTTTAAATTTAAAATGTTAAACGTCTATTAAAATTTTTTGTTTAGCCGTGTAAAAAACAAACAAACAAAACAACAGCAGAAAATAATGAGACCAAAGTGTAGGACAAATTGGCCGGGGGGAAATGCGGAGAGGGGGGGGGGAGACAGAGAGGGAGAGGGAGAGAGAGAAAACACGACAGACAAACAGACAGGCAGAGGGGAGACAGGTTTATGCTTTTTCTAATGTTTACGCTGTTGAAAATGGATTGGGTGAGAAGGTGAGGATAAAAAAAGAGGGAGAAAAGCGGAGGAATGGCCAAGGCCAAACGAAAAATGGGAAGGGAGGAGAAGGGAGCGGATACTGCACATCCGCCGACGAATTGATCTGTGTGCACTGCTAAAAGATGGGGAAATGCAATTTGAAGGAGAGCAAAAATTGATGGGGACAAAGGAACACTTTTGGCCAAGGGAGGGAAGGGGAGGGAGAGATAATGTGATCATTTGCCGTGTGATCAAATTTAATGGGATGATAAAACAAAAGTAATTGAAAGTTATATGTGATTCTTTGCTGTGCAATGAAAGTTATCGGACTAACAAATAAACTATTCCTTTTATCATCCATCATTTTGGAGGAGTAAACACAACCAATCATTATATTCATTCATTTGCTGCAGAGGGGTCCAATGGATGGAAAAAATTAATTAAAATTTTTAAGAATGTTCCGCAAAAAATAATTAAAACCCCATAAAAAGTTGTTTTACTAAAAATTTTGTTTTTTTGAAAAATATGGAACCCCTTCTTCACGATTACCAGAAAGCTACAATATTGGGAAGAAAATTTAAAAAAGCAATCGATGTTTTTCTTTGAAAATATTTTACTGAATAAACATATGGCCGTGACTCAGGGCGGCCAAGTTTTTTTTTCAAATTCAGGACAAAAACCACTAAAATTCAGATTTAGACCCCAAAATTCAGATTTTTTTGCAAAACAAATAGTAGCGATAAGAAAACGCATTAAAAACATAAAAAATCATCTTAGCATGATTTATAAACGTTAAACAGAGGGGCTTCCAACTGAAAATTTCAAGCATTTTTGCGGCGCGGCCCGGCGGTGCCGATAGGCGCCGCCGGGAAAATTTTTTGGAATTTTTAATGTATGTGTTAAAAATTTTTGTAAAAAATTACCATAATTTGCGATTTTTTGGCACATTTATTAAAAAATAAGAGTTTTGGGGGCCCGGCGGTGCCGATAGGCGCCGCCGGGAAAATTTTTGGAATTTTTAATGAATTTTGGTACAACAAATCGCCCTTTTTATACTTTTAGCAGAGACCTCAAAATTCAGGACAATCTGAAAATTCAGGACAATTTTGATTTTTCAGATGGGTACCCTCTAATTCAGGACAAATCTGAAAAATCAGGACACTTGGCCGCCCTGCCGTGACTGTATCCAATAAAACTAAGAAAAACAAAACCATTGTGACATTGAAACATTTTTTGTAATTTTTTTTTTGTTATAGAAACGTTCATTCATCGTATCGAACCAATTAAGGTTCATATTAGCATAACTTTTTGTGCTAAGTAATTAGAGAATCAATTGCACCGCCGTGATCAGATCACCCCTTCATGATGACCAGAAATAAAGCACTTATAACTTTAAAGTCATACCAAATTTGTCTAATTTGGATGACAATAACAATGTTATGCGTTTGGTGCCAAAATAGCGGGCACCAAAGCCATGACCCAACCGTGGAATTACGCTTAGAAGTTAAAAGTAACAATGAAGCTAGTGCCTCAGTTCCTGACAAATGTAATAAAATTCTCGAACAAATACCGCTATTTGCTAAATATCCATCAAAATATGGCCATTTTTGAGGCAAAACCATCACAGAGGGGACGTTACATTCAATCCAAAGGCAACAACAAATTAAGTGTAAAAGCGATAAGGAAAAGTTTCAACAAATGCAAGATTAAATCCAACAAACATTTGGAAATGCTATACAAAACATCAATCAGATCATTTCTGTGTCCGTTCTTTCGCTTAATTCGGTTTCAATGGAAATGGCGGTTGGCCCTCGAACTGGTAGTGTCTTTTGTCACTGTTGTTCGCCTGGGCCGCCTCCGCCGGCCACATACTCCAAGCGGTTCTAAATGGAATGATAAATTAAGCAAAATTGATTAATTTCTTGCACCTTACGGTGGCGTCAGCAGGTACGCCGATCTGTCGTTTGGCCCCTTAGCGTACACTCGCTTCGGCTTCAAAGAGAAATTAACAAAAGTGACTAAATACTTTCATTTTACCTCAGCAGTTTCTTTTTTAGGCTCGGAGTCAATAATAATCTGATTTCTCTTGGTTCATTGCTAAATTTTGTCAAATTATGAAATGAAATGGTAATTACTAGGGTTCGAAGTTGTATGATTTTGCATATTTTTTCTGCGCATATGCTATGAAGAAAGGGGCTCAAAAATAGCATTTCTGCGTTAAAATTTTTGATTTGGTGAAGGTTATTAGTGCATATAAAAGCATATTTTGGGGTTTTCCGAGAATAAATGCATATTTTGCCATTTTGGGCTTTTAGAGCATATTTCGGTCGTTTTATCGAAAAAATTTTAATGTTCTGTAAGAACTTTAGGAAAAAAATTATTTATATAAAAAATGTAATTTTGTTTTAGCATACATATAATAAAATTTAGAAATTCAATATTTTTGCAATTGTCTAAAAAAATGCTACTTAGCCCTTGTTTTGGTCTTTTCAAAATCAATTCATAATTTATACACAATTTTTGGCATTTTTTGAGAGTTAAAAGCCATTTTGGGTAATTTTTAAGGCATATTTTAGTGCATATTTGGGCATTTTTCCGGTTTTTAGGGCATATTTGGGGGATTTTTAGTGCATATTTTATGCGCATATTTGGCATTTTTTAGTGCATACAACTTCGAACCCTAGTAATTATTAATTACTAGTTATTTGACTAAGTTACCGAGTAAAATTATTAAGTACAAAATAAATTTTTTTTTTTATGAATTATCCTGAAAATGGTCCCATAACGTTGCCTAATTATAGCGACAATTTTGAAACATATAATTTTTTCTGCACTTGATAAATTTGAAAAAAAATTCATATTAACACGGTCTACCTCAGTTGGGCCGTCACGTTTGGGCCGGCACGGTTGGGCCGTCACGTTTGGGCCGGCACGGTTGGGCCGTCACGTTTGGGCCGGCACGGTTGGGCCCCAGCATAGTTTTCCACTATAACTTTCTAAACTTTTTTCTTTGTCAACCAAATTCAACATTGTTGATATCATTCGAAAGCTTAATGGGTTTAAAAGCTTATTTCTAAGCTATTGCTTCGCGATTAGACAAATACCAAAAAAGTTATACATGAAAATTTCGAAAAACTCGAAATTTTGAAGTTTTTTCTTAATAAAAATTTTTCTAGGCTTTAAAATCTATCCGCTTTTTGTAAAGCTAATAGAGCATGAGAAGAGCTTTCGAATGATACCAACAATGTTGGATTTGGATGTCAAAGAAAAAAGCTATCATGGAAAATCATGCTAGGGCCCAACCGTGCCGGCCCAAACGTGACGGCCCAACCGTGCCGGCCCAACCGTGACGGCCCAACTGAGCGGTTCCGTATTAACACAGGGTGCGGATCGATTTTTCAAAATCAGAACATCGAGCCCCAAAAATCAGATTTTGGGCGTGTCTCGACATTTGCGGTCCGACATTTGCGGCCCCGACTTTTGCGGCCCGACATTTGCGGCTATGTCCAAAATTGGGTTCAAAATTAAGTTTTTTAAATCCCTGATTCCATAAACATCCATAAATTAGTGATTTAAAGTGCTTTTATCCGATCATTTGATCGTTAATGAATTTTTGAAAAAATAATAAAATTTTCAAACAACAGAATTAATGTTTCTAATAAACTAGAAGACAGTTTTTTCTTAATTTTAATGTTGTTTAAGCTATCAGGGCTTGAAAAAATTCAACTTTGAATTCAATTTTGGATATAGCCGCAAATGTCGGGGCCGCAAAAGTCGGACCGCAAATGTCGGGGCTCCATTTTGGGGTCAAAAATCATAACATATTAAATACCTTAAAATTGCGTGTGTAAAATTTAATCAATTAAAATGCCATCAAATTTCGTATTTTTCGCCTCTCATGGTCTTTTTTAACAATTTTGGAGAGGAAATAAACAAAACGTACATTTTAGTGCATTCGGGATCAAAAAATCATGTTTTTAGAATTTTCTTGCAGAGAATTATTTCAAAAACTCTTGAGGAACAAGTGGGAGATGGTCAGGCGGTGCCGATATGCGCCATCGAGAAAATTTTTAATTTTTAATGCGATTTATTAAGATTTTTATCCAAAAAGACCAAATTTGCCACAAATCTTATATTTTCATGAAAATACACCGCCGTGATCATACCACCCCTTCATGGTGGTCGGAGTTATCAGAAGCATGCTAAAAGAGAACACTTAGACCTAGGGAATGCGCTGCCCGTCTAAATCCCGACGATGCTTTCATAAGCGCGCACAGAAAAATCCCGCGGTCGCGGATTCAATTTGCCGCGATCGCGGACCGCGCAAAAAATGGGGGGGGGGGGGGGGGGGGGTGGGTCAGCAGTGTCCAAATTTGTAACACTAAAAATTGGTCATTCATTCTATTCACTCGACCCAAATGCGAAAAATGGTAATTTGAGTTTTCGACTTTTTGTTCGAATTCATATCCCGGGGTTCGAGATTGGCCAAAATGAATGTCAGATTCGTGTTCAATGGCCCTGAACCCTCAGAAATATGAAAAGTGACTTTTAAAAAGTTAGCAGGCCTATCATCGGAAGTATTACCTACGATACATGAAATCTACCTATCCGAGGCAACAGCAAATTAAATAATATTGCAAATGCGACATGGAAAAGCTTTTATAAAAATGCAAAATTAAATAAACATACAAAAACAAAAAAATATTTTGGTCAAGGGCATTTTTGGGGCCGTCCGTTCCTTCCTCAGGTCGCCTTAGTGTACACTCGCTTTGCCTTCACCGAACCGCATTCCATCGCCTGGAAAGAAATTTAATTTTTTAATTGAAAAATTCTGAATGCAAATGTTCGTACGATGATGAGTTTGCCACTTTCATCAATGTACCGCTCGTAACGACTGTCCTTCTCATCGGCCTGTAAATGTCAGAATAAAAAAATGTCAAAACCATTGTGTCATGATAGCAATCGTACAAAAATTAAACTGTTGTTGGCCCTACTGCCGTTTAGCGTCAAACCGTGGGTTTGTTTTTTAGTTTTCGAAGCCTTTGTAATTATTTTTGTACGATTTGCCATTATGAGTTGACATTGATTGACCCTAACCATCCCAAAACTGTACCACCTTGATCTTGGTCTGCTTCTCGATCAGCTTGCCATTCTCGAATGTGAAGATGGACTAAAAATTGAAAAGCTATTGGAATGTAAAACAGCAGTTATGGCCATTTTCTACTTATTTGAATACAAATGCAATTTTTTGAAATGTCTATTTACTATCGTTTGTTCGAATTCATGTCCGGGATTGGTGTCGGTTCATGTCACCCAGAAAACTCAGTACGAGAATTAGTTCCCGCCACCTTTCCTTTGGGGGACGTCCCTCGCCCGCTCACTTCCTCCCCCCCCCTCCCCTCACTTTCACAGTGCGTCCGTCAGCCGTTTTCTGTTCGAACTCCTTGTCCAGGTCGAACTCGCAGTTCCACGTGGTGAAGGTCGAAGTGGACGTCATCCGCCAATGCCCGCCGGCGTTGCTCACCGCAAACTCCAGCACCGGCTTCACACAGCCGGCCGCCTTGCGCGTGAGAAAACTGACGCCAACCTGCAAAAATGAGCAAAAATTACGTGACGGAAATGAATTGCGACAGAACGCTGACGGAGGCACTCCCCCCACCTCACTTTTGATAAAGTTTTCATTCAAACCAATTGAATCCTAAAGTAAAACCCGGAAGCAGGTACTTATGCAGTTTACGCCACATAAAAAAAATTGTTTTTTTAAATTATTAAAACGTGTTTTCAGGGGTATCGGGGCCGCTGATCACGAAAATGACATTCATTTCGACTAGTTTCGAACTCCGGACCCGAATTCGAACCAAAGTCGAAAATTCATTTTTCACTAAAACCCACCTTTTTTGTCCAAAAATGATTCAATTAGACTTAAATGGATAGAAATAGGGGGTTATGGCCATTCCATGCATGCATTTGAATCTTTTTTGGACAATAAAGGTGGATTTTAGTGAAAGATGGACTGGATTTTAGTGAAAGATGGACTTTGGTTCGAATTCGGGTCCGGAGTTCGAAACTAGTCGAAATGAATGTTATTTTCGTGATCAGCGGCCCCGAATACCCCCTGGAAACACGTTTTAATAATTAAAATAAAAAAAAAATTTATGTGGCGTAAACTGCATAGGTAAGTACCCGGAAGCATGTCGAAATGACTCCGACCCGTGTGCGGAGGGGGGGGGGGGGGGGTGGTTCTGACAAAACAATAATCGCACTTCTTTCATAAACTCGTCGAAGTTCTCGGACGACTCCAAGTTCCATTTGCCAACAAATTTATCGGACATGTTCAACAGAGAGAAGTTGTGTGAAGCTGAGAAGTAAATGAAGTTGGTTTAAAGTAATAATTGGCGAGCTAAGGGTAAAACATTTTTTCACGACTTTTGAAAACAAAATAATTTTTCGAAAAATGGGGGGAACAAACAAAGCACATTATTATCCAATCTATTGTATTAAGGTAAGGGTTAAAAAACGTGAAATAAAAAGAAAAATTAACAAATTTATTCTCCTCATTTGTTTGTTGTTGGGATGGGAAGGAAAATAAAATGAGAGTGAGTGATTGATTGCCAAAAAAAATGTGGAAGAACGGCGGAACACAGAAAGAGAGAGGATGAAAATGAGTGAGTGTGAGTAGTGAGTGCATTTTGATGAAAAACGAATGTGGAGAAACAAATATACTTATGTGGCACGACGACATTTCGCCAACTGGACATTTCGCCAACTAAGCCAAATTCGGACGTTTCGCCAACTAACCATAATTATGACATTTCGCCAACTAGTCATCTCGCCAACTGACATTTCGCCAACTGGATATCTCGCCAAGTAAGCCGAATTCGGACGTTTCGCCAACTCACCCAAAATTGAACGTTTCGCCAACTAATTTTGCCAACTACTCTAAAATTATTTTTTGCTAGAGAATAGTAATATAATTTAATGCAAATGTGTATCTATGAAAACCAGGGCTCTCAATGGTTTTTCTGCTTATCATATCACTTATCAATTCATCGCATGACTGTATTTCTTGATGAGAGAATTCAGAATCCCTACGTATCATCGTGTCCTGCAAAAAAACAACTTATTCGGTTCTGTTCTGACATGAAATGTACACAGGATTCTGATTCTCTGACCGAAGGAATAGAAAATTCACTGCTCTGAATTTTTAAGAGAGCATATACCCATTTATATAATTTTTATTATCATTAAATCAATATATGACTAAAAAATTTATTTTAGTTTAGTTGGCGAAATGTCAGTTGGCAAAACGTCCGAATTTAGCTTAGCTGGCGAAACGTGGCGAAACGTCTGAATTTGGCTTAGTTGGCGAGATGTCAGTTGGCGAAGTGTCAGTTGGCGAGATGTCCAGTTGGCGAAATGTCCGCACACCTACTTATGTTCTTATGTACATAAATGATGAACGCAAATGGGGGAGGGGTATTAATCGGCCTCAAAATAAAATTGCGTAAAAAATAGTCAAAATCGATTTAAATGCCTATGAGAAAAATGCAAATTCTCATAAATCTGAGCTCAGTTTTGAAAATCTGATTTTTATCTAAGATTTTTTGTCAACTACTTGATTTTTTTTTCGAAAATTTTAAGAAAATTAGTCGGACATAAACTGATACACATACAGTGCGGTGTATATCAGGGATGGCATTCCGAGGCCCCAAAAATTTTCGGAAATTGGAATTCCGGGGGTCCAAAATTTTTTCGGAAATCGGATTTCCGAGGCCCAAAAAATTTTTCGGAAGTCGGAAATCGGAATTCCGACCCCAAAAACGTCGGAATTCGGAAGTCGGAAATTTTTCAAAAAATATAAAATATAATAAAAAATTTTTAAATATTATAATAGGCTAAATTTTTAATTCTTAACCAAGTAAAAGCTGGTTCAAAATTTTTTTGATCTATTTAAATAAATATTTGCCTTAAAAAATTATTCAATGATTTTCATCAAAAATTTTACCTTTTTTTGTGGCGCGTTTTTTCAAAATTTTTGAAAACACGGCGGGCGAGGTCCGGCGGTGCCGATAGGCGCCGCCGGGGAAAATTTTTTTTTAATTTTTAATCAAATTGTTAACAAATCTTGTCCAAAAATGACTAAATTTAGCGATTTTGAGGCAAAAATTTCTCAAGAAAAATATGATTTTTAGGGTGCGGCGGTGCCGATAGGCGCCGCCGGAAATTTTTGAAAATTTCAATGCAATTTATTAACCAAAATTGTAAAAAATTGTTCATTTTTTGAAAAAAAAAATTCAAAAAAATTTCCGAAAATTTCCGACTTTTTATCAAAAATGTCGGAAATCGGAAGTCGGAATTCCGTGCCATCCCTGGTGCATATGTTTATGGACAAATGCTAAATGGAAAAAATTGTTGGCCTTTTGCTTGAATGATCCCGAAACAAACGAATATTTTGACATTTAGTAGCATTTTTTATGGGCTTTCCAATGATATAAGATATTAAACAAAATATTGGCTAGTGCCCGAATTACACGTGACTTGGTGTGTCACACCCCATTTTCTGTGGTGCATATGTTTATGGACAAAATTTTCATTTGCTTTAACTCAATACTTAGTGGGTCAAAAATTCTGAAAAAATTCTTGCTATCATATTTTTTATACTGATCAAAAATGTCCTTTATAGAAACTTGATCAGATCACTCCTTCATACTGATCGGGACACTCCAAAATGCACTGAAAACCGGGGAAAAATTTCAAAAAAATTCCTAGGGGGTTGTAAAAAATTTTATGGAAAAAATCATTATATCGATCTGAAAGAGCACAAAATACTCTACAATATGCAAAAGATCGCGTGTCTCTACGACTTATACCCGTTGAGGTATGGGGACTACAACTTTGATTATTCGTTTGTTTCGGGATCATTCAAGCAAAAGGCCAACAATTTTTTTCCATTTAGCATTTGTCCATAACATATACACCTCACTGTATGTTATAGAGCCTAAAAAGAGCATTCGAATGAGCTATTAAATGTATGGAGAAGTCAAGTTTTCAATTTTTTACGATTTTTTGAAATTTAATTATTAATCCCTAGGAGTCGTATGAGACGGGGGTCTGGGGTTCGAGTCCGCTTGGCTGCGGTTTATTTTTTTGTGACACTTGATGAAAATCATAGACAAAATGAAGGTTCATGCATAAACGGAGCTCAATTCGTGATCAGAGTATTTTTTAATCCCAAATTCATTGCTAAACTTTTTTTAAAATAATTTAAAAATCGAAAAAAATCAAGTAGTTGACAAAAAATCTTAGATAAAATCAATGATTTTCAAAATCTGAGCTCAGATTCGTGACCAGCGCATTTTTTAAGCCTAGAAAAAATACCCGCTAAATTTTTAAAATTTTTTTCGTCGGGACACCAATTCTTAATGATTGCCGGAGTTTGCGTTTAATAGCCCAATCCTTTTCTTTTGATTTTGTATTTGTTTTTTTTTATTTCTTTTGATTTAAAAAAAAAATTTTTTTTTTTATATTATATTAATTTTTGTATTAGTTGAATCTAATCGTTCTTCTGGGGGGTTGACTAAAGTACACCCATATTTTTTAATTTTTCGTGGATCCCCAAGTAAAAAATTGGGTTCTATTCCAGTTTACGCGTCCAATGGGTGACCACACTCAGTTTTACATCATAACTTTTTTCTTACATTGTCAATCCAAATCTTGGTAGCAATCGAAATCCTAAAGTTTAGGGTTGATTTTGTATAGCAAAGTTCCCGGATAAAGACAACAGACAAAAAATTATTCTTGGATATACGTGAAAAATTATGAATTTCGGGTTTTCTTAATGTAATTTTTTTTCTTAAATGAGTATTTGTTATTTTCTTGTATTAATAAATTCCCTAAACTTTAAGCTTTCAAATGATACCAAGAATGTTTGGATTGACAAATGATACCAAGAATGTTTGGATTGACAAAGTATGAAAAAAGTTATGATCTAAAAAAGTGGGTGGTCACGCATTGGACGCGTAAACTGGAATAGAGCCAACAAAAATTGCCCGATTTTTGTACATACATATTATTTGTGATTACTAATGTGATTGTAAATGCCTCAGAATCAGAACCAAGAAACTGCAGATCGCCATGTTTTCTTTTATGATCAAATTTAACGCGAAGAAAATATTGGACGAAAATTGGGGCGGTCGCCATAAGGGCAATCCAAGGCAACAGACCCTTAACAAAGTTACTCATAGCAAATGATGTTCTATATCCGATCATGTGTGCTTTCTTTCTCTCTTCTTAAGTCGGTTTCAACGGAAATGCCGGTTGGCCATCAAATTGATAATGCGATTTTTCGCTGTTGTTGTTCGACCCGCCGGCCACATAATCAAGCGGTTCTAAATGGAATGAGAAATTAAGCAAACTGATTAATATCTTGTATCTTACCATTGCATTCTCCATCGCTTGCGTGGGGGGTCTGAATGTAGGTCGACTTGACGTTGGGTTCCTTAACGTACACTCGCTTTGCCTTCACCGAACCGCATTCCATCGCCTGGAATTTTAAATGTTTTAGTGAAAATTCAGAATGCAAATGTTCGTACGATTATGAGAAAGGCATTTTCCAAATTCCATTTTTTTGAAATATCCATTTACTATCTTTTGTCGGTTCATGACAGTCACCCAGAAAACTCAGCATGAGAATTCCCCCCCCCCCCCCCCCTTTGGGGGACGTCCCTCGCCCCGCTCACGTTGCGTCCGTCGGCGGTTTTCTGTTCGAACTCCGCTCGCGGGCGCTCCAGTCACCAAATGATCACACACACACAAACACACACACACGTACATACCAACCCTTCCCTACCACTCAAACATATTTGAATAATGCGGTTTATCAATTTGAATATTTTAAGATAATGAATTTACGAAACATCATTGCCCCTCAGCTCACCGAGGTCTGCTGTTCGCCTCGCACTTCTCGGACTTCATCAGAGAAAACGAACAAATCAAGGTAGAAGAGGACGTTGTTATCACCCAATGCACGCCGGCGTTGCTCACCACAAACTCCAACACGGGTTTTTCGGTTGAGAGCGGCGTTCGCATGTGAAAACTGACGCCAACCTGCAAAAGGAGCAAAAAATATGTGACGGAAATGAATTGCGGCAGAATGCTGATATCTAAAAAAAAAGTTTTTGAAAAGGAGAATCTTTTTCTAAGTGAATGCTAAGCAATTGGACATCTCAGAACAAAGTTGTGGGAGTTTCAAATTTTCATTACGTTCTGACTCAAGTCCTAGGAAGCTGATTCCAACCTAAATGCTAAGATTAATCATTTCTCTATTGTTTCTAAATGTCCAAATTGCTTTTGTACCCTTATAAGTTATAACCAAAATTATTAGAATTTGCGAATTTCATTTCATGTGTTAGAGACATGAAAATAGTACGCCAAAATGAGAGGGATCAAAAATGCCGCGGCACTCAAAATAGCGTTTATATTTTATTTTAAAAATACCAAAGATTCGCTGCCATAATTCTATATTTTCAGTTAATTAACGATCTGTGGGGAAGGGCAGGAGTCCTTTTCACGAAAATGACTAATTGGTCCGGTGGTGCCACCAAGTTCAGTTAATCAAGAAGCGTTGATTCATTTATTCATTCTGCAGGGGAGGGGTTCTATGAAAAGAAAAAATGTAACGAATTTTTAATTCCAAAAGCAAAATTAATAATTTTTTCGATGAGCGATTGATCAATTCAGGTTCTTCACATTTGTCGGTAAATGTAAGCACGTTCCACGCCAGTGCCAATAACTTTGCAGTATTTGAGTAGCAACTCTTCCATTTTGGCTGAATTTGAGCAAAAGTCCGCAACGTATGGCCGCAACTCGTCACGCTTCCACGATGCTTTCAGACTGAACAAATGCGTCAATCTGTGGGGGGCGGGGGGCGATTAGTCATAAGCAGAATGGACAATTCCGATCCCTTGTGGTTGTGCTCGAGAGTCTCGACTCGAGAAAAGTCGAAGATTAAGGGGCTCTTGTATAATATTGAGTCTCAAGGAGAATCTCATTGTCGAAAAAGCTCAGTCTCTAGCACCAAAGTGGATTGGAAATTATTAATGGCTGTCTGTCCACCACCTCGGGCCCAACTCCCTGGGCAATGTTTCGGGCAAAAGCGCCCGAAGGGTTTTCCCGTAGACGAGCGAATCGGAGAGGAGGGCAATTCCGTGGAGAAAGTCGCACGGGTTGAGGTGACGGAAGGCGTCGGGCAACAGCCGACGGACGGACTGCTCGAACTCGTCGAGACGCCACTGCTTGGCACCGTCGGCGGCCGCCCGCAGCACAAATTGGGCACGACAGCGCACAAAAGTGGACGGGCAAACGCAAAAGGAACCATCATCTGACAAGAATAAGGGGGAAAATGAGCAAAAAAGTGCCAAATCATTGGATTTGCACCGTTTTGGGTGCAAAAGAGGCGGAGAAACCAGCCAATGTCTGTCACTTGGGGGGACACTTTTTGCCGCAAAGAATCCGCAGAAAATGCCGAAATTTGCAGCCCGGCATCGTCGAAGAGTTCGACCAATTCGTCGAGAAATTTCTGCTGACATCCGTCGCTCAACAAGTGGAAAATGCCTGCGGAAGAGAAAAATAAAATGAAATGGCCGAACAAAAGGAAAAGAAAAGGACGAATTTGAAACTGCCAACTCAAAACATTCATCCATCACTCGAGACTCTCGACAAGAACATAAGTTGGAACAAATAATGACCAGTGGTGTGACAAAAACCAATGGGTAATTAACGGACAATTATCGAGGGACAAATACAGAGCAAAGAAATCTCCAAGTTAAGAATGAGCCTGGTAAAAGTCGCAACACCTTCGGCCGGTTCAACGACGGCAAATTTGGCCAATTCTTCACGCAATTGCTGCTCACTGATCTGCACTTGGTCGAGCAGTTCACTCAGTTTGATTCTGACCGATTATTTAAATGTAAATTTGCGTATGAATGTCTCGGCACTTAATTCATTTAAAAATGGGCCAAATCGTTTTCAAATTTCGTCCTCACATAGCCTTCCATTGTTTCACCGTTCGTTTACCCTTTCGATTCCTCCGCCGCCGGTGCATTTTCATTGTAAAAATCGAGCAAATTTTGCTCCAAAAGCGCCTTTAGACGGAACGTTTGGTCGGGAAGAAAAGCTTCGGATAGCTCCACAAAACGATTTGTGATGGAGACGATGTGTTGCTGCTGTTCCGCAAATGAATTAACACTTGTAATTAATTAATTAAGTGACAAATGATCGCCCCGGGGGTTCGACCGCCCGTCGTAAAGCAAAAGCATTGGTGGATCATTCAAAACATTCATTTGTCGGTGAAAATTTCAAAGGATTTTTCCCCAACATTTTCCGAAATCGCCCCACATTTGCTCCGGCGTAGTTTGGCGTCCCGTCGAGCAACAGCAAAGTGTTGGACACTTCGACGTCCTTTGCGCCGAATGTGCGGGACGAAGTGCACACGACCAAAGGGTCAGAGCAATGGCCACGGATTGTCAGCGAAAGACTGAAAAGGGAAGTGCCAAAAGCGATTGATGTGAATGAAATGTTTCGAGAATTATAAACCCGAACTTTTCAAAATTCAAATTATAGACCAAACAAGGGCTTCGATCGATCTAATACAGAAACGAAAAAGGCCAATCGTATCACAAAATGGACCTTTCGTGATCAAATTGATCAGTGATCAATAAATCACAGCAATTTAGCTTGAGGATAATAAATTATTTTTTAAAAGATAATAAATTAAGTTATTATTTTCAAGTCCTTTATTTAATTTCACGATTTAAAAGGCTATAAAGAAAAAGCGTCGTATAAATCGGAACAATTCTTTTTGGCGGACCTATTGGACGAAGAAAAAGCATCAGCCACCGACTTTTCCACCTCCAAAAGCACAAAACTATTCGGGAAAAACGGCCGGGCAAAATTCAAAGTTTGGCATTTGGGCGAATCCATCGGAAAATTGTAAATAAAAAACTAAAGCAAAGCGAAAAGAAACAAAAAAGTGAACGGGGGAAAAACAACCAAATGATAAGATCGAATGCGAAAATCATTTAAACATTTAAAAAGGGAATTCAAATTCGACAAATGTTCTTTTGTGTTTTCTTTGGCTATGTGATGGACATCAGTTTGGCATTCAGTTCCACGTTGTAAAAGTCGGATGATGCCAATTCGTCCAAGTGGTTCTCAAAGTCGGATAAACTCCGATGCAATTTGTTCTGCACCGCGACAGAGGCCAAAAGGACGGCGTCGTCCGAATTTTCCACCGAATAATCCGCGGGACGCCATTTGGCAGCACTAAAAAATGATTCAGAAATTAGGTCAGATGAAAGTCAGAAATGTCCATCCCGAAATTTTAAAGGAATCGTTTTTGAAATCGAATTTCCCCACGGTATCTCCTCCAAGGCCTCGCTAATCAAATTCCCAAAATTCGCAAATCAAATTTGGTCCTTTTGGGTTTACCTTTCCAATTCAAAGGCCTGCAAACACGGCGAAGTCGCGTTCAGTGACAATTTCGCGTTTTCGATTTGCAAAAGAATGGGCTGTCCAATTTTATCTGCCGCAATCCGTGCCCACAATTCATCCAAACTGAACACATAAAAAATTAATAACTAATTCAAAAGTACTTATTTCTTCAAAAGTCTTCCCCTTTTTAAGCCAAATTTTGGAAATTGAAAAGGAATTTAAATTAGGCAAAGAATTTTTGTTCAACGGAATTTGGCAAATATTCCCAAAAACACCCACCCGTTGTTGGTCAGCAACTGATTGCAGAAATACAGCCCCACAATGTCTGTGCCCTGCTCGCCCCGACAGAACACGTCCAAATGGACGAACATCGCCTCAATGGTCGGCGCAAGGACGGGCGAATGGGTGGCGGGCACGACATCGACCACCTGGGAAATGAGCTTCTTTTGTTTTGAAAATCTAGGTTTTAGGAAAAGAAAATCTGCTGAATTCCAGAAATAAAATCAAATTCATTTTTTTATTTCTTTAAATTGCTTAATAACAATTTTTCGAATTAGGCTAGGTAACTAAAAGTTGTTATTTTTTCAAAATTCTTAAAAAAACTACGACGTTTTGTTCTGCTCCTGGGATTGGAATTTCGTTGAAAACTTCCAATTTGCTGTGGATTTATTTGTTCGGGCTTTTTCCAATGGGTTGGTTTTTCACCTCAACGGTCGCTTCGGCCATGGCCAACGATCCGTCGCCGTTTTCGTCCCCCGCGCCGTTTGACTCTTCGGCTGTCTTTTTGTTCCGCGTGTTGCTGCGTTTGCCCAGGAGAACGCCTCTGACAAATGCAAATTAATGCCAAAAAGTGGAGGCTTTAGCCGTGCCCATTCCTTCACCTGACAGGGCAATGGGGGTATTTGATGGCATGGAGCACCATTTTACAATAGGCATTCCCACTGACAGAAATGCGGGAAGAAGACATTATACTTAGCACTGATGGAGGATAATTCTGACAATGAGTGAATGAAATTCACAAAATTAAAATGGAAAAAATAAAACGAAACAATTGTTTTTGAAAAACATTAATATTTTTGAGTTTTTCTTCAACTTTTTATTGTTCAATATACAAAAGAAAGCAATTTAACAAAATGAGGAAAGAAACCGTTGTGAATTACAACAAAAGAAATTTATTTTTAGTATTTTTATGCAAAAACATTTATTCTAAATATTCAAACAAACAAAAATAGAATGGTGAGATCTTTTCATTGCTGCTGCTTCTCCAGCCTCTTTATGAGCTGTTCGCGTTTGCCACGAAACTAAAAATTGGCAAAAATTAAAAAAGGAAGATTTGTGATGGAGAAGAGAGGAATAAATATGGTAAATGGAAATCGGTGCACTCCAAACATCGCTGAAAGATTCATCGGACCCATAATATGTTAAAAAATTAGGGCCAGAAGAACTCAAAAAGTTAGTTTTTTGAATATTTTTTCCTAGTATTTTTTTGTACAATAAAATTTTAAAAAAAAAATTTATGTGTTAATAAAGTTGTCATATACTTTCGAAGAACACCAAGAATTTTGATTTAGTTGAGAAAAAAGTTTGATCCGAAAGTCCAAAAGGCCATACGACTCCGCCAAGAAAAAATTAAAAAATTTTCAAATTTAGAAAATTTCAAGAAAAAAATCTCAGGAAAATTTTTAACGGAATTTTATTTTTTTTGAATGAAATTAGTTAAGAAATTAGCCAAATTTCCATTTTTCCTAAAAACCCGGGAACTCCCATTTCATGACTACAAATATTCTTAAAAAATATTTTTACAAACTTAACAAATAAGGATCAATAGCCAGTTGAGTTTATAATTATTAGTTAAGAGTGCCATTTTGCCGCCGAACATTCCATGAATTAACAGGAACAAAAAATTTTCCGAACGAATGGCATTAATGGGTTTGCAGCAGTAATTAATTTGTTGCCCACCTGTTCCCGTTTAGCGTCCATTTCCGCCTTTCGGCGCGCTTTGACCGCCTCATACTCGGAATTGTCCTCTTCGTCCCTCGGCCCACGGACATTCTGCCAACCGTCCAAGTCCTGGTCCACCACCAATTGTTGGTACAATTTTTCGAGTGAGGGATCTGACGGGAAGAAAGTGAAAACGGAAATTTATAATAATTTTTTGTTAAAAAAAGTGATTGTACTTGCGTCAGAATCAGAACCAAGAAACTGCAGATCGCCACGACGTGTTTTTCTATGATCAAATTTAACGCGAAGAAAATATTGGACGAAAATTGGGGCGGTCGCCATAAGGGCAAGCCAAGGCAACAGACCTTTGACAAAGTTACTCATAGCAAATTGATGTCCTAAATGACAGAGAATAGAAAAAAGAAATGCAGGTAAAAGTACGAATAGGGGTAAAACGCAAAAATCATTTTGGTACATGTCGAAAACAGTGCACTATTTTCGTTGCAGGAAAGGAGGAAATAGTGCACTGTCTGCCTGTCTGTCTACACGGGGCAGCGGCGGTTGGAAGGTAAATTTGAATTAGTACTTTTTTGGCTTAATGATGTGAGGTTCCTGCCTTTAAATTGTCAGGTTTCTGATGGTCACAGGTCACAGCCAACGCCAGGAAACTGACTAAATGTCAGGTTTTTTCACCTTAATAATCCCAGTTGTTCGGGACTGGATTTAAAAGTCCGCTAATAAATTTGCGCTTTTGCTCTGGTGCACTTTAGGTGTTCAATAGCTTTTTGGCCTAAAATCGATGCCATCTGAAACGGAAGATGGTCATTAATTGGACGCTCAAAAGTCGATTTGACGCTTAACTTACACACTAAAGCCACGACTTTTTGTCAGCAAACGGAGACAGCAATGGAAACTCGACTTAAATTACTGACACACTTATTATTAATACAAAATCAAATTAAATTTTCTCCGTCGAATTGGTGTCATTTATGTTTTTTTTCCACAAACATACCGCAAAAAACGAAGATTGGCCGTGTTTTGGTGGCGAATCGGGGCGAAATTGCACTACGAATTATGCGCACCAGCAAGCAGATGGGAATTAAGGTCATTAACTGTTAAGTGTAATAATTAAATAGATTTTTGTTAAAAAACCCCGTCAAAATTGGAATGAATTTTTAATTGAGTAAAAATTTGCGTGGATTTATTTTTAAACCATCGCATTTTCCCTCGTTAGACAATTGCGGTTTATTCCGATGCGGACTCCAAATCGTTGCACGTTCAATTTGCTGACGAAGCGTACCGAATTGGGGAGGCGAGTGCACTGAGAAGTTACCTTTGCGCTGACCGAATTGTTCAGGTGAATTTATTCGAAATTTGGATAGTCTTCGAAAATGACTTAAATTTGCCGTTGAAAGGCGGCGCTGTCCGCTGGTGCCGATGCCATTCACCCGGGCTACGGATTTTTGAGCGAAAATGCCAACTTTGCGGAACAATGCGCAGCAAACGGACTCATTTTCATGGGACCCTCGGCGGAGGCAATTCGCGCAATGGGAATGAAAAACACGGCAAAAAATATCATGACAGAGGTAAAAACAATGCCAATTGTATTCTTATTTGAACCAAAAAATTAAACATTAACACTGCATTTGTTTGACATAAAACTTTTTACATTTAATGGAACGGGAACGTTACCAGAAAAAAATTCAAGTTAATTGCCCCAGTTTATTTTCGCAAATTAAAATCGGAGTGCCGACATATTTTGAGGTCCGCCGGCGGTGCGACAGGCGCCGCCAGAGGAAATTTACAATTTTAATAAATACACGCCATCTTTCCATAAATGTTACTAATTTAAAAATTAAGGCTAATGTTCCCGTTGTGAGGGGATACAACGGAGCAGAACAGAACGACGCGCATTTATTGGAGAAAGCCCGCGAAATTGGTAAAATAAACGGGGAAAAGCAAATAGTATTAAAAATTTTAAAAATGTTTAGGCTTTCCAATTATGATGAAGGCCGTTTGCGGGGTCAGTTATTATTTAAAAAAATAAAGTAAGTGGATTTTCAGGGCGGTGGCAAGGGAATGCGAATTGCGCTGGACGAGTCGCAATTTGCCGAATGTTTGGACTCCGCTCGGTCCGAGGCGCTGAAGGCATTCGGCAACGGGGACATGATCCTGGAACGTTACGTGCAGAGGCCGCGACACGTCGAAGTGCAGGTCAAGGGCATGACAAGCGAGATTCGGGATCGGATTGGAAAATTTCCGGGTACTTGTGCAGTTTACGCCCCATAAATTATTTTTTTATATATAGGTTTTTAAAACCAATTTTTATAGGTTTTCTGGGTCGCTGATCATGAATCTGAACTTAGAATTGTGCTATTTCGAATCCCGAACCCGAATTCGAACATCTGCAAAAAAAATTTCCAGAATTGGTTTTCACCAATTTCCGAGTCAACAACCGCCATAGCAAGCAGTTTGGCGATCATGATTCTGTCTTTCGTCATTTTTGGTCCCAAGTTGTTGGACTGTACCCATGCGTATGGCGGTTGTTGACTCGGACTCGGTGAAAACTAATTTTGGAAAAATTTTTGCATATGTTCGAATTCGGGATTCGAAATAGTACGATTCTGAATTCAGATTCGTGATCAGCGACCACAAAACCTATAAAATTGGTTTTAAAAATTTAAAAAAAAAATTTTTATGGGGCGTAAACTGCACAAGTACCAATTTCCGGACGGGATATTGACCCAGAACCAGCCAAAATATCGAACCCGGATGTTTTTTGTGAAATTTAATTATGTTTTTAGATTTTCGGCGATTCCTACGGGAATTTTGTGTATTTGTGGGAAAGGGACTGCAGCATTCAGCGAAGACACCAAAAAATCATTGAAGAGGCGCCGGCGCCCGGACTAAGCCCGGAGACGAGGCATTGGCTCGGTAATTGTTTAAAACTTTTGAAATTTTAAATTTTTAAAAAATCTCCGCTTTCCTCGCCAATGTTTTTGTCCAATTTAAATGCTTCAATAATTAAGGATTTCCAAATTTTGCAAAGTGTTTAAAAAGGGAAAACGGCCGTCGAGGCGGCACGCGCGGTTGGCTATGTCGGGGCGGGGACGGTGGAATTCATCATGGACCCGGCGGACGGACAATTCTATTTCATGGAGATGAACACGCGACTGCAGGTGGGCAAGCGGACATTCATTCTTTGGATGGGACACTGACAAATTTGCTAATTTCCATGTGTATTTTTAAAAATTACCCGGGAAAATAGACATTTTGATTTTATAAAAAATGCATTTTCCTTGGGAATTGGCGCCATATTATGCCCTCCCCATCCCAAAGGTGGAACATCCGATCACTGAGGCGATCACCGGATTAGATTTGGTCCAATGGCAATTTCTGGTGGCCCAGGGCGACCGACTTCCGTTAACGCAGCAGCAAATCGCACTGAACGGACATGCCGTGGAGGTAAAAATGCAAAAGGATCAACAATAATTCACTAGTGTCTCGACTTTTGTACGTCAAATTTAATTTTTAGGCGCGAATTTATGCGGAGGACAGTGCGGCGGGATTTATGCCAACCGCGGGTCAGTGAATGGCCAAAAAAATACGTATTTTATAAAAATCTAATGGTTAATTGCGCCCACATTTAGGCCATCTCGAGCACCTTTTCTTCCCTTCGTCGGTGCCGCATTTGCGTGTCGATTCGGGCGTCCGCGAGGGCGACGAGATCAGTGTCCACTACGACCCGATGGTGGCCAAAGTGATCGCGTGGGGCGCAGATCGATCGGAAGCCATCCGACGGTTAGACGAAGGACTCAGGTGAGACGACCAGTGGTGAGGCACAGATTTGGACTATTATTGGAATGGATTAGCCCATCGTCGCTTTTTTGCGGTATCATTTCCCTCTAATTTTGCCAGACAAACTCGCATCGGCGGACTGAGCAACAATGTCCGCTTTGTCCGCGCCTGCCTCGCCCACGAACGCTTCCGTCTTGGCGATGTGTACACGGACTTTGTCGCGGAACACATCGACCAGCTGTTGACCCACTGCAAATCGCCGACTGTCGTGGCGCGTGGCCGGGAAAGTGTTGGCGGACTGCTCGTTGAGGCCGCACTCGCTCAATTGTTGCTGTCCAGGGTTGGTTGTTTAATTGGATGTTTTTATTAATACAATTTTCCGCGCGGAACACGGATTGGTAAAGGAGTATCAAGTGGCATGGGATTTGAGGGAAATGAAGATTAATTGACAATTAATCATGCGTGAAATTGGCTAATGAACCAACACAACAATTAGCGGTTTTCTCATAACTTGGTAATTTTTTTTGAAATTTCTTCCCGTTTATCTCTCAACACCGCCTGACCACTTGCCTCTCACAATTAAAATATTTTGCCGAAAATGCGAGTGCCGATTTGCTTTTCAAGTTTCATTTCGGCACTGTTTCAGTTCCGTTCTCTCTGTGCCGCCGACCCTTCGTCTCCGTTTGCCCACCAAAGTCCGTTCTACGCTTCGCCCACTTTTTTCCGCATGAATCATTTTGCACATCGAACACTCCGATTGGACGCTGAACAAAGTGCCGAGGTGGAAATTCAACGGGACGGATTCTACCGTATCAATTTGAGGGTACCGTAGTCAGTTGAAGTCGGGTGTATTTCATAACTTTGAAGTTTGCTGATGGTAACCAACAAATGCACAATGTCCGAGTCGGCACCGTACAGTACGACAAAACGGCGACCACGGGGAAGCCAATGGTCCGATTTTCATTGGAAATGGACGAAAGAAAGCGATGGGAATGCACCGCCGTTTTGCTGGAGAGAGAACTGGCGGTACTGACTATGAGACGATGTTTTAATGCTTATTTGTTAGACATTTGTGCCCGGGAAATCTTTTTCTTTTCTTTTCCAGATTTTCGGACAGGACGAGCACCAGTGGCCGAACCCGTTCCTTCAGCAAACTGACGATGGCACTTCCGGCGCCGTGCCGTTGTTGGACGGGGTCGCCGATGGGAAGGCACGGAGTCCAATTCCCGGACTGGTCGAGAAAGTTTTTGTGAAGGCGGACGACCCGGTGGTCAAAGGCCAACCCCTCGTGGCGATGAGTTCCATGAAAATGGAATTCATCATCCGGTAATGGGATGGAAATTGAGAACTTTTCATTAAATGACTCGAAATGAAATGCCTTAAGGGCACCGTTCGATGGCACTGCCATTTCCGTCTTTTGTACGCCCGGGCAAAATGTGGCAAAGGATGTCGTGCTTCTGCTGCTCAATGTCGCCAAAACTGACAATGATGAGAACCAAACTGAAGGGGAAAAAGCGATGGATAACGAAGGAATTTAAATCCGAAAAAGCCATAAAAAAGCGAATGTGATTTTGTAAATGCCATATTTTCACATTTTACACTTTCTTTCCCGCCACATATCTTCTTTTTATGAGATATTTTATAGTGCTCAAAAAATAAAAAGTGTAATTCCATCCATTTGTGACCGTTTAAACATTGTAAAAATTGGCCGTCACTGAATTATTTTGTTATACTTAATATTAAAATAAAATGGGGCTGCCAAATTTTCTCCCGGCGGCGCCGGCACCATTTGCTGACTTCAGAGCCCTAATATTAAACCGCGAATTTAATTGACTTAATTCCACTCAGTTTACCTTTTAAATTTGAGGATTTAAATGTATATTTTTTGTATTTATTTTATTAAATTTTTGAATTTGTCCTTCCGTCGGGACGGACTCCCTTTAAAACGCACAATCACTGAAAGAGTGTGTCCATCCATCACTTATCAATCGGCTTGTTTTCTCATTCGATTTTAGCCATTTATAACAAAATTAAAATTCTAAAATTCATTTTCTTTACAATTTTCAATTCAATTTGAATTTTTTGTTGTATTGGTAATTGCTAAACTCTGTGTTTTTTTTTTGCCAATTTACAAAATGAATAAAAAAATCATTTGCATATTAATAAAATGTATTTGTTGTTATGTTTTGCGTTGATTTATCAATGTAAACAGTCCCTTTGTTCGTGTGGGAATTTCTCCGACAATTCAATCGTTCCCAAATGGTAAAATTGCGACGGAATTTTCCCTTCATTCACGAAATGAAGTGGAACAAAAATCTAATTAAAATATTAAATTTTTTACTGTCTATTAAATTTGAAAAATACTGAAAATTTCCGTTGACAAATTTTTGTGTCGTTACAATCGTGGTAAATGTTTAATTTGGGCACAATTTTTGTCGCCTCTTTTGTGGACCCATACAAAGCGAAAGTGCCGTTCTGAGCAGTCCATCCGTCGGCCAACAGATCGTCCGATTCGAACCCTAGGAAAATCTCTGAAATTCAATCATTTTATACGAATTTAATTTTATTAAAATTTGGGAATCACATTTTGCTCCCAATTTCTGACACTTACAGCGATCGACGTCAAATAATTTCACTCTGACCCCACCAGCGGGGCTTCCATTGCATGTTAATGTGCCATACACCTGTGATTTATTAATAATACTAATTAAAATTAAATGGATTAATTGAATGCCCTTAATTACCCCGGCTGACTGCGTTTTGTTCGATCGGTTATTGATAATTAATGGGACAACGAATTTGGCCAAACCGGCACTGAAATTGGCAGCGAATTTCCTAAACTAAAAACACAAAAAAATAATATAAAATTAAAAATTGACTTGGTATTTTCAATGAAATTCAATATTTACCCTTTTCCAAATGGAAATGTTCTCTTTTTTGGGCGGGGACGGCGAACACAAAACGGGGACAATTGTCGCGCAAAAAATGCCAATGCACAAAAACAACAGAATCAGAAGGTGGAAATTATGTGGCATTGAAAAATGGGAATCGATGGGTTTGATCAAAAAGCGAAATGAAAGAAATGGCCAAAACCCGGGGGATTATTAAGCGGAATCTTTAACCAAACCTAATATTAATTAATACATATTAATATTAAAATTAAAGCTTTACAAAAAGAATAAATTTTTATTAAATCAAAAAGATTTAATTATTTTTTAAAGGCTTTAATTATTTGATGAGTTTGGCTTATGCTTTGACGATTTGTGGAGATTGGCAAATGAATAAATCAGAAGATAATAAATATATGTATTCTTTATTTATGTGAAAAATTGGTGTTAAAAATTTAGACGCAGTAAAACTGCGAATTTGCGGCTGCTGAAGAGACGGCGGGAGGAACGAGCAAAAGGGGGACAGACGACGAGAGTAATGAATTAATTGCCTAATTTGGTGTAATTGATTGCTAACGACTTGATCAATCACAACTGATGTTATCACTGATTTGTTAAACAAAAAATCATTGATTTCGCCATTTTATTTAAGGAATTTAAAAACAAATAAAAAATAATATTATTTTGCAAAATTTCATTTTCCTTCGGAGTGAACAAAAACAGCTCAATGAATCTGCTGACGACTGAATTTTGATTGTGAATTTGCTTTAGTGTGCTCATCGGATCTTTTCTTCTTTGTGATCAAATCGGTGCGCATTTTAACGGCCGGGGAAAAGGGCGACCGACGGACCATTGGCCATTGATTGATTGATTGATTGGTAATTGATTGATTGATTTATTGGCCATTGATTGATTGACCAATGATCACTTTGGTGGTGTTTTGTAGCTTTAAAGTGACCCAATAATGAAGTGATCAGAAGAAGGCAATTAAAAAGGAAACAAACGGTCAGAAAATGGTTGACATTTGTGATATAAAGAATAAAAAGATTTTATAAAATGATTAGTTTGTATTATTTGATAATATGTAAATTAATTTTAAATAAAATTTACTGACGGCCCTTTTGGCCGCCTTTTCAAAATGATTAGGCCAACTAAACTTTAATCATTGTTCAGTTCTCATATTTGCTTATTTTGTGGTCACTTCTGCTGTTGCTTTTCTCGGTACTTTGAAATTGTGAGCCTCTAAAATTTCAAATTTCTCTGATTATTTGGCCATTTTTTGATTATTTGGGCGCCGTTTGTTCACGCCCATTGGAGCCGCTGGCCCGACACGGCTGTCATCGCCACCCTTAAAACCTTCCAATATTTCCCATTGTTTGGATACAAAGTTGAGAGGGGGGGGGGGGGGGGGGAATTTGGGATGGAAATGGAAGAAAGATGGATGAATAAAAAGGGGGGGGGGGGGGGGGAAATTGGTGAAAACAGCGAATTATTCGCAACGATCAAAAGACAGTGAATTCATTTATTAATTCATTTTTAATACGTTAATATTAAATTCAAATTTTAAATATAAGCTTTCAACTCTTAATTTCGTAATTTGCAAATAAATCTCTTCCCAAATCGCCTTTCTTTTCTCTCCCCCCCCCTTTTTTTTGTCCCTTTTTTCCCCTTTTTTGCGCCCCTCCGGCGTTCCTCCGACCGCCCAAACATGGCAATTGGCAGTTCAGCGCGAAGGCCGCGCCCGCCCAATGAGTGAATGAATGAGGCGGAGATTAAATCTCCGCCGCGCGGAAGGGCGGGCGCTAAAAAGGAGAAAGAAACACTGATGACCGGCAGCAAATAATTACCAATTAATTATTGGACAGAGTCAAAGCCAACTTATGTTAAGTTAATTGATTTTATTTGAAAATTTCAAAATGTCGTCGGAAAACAAAGCAATGGGCGCAATTGAAGCGAAGGTGGGCACAAATGGCATAAAATAGCCTAAGAAATGCAAAAATAATTAACTGTTAATTGGGTAATTAATTTTTGCTTCTGTCAGCCCGTTCCTCCGTCAGCTTCGCCTTTGGTCCAACATTTGCTCAATGCCGACCCTTTCCTGGCCGATTTGGTCTCCGGTTTGCCCGTCAGTTTCGCGGGCATTCCCTACGCAAAAGTGAGCGACATGCAAAATTGAGAAATGAATTTAAAAATGCCATTCGCCGGCACAGGAGACGGAACGCCAACAAAATTTCATTCATTCGGCACAAACGGCGAAACGAATTCACATTGTAAAGAACATTTTATGAATAATGCAGATTACTTAGTGGCTTTGTTTACTCAAACTGAGGGAACTTTCTGTCAAAAATGGGAAATTATTTTAATTAAAATTTACATTTTTAAAGGCAATTCCGAGCAACGGACTCAACCTCCACCTGAACCTCAGCGCCGACCATTTTTTGCCGGAACGAAACGAAGTGGGAAAAGGGAATGTTGGCATTTTAAAATTGAGAATTAAACGGCGAAAACCGATTTAATCATTAAGATAATTAATTGTCCATTTATCCCTCCTTTTTGGCTCTTCTCCCATTTCGCCACCTTTTTCAGTTGCATTTCGCCAGTGAGTTTCTGTTCAACGGTGCGCCCGTACGTCTTCGTGGGCACATCAGCACGCGCACTTTGCACGGCAAAGTGCAGGTGATTTTCGCTGGGGTTGTCGGGATTGGGATTGGGAGGGAGTTCGATCGGAAACTGTCCCAAGACCCGACTAATCCGGGCCTCGAGAATCGACCATTTCCATTTGCATTGGGCAGGTTGGGTTGAGTTGGCACCGCAGTCACTCATTGTGCAGCGGCAACAGAGTGAACGAATTGGGGAACGAATTGCTCAGCTGAGGACAGCCGCGTTGAGACTTTGAACAAAGTGAAAACGGACAAAATTGTCAATTTAATATTATGCATAAATATTTTCAGTATTTTCTATTTTTAGCAGATTTTTAAATGGATTTTCAAATTTTTGCATTTGGAAAAAACATTTGGGGCCGTGAAGCACGGAAAATTCGACTTAATAATTAATTAAAATATTTTTTCTCATTTATTTATTAATAAGCAACAGCTAAATATGGTAATTATAATTACCGTCAGACCAACTCCAATTAAACTTATTTTATAATTGAGTTTTTTCCTCATTTACTGTTATGTCCAAATGCCATTCTTTCTGTAATTATTTTCATTAAGCTCTCTAATTCAAAATTTATATTATTTAATTTTCAAGGAAACGTGGACAAATTGACTTTTATCGCTTGGCATATGAATTTGTCATGTTAATCGATGCTTTTATATATCATCTTAAAAATTAATTAAATTATTTAGGTAATTTCTTAAGGCATAATATTTATTCTTAATCGGAATTCCCAAATCCCGGCGGCGCATCCGAAAAAATTTATAAATTTGAAAGGAATTTTTATGGAAAATTGTCCAAAATAAACAATTAACTCGGTTTGAGTTATTTCCAAAATAAGAACACTCTTCGGGATAAGTACTTTTCAAATTTCTAAGATTCAGCTTCTCCAAAAAAGGACAATCTTAGAAATAATTACACTTGGGACTCACAATCAATTCTTAATGATGACTATTTTATTTATTTTAGATTATTATATTAAAATGAATAAAAAATTGGTCAGCCCACAAAAGCAAACTTTGTGCCGCGATTTGCAAATTGAAATTGGCGAGAAAATTGTCGACCCATTCTTAGGGCATTATTTGCCCATGGGCATTTTAAATTTTGTAATTTGCCAATTGATTCAATTTAAAATTACTTGTTTAAAAATGTTAAGTTTGTTTGCCCATTAATTCGTCAAGCAGCGATTAGACAATTGGCCACTCTCAACGTTTTCAAAATGGACAAGCAAATCGCGACAATTTGCTCAAAATCAGACGAAAAAGTCCTTAAAAAAGAACAGCCATTAATTAATTTAAGTTCGTTCGCTAATTACCCAATTAAAACCCAAGCGATGTGTTCGAATTGACTTCCGAAATTGCGTCGGCTATGAACTTTTGGAACGACTGATTGCTTTGATGTGCGAATATCAGGGACACTTTTTCACGGAGATTCACTTAATGTCAACATGGCAAATTGACGTCGATAAACTGATCAGCATCCTTTCGCAGTTAAATGGTCAATATTTTTTTATTGATGATTTTTCCATTGTAAATGAATTGGCCATTGTTATTCATTTTTTGTAGAGTTGCACGGGACCGGGACCCGGGACCGGGTCGGGAATTCCCGGGTTTTTCAGGTCCCGGTCCCGACTTTTCTGGTCCCGGTAAGTCCCGGTTTTTGTCAAAATCCCCGTCCCGTGCAACTCTAATTTTTGGCATCATTAGCTTTTGGTTGGATCATACATAATGTTAATTAATTAACTAATTAATTGATTGTTTGTTTGTTGCCCAATTCCTTTTGTCCCTTAGCTCTTTCGGTTGTCCGTTTGCCCAACAATGTGCAGGTGCGCAGCGAGGAAAAACAGTTGGCCAAACTGATCGGACTCAGCAGGGACAGCCTCAAATGTGTGCACAACATTTGTTCACCGTGGTCAATCCCGGCCAAAATTCGTGGACAATTGGACATTTTCAACTCAAAACTGTGGCCAAATAATGTGACAAATTCATTTTATGGGGGGGGGGCAATTAATTTTAATCGGCAAAATTACAACGAATTTCAAGTGGTAACTGTAAAAAGGGAAACGATCCTGAAGTTTGCAAGGCAGTGCCAAGCTTAGAAACAGGACAAAGTGACGACAATTTTAAATTTTGGGGCAATTTTCTTCGAAATTAGGCAAATCCATCATGCGTTTGGAAAAGCCTTACCTCTCTCTCACCGTATCTCTCTCTCTCTTCCTCTCTCTCACCGTCTCTCTCTACCTCTCTCTTACCGTATCTCTCTCTCTCTTCCTATCTCTCACCGTCTCTCCTCTCTCCCCCTAACGCCCACTGTCTCTCCCTCCCTCTCTCTCCTCTAATTTGTAAGTGAATGTTTATTTAAACACTTTCCCAATTTGTTTCGGAATGAACTGACAATTGACATCCGTCGCTTTCCCATTGAAATCCCAAAGGATGGCCTTACAAATTTGAAAAGGAACAGCAGCAGCAGCAGTGCGCTTATTGAACTCGGCATTAACTTCAATTTGGCACCATTGAAAGCATTTGAAAGTGTTTTCGATGCCATCGAACGGTGAAAAAATAATTTGTGGGGAAAATGAAAAAAGGCACCAAATGAGCCAAAGGGACTTTGTGATCTTATGGCTGTGGTCTTAAGGACTTATTTTGTTGACATCCTCACAAATTAGTTCCCATTAGGGATTACCGTAACCGAGGCCTTTCTTTTTAAAAATTGGGATGGTCCCGAACCCTTCTCGATTTTGAAAAAGTGAAAGAAAAAAGCACCCAAATCAGTGTCCGTGATCAGTACCAAGTCGACTTGGCCAAAGTTGTTCGTCTGAAACTGTTTGACAAATGGGCGCCGAGTGTCCAATGCGCATCCAAATTTTTCGAGGATTTTGCCAACATTCAGCGTGAAATTTGCCGGATGCCATCGTTGGAAGTGATCGATTTGGAAATGTTACGAATGATTTGCGGCTTAAATTGGCACGACATTGAGCAGCAGCAGGTCAACCGATGCTTACCATTTGATAACAATGGGGGGGGGGGCATTTAATGTCTTTTTAAGGAAAATAATTACTTTTTCGAATTGTCTGCCGCAGGGACTGTCCCAGGATTTCGGCTGTTATATCTTACAATTAGATGTTTTAGTCAAAAAATGACCGGGTTTTGGGGCTTCGAGCAATTTAAAAAAATAGTCTTTTTAGGGTCCGGCGACGCCGAAAGGCACCGCCGGGAAAATTTTTAGTTTTCTTCGATTTTTAATAGAATTTTATCAAAAATTGGTAATTTTGTGTGTTTTTCGAGAAAATTTACGCGAATTTTTTGGGAAATTTTGGTGCGGTAGGTGAAAAGAGTACCCAAACAAGGAAAATCGAATATTTTCAGCAAAAAAACTATTTTTAAATAAATACGAAAACGACGCCCCAAAAACACGGAATGAATAATATCCCTGCTCCATACTTTTGCCGCTTTAGCCCCCCGGCACAAGTGCCAATGTTTCCTTTTTGCTCGGCACTTGTCGGTGCCTCGGGCAATTGGCCACTTTCGCCCTCCAATGGTTCAACTCCTCCTCCACCCAACTGCTGAATCTGTCCCATTTGTGTCTCAATGTTTCCGTCCGTTTGTTCTTGGAATTGCGCGGCGCTTCGACCGAACGCAAAAAATTGGTGAATAATTAATTAATTACTTTAAATTTACAAAAATAAATTAGTTGGACTCGGCCAGAGAATTGATAATGGCCAACATTTGTCGCTTTTGGGCCAATTCAATGGACCAAAGTTCGGAAAATATTTCACGCGCGGAAATTCCATTCGGAAAGTCGGGAGGAAAGTTAGAACTCATCGTCGAAATAAGGCATTTTTGAAATTAATTAATTATTATCCGTTTATCACAAACAGATTTGTGTCAATGCCACCAAATTCGGTTGGAATTTTGTGATTTTGGTCGTATGAATGTCACTCGTACTGCAATGAGAGATCACTGATCAAATATGATTTTTTGTATTTTTTTGTTATTATTTATATTAATATAATAAAATTTCTTATTTTGTCATTTTTGGGATAAGCCCAAAGGCAAGTCAACGACTATTTTTTTTAAATATGTGAAGTTTGGTCGCAAAAGACTTGTGAAAAACGTTAACTGCGACCTTGGAATTTTACGCAATTTTTTTAGTATACTTAATCACATAGTTTTATGGAAAATATTGAAGTATTTTTGCTAAGTAAATTCGCAGTTTTCATCTTTTATGCATTCGTAAAAAAAGAAAAAAAATAGAGAATGGTAGAGAAATTTCTTATTTGCCGATGGTCATGGCCTCATATTTCGTCATGATCCCATTCAATTCCTTGCGCAGATGGAAGCCATCCTTCTGCGAAGTTTTCTCAAGCAGTTTCCCAACCAGTTCAGCGCAATATTGTGCTAAAAAAAGGAAAAAAGAATTGTATTATTTGTATCGTACGCACCAAAAAAGTGATTGGTGGGCGGAATGAGATGAGTCGATTCCACGGCACAAGAGTTCAACTCCTCCGAGTGGTGGTCCGGCACATTCTCCTTCTCTTCCGACTGTGTGGCCACTTCACTTTCCGCCGGCATTGGTGCCGTCTTTGCCTCTTCTTCCGGTGCCAACAATGCCTCCTCCATCGCATTCGCTTCCGACAATTCCTCGCCGGTGTTCGCTGTTGCAACTTCCACACTTTGCTCGGGCTGTTTATTCTCCATTTCCGGCAGAGTCATCAATTCCTTGGCAAAAAACTTCTTTTATTGTTTTTTCTATGTTTCGTTGCCCAATTTGGGTGGGTAATTTGAGAAAAGAACCAACCATGGCGTAATTGTGTACACTCTGTGCCGATTGGTCCCATTCGTCAATGCCCGCAGTGCCCCAAGTATCAAAACTACCATGCATTCCATGAAAAAGAGTGAATGCCGATCCGTCGGAATTGTCGCTGTAGGGGCCACGGGTGCGCTTCTTTGACCTACGGGGCCGGCGTCTGTCCACGTTTCGGACCAGCGGAGGGCACCCCCACGGACGCCTCAAAGCAAAAGTGCCGGTGCCATTGTGACTGTTGCCAGTGCCGGAACCAATGGTAGTGCCGGTGCCATTGTGACTGTTGCCAGTGCCGGAACCAATGGTACTGTTGCTGATGGTAGTGGCATTGTGAATGTTGCTGGCGCAGTTGTAAGTATTGCTGGCGTTGGTGCCGTTGGGACTGTTGCTGCTGCCACCGAGGAGACCCCATGGGCGCCTCAAGCCAAAAGTGCTGGTGCCATTATGATTGCTGCTGGTGCCGGTGCCAATGGGACTGTTGCCGGTACGAATGTCCCAAATATTTGTCGCGGTCATAGCAAGGACATTTATGTCGTCATCGGAGTCGCCACTAAAAGGGGAAATTGGGTAGGTTTGCCATAAACAGAGGGCACCGGAAAAACCAAGGCAATTCCGTGCCATTATTATTCATTTGCCAACCTGACAGCCCAACGAACCGGCACAAAGCCACTGAAAGGGCCTTGCATTTGTTGCTGCTGATGGTAATACTCGGACATCATGCGTTGAAAAAGGTGTTCAAGCTGTTCCAACTAAACCCGGAAACAATAAACAATTGGAACACAATTTAGACATTGAGCCATTTGTCAGGGGAGAAGATTTAAAAATGCCGTGGCAACACCGTTTTGCACAATTAAAATTTGAACTGTTCGCCTGCCGTCCATTCCCGCCCCCCAACCCTCAAAACCTGTCCCTCCTGCAGAACAAATGAGTCGCCCGCATCTCGGAGCTGTCCTTCGATGGTGAAAAGGCTGCAGCGAATTGCGTCCAACGGTCCGTCAAATTCGGCCCATTGGGAGGGCGACAAAAACTGTCGAACGCTGGAACGAAGGTCGGCGTGACGGTCGATAAAAGCGGTTAATGCAGCACTAAACGCATTTGAATGAGAATTGCGTGCTGAAACTCGACTAACAAAGGGTGGTGGGCATTGCCTACTAACCTGGAGACGAAATGGTTGGCCCCTCGCCAAGGCTGATTGAGTGGCGCATTGTCCTCGTCGTCGTCCGTCGTTTCGTTTGGGTCCTCCTCGGCCAAAAGGTTGGCATTCTCAAGCAAATCTAAAAACGTTGCCGAAAATTATCAAATTCATGATTGGGATTGGTCGCGAAATGACTACCAGCCCGTTAAAGCGACTTTTAAAATTCTCCCAATAATCCTCTGATAAAGACACAATTGACTGAATTATTCCCCCGCCGATGGCAACCAAAAACTGTTTTCTTTCAATAAAAAAGTACAAAACCTAGCAGAGTGACGTTCTTGCCGAGTTGACGAAAGTCGGAGTAAGTGCCTCGGCGACAGAGACCACAAGCAATTGAAGTGCCGAAGCTGCTGAGCTGCCTGACGCAACGAGCGCAAAAGGTGTGCCCGCAATTTAGCGAAATGGGATAACGACGATCCTTGGAGAAGGGCTAAAAGAAAAAAAAGCAATACCTAATGATTTATAATGAAATAAAAAGAGGGTTTGGTTGAATTTAAAGCAGTGCTGCCAAGCGTACTTATTTCTAACAATAAGAAATGCACTATTCGCCTTTAAATTCGGTTTTCTTTTTCTGGCGGTGCCTATCGGTAGGACTCAAAGTCATGCCGAACTCATCCATACCCAACTCAGTCACAGCACGATACGGTTCGTCGTCGTGACAGTTTTGAATTGGGTGGTTTACGTTGTGGCATTTCTTGTGTATGGATGAGTTGGATATGGATGAATTGGGTTTAGATGAGGCTCGTATAAAATTAGCAGTCGTGTGAAAATTTTGTCCCGGCATACCCCCCCCCCCCCTTGGTTTTTAATACATTTAAAAATTTAAATGGCGCAATATTTGTAATTTAATAAAAAATTATTTGGAGTCAAAATATTAGAATGTTAAAATTTCGTCACTTTCAAAAAAAAAAATTGGAAGCACTGAGTTAAAGCATTTTTAAAATTACCTCAAAACAATTTTGCAGCTAAAGTTCCGCTTCAACTGTTCATCACCAGCGCTTAAGTCCATCAGAATAGTTTATATGCTGAAAAGACAAATAAATGGTTAAAATTGCCATAATGATCAAAACAAAATGCATAATACAGCCAAACAAAGAAAAACTCAAGTCAAGTGCTTTAAGTCAAAAAGGCGAATTATTTACGTATCCCTAAAAAGCTGAAGATAACAGACTCGATCTTGACCATTCATTTTGTCTTATAATTTTAAGTTTTACGCATTACAAATATGAAGTTAAAAAGGTGAATTTTTGTCGGTGGGGGACAAATGCTGGGTGACGACCTTTTTTTTTTTTGATTATAACTCCTTTCATAATGTCCAACTGAATGAATCTGATATCACTCGAGAACACCATGTGTTCTCTATTTGCCTACATAATTTCCAAAAATTTCGTTAAGCAAAATTTTAGCTCAATTGACCCACGGGAAGTTAGATATGTGATAAAAATTTAAAAATTTGAAATTCATAAAAAAGATTATTTTTGGCATTATGCTTTTAACATAAAAAATTTAAAATGAATTTGGGTGCCCATTTCGTTTAAGAAGCACTAATCTGCGACTAAATTCTGTAGTTTACTCCATTCAAAGTTAGTATTAATTGAACAAAAATCAAAAAAATTAAAAGTCAGTATTACCAAATTTTATATTTATACGATGCCAATTATGGTTATGGACTGATTAACTAACAATAAGAAAAGCCGTCATTTATTAGTTATGCCGCTTTAGGTGGGCGTCGCCGAATTGGCCAATTATTGCACTAATCGCAGAGGTCTTCTTAAAGGCAAAAATGGCAAGATTAGTCAATAATTAATTAAGTTAAGGGCGTGGCCAGGGGGGGCTGAGGCGGATAAAGCCCCCCCCCCCCCTCCGAAATCCCAAAAAGTAAAAGTTTTCAGAAAAATGGAGCAACTTTTTGAAAATTTTAAAATTTTCTTAACAAATTACATTAAATTTCAAAAATTTCCCGGCGGCGCCTATCGGCACCTCCGGACCCCATTTTACTATATATTTGAGAATGGAACTTGTCCCTCCCCCCTCCCCTCTCCCCCCATTCATTCATTGGAACTGCGTTCCTTTTGCCTTCCTGGCAAAATCAATTCGGAGAAGTGCGTCGTACTTCGTTGTCCTATATTTGTGCTGCATTTCCATTAAAAATGGTTTGGCTCGTCGTCCCTCCCCTCCCCTTCCCCTCCGCCCTCTCTCTCTCTCACTGTCCCCCCCCCCCCCCCCCCCTCCGCCCTCTCTCTCTCCTTCTCTCTCTCTCTCACTGTCCATCCCCCCCCGCCCCCCTAATGTAGGGTCATTTTTTGTTGTTCTTTTTTTTCCATTTTTTCTTCAAATTTGCATAATGTCTTTCAAATCTCTAATCCGCTTCAAATTTGCATTGGTTTGTCATTTTATCAAATTTTCTATGCTAAATTTGTTTTGCCTATTTGAAAAAGATAAAGAAACTTCGCTAGAGTACATAATTTCATCGACGGCAATTGAGAGGACATTTAAACAAACAAAGTAATTTAAAAAAATGGATGGATTTGTTAGTTTTGTCAGTCCCTGAAATAATCCGACATTTTTAAGGATCAGTCACAGATTATACGCCAATCTTAAGCTGTAAATCTAAGATCGGTCTGCTAATTCAGTGCTTAAAATTACCAAAAGAAAAAAGATTTTTAATTTTCATAAGGAGGGCAAAGCCACAAATACTTAAGACTTATTTAATTTAATTTAATTCAAATTTAATATTTTCACAAATTAAGTGTGTCCCGCTCAGAATGCGAAAAGCGTTGGTCGAAATAACAAAAGAATTTTGCGATGGCCGCCCATTTCCAAATGGTGGAACATTTTTTCGTTGTTTCTGATGCTCACTTTGTTATTTGGTGCCTTAATTCTTCTGGTGAGACAAAATTAATGGAAATGTTTAAATTAAATTATCATTTTTAATTAATTAATTCCCAAAATTGCCTTTTGAGTTTTTGGGCCTTAAAATCAACTCAAAAATTGAACAACAAGCGAAAATATTATCAAAATTGATGGAAGAGAAAAGTCAGCACAAAAGTCGAATGATTGTCTTCACGTCGGACAGAGAAATTGTAAATAAATTTAATTAATTAATTTTTGCTTTTCATTTTTAGGAAATTCTCGGCACAGCGATTAAAATGAAAGTGCCGAAATTGACGCAACTTTTGGGCGAGAAAGGGTCAATTAACAGCAAAAGGAGCCGAAACGGCGGAGAGAAATTTGGACGAATCGGTGCCATTCATAACAAAAAGGACGAAGGCAAAGGCAGCGCAATTTGCCCATTAATGGACGAGCAAAACCATTCGTACAATTCAACCGCTGCTGAGAACGATGACGGAATTATTCCTCCGCCTAATTTTGGCGTCTCATTTTGGCGTTCTGTGCGCTTTCAAAATGTTGTTGGCGTTATTTCTCTCGCTATCGTACTCCTCCTCCTCGTCCATTTCCTCGTCGGCACCGTAATTCGTTGCCAAAATTTGGCCACTCCAAACGATGGGAAAACGGAAACGGACTGTCATTTCGATACGGAAACCGATAAAACAATAGCAAAAGCAGTCAAAAGCAACGGCACTGTCGCTTCTGGTGCTTTTGGCGTTGAGAATGGCGGAGAGATTTGGCAAACGGACGAAGGACAAAAAGAGGCGAGAATTAAATTTGAAATGACTTAATTAGACACGAAGAGAGTTCTGCCCTAGAATGATACCTCCTATTCATTAGATAATTCTAACGAAACCTAATTAATATAATCGCGGATTTTTTGGGTTTTCCCACCGTAGGCCATCATTAATTGTGAAAACGCCAATTAATTGATTCTGTTCTTTTATTTCCTTTCTTCAACAGAATAATGTTCCGTTGGAAACGTCCGTTTGGTGGCAATATTTTTCGGCGCCGGTCAAAGAACAAAGGCCAAAAAAGGGTGCCGAAATTGACGTGCCAACCCCGCAAAAGCCATCAATTTTGAAGAAGAGGGTAATTTAGAGCAACAAAATCTATCAAAGCCAATTTTAAGCCTTCTAAGAAACCATTTGAAATGGACAAAATTCAAAATGGCAATGATTCAGTGAAAAGCCATCGTTTTGATCGTTTTGCCAATTGTCAATTGAACAAAGATGTGCATTTTGTCGCAAGAACTTCTGCTGGTGAATCAGCGAAACAGATAAAGTAAAGCCAAAGCAAAAATTGCAAAAAATTAAAATTCAATTTAGCACTTTTTCCGATTTGATGGCAAATCGTTTGTCCCCAAAGGTACGAAGGAAATGAAGCGAAGCTTAATGACATTTCAATTTCTAAACTTAGGAAACGCATTTTGAATTGTTCAACGAAAATTCGCGTCTTTTTTTCATTTTGCGACATCCGCCGGACAAAAAAGGGACAAATGATCAACAATTTGTGGAAAGTTTGGAGGAGAAAATGGCGAAACGAATAGGTCAAAAGTCGAATTAATTAATTGATGAGTAAAACTAACAGAAATTCAGCAGAGGAAAACTGTTGGGGATGGTACAGTAACCGGACAAACAGTGAAGAGGGGGGACACCGTAAGAAGGCGACCAAATGGGTACGGTTGTTGGCCGCCATCGAAAGGCGACGGACGAACAAAACGACGCCAATGAAAGCGAATCATTCGAAGAAAGCAATCGGATAATTTAAGAACAATCATCGTCATTTAAACTTGTTTTACAAATAAATTTCAATTGTTTTTTTGTTCGCTTCTTTCATTTTTAATAAAAATTAAATTTTTAGTAATTAATAAAAAAATAAATTCAAATGACAAAATAAATAAAAGCATTCCATGGGAAAATTTAATTTAATTATTTTTTTCAGACAATTAGCAAAGGAAAGGGCAAACAAACAAAAAGTTGACGCAGTGTCAGTAATAAAATTAAGCATTAATAAATTGTTCTGATAATTTTCACCTGCCCAAAACTTAACGAAAAATCATTTCGTAGCAAAACAACACAAAATTCAATCACTTTTATCTTAAATTAAATAAATACTTTAATTTTTCACTTTTAATTATCATTTTCCAATGGAATTTTTAATTGTTAATGAGGCACTTTTTTGGGTAGCGGCAACGCGTGGAATATCCCGGGGGGGGGGGGGGGGGGAATGCCGAAATGTTTGTGCCGCCGTCCAATTCCGTACGCCGTCTCTGTCTCACGCGTATCTTTCCCCCCCCCCCCCCGGCACTTTATGTATATTTATTTATATGGCCCGGCCCAATAAAACTCAAAACCCTTTGGCCATTGTTTCGTTTTCCTTCTTCAAATCCCAAAATTCACACACAAATGGAAAAGCCTTAAGCAAATTTTTGGAAAATTACTTTTTCAATTTTTCAATTCTTGCGATTTTAAACAAAAAAAAAAGAGAAAAATTATTAATTATTAATAAGAAAAACGTGAGAGAATTGGCAACATTTTGTTGAACTCATTTCTAATTAATTTTAAATTTATAAAACTCACTTTTTGATTTTAATTATGGCCGAGAAAGGGCAAATTAAAGGAAAATTTAGTTAAATTTGAAATAGACGCAAAATCCCTCCCCCATCTCGAAAATTGAAATTGGAAGCTCATCAGACAAAATTACAATTAATTAAGCGCATGTTCCAACACTTCCACTTCCATTTTTGGGATTTCCCCTCTTTTTTCCTATTTATTATTGCCGTCACATTTGGCGACATTTTTTTTTGCCGTAAACCCCTCCTTAAAGGCTTAATTTAATGGAGTTTATCACAATGCCTCTGTCTGGCTCTATTTATCTCCTCTAATCCTTTCTCCCATAATTTCCATTTTCATTTTTTGCCCCCCGCGGGGGCTTTTGTCGTCAATCTGTGCAGACATTTGCCTACTTACAGTAAAAAAAACCAATTCAAATTCACTTCAATTCATTGGAAAGGGATCAAATGCCGTCAATTTTTTCAGTGAATTCTGTCGCAACTTTTGGCATTTTTCATTTTTTTTTTCATTTTTTCTTCTTCTCTCGTCACATAAATTACGTAAATGGTGGCACTTCACTTGCCAAATGCATTTTCTGTTGGTCCTTTGGTGCCGTTTCGGAGTTTTAATGACCAAAAGATGTGCCGCAAAAATTATTTCACCACAATTCGGCACCGCCGCTTTTGCTTGTCCAAATGAAGCGAATGGAATTGGACGAGTCCATCAGAAGCGGAAGAATTGGTCGATTGGGTGGCGTTTTGCCGCCCAACTTTCCCCCCCCCCCCCATTTGGCCAACTCATTTTCATTCATTCGTTCTTTCTTTCACTCATCCGTTTTCCTTTTGGTCCCCCCTCCCCCTCGGGGGTTTTCATTTTTATTCGCCATTTTTGTGCCAAACTCTCTTTTTATCATAAATTGATCGATATTGAAAACTTATTTTTCCATTCAAATGCATTTTATTCAATTATTTAGACATATTTAGCCTTTTTAACTTTTTTTTCTCAATTTGAATTTTCTTTTCTCTTTTCTTTGGCAGTCAAAATAATTATTTATTCCCAATTTTTATGTAAAAAAACAAACAATGGCATTTTTTGGCACGAAATTCAGGCAAAATAATTATTTCAGCGGAATCAGAAAAACTCCGCCACACAAAAATTGAAATTGAAATAAATAAATCTAGTCAAAAATTAAAATATTAGTATTTTAAACAATTCGAAAGGGCAATTTTATTTCTTTAATGGTCCTTTTTAAATTTTTAAATGCGTTTAAATTTTATTTTAATTTATTACATTTTGAAATTAATTTCCGCCAATTGCCTTTTTCTTTCCGTCTGTCACTAGCAAAAATTAAAAGTTAAACTAAACACCCAAACATGCCAATTATTTTTTTCCACCACAAATTTTCAATTGTTACCAAATTCCGGAAGAGCCAACAGATTGTACTGCTTCCCCTAATATTTGTGTTTCTCTGCTTCTTTTCCTCTCTCTCCCCCATTGTCTTTTTGTTCCTCTCTTTTCTTTTGCCGTCCATTTCCGGTTTGTGTGCCTAATTGCTTTTGGCACGGTAATTAGTGCAAAGCGAACATCAAATTGTGCTGTTTTGTCAATGAAATCATACGGCCCTTTTGCTTGGTTTGTTAATGCATTCAATTGTTCTGAATTGGCACTAAAAAGGCTTTTTTATTAGTTTCTTAGAATCTAAACCATTCCATATATTAATTAGTAACTAATTAATTCGGATATAATAAAGAGGGAGGAGCCAAATGGAAGGGCGGAGGACATCGAAATGGGGAAGGCCAACTATTCTTATCCGAGACTATTCCTGGCATTTTTTTAATGCTTTTTCTTCGTAAATGTTTTGTTTTCCCATTAATATTTTTTCATTAATTGACGGACATTCTTTTCAAATTCATTAATTATTTTACATCAATAAAAGTCAATTTGGACATGATAATCTTAAGAATTTGTTCTTCATTTGCCCCCCCCCCCTCCTTCTGCCGTAAAATTGGGTTATTTTGGGTATTTTTTGAGCATTTGGCCAATTCGTCCATCGGTCGGTCTTTCGTTCGTTCGTTTTTTGAGTTGACACAAAAATAACATTGAAAGGATCAATGCTTTTTTGCTGCTGCTGTTACTAATTTATTTTCTCAATAATTTCCTCAAACTTTGCTTAAATAAAAATATTTCTTCAAATCCCTCAGCCATAAAATTACAAAAAATGAAAGACCAAAAAATATTATTTATTATGATAAGCAATTTTTAAATGTTTTTTTGGCGTTAAAAATGATTTAAAATGAAAAAATCTGCGGCAAAGCGTTTAAACTGATTTTTTAACAAGTTCGAAATTGAAAGAATGGATTTTTTCGAACAAAATTGTATCTGTTATTTTTACCCAAATTATTTCCATGCCCAAATACGGTACTTTTTTTACCGTTTCTTCGCATTTTAACCAATTCAAAAATGTTCTTAACGCTTGTTTTTACTCTGGCCATATGTTACGATTTTGTTACAATTTGCCACTAAAAAGTAATCCATTCATTGATCTCATCATCCACTTCCATTCTTCCATCGTCCTTTGTTTTTTCGTCGTTTTCCGTCCGTTCATTTCGCTTTTTTCCGTTACACAATTATAACATAACTAATTCATTTGGCACCTTTAAAAGTGCATTGCAAATAGACCTTATTAGTCATTCATTCGACAAGTTTTTGCCAATTTTTTTGCAACTTTTCGCCAAATCCTTTGGCAATTATTTTAGTCAACAAAAATAAATATATTGATAAGAAAACAAAATTAACTTTATTCGTTTTCCCCTAAATTGTGGCCAATTTCGCATTGGCCAACACTTTCTTTTCGGCTTTCATTGCAAATTCAATCCTTTCTTTCACTTTGCCCCCAAATGTTCTCCCTCCCCCCTCATTTTGGCTTCAAAATTGGCCAATCCGAATTTCGTCTTCTTTCGAACGGAATTAATTCATTGGGCGAATGGGCAAATGAATGAATGGATTTTTGGCATTTGCTTAACGCCTTCGCGAAATGACAATTAAAAAAGAAGGAATTTGAGGAGGGATACAAATAAATGCACCCACCAAATTTGAAATTGGCATTTATTTTAACCAAATAAATATTTTTTAAAAGATGAATTTCCGACTTTTGACCCTTCAGGGAAAATTTATTTTTGGCCACCAAAGGAAACAGCCGCAGAATTCTCTTCGTCAAAATGACATTTGTTTGCATAACAAATAAAAACACTGCTGCTATGTACGCCAATTGGGCTTTCGTTGCTGCGCTTTTGCGATTTAAAAATAAAAATTATTTTATTTTTTAATAATTTTATTTTCATATTTTAATTAATTAGTCATTCGTTCGTCGATTTTCAGTTTCAATTTTCAGCAATTTCCCCCCCCCCCCCTTCCCAGCTGTGTATTCTCTCTTTCCCTTCTCTTTTTTCGTTTGCATTTGGCCAAGCAAATTTAATCGTTCTTTTTTCTGTCCTTTTCCTCTGTTGCTTTTTCGTCATTTCATTTTGCTTTTGCCATTTAATTACTTCGATTTGATCTCCGTTCCTTTTTCCCCCGGAGATCCGTTGCCTTTTTTCCCTCTTTTGTCACTCATTTGCCAAATGTTCGGCGTTTCTTTTGCCTTTGCTTTTCCCCGGGTAATTAATTAACTGCGTTTTGATGTTTTGCTATGGCTTCTTCTTCATCATCCCTTCCCTTCCATTCCCTTTTTAATCCTTCCGACTTTTCTTCAATCCCTTCAATTTCCGCCCTTTCCCCAATTTTCATCCCTTCCGCCGCCGCCGGCGATGTTTGACCATCCCTATAACATTTTGTTGCCATTTAAACTTTCAATTGGGCAATTTAATAGTCATTAGAATGGAATTGTGCAATTTGCCATCCATTTAATTTTTTCAAGTGCTCCACGAAGAAGGGGAGGAGACTGAGCTCATTTAAACAGGAAAGTTTCATTTGTCGGGCCACCACTCAAGACCGAGACTCACTCTCGATGCCAATTAGCGCTTCGGCCACTAAATAAGCCATGCCATCATTTCATTTCGTCCACTCATTTTGCCTTTTTTCCATTATCTCCTCCTCCGTTTTCTTTGCCACATTCCCATCAAAACAAACCAACCATTCATTTCCCCTGAAGGGATGGCACAGAATCCAAATGCAAATAAACCCTTCGCCCCCCCCCGCCCCCTCAAAACTATCAACTTGCGCACAATAAATATTATTCCGCGTCATCCCCCGAGGCGCCCAAAAGGGCAAATGCCTCAAAACATTCAATTCGATGCGCAGCAAAAAACATTATTGAAAAGTGACGAATAAATAATATTTTAAAAAATTATTGAAGGAAACAAATTGCAATAATTAAAATTAATTGGAGTGCATTAATTATGACGGACAACACAAAATTAACAGCCAATGGGACAACGGACGAAGAATTAATGAGCAGATATTACGACGAACACATCACACAGCAGCAAATGGAGGAGATGGAGGAGGCAAATCACTACCGAATTCAGGTGGAGAAGAAGCATTAGTGGGAAAAGCAATGCCAGATTAATTAAGCTAATTAATTGAGTTTTTCTTTTGGGGCTAAATCGCCTAATTGACAAACAGTTTTCGACGTTTAAGCCATTAGCCAACCCATTAAAGCATCCGTTTTGGCTTTTCAGATGTACAAAATGGTGATCCCCGTGTTCCTCGTGCTGTCCCTCTTGGCCATTTTGGCCAATGCCCTCGTCATCATCGCGTTGCGTTCCGCGCGCGTCCGGCGCAATGCCACGGTCACTCTGCTGACCAGCTTGACCAGCTCGGACATTTGGTTTGTGTGTTTAAAGCGAATGGCATAAAGCAAACTGATGCTATTTCCACAACAGGTCCTGCATTGTGATGGCGCTGTCACTGCTTTACAACAGCTATTTGCCCATTGTGCTCCAAACGCGGGTGGAGCCATGTTTGGCACTCAGTTTGGAGGTGGGCCATGGCACGGGGCATTTTGGGGAAATCACTTTAAAACTTCCTTATTAATTGCAAATAAATCCTTCTGACGAAGCCAAAAAGGGCGGATTTATTTTTAAACCCTATTTATTTGTTCATAATCCATTGGATTGGCACTGATTAATTTTCTTTCAGATGCTTCGCACCGGCGGACTTCTCACCGGTTTGCATTATTTCTTTCTTTTTTTTTGGCATTTTGTCCATTTTCTATTTTGAATTTTGCCAATTTCAGCTGCCCTTCATCTTTTGCTCATCGCTCTCCACCACTGTGTGGGCATTATTCGTCCCCATTACAACAAGGAGCAATTGCGCCGTTCCATTTTGGCATTTTGTGCCTTCGCTTGGGTGGTGCCCACGGCCATTTTGTGGCTGTTAGCACTAAGCCGACCAAATCAGGGCTTTTGGAACTGCGAGCGGCCCGACTTTTACTACACGAGGGCATTCCGTTGGACAGGTGTCCACACTACTCGGCTCAATCTTTTGTGCCATTACGCTTTGCTATGCCAAATTGGTCGGCTTTTGCTTTTGGCACTTTCCCTTCCCTTTTCCTTTTCATTGCCAATTTGTTTTTCTTTAGCTGTGTATTTTGCGCATCCAACACGAGAAATGGCCAAAACAACAACAACCGCAACAACAACAATTGCATTGCCATCGCCCGTCGTTGTTCCGCAGCAGCAGCCGTCGCCCCACCACGGACTCCGCCGCGCCGTGCGCGGAAGTGTTGTCCTGCGGCTCCAAGCGGCGCCGCCGCGAGCGGCGTACGCTGTGGACGACACTGCTGATCTGCGCCAGCTTTCTGCTCGGCTGGGCGCCCGCCTCGCTGCTGTTCGCGTTGACCTGCTCCGACTGCCGCGTGTTGGCCAGCCCGGCCAATTACCGCGTGCTGTTCGCTCTCAGCTGTACTCAGTTGGCTTTTCTGCTTGCCAAATCGTTGCTCAACCCGTTGATCTATTCGCTGCGCATCCCTGAAGTCAATGCGCACATTCACAAGTGCATGGCGACAAAGTGCGGCGCAGTGTTCGGCTGTTGCTGGTGAGTACAGTAAGGGAAGCGTTTGGCTGTGCATGGTTAATACCGTAAGACAGGGATTGAAAAGACTGTAAGCCGATGGCTATTACGCTCCGGTATTGTGATAGAAAGGCCGCGGGTTCGACACCTACCGGGCGCGTGTCCGAGGAATGGCACTTGATTGAGTAGCCGCACTGCTGGAGGCCGTGAGACCGAAAAGCAGTCGGGGCTAACTTTTTTAACAATGTGCCAAATCCTTTACTGTACACGGCAATTTGAAGTTTCAATTGGGCAGTGAAAAAAAAATGATAAAACCCTTTGAAATTTCGTGACTAATTTTATTTATCGCTTTTTAATGCTTTTTCCTTTACTTAGGGACTCCAAAAACGGTCGTTTCCGTCCTCGGATTAGCATCAGCGGAGACGCCCAACGCCGCAAAACGCGCAAAAGCCGCAGCCATTTGTTCGCCGTCTCTTCGAATTCGTCCTCGGCACACGAAGACAATTGTCGGCACAACACAAACCATTGGGGTAAAACGGCGGCCGAAATGGTCAAACGGAGCCGACGAAAGACGCGCGTTGGGCTGCCGCTTTTGAGCGAAGCGGCGATGGAAAACGGAGGGGCGCCGATGGGCGCGGAAGAGGACGCCGCGGGGGAGGAAAAGGGGGAAACAAAGCCGGAGGGGACAGTGGCGGAGATGGAGCCGAACAGAAACAATTCCGGAGGAGAAAAGCGAGGGAAAAGCGAGTGCCAAAACAGAGGCAGAAGCAAAAGCAACATTTTCGAGGAGGGCAGGACGACGGCGACGGCAATGCAAATGTCGCAATGAAAAGGCGGGAAGTGACGAAGGGAGTGGGAAAACGAAAGTGCCATCCAACGGAGGAAGAAGACTTTTGAAAATGGAAGCTAAATGATTTGCCGACATTCACATAGCACAACCCAAGTGCTGCTCGAGAGTGTCGCCTCGGGAAATTCTCGGGTTTTTCATGGTTTTTCTGTCTCCGATTTTGAGTTTTGAGAAATTTAGTCCCGAACAGCACAAAACATATACAAACGTTGTTTAATTTATGTATTCATTTTGTAAAAGGAATGTAAATTTTTTGTTTTTTATTTTCTTTTTTGGCCATTAAAAATTAAAATTTGTCGCCGTTTGATTTATTGCACCAAATAAGCTTCTTAAAAAGCATTTTTAAAGAAAATAAATATGAAATTGGTAAAATGTTTTAAAAATCGTTTGTTGCTGAGTCATCCATCCCTTCTGATTAATTATTATCACTCAATCATTATCATATCATTTCATATCATATTATCAGCTGGTGATTGCCCTTTCTCAAATGATTTTCCCCTCCATAAATGCTTCGATGACATGCAAAAGTTCGAAGCCTTTCTTTTGGGGTACCTTAAAAACGGACAATTTTTTTTTAATTATTTACATTTTTTAAATATAATTTTCACCATATGACCGGCTCCACGAACTGCAAATGTTTAAAATTTAAACTTTTTTATTATGTCTCTTTTGAATTCGACCTGTCAAAAAAGTCAGTCCGCCTTTGTACATTGTCTTAAAGCCGCCCACTTGGCCTCGGAAAAGCCACGGCCTGGCCGATTTTTCCAGCTAAATTTCGTGTAATAACAATTTAGGGGGGCTTTCTCGTATTTTTACTTCCATGCCGAGACTGGCACAAAATTTAGAGCCCAAAATCAAATTGCAACGCATGTCTGTGTCGCCGTAGAACAGCAGAACTGGCACACCCGCCTTCAGCACTTTTTTCACGTGGAATTCAACGCCCTCTAAAAAATTTTGTTTTTGTCTTTTTAAAATTTGATTGGCCTACCCAAAAAAGGTAATTGGGCAATAAATTTAACACACTTATCAATTAGAGCAATTTCTTTTGGGTCAATTTCTCAATTTCATCATTAGCATTTCTTTTTTTCCTCTCCCAAGTGATTTGCTTTATGATCGTAATCTGCTGATCAGTTGTCTCCTCTGTATTGCATTTCTAATCCCAATTTTGGCTTTGTGTTTATTTAAATTTGTCACTTCCCATAGAATGCATTGCATTTGTTACCGTATCCCATAAACCCACCTACCGTATTGTGTCTTGTAATTGTGGATGCCCCTTAAATGGGTGAATTAATTAATAAATTATTATTTTCTTTTTTTGAGTGTTTTTTTTTTTTTTCTTACCCGCATTCGGCCCACTGATGCGCATTCGGTGAGACGTGCAAAGCTTCGCGGACTAAAAATGGGAAATTAATTCGAAATTTCAAATTATTCGCCTTTTACCTTCCGCCTTGTTCAGATAGCTTCTCATGTCGTAGACTAAAAAGCATTAACAAATTAAAGTATTTACTAATGGGTTTGCGCGGGACTGACCATTTTCGCACTTTAATTCCGACAATTGAACGTCGCTTTCCTCCGATAGAAACTCAAATTTCGGCGGCGGGGCTTGTGGCCATTTTGCGGCCCTTTGCTTGGCAATTAATTGGTCCAATTGTCGGCCTTCCTCGTCCGGGCCACCGTCTGAATTCCGTTTTTAAATAGTTATTAAAAAGAATATTTTCATTTACCGCATTTTTGGTAAATGTCATAAACATTCAGTCCATAATTGAACCCGGAAGGCAAATCCTTCAAATTGGGTTGTTAAATTGTATTAATTAATCAATTAATTAATTAATTGTCGTCCCATTCCAACTGACCACATCTGCCAAATTGCAACTGTCTAAACTTTGTTTGTCCCTGATTAATTAGTCCTTTTGTTTCCCATTTCTTTTTAATGACCAATGTTTCCCGAGCATTGATCAGTTTTGATCCGTTGCCAGTCCAACTCGTCCACCATTCCGTGTGCGTAATTGTAGCGAATTCGCGTGTCTTGCTCCAGCGAAATGTTGTGGTATCCGTTGCCAATTGCCATTCCCTAATGACATGATTAAATTTTGATTTTTTGCACTTTTTTGTTAGCCGCTTTTCCCTTTTGCACCTTAAATTTGATCGGGTATTCCTTTTGTCCGTCGACAATTCGTTCGGCTAATGTCGGCAGATAAATGCCGGCGTACGACTCGCCCGAAATGAACATGTTGTGGTCACGGAATTCGGGGAATTTGATGAAGAACTGCTTGATCGCCTCGTAATTCTCGAGGGATGTCTGTGGAGAATGGTTCATTAATTAATTAATTGAGTTAATTGATTTAATTGTTTTCTTTCTTTCTGTTTTTAACTCACACTGTCATCGCTCCACGCTTTGTCTTTCCCGGCCAATGAAAAGCCTTAAGGTAAATTTGACCATAAACTTCAAAGTTACTGCTGCTTTACCCCCTCCCCAATTAATCATAAAATTTCCATTACAAAGAGACGGAATCATCAAAGGAATTACCGCCCAAATTCGAAATTGACTCTTCATCTCCCAACTAATGTGTTCCAAAATAGTTCAACAAGTTCAACGAATGACCGATCACTTACCAACTCCGGCCGGCCCTTCCATGTAAACGACCGATGCCTTTCTGTTCCATGCACTCGGATTTTTGGTGATCGTTTGTCCGTCCGAGCTGACCTAAAGCGAGGGGAATCCGTATTTTATTAGCTTATTTAAATATAATTGGCATTAATTGAATTGCACTTGCCAAGTACGGCCCATGTTCCGACAAAAGGCCGAGCAGTGACGAGCAGCCGGGGCCGCCGTTGTACCAAAAGATCAAAGGGTCGTCCGACGCATTTCGCTGCGAGGTGACCAGCCAATAAAAGAGCTGATGCTCCTCAGAAACCTTCAAATAGCCTAAAAACTCAATTAATATAATTTGTTTAATCATTTCCATAATTACCCGAATAATGCTCAAAGTTTGGCTTAAAGTCCAACCCGGGAAGGTCCAAAATTTTGTCCTTATTGTTGAGGAATTCCGTGGCGACAGCAAACGAAGCAAAGAAAAGGCCGAAAACTGTGGAAGAAGCAGCGAAATGCCGCATATTAAAAGCTTAACGGAAAAATAATAATTTAAATAAAAAATAAAATGCACAAATTTTGCTTTATTTTGTTTTTTATACTTTTGCCGCCCCGGCGTATTTTATGGTAAAAAATGTGCACTTTTATGTGTTGTAACATTTGTAAAGCAGTCAAAAAAGAAGGCAAACTTTGCGAATTCCGTCAAAGAAAATTGGCCATAAATTTGTACTTTTATTTTATTTTTCGCCGCTTTTTTCTGCCAAATCTCCGATAAGTGCGCGAAAAAGGCAATAAATGCACAAAAAAAATATTATTGAGCATTGATAAATGAATGATAAAATAAATGCTTATTTTGGAAAGCTAAATAAATGCAAATTCAATTTATTCGTTGAATTTATTGCTTTAGCTCACTGAAAAGAAGCTATTTTTAATAGGAGAAGATCAGCTCAAAATTATTTTTTGAAAAAGAAAGAGAGAGAAAGAAGATAGATGCCGAGAGAGAGTGAGATAATGGGAGAGAGTGCGAGAGAATGAGAGAGAGGAAGACTCCGATCACCTTTGCTGATTATCCTAATAATGTTCTCCGATCACTTGAAAGTGCCTTTTGCGAAGCCTTTGATTGGATCAGTTCCATTCCCTCCCCCGCGGGCAAAAGGGCAAATCGACGGCAATTCGCAATTCGAACATTGCGTTTTATACGCGCAGCAGACGCGTGAAATGGAAGTGCAAAGTGCGCACCGATTAATCATTACTATCCATTCGGGAACAGAACGGGAGCAGTTAATGGACGGACGACAAAGTGCCGATCGGAAGAACGACACAAAGGCGGCGTATCAATGGGCAGCAAATGCGATCGGAGGGGGGGGGGGACGAAGCGATCAATCACTGATCACTACTAACACCAACAAATCACTCCCATTTTACGCCCTTCCCTTTTCAGGTCAGTCCGTCTGCCGCGCCATTCGCCGCCGCTCCGCTCGAACGGTGCCTTTTTATGATTGCATAATTATAATAATATTAATACCAACAATAATAACAGTAATGGTATTCATTATCTTTACGAATGCGAAACCAATGTCAAACTTTTCGTAATTATAAGCGTTTAACAATTTAAATTGAGGAAAAGCGATGAATGAATAATAAAGGAATGAATAAAAATGAATGAATAATGAATGAAAGATGAATGATGAATGAATTGATGGGGTAAGCTTTTATTGTTGAATTTATTTTTCTTTTCAAACTGTCTGAAACTGAAATACAAAAACAAATTAAAATATTTCACCTTTTTATATATATTTACAAATTGGACGGCTTCCGAGTTTTGGTTCGGTACCAAACCGAAGAGCCTAATTACGAGAAACCAAATCAGAGAAATGAACCGAATTGAAAGTGCAAAAGGCTACCGGAGAACACGAGAGACTATCATTCTTTTGATTTTCACATTGAAATGCATTTTTATATTTCTGATTAGAATTTGCATTTTTCTGAAACTTTTAATTAGGTAATTAGAAAATTATTCGGGTGAATTCAGAATTATCATAATAATTTGTAAAATCAGTAATATGACAAAGTTTAATTATATTCAGAAGAAACCAGAACAATTCTGAAAATTTTGATACTTATCAGTGGTATCAGAATTATTCTGATGCAATTAGAAAATTCAGAATTATTTTGGCCGTCTGTTTGATAATGTTTTTTGCAAATGTTTAAACCTTTTCAACAATTACAAAAGTTTCTACAAAATTATTTGCAAAAGTTTAAACGTTTACGCAAATATTTTTAGCTGAAAATACAAAAACTGAAAGAAACTCAAAATTCACGTAGGAAATACAAAAGTTAAATTCTAAATACAATTCCGGAAAATTTTACGTGCATTTCTATTGTTTCGTAAATATTTTTTCATGTTTTATTGTCAAAACCGGTTTAACCAATGTGATTACGGAAAATACAAATGAAATTCATAAACATTAAAAAATGGTTTATTAACAGTTTAATCGATTACCGGTTAATAATAAACCGGTCGAAAACACATTTAATACACAAACACTAGCCAGCCGGATGAAATTCCGGACACTCGGGAGGAAAACCGGAACAATTCCGGATTGTAAACGGAATAGAGAAATTGAAAAAATCGCCCTTTTCGACCTTTGCATTGGTCAAACCCTGCTTCAACTTTGTCTTATATAGATAAATTTTTTTATAAAATGAATCCAAATTATTTTATTTTTTAACAAATATAAAAATGCGTTCTTTTTTAAATTTGAACGGATTGGCGTTGTGTCGTGTCAAGGCCACCGCTCCTTCGTCCTCCATTTTCTTCACTGATTTTTGCTGCTAAATCCGCACTTCGTTTTGCTTAATTGGCCTCACTCCGCCATTTTCTTTGTTCGCCATTTTCCACCGCCTGACACTTTTTAATTCATTAGGTAAATTCGTCCTAAATTTGGGACATTTTGTCCGCCCCCCCCCTCCATTTTGTGTCCATTTGTCCGTATAAATGCGGTGACATTTTCTCGAAAATGCATTTCAAATAATTCCTCCCCCTAAAATGAGAATCAGTCCCACCCAATTTGTGTCCATTTTTGCTTTGTTTTTGCTCATTTTTGTCGCCCTTTCGTCCGCCCGTCGTCCCAAAGCGTTCACTCGGACGAAATACACAAGTGTGGACACGCACCGATCACAGCACAAGTCGAAACTGTTCCACGAGGTGAAACGGCCCAACAAACACATCAAAATGAGGAAGACAAATCGGAGGTAAAAGAAAAGGCAAAAAAAAAACTGATAATTGATCACTAATGAATTAATAAAACAAACGAAGGAAGAGAAGGGCATTTAAAAGATAATTGATCACTAATGAATTAAAAAAATAAAAACAATCAAAGGCTGGTCCAAACGGAACGCCAAGTCAAATACTCCGCCAAATTCATCCCATCATCGAAGGAAGAAGAGAATGGAAGAAAAAATGGTCACGAAGCAGCCGATTTAGAAGAAAGGGAAAAGGAAGTGCCGAAATGGGCAAATGAATAAATGGCATTTGGTGATTTAATATTCAAATTGGTAACAGAAACATCTCTAAAAATGCCTGTCTCTGCTATTTAATATGTCCTCTTCATATTTTAATTGCTATTTTTGGGATTATTACGGCGACTCATACAAATGAATTTTTTGCTCACAATGATTTGGTGCGATAAAATTTTCTTCACCGAAGAAAAACGAACGAATTAGAAAAGAAGAAGCAATGATTAGTCAGCGTTCGTCCAAATGCTTTTTCCATGGCATTTATTTAGTTCTCTTTTTCAAAGTGTCCATGGCAAATGCTTTTAAGTGCCGTTGTTCCCATTTGCGCCATTGTTCCCGGACAATGGGCCGTTGGGCGGGCGGCACTTCAGACAAACGACGGTGGGCGGAATGGCGCCGATCGGAAGGACGGGGCCGGCGGGCGGAATTGGCGCAATGGGCGACTGTCCGGTGGCACATACGGGCAAACTGACAAATGAGCACATAGACAAAGCATTAATTAAGGGGAAAAGCACAACGTACGACTCCAAGTTCGGCTGCTGCTGTTGGTTCGTTTGCTGTCGCTTTTCGCGCGCTTTGCCGTGAATTGATGAGTCATCGGACTTAATTATGCTCAATTAGTATGCATTTCCTTGGTCTGTCTCGTCTTTGTTAATTATTTTAATTGTGTTTCATTACATGGTTTTCGTCGTGTGCCGTCCCTCCTCCCTTTGGTTTTGCCGTCGTCGTCGATGTCCCTCCCCCTCCCTCCGTCGTCGTCGTCGTTGTGTCATTGTCATTGCTGCCAATGCCAAAAATGCCGAAAGTTCCTTCAACAATCAGAAGGAAAGTGAAAAGGGCACAGAAAGTGTCCAAATTGGTGCCTTGGGTCATTCTCATTTTACGTTCGCTTTACGGGAGATTATTTTGAGCTTTTGTGAATGATCGGCGGAGTGATTTCAATTGAAAGTGAAAGGGGCGCGTGGTCCGTCCATTCATTCGTTTCCCTTTTATACATTTTGCGAAATTTATTGGACAAATAATCCGCCAAAAAACACGAATTGCGAGAATTGCGCATTATTTAATGTGTTTGTTTTGGTTTACGGCGGTATTATTTTTGTTATTTTCCGACGACGGATTAAGCCGATCATTCGAAGCGCCAAATTTGGGCTTATTTTGCAATCGCATTTCCATTTATTTCGCCATTCACTTAACAATTTTTTTTTTTTTTTTTGCTCAATGATCGCTCAAAAAGATGAAATGTTAACACAAAACAAACATTGGCAAAAACGGTGACGAAAGAAAAGCACCGCCCGCCCCATTAGCGACATAATGAGCATCATTTAATGGGCATATGGTGCGAATTCCAATGACGAGCATTACTAATGAAGCGGACAATCGAATAAACAGCAAAAATTAATTGTAAATGGCGGGCGATCTCTGCCGATGGATCATGGAAAATGACGAAGACAAAATGGCGACGAAAAGTGAAGAAGTTTATTTTGGCCAAATCGCAATTGCCGAAAGTCGGTAAATAAATGGCACCAAATAAATGTCTTTGAAAATTAATATTAGTGCCAATAAATTTAAATCCATTGACGATTTGCCGGTTAATAAAAATACATTTTTTATTTTCATCTTTATTATTTTTCCATTAGTCAATCACTTCCTGTATTAGTGGAAGAATTTCCACTTTCCTCCTCTTTCTCTTCTTTTCTTTCTATTCTTCCCACTTCCATTCTTCTTTCTTTTCCTCTTCATCCTCCCACCTTCCTTTCTTCCTACTCTTCTTCCTCTCCTCTCTCCTCCCACTCTTCTTCCGCTTTCCTCTTCTTTCTCTTTCCTCTTCTTCCTCTTCCCTCCCATTATTCTTCCGCTCTTCCTCCTCCTCCATCTCTAATCATCCCTGTCCGTCTCTGCGTCTGCGTCCACATTCTGCTGCTCGTTGTCCTCTGTGTCGTCCCATCCTTCAAACACTTCCATGCGCCGGTCGATGATCGGATACAAAGTCCGATCGGCGATCAGACAATTGTTGCCTCTGTTCCGTGCCATCAGCACATACCCTGCGACGAAGGAATGAATTACGGGTAATTATCAGCAAAATGGCACCGTTTTGGCCCCACTCTTTGCCCCAACTGTTCTTCACTAGCCAAAATTCCTCGCCTTTCTCCGTTTTACCGTAGCCAACGACCGTAACCGCTGAAAATTCGTTTTTCTTTTCTTTTGGCTTTTGTTTTCTACTCACCGTGCTTGTCTTTTGCTCTGTTGCAATATTTGTCATAAAACACTCCGTCTTTGTAAAAATTGAATTTCTCGCTTAATTAATTAATTGCTTTTTCCTTTTATTGCCAATTAATTAATTAATTGCCTTCGCTTACGTCACATTAACCACCGCCGCAATTGGCCCAATGTTTGCCACCGCCCTCTTCAGCAGTTCCTCCCCATTTTCCCCATTTTCCGTTGGGTTTCGCGTGGCGTAGTCCCATCCGACCATTTTGAAGCCGCCCACCGCCGCTTTGGCCTCGTAATGGCACCGTTTGTCCTCGTCCTCAAATGATGACAACCGAAATGTGTGCCACCGTTTCCCATTTGCCTTTTACCGATTCTTGGTAAGGATAATCGTACTCTTGGTCAATACCGTACTCGTGCTTCCCCATTTTGTATTCATTGAGCATGTACGCAAAACACTGAAAGAATGCAAAGGCTGTCAAATTAGACCGACATAATATTGGCCATTTATTTATTAATGAGGCGGTTGTTTCCGCGCCGTCCCCAAAATGTTTTATGAAAAATCCCTAATTACCTAATAACCCAATTACGATTTGTCCTATTTTTGGTTGGAGTGATTCTCACCGCTTCTGGCAATCCGCCGGCGCATCCGTCGCTACCGTATTTTCGGCTACAGTCCAAACACTGCTGCTCCGAAAGGTCGTACAGTTTGCCCTTCTTCAGCGCAATTTGACTTTCCAATGCTGCGGTGGCGGCAAATGCCCAGCACGAACCGCAAGTGCCCTTTTTGGGAAAGAAATATTTGCGCAATTTTATTTTGGTTTTAAAATAATTTTGTGAATTTTTTTTTGGATTTTAAATTTTAAAATAAAAGCCTGAATTAAACGTAAAATGGGAAGAAAAGCACCTGATCTTTCACTTCAGTGACCACACCTCTCACTGAATTTGAAAAGGATTTTCATTTGTCTGTTTGTCATTATTTTCATTTTTTATTTGCTAATTAATTTTAATTGATTGATTAATTAATTAATTTTTTTTCAATTTTTTGCCTCGCCAATCCGCAAATTCGGGCGTCGCGTGCATTTCGCCAATTCGCCGTCTTCTGCCTCTTTTCTGCGTCTTCTCATAGCCAATGTGTCCGATCAGTCCTTGGTCGCCTTTCTCAAAAATTTCCCTCGACAAAAGCTTTGACCGTCGGAGTTCGCCCCGTGTCTAAAGGCCGACCGAATTTTCATTTAAAATTCAATTAAATTAAAAATTAAAATTAAATAAATTGCCAAATTTTTCTTTTAAAAGACAGTGGTCAAAAATACCTTTTTCGAAATACAATTTAATTTTTCCTAATTACCCCCCCCCCCCAAATTACCCAATCAGCCAAATGATTGATTTCCATCACAAAACCTTTCCCGTCCCTTCCATTCTTTTCGTTGTGCCGTTGCACCAAATTTTTATTTCTTAAAAAAGATTAAACCGAAAAAAAAACGAAAGAAAAGGCCAAACTTTGTGAATATTTTAAAGCGTTGGCGAAATTCGACAAAGTCAAGGAAAGTTCTTCCTAAAAACAATGCTAATTGATATTGATACTGGCTTAATTTGAAAAAAGTGATCATTTAAGGGAAAATTTGGAAACATTTTTGAAAATTTGCATAAATTTAGTAAAAAATAAAATAAATTAGAAAATCGTCAGAAATAAAAAATTCGAAGCAAATCAATGTCTTAAGGTGCGGCGATACGATACGATTCCCTTGGCCAGTACAGTATTTCCCTACAGCAGCAGCGGTACCGTACCCGTGGTCCGATTGAATGTCGCCCACAGCACATTGTCCGCGTGTCGGCTGCCTTTTGTTTGATATTTGTGACTTTGTGGCGCTTTTTTCTTGAGAATAATCCGCTGAATGAACGACCATTTCTTGAAAAGTGATCCAAGTCATTTGAGCACTTTGACAGAATAAACGGACAATGGGAGAATTTAGCAAATGATAAAACATTTCAAATGAAACCCCAAAATGCCAACAAATTTAATTTGAAATGCCGGAAATTGCTCAGAAAACCCTCCCATTATTCTCTCCGACATTTGGCCTTTGATTTCCGCTGTTCTGATCGCCCACCTGCTCCACCACCTCCAAAAAACGCTCTTGCTCCACAATGACTTTGTCCTGCTGCTGTTCCCCGCTGTACAAATGCTTTGTCATTTGGTGAATTGTTTCGCCCTTTTGCGCCATTTTTGCCGGCCCAAGTTTTCTGATCAAAGCGTTGCCGCCTTCGTTTAACTGTTCATGCAATTTGTGGTAGGCACTGAACAGAGAGAGAAGGCGCTGTCCGAAGTCAATCAGTTGGACAGTGAAATGATAGCCGAGAAGGTACACACTGAGCAGAACCACCTGCAAACAAAGCCAAACTGTTTGGGAGGGCATGTCAAATTAATAACATAGAAAACGGACTTTTCATTTCTATGCGGCGTATTTAATCGAAAGGCGCCCGCCCATTTTAATGTGCCCGTTTTCATTCACCCCTCTGATTTCCGTGTCGCTGAGACAGTTCCGCCGGGGGCCATTTGTGGTGTCGTTGGCCAGCAGTTTGACCAACTCGCCAATCTCGCGATTCAGTTTTTCGTTCACCAGATGGCGCATTGGCTGCTCGAACTTGGCCAAGTAGTCGTCCCTCAGGCCCACTTGTTGCCCTTGGCACTGTCCCCCCTCTCTCTCCCCCTCCCTCGGCTCATTTTCACTTTCACTTTCGTTTTGCTTCCGTTTTCCCTCCTCTTCCGCCCCTCCTCTTCTGCTGGTGTTTGTCTCCGTTTTGTAGTACAAATTGTCCAGCAAATGTTTTCCTTCCCCTCCCTCCGTCTCTTCCTCCGATGAGTCACTTTCTTCCTCCAGAATTTGTTCAATTGTAATTCCCTCCGCTTCTTCTTCCTCCTCCTCCTCCCATTGGTGCCGTTTTTGTTGCACCGCCGCCGGCTTTTCAACTCCGTCCATATAATCGGCGATCAGTTCCAAATCGGACAGGAACAGGTGGACGTCCTGTTGAGATATTGGGCCTTAATTTGTGGGCATTTCATTTGGGACTAATCAATGGAAAGCAATGTTTTTGCCAAAAATGGGATTTATTTGTTTATATTTTTCATTTTATTATTCATTTATTTCTCCAATTTTACCAAAGATTTCGCCTTTTGAAGCGAAAATTGACAATGTGAAAAAAGGAAAAAGTTTTTTCAGCAAAAAATTAAAATTCATTTCGCAGAAAAAATAACAAAAAAAGAACTTTGTCAAAAAAAGAATTTTGTTAAAATTGTTTATTATTATTGGCAATTTTTATTTTAATGATTAAAATGTTCGCCTCAGTTTCCATCATTTAATACGTGGAATTGGCGCGCGTTGAAATGAGTGGCGGCGAATGCGCGTAAAAACGCCTTCACATAAATTATTTTTACAAAACAAATAATAACCATCACATTTTACAAATGAAAATTTTTTTTAAATATAGTTTAAAATTATAAGAATTTGTTAGTAATTTTAAAAAAGCACTCATAAATTTAAAAAATACAAAAAAAAAAAGAATTGCAACGGCCGGGAATCGAACCCGGGCCGCCCGCGTGGCAGGCGAGCATTCTACCACTGAACCACCGTTGCTTGATACGCGTTGTTTCTTTTATAATAGATAAAGTGAAATTACAAGAAAGGGATCTTTTGCTGGGAAACGCAACATAAAAAGGTACGGCGGATGTTTCTGTTTACACACTTCTCATTTTATTTTGCTGAAGAAATTATAAATATTTAATTATTGGGTCGCGATTTTTAGTGATTTAACTTTTTTTTTTTGTTCAATTGTTTTGAAGAAAGTAGCTCAAAAAACGCATTTCTGCGTTGAAATTTTTCGATTTTGATGTCACAATCGGTCGGTCACTAGAAAGCTCTATTTTGGCACTTTGCCATTTCACTATTTTGGCGTTTTGTCACTATTTTTTCCATTATTTCGACATTTTTTGGAAAATTTCTCAACAACAATAAATCAAAAAATATACCCCTAAAAATCGACCTGAAAAATTTTCAAAAAATATATCCCTAACATTATATGAATTTAAATTGAGTTTGTAATTTCTCCCAACTTTTGTTGTTGCACTTTCTCTTTTCTTTTTTTACTTTCCCTTCTTTTTTCCCCCTTTTTCCGTTTTTCTTCCCTTTTACCTTTGACCTCAAAAAGCGAATGTTCGTTTTTTGGTTCATTTTTTTCCTTTCCCTTTTTTCTCTATGCCAAATGCTCTTTCGCTCTCTTTGTTTCTCTGGCGCTGGTCACTTTGACTAATCTCTAGCGACGAGAGAGACGCGACTGAATTGTGTCTTTCTTTCTCTCCCCCCCCCCCCCCCGTCGAAGTGAGTCCATTCCCTCACAATCTGAGAGAGAATGAGTTGATGAGAGGGAGGAGGAGGAAGCGAATGATGCGAGTGATGTCCACCCCAACGTAACCCAACCCCAGCCAAATTACATATAAAAAGGGTCCCCAAAGACAAAACCATTCACTCCGTTCCACAATCAATGAATGCTCCCTTAAATCTTAAATGGTCATTCTTTCTTTTTTGTTTCCTCTATTTTGTATTTTAATTTTTCTTTCCATTTATTCTTCACTTTTTTAAAATTAATTCCCAACTTTTGAGGAATAGCTAAATTTATGTTGTATGTAAGTCAAGGAGTCCCCGAAGCTGCTCTACCCGTACCGGTTTACGAAATTTTCCATGTTTTATAGTAAATTGTCGTAAACGGAACGGGAAGACGCACTCCGAGGAACAGATTCAATTCAACTTATTGTCAGCCTGCAACCGTACAAAAGCTGTGATTTGCCTTGCTGAGCATTGTTCTTAGTCATGTTGTCGTGCAGTTGATTTATGACTAGAACGAATGTTCAGCACGGCGAGAACAGTGACGGCAAAAAACAAATGCAAAAGTCTGCCGATCGGATTGGCATATTGGCCGTTGTGAATGTCATCTGATCGGCGCTTTCATTCACATGGGCGTAATGTGCTGATTCGTTTTGCTGTTGCCATTCTTTCGCCTGCCCACTCATTCCGCACTCAAATCTTCTAATCCTCGCCAAAGTCAGCCTCGGCGGCGCGTGTATGTGCTCTTCGGTGGACTGGCCATAAGCATTTTTCTGCTTTCCCATTGTTCACCGGGAGAACATATACGAGTTGAAGGGGTTGAAGGGCACGACCAACGAATGTCTTAATGTGTTTTGTCGCAATAAGCAAATTCGATCCCAAATTCAAATCAATATTCTCACTTTAAAACTCAAATTTACAATTAAAATGCATAATTTGTGATCGCTTTTCGCTTCTTTTGTGTCTCTTTCGGTGAGCCTTCTCCGTAATTTTTTGCTCACCGGGAGCTCACAAATGGAGTGCGAAATTTGCGTCCATACTAAACAAATACCAAATGTCTAAAACCAAAGCCAGACGATGGTGCTTCTTCATGCACAAATCCAGAACAGACTTGGGGAGATTTGGCATGGTAGAAGTCCATCCTCTGCTTTTGGTATTGCCATTCACCATGCGCCCGCTTTTTCTTAGGCCATAACTTTTTTCTTAGTTGATCAATGCCTATATTCTTGGTATCAAACGAAAGCTAAAGTCTATAGCAGCTTTTATAAAACTTTATTTTTATCTAAAGGCAATAGACAAAAATAATTCTCGAATATACTCGAAAAAGTTGAATTTCATGTTTTCTCATTGTCATCCGGCTTTTTTCTCGACCCGGAGATTTTGGTGGATTTCGAGTTAAAAAAAGGCATTGCAATATAAATTAAAAAAGCTAATAATAAATATTTAAATGTTTTTTTCTGTTGAGTGAATGCCGCTTTCTTTCTCTGTACCTCTCTTTTTCTGCATAATTTATCAAAATGCCCATTTTATCGGCCTTTTCATGCTTATTATTCTATATGGCCGAGCACAGCGAGAGGAAAGTGAATCGATTGTCTGAGAGCACAGAGCGAAGCACACACAAAACAGTGCCGAAAAGCATTGGCATGAGGGAAAGTGCCGACGGGCAAAAGAAGCGGAGGGCAAATGTGGAGGAGGCCGAAAGGCATGAACCCTAAAGCATAAATTGTCCCTCTGGGGACGGAGGGGGGGGGGGGGGGAGAAGCATCGGGCACTCCGCCCGAGGGCACTTCACTTGTGCTTAGTCACATCCCTCCCCAAGGCGCACAAAGTTCGCTGAAATTGGAGGTTATCCGGCACTGAGTCTTTGTCGAAGAAGAGAAAGCAATTCTTCGATTGCCCCCCTCGCCCTCTCTCGCGTAACAATTCGCATTTGCGTGACATCATTTCCCCCTTGGCACTTTTCCTATTTTTGCCGCCCCCTCTTTCTCTCCCAAAAACAATGCCCGAAAATGGAATGTTTGCTGCGGTTAATCATTCTTTCAGCCCTTGACCATAAGCAGATTAAAATTTTGAATAATGGGGAAGAGAATTGAGGAGAGGAATTTGGAGAAGGAATAGCGACGAAGAGGGGGGGGGGGGGCTTAGAGATGCTTCTTCTTTGGCACTTTTACTTTAAGTCCCCTACTCGGCCATTCTCTCTTCTTCAAATTGTTGAATTTAATTTATTTTATATTCCCCATTAATTAACAGTTATTTTTTCCTCCTTTGCCTTCTCCCAAATTCCCATGTGTCCCTTCAGGCAATTCTCTCTCTATTCTTCCTCTTCCTCTGTTCTTCTTCTTCTGCTTCTTCTCTCCCGCTTTTTGTTTCCCATTGGAACCAATTTGGCTTTTTTTTTCTTTGCCATTTTTTGAACAAATGGATGGATCCCCTCCCTCTTCTCCCCCTCCTCCCTCCTTTTTTGCTCCTTTTGCCCCCTTGGGCTTGATGAGTGACATCAATTGGTGATATACGCATTGAATAAGATGGAATGGGTTAGCCGGGGCCGAACAACAACTGAAATGGGAAGAATAATTAAATTTCGCCGAATGCTTTTTCTGTTGGATCTCCCGACGAAAAGCCCCTGCCCATTCCCATTAGCTTTTTATTATCCGACGCCAAACTAAACCGCCGCCGCCCCACCCGTGGCACTGGCATTTATTCGTCAGCAGCGGTGCTTTCTTTAGTCAGCCGCCGCTGTTGTGTGCCTTTTGAGAATGGCACGAATCGATGCCATTGCTTTTGGGGGACACAAATTTGGGAGGCCAAATTTTATTAATTCTTTTTTATTTGTGTAGAAAAAAATAAACAGTAGTTTTTTTATAAATAAGTCGTCATAAATGTCTTCCGTCAAAGTCGCCGTCAGAGTTCGGCCATTCAACACGAGGGAAATCGGTGGGAAATTGGCCGAATTTGAAATCGGAAAAAATAAACAAAAACAAATTTCAAAGAATTGAGCTCAAAATGTGTCATTGAGATGGGCGAGAAAACGACAAGTAAGTGAGCAAAAAATGGAGAAGAAATTTAAAAATAAATAAAAATGAAAAATGAATGTTTTGTTAAGCGATAACGAACCTTTTCAACAATCAGTCGAACAAATTCGAATTCGACTTTTCCTATTTTTCATTCGACCGAACGAACAGAAAATATGCCAGCCAAGAACGGGTTTATCTTGAAATTGGTGCTTGAAAAGCGAAATAAAACTCAAAAGTTGGAAAATTGAGGTGCCGAAATGCTCGATCACGCCTTCAATGGGTACAATGTGTGCATTTTTGCCTATGGGCAAACGGGTAAGTCATTTTTGAAAAAAGACAATTTTTGGCGTAATTGGCATTCCGTTCATTTTCCACAGGTTCCGGAAAGGTCAGTCAGTTACAGTACGGGGGAGAAATGTTACCTTATCATTCGAATGGGCAAATGTTTTTTCCTTTTGACTTTTGCCCATTTCAGTCCTATACGATGATGGGCAAAGCGAACGACTCGGAAGAGATGGGACTGATCCCGCGGCTGTGCCGCAATTTATTCTCGCAAATATCCGCGAGCAAAAACGAACATTTGAAGCACACTGTTGAGGCATGGCAAATGGAAAAGCAAATAGAAAATGCAAATTTCATAAAATTAATTTGAGGTCTCTTACATGGAAATTTATTGTGAGAAAGTGAAGGATTTGCTGAGCCCGAGGAATGAGAATTTGAAAGTGCGCGAACATCCCCAAATTGGGCCTTACGTGGACAATCTGCAGAAAATGGCCGTCTGTTCATACGACGAGTAAAACGGGCGGGGGGGGGGGGCACAAATTAGGTCTAATTTGCATGTTTAAAGCATTTTCGAATTAATGGACGCAGGGAATAAGGCGAGGTAATTAATACATTAATTAATGGGGAGGGGGGTAATTAAAGAAATTCCAATGAAAAAAAAACAAACAAATTTAAAAAACACAGAACTGTGGCAGCCACCAATATGAACTCGACCTCGTCACGTTCACATGCAATTTTCACAATTATTCTCACACAAAGAGAGCACGACACAATCACGGATTTGGACACTGAAAAAGTGAGGGAAAATAATAAATAATAATAATTTAATAAATAAATAATTATTTTATTCCATAGGAATTATTTTAATTTAAAAATTATTATTTTCTGTCAAAATATTTCATTAAATTAAAATATTTATTTTCTTTTGAACTCTTTAATTTAGGTTAGCAAAATTTCGCTGGTTGACCTTGCTGGTAAGAAAGACAAATTATTGTATTTAAAATTTAACTAAACTCAGCAAAACCATTGTTTAGGAAGTGAAAGAGCCGATTCGACAGGGGCGGAAGGCCAAAGACTAAAAGTCGAAAAATAAACAATTAATTTTAATTTTGGCATTTCAAAAGTTTTAGGAGGGCGCAAATATTAACAAAAGTCTGACAACACTTGGTATGGTCATTAAAAAGGTAAAATTTGTGAAATAATATTTAAAACAAAATATTTAATTTTAATTGTTTAGCTCGCGGAACAATCGACCAAAAAGGGACGGCACTCGCGCACCGCAGTGATTCCTTACCGGGTCAGAAACGGGCAAAAGCATCGTTGGCATTCCGTTTGTTCAGGACTCCGTGCTGACTTGGCTCCTCCGCGAGAATTTGGGCGGCAATTCGAAGACGGCAATGATCGCCGCTTTGAGTCCGGTAAATTTTGGAAGAAAATTAGCAGAAAAACTTCCAAAAATACAGGCCGACGTTAATTTCGACGAAACATTGAGCACCCTAAGGCAAGAAACTCATTCATTTGGAAATTATGTGATGGTTAATTGCTCCGCCAAAGATATGCGGACAGTGCCAAACAAATTGTGTGCCGTGCCAAAGTCAACGAGGACCCAAACGCGAAGCTGATCCGGGAGCTGAAAGGTGGGGCCAGCGGCAGAAGGGCATCGGTAAGAGCAAGCAGTACATCCGGATTTGATTTAAGAGGAAGTGTACAAACTTCGGAACATGTTGCAAAATTATGGAGTGGAGGTTGGCAAAATAAGGACGAAAATGGCACAGTGCCAAGCCATTCCCATTCCCCTGAAATTTGCCAGGTTGACGAAAACGGGGACATTTCGTCGAGCACGCGAGTCTTTTCGGGGAGAGAAGAGGAGACGCTGGAACAGATCAAAACATCGGAGAAACTGATCGCGGAACTGAACGAAAGTTGGGAGGACAAACTGAAAAAGACGGAAGCCATGAAGTAAACGAAAGAGAAAGACGGGGGGGGGGGCAATTAAGTGGTAATTAATGGGCCAAACGGACGACAAACCCGGCACAGAAAGGTGCGTGAAGAAGAACTGCGCGAACTCGGCTTGGCCACCTCCGCGGACGGTTCGGCACTGGGCGTGTTTCAGCCCAAGAAGCTGCCTCACCTGGTGAATCTGAACGAAGACCCGCTGATGAGTGAATGTTTGCTGTACTATCTGAAGGAGGGGGTCACCAGGTCGGTCATTTGTGCAATTAATCCATTTGCCTAATTAATTAATTTAATTTAAAATTAGTTTTTTGCTTTAGGGTCGGAAGGTCCGAGGCGGATCAACGGCCGGACATTTTGCTGAGCGGAGAACATATTCGAAACGCGCACTGTCAGTTTATCAACGCGGACGCCGTGGTGAACATTGTGCCAATTGAGGGCGAATGCTTTTTGAACGGACAGCCAATCGAAGGTGTTTTTTGGAGGGCATAAGACAAAACCAAACCCACAAAAAACAGCTGGAAACTCCACCAAACTGAGCTCGGGAAGTCGCATAATTCTAGGCCGAAACCACGTGTTTCGCTTCAATGGTAATTTGTGAGGTAATAATTGGCCAGAAAACTGACAATTTGCAGACCCTCAAGAAGTTCGGACGAGTCGGCACAATTTGGCGGCAATTGCAAGTGAGGGAGGGAGGAACTGATCATTGCATAGATTAATTTCTTCAACGAATGATACTGTATTTTTTAAATAGGAGAACCAATCGATTGGCGTTTTGCCCAACATGAACTGTTTGAGAAGCAGGGCATCGACCTGAAGCAGGAGATGCACAAAAAAGTGTTGGAGATGGAGCAACAGTTTCGCAAGGAAATGGAACAGATGGAAAGGGAACACCGAAGACGGAACAATGTAAAAGCAAGGGAATCACTCGGAATGATTGTTGTAATTGCCCCAAATGATTTGATATTGGCCGATAACTCTCACCCTCCCCCATTCATTAATTTATTTAATTAATTGGCCAGGAGTACGAAAGTCGCATTCAAAGTCTGCAACGGCAAGTGGACCTCGCGCACAGTCAGCTGATCTCCTCCTCGGGCTGTTCAAGTTGGAACAACGGCGAATTCATTCTCAGCAAAAGTCTGCTGGCCGAAGGTGCCTTTTTTGAGGGCATTTTTAAAATAATTTTTAATTAAGTGAACGAAGACCCGTGGACTGCGCAATTGGCGATGAAAGTGCAAAAAGCAGCGCTGAAATGGCGCTATTACCAATTCACCTCAGTCAGAGACGACCTTTGGGGAAATGCCATCTTTTTGAGTGAATTTAGCGAATAAAAAACATAAATGATAATTAATTAAATTGATTAAATGAATAATAATATTAATTAAATGAATTTGTTAAAAATTCAGAGGAGGCAAATGCAATTTCATTGGAACTGAGAAAACGAGTTGAATTCCAATTTGTGCTGCTCACCGACACAATGTACAGCCCGTTGTCACCGGAACTGTTACCGCCGGGCGAAAATTTGAGCCTGAGACCGTACCCAAAGACGGGTACGGTGGGAAAAAGGGAAAACAGAGAGGGGGGGGGGGGGGGGGGAATTGGGAAATTGGAGAATTTGCACTCCGTTCTTCGGATTTTGCTTTTCACTTTAAGTGGTGGCGGTCCAAGTGCGCGACTTGAAAAACGGAGCCCTTCACTATTGGAGTTTGGAAAAATTGAAGTGAGTCATTTGATGGTTGGCACAAAAGGGGAAGAAAAAAGGGACAAAAGACACGGGGAAAGGACAAAGGGAACTCAAAAAGGGACAAAGTGTCAAAAAATTAAGCAACCAATTAATTAATTAATGCCGGCCATCGTCAGGTCGCGTTTGGAGGACATGCGGCGCCTGTACAATTCGGACGCGAACGACGCGACGCCGGACAGAGCCGACCTTAACACGATGGGCGACCTGCTGAACATTATGTTCCCCGTCAATGGACTCGCACCGCAAAGGTGGCAAATTTAAAAAAGGGTCACAAATGATTTTGCCACTTCAATTAACACGGGTGTTTAATTAAAATTGCCTATTTAAAAAATTTAAGGACAAAAGCTTCAAAAAGGGAGAAGGAGGACAGAGACCGCGAAACGCCGACGATGGAAGAGACAATGGGGGAAGAGAAAGAGAGAGAGGGGAGAGAGGGGGAGGAAGACGAACGGCAGGGGGACAACTTGTGGTTGTGGTCGGGTGAGAAGAAAATGCCGAAATGCTGAAAATCCAATATTTGATTTCTTTTCAGACCCTTTCTATGAGCGATTTCCGTGGTTCCAATTGATCGGAAGGTAAAATTAGGCAAAAAATTCACCCAGCAGGGAATGGAAACAAAATGGGCAAATAAATTTTAAATTCTGCAATTTAAATTTTGGAAATTAACTTTCATCTATTTGGCCATTTCTGCGGGCATACGGTGCTTTCCTTACCTACCGTACCTCAAGGGCGTTCGTCTATTTGAACAACGTTCTCTTCAATGTGTCGCTGTCTCACAAAGTTGTGATTGTGAACGAGCGAGGCAAAGGTTTGCTCCTCCGCTGCCAATTAATTGGCACTGTTTTCTCAATTTGTTTTTTTTCAGTGATTGGATTTTTGCGCGTAAAAATTGAATTGGTAAAAGACAGTGCGCCAAAAATGCCCTCGGCCGAACAAATCACGCAAATGGCACGACTGAACTTTCGCAAGGAGCACTTTCTGAAGAACGTCCAGCGAAGCGACGGAGGACGCATTGTCTCTTCGGCTTCTTCCATGAACATAGCGACACCGAAAGCCTGCGAAAGTCCGGCGACGGACGAAAATGGCACGTGGGGGAAGAGAGGAAATGGCATTAGCCAAAAGTTGTTTCATTTTCACATTATTCCCCCTACTTTTGAAGGGTGCTTGGGATGGCACCGATTTCGAATTTACAAATCATTGGAAATTGGGAAGAGGGCTTTCAATGCTTAATTTCCTTTTCCATGCTTTTCCTTCTTTTTTTGAGCTTTGACTTTGCAGATCATTCTTCCGGCACTGACCTTGACGTTCAGTTCCCCCCACACATTGCCAAAGGCAGTGAATTCACTTTCCGTTTGACTGTCGTCGAAGTGCTCAACGTTCCCAAGGAGTACACGGACGTGTTTTGTCAGTTCAAGTAGGCCAAATGCGAATGCCAATGGCATCCCATTCTTTTTATAATTAATTTCCCTCCAGTTTTCTCCATCGGCACGACGAAGCATTTTCAACAGAGCCAGTCAAAGGGAGCGCGAATGGCGAACATCGCACGTTACCGTACAATTATGTACAGGTGGCATAATTAGCAAACGCATTGCCTTATTAATGGACCATTTGCAATGATTGCCTAATTGTTCCAATTGCCCTTTTGAGGAGTTCAAAGCGGTGGTCAACTCGGCATTCATCCATTACCTGCAGCACTTTCCCATCATTTTCGAAGTGTTCGGCCATTTGACCAAAGTGGACGAGCAGAGCATGTTCAGTGGGACGACAGCGAACAATCAGTCGGAAAAGTAACGAAAGATGGCATAAATGGTGGCACTTTCTGGTTTTGACAGGTGCAAAATGTCGAAGAATCTGAGCAACTTGCAGCCGTCGTTGGTCATTTCAACTCCGCTGAAGAGCAAATTGGTGGTCAGCGGCAACGGCTGCCCGAGGCAAAGCCAAATTTATTAATTAATCGACGATAAAAAAAGAGAAATTCCAGGGCAAATTCGGTCAAATCGAAGTATGACTTGCTGATTTGGTTCGAAATTTGCGAATTCACCAGCAACGGAGAATACCATCCGGCGGTTCGCTTTTGCAAAGAAAACCAATCGGTGTTATTCCCCCAAAATAAATGCAGGTGGTTGACCATGCCAATGGACTGCCAACCCATGGCATTTTCCTTCTCCACCAGGGCATCCAACGGCGCATTAAAATCACAATTTGCCACGAAAAAGGTTTTGTTTTTTGGGCAAAAAAAAACATTATAAAAAAGACATAATATTAATTAATTGCAGGAGACATTCGCTGGAGAGACTGTCAAGAGGTGAAAAGGGACACTTTTTAATTACCCCCCCCCCCCCCTCCTCTCTCTCTCTCCCCTCTCTCTCTCTCTCTTCACCTTCCTCTCTCTCTCTCTCTTCTCTAGCTCTCTCTCCCCTCTCTCTCCTCTCTCTCTCTTCTCTAGCTCTCTCTCTCCCTCTCTCTCTCTCCTCTCTCTCTTTCACCTTCTATCTCTCCAAGTTGTCTCTTCCCCTTCTCTCTCCTCTCTCTCTTTTGTACTAATTGACCTATCAATTCCCTGCAATTTGCATTTATTGCCTTCAGCTGGTGGTCGGCCGAATCCGCAGTTGTCCCGATTGGTCGGGTGGGGAGGACGAGGACGTGCTCAGTTTGGGCCTTTTCCCGGGCACTTACCTCGAATTCTCCATGGACGACAGGTGGGTTTTTAATCATATTAAATAGATTAGGTAATTAATTACAAATTTCCTTTTTCTTTCGCAGGGTTTTCTTCCAATTTGAGGCCGCTTGGGACTCTTCGCTGCACAATTCGCCGCTTCTCAACCGCGTCTCGGGCTACGGCGAGAACGTTTACATGACAATTTCGGTACCGAATTCAATTCAATTTAATAATTAAATTAATTTATTCATTTTATTAATTGTTTAGGCGTATATGGAAATTGAAAATTGTGCGCAGCCGGCAATTATCACCAAAGATTTGGGTCTGATTGTATACGCACGGGACTCGAAGATCAGTGCGGCCAGCAGATTTTGCCGGTCATTGATCGGCGGAATCTCAAAAAGCGCGGGTAAATGGGCGACAAAAATGGCAACAATTGGCCTACCACGCAATTGGAATTTTTGGGTTTTTTTGACGTGCCGTCATCGCCCCCTTTTTTTTGTCGGACTTAACAATGCCAAAAATGCCTATTTTTTAACAATTTGCCTTCTTCTGCTTCCAATGCACAGCCTTTCGATGCCTTCAGAAATGAACCGTGTGCCCGGCGTTTACCTTCTCACCGTAATGGAGGACAGTGAGGCGAATAACAGTCCCGGCACGGCACGGAGAAAGCGGCGCATTTTGGACACATCTTCAACATGTGGGAAGACAGCTAACAAAAAGGAGCCATCGGTTCATATTTCATTTTCCACAGATGTGCGAGGCGAAGAGAATCTTGGCACTTGGAGGTTGGCGGAGGAAAAGCGAAACGAAAAAATGCCCATCAAAAAAATATTAAAAATTTAAAATTAATTAGGCCCCGAGGGGACTCAATCATTTTGGAGCATCAATTGGAGTTGGAGAAGCTGAGCAAACTCCAGCAAGTGGAGCGAATGCGACTGTTCCTTATGGTCAGTGCTTCGCATTTGGCAAAATATTTTTTTAATTTAGCTGAGAAAATCGCGCAAAACGGGCAAAGGCGACACACCGGTGGGAAAAGTCGAAAAACAAATATTTAATTATTATTTTGGAAGATTTCGCCATGTTCGCCCAAATTTCCCATTCCGAATTCTGTGAAAATGAGTGAAAAGGAACGAAAATTGGCCACAAAAGTGTTGGAACTGATCCGACTGAAAATCCCAGTGAACAAAGACCCACCGACGGGCAAAAAAGTGGGAAATTGCGAATTAAAAGGCGAAATGCAAATGGAAAAATACATAAACAGATGGAAATGCTAAGCAGCGACAGTTCATCACAAAGTGGCGGAAGCATTGAGGGGTAAAATGGCAAAATAAGGGAAAAGCGAAAGGCAAATTGGGAAAAGCCAATGGAAAATAGGGGAAAAGCCAATGGCAAATTGGGAAAAGCCAATGGGAAATAGGGGAAAAGCCAATGGCAAATAAGGGAAAAGCGAATGGCAAATAGGGGAAAAGCCAATGGCAAATTGGGAAAAGCCAATGGGAAATAGGGGAAAAGCCAATGGCAAATTGGGAAAAGCCAATGGGAAATAGGGGAAAAGCCAATGGCAAATTGGGAAAAGCCAATGGGAAATAGGGGAAAAGCCAATGGAAATGCGAATTTGTTCAGTCAGACCATGCCAAAGAGTGTCACTCTGACCGCGGACATTCGCACCAAGTCGCGGTCTTTTGACGACCTGAACATCGAATACGGTGCCATGAACGAGTCGATGACCCGTTCGACTTCCGGAAATTGCATGTTCAAAACAACGGCACCCTCCACAATTCCCGAGGTGCGGCTTTTATGGGATATTATCAAATTAAGGTAAATTGACAGGTCACTGAGGAAAGGGTCGGTTTGGTGGTGTCCAAGAAGGGGCACATGCACTTTCTGGAGGGAGCAAGACAAGAATGGTATGGGAGAACAACAATTGGCCAAACGGTGTTCTGTTTTTGCAGGGTCCGACGATGGGTGGTCATTCGAAGGCCATACATTTTGCTGTACAGAGACGACAAAGACCTGGTAAGAGCAGAGAAAGAGAGGGGGCGAGAGAAAGGGCGAGAGAGAGAGAAAGCGAAAGAGAGAAACAGAGAAAAACGAAAATTAAAAAATAATAATAAAAATAACTGATTTATAGGGCAAGGAAAATTTCACAATTAAAATTTTAAAAACATTTGGAAAGAAATTGACATCATTAAAAAGAGAATGTCCATTAATTGACAGGTAATTCGTGGGATCATCAACTTGGCAATTGCCAAAATTGAGTACAACGACGAACAGCAGGAAAACGCCCCCAACACTTTCACCGTGTGCACTTCCCATCGCGCGTTTTTCATGCAGGCACTGCCCGGAGACGACGTAATAAAAAATGCCAGGGTTCTACCGGTCCCATTTTTTTGTGGGGGGAGGGCAAACATTACCGGAAGTTCGGTAAATGAGATAAATGAGTTTTGTCGGCATATTTTGAATTGAATGCTAATCCAGCGTAAATGCAATTAATAAATTAAATTAAAAACGCCTCATAAACTTTTCACACCGAAAATATGAACCATATTAATTAGGGATAATTTATATAGTGGGCATTTTTAAGTTGTTCGATTGGATCGGCGCTTTGAATCCGTTGTTGGCCGGCCAAATTCGCTCAAGAAAAATCACAATCATTCCGAAGGCGATCAATTGACAAAGAGTGATCAAACGATTGACAATCAATTATTGTTTATTTATTTATTCTGTGCTATCATACGGTAATATCAGTCCTTTCGCTTTGCATTTCTTTAAATAAAATACTTTAATTTAAATTGGAAAAAAAATATTTGAAAATTTCACTTTTTAGTGAAAGTTCCCTCCCCCTTCTTACGTTTTGTTCCGATCAGAGCGGCACACAACAAAAGTCAAATTCGCTCTCTGTTGCTGATCAGTCTGTTTAAAAAGTTTGTTTGGTTGCTCAAATTGCGCACTGAAAGAGTGGGAACAGAACAGAACAGGATTGGATTGATGGTGGATTGGATTGGGTTCCATTCTTCTTCGTTGCTCGTCGTTGTTGTTTTTGTTGTTGTGTTGTGCTTTGCTTTGCGCCACCGTCGGCGGAATGGACGGACCGACGACGGACTCTTCGCAACCGTTGGACTGCTGGCCATTGGCCGCCGCGTGCGTTAGTTTTTGTTCCGTCCGTCCCCCCCCCCTTTTCCCCCCTTTCCCCATTTCCCTATTTTTCCCATTTCTCCCTCCCCCCCCCCCTCCTCACGGACGTCGTCTTCCCCTCGCCCCCCCCCCACTTTTGTCAGTCCTTCCGTTGTTTATGGACGGGGGGGGGGGGGGGGGGGACCGACGAGCGGAGCAGTGGCAGCAGCCTGATTTGGTGGTGATTTTGCTGGTTTTGGGCTGCCGCGGGATGGCCACTGGTCAGAAAGGGGAGAAAGAGCTCTTCACGGGGAAATTGGGCGACGGGGCCTTTCTTTGTGCGGCGGCGGCGGCGAATGTTTCATTTTCCCCTCCCCTCCCCCCCTTTTCCCATTTTGTCCTCCGTCTCCATTCCCCCGCCGGACGACAACAATCGTCCGCACAACGCCGCCCAAACTTTTCCCTCATTTGGCTGAATGGCGTTTTATGACGGCGCACCGCTTCGCTTCTCCTTTCCCATTCCCCGCTTTCCCGTTGCTCCTTTCCCCACTTTCCTCCCCTTCCCCTCCTCTCCCGGCTCGTTCACATTCACATCATCCGTCCATTCATCACCACTATCATCATCATCATCATCATCATCATCGTCGTCGTCTTCATCTTCTTCTTCGTCTCCAATCATCTTCATCCCGTCCGGCCAACAATTTTCATCCCTTCGCCACCGCTCTCAACAGAAGAAGCACTCTCTCTCACAATTCGTGTGCTTCACAAATTGTCATGATTATCCCCCTCCCCCCCGCTTCTCCTCTCCTCTCCTTCTCCGCTACAACAATTGGCCCTCCGCGTCGCGCTCAAAATTTGAATGCGAAGAAAGTGGTCACATCCCCCCAGGGGACGAACGATCGTCCCCCCCCCCCCCGCCCCCTCCCCCTCCGCCGTTCACTGACTGCGCCCTTCCAAAGCCGGTCCTCCTCCCCCCCCCCTCCCCCTCGCCTCCTCTCATCGCATCACGTAATCATCGTCCACTCCCATCCAAAATCCCCCCCCCCCTCGCTCAACGCAAAAAGTGAATAGCCATTAGCCGTCGTTCCCCACCCCGTCTAAGCGCAAGAAGCAATCAGAGAAAAGTCGCCCGTCCGCCAGCCGTCCGCTGGTCCATCCATCTCTCCCATCTCCCCCTTTATCCTCCTTTCTCTTCCCTCTCTCCCCTTTGTCCTTTCTTTCGGCCACCCCCCCCCCCCCCCTCCCTTTCCCTTCGGCTTTCCCCCCCCCCCCCCCTCTCTCTCTCTCTCTCTCTTTTCGTTCTCTGTTCGCTGCGGTGCGCAACCAAATAGGGATGTATATTATATTAAAAAAGATGTGAATGGAATTGGTGATTTGGGGGTGGCTTAGAAAGTGTTTCTTTGGTCCATTCGCTGATCACGGGAGGGGGGGGGGGGCGTCCACTTTCGGCGAGTTGGGGGGGGGGGGAGAAGCGGGCTTTGAGCAGCTTAATTAGTTGTCACGGCCATCGCCCCTTTTCCTTCGCATCTCTCCGATTGCGCCACTTGCCGCGGGAGAAAGAAGCAGCAGCAGCAATATTGGTCAGCCCAGTGAGCCAGTCCTTATGCTGGGGAAATCATCCAAAGCGAGCATTCCCTCCCCCCCCCCCCCCCCCCCCAAAGTCGGGCGGCCCATCGAAAGTGGGTCACTGGGACTCCCAACGATTCCCGACTATCAGCGTCACAAGCAAAAGCAGGACAAAAGTGAAAAGGGAAGTAGGAAAGTGCTTTAGGCTTTTCCGCTCGCCCAGAATGGCAATGGCACTTCCTTTCTGTCAAAATGGCATTGCCTTTTCTTCCTTTGTCCCTTTGTCTGACCTCGTCCCTCCTTTGCTCTCTCTCTCTCTCTCTCTCTCTCTCTGATCAGTAGCATTAGCATCTTCTTCGGTCAGCAGCTGTCCTCCGCTCCTTTTTGACCATTGCTGCCACACATTTTCTGCCACTCTCGGAAAATGGTTTTCCAATTCTCTGCTCCCATTTCCTCACTTCCCTTCGATGGGTATTGTGCGCAAAAGGGAAAAAGGGACAAGGCCACCGACCGAGTGGACAGAAATGGCGAGTGTCGCCGCCGGGGAAGGCGAAGGGGAAAAGATGGGGGGGGGGGGGGACGGATGATGATGATGACCAGCCTCTCCCCCCTCCCTTCCCCCATTCATCCCCCTTCCCCCCCCCCCCCATTCTTCCCCTTTTCCCCTCCCCCTCCTACACTTTCATGCGCCCGTCCATTTCCTCGCCCTTCCCGCTGGTTTCACCTTCGCGCCGGCTGGCACTAACTTCTCCATCAATGTCTCCCTTCCCCTCGCCCCCGTAAAATTGCGCTCTCGTCCCCCCCCGCCCCCTCCCTCCCTTTCGCTCCCTCCGCCGATTTTAGGCCTTGACCCTGACCCGGAAAGGTGGGCGGAGAGAGAGGGAAGGCGGATGATGTTTCCTCCGCAGACACACAACATTCGCTTTCGGAATGAGTATGGACGGAGGAGGGCGGGGAGGACAACAATCACCATCAACAGCACCAGCCCAACGTCCACCCTCCCCTCCCCTCCCCTCCCCCCCCCCCCCAATCCCATCAGATCCATCGCCAATGCCCAAAGTTTCCCCCCCGGGCTCCATTTGTCCCTTCCATCGTCCGCCAATTGTCCGGGAATGGACAGCGTGTTGCGTTCGTTGTCTGTCTGCTGATCAGTTCATTTTTTGGCTTGATTAGCCCATGCCGCCCCCCCCCCCTCCCCCGTTTTGCGCATTTTCTCCTCCTCTCCCCCCCCCCCTTCGCAGCGCATTTTCACTTTTGTTCGTTAAGCCATTAGCGACTTTGTCTGATTTCACTGATCATTCCTCTCTCCCAAAATGGGCCTCGACTCGTCCCTTGGCGATTCGTCTTCCCACGGATTCATCGCTTCTGCAGCTTCTCAGGCGCTTCGGAAGATGGCCGTCGCCAGCAGCGAGCAGCAGAGGAAAAGGCCAATGGAAGAAACGCCGCGGGGAATGACGGGCGGAGAAGCGGAGAAAACGGCACAACAGCAGCAAATGGCAGCCAAAGGTGAAGCGGAAGAGTGCCAAAGTGAATTTGCATCCATAACAGTTCCAATTATGGTTTTTGATGCTCTCCCCCCCCCCTTTTTTACGACCGAAATCACTAAATATGGCCCTGCTGCTTCACCCTTTTGATGGTCTTTGGCCGGAGAAAGTATTTTTTGACTGTCGTTTTGGTGCCCTTTGGTTAGGAGGCCAAAGTAAATTTTGGGTTTTGCAATTCATCGGAGAAGCACCTTCTCCCCCCCCCCATTCCTCCCCCCGTTGGCGTTCCCCCCCCCCCCCCCCCACTCTCTCCCCCCCCCCCGCCCTTTGCCCCTCCCCTCCCTTTCTGTCCCCTCCCACGCTTTTCTCCCTCTGTCAATGCCCCACAAAATGATTCATCAGCAAAAAGTGACATTTAATTTCCATTTAATGTCTTTCACCTTTACCCTTCCTCATAAGCCTTTGCTGGTGAATGGATGGGCTTACAAATTGTGTGATTTTCATCAAATAATTGCAAATGAAAAACAAAGCAAAATGAAAATGAATTGGCAAGGATTAATTGGGAATTGAATCACTCGCTTCAGCAGATGCGATCGGTCATCATCATCAGCAGAGTGTTTTCGCTGGCGCCGTCTCTCCGTCACTTTCATCGCCGCCGGCGCTTCCCCCGCCGCACGCCGATGCCGCTGATGAGATTGAACGGCTAAACGACGTCGAGTTGGCCAATCTGTGCGTGTTCCATGTGCCGGATAAGCCGCTCCATTTGCAGGTGGCCAAATCGGCCGAATATTTTCAATAATTTTTTTATTTCTTTGAAAGGACCCAAACAATCGGTCATTGAGCTCACTTCCATTGAATTTGGTCGTTAAAACGGTCGCCGGAGGAGCGAATGATGTAAGCAGAAGCTGCTCCCAGCAGGGGAAAAGCGGCCATGCCTTTTCTTTTCAGGACTTTGGCATTTTCACGGCCGACTTCATTCCCCGCTTCGCCCGCTTCGGTCCGTTGTGCGGTGAGTCCCGAACTCCGTCCGTGGAGGAGGCGACCGTAATGCCGGTGGCGGGCGCCACTCCCGGCGAGAAGACTGAGTCAGCCCGCGGGGGAGGGGCGGTGATTGGGACAGAGCCCCGGGCGACGCCGAGGCGGAGGGCCAATCACAGCCAGTGGAAGGTGCGGCCCAAATTTGGCCGTCGTGGGAGAAAGGGCGCCCTTTTGGCCAACACGAAAAGCGGCTTTTCCCGTTCCCAGCGGAATTAACTGTTTCAGTTTCATTCAACGCCCTCCGCTTTCTCCCAATGAAACGAAAATAAATTCGAGAAATTTTTGGGAATGGAATTTCGAAAGGCTTTCTTCCATTAATTATTCGTTTCCTTTTTTGCTTTTCCTCTCATGCTTTTCATTCATTTGTTGTCAATTTCTCCCATAGATTTTCTCGTCCAGCGGAGGCCAACTGATCCGACTGATCGACACGAACTCGCGAAAGGCCAATTGGATGCGCAACGTGCGAATGGCGGAGGGTCGCGAGTCGCAGAATATGGTGGCATGCCAAGTGGACAACGACATTTACTTCTACACAATCCGCTCAATTCTGCCGAACACCGAACTTCTCTATTTGTACAGCAGAGAATATTCACAACGGATGCAATTGTCAGCGGGTGAAAATGTTTTTTTACATTTTAATTCTGAATGTTTCAAAAAAATTCAGGCCAAACTCAGCAGATGGCCCGGCACATTTCGCTTCTGCTCGAACCGTCCATGCCCTCCTCCACCAATTTGTTGCCTCGGCATGCGAATAGTGCCAACAGAAGCGACAGCAGCGGACTGACAATGAATAGCATGGGACAACAGAAGGCGGAACAACCGGACGAACATCAGACGGGCGATCAGCAGCAGCAGCAGGCGGCCATGCCGAACGAACAGGCGGCGTTGGACTTCAGCGTGAAGGCGACAACGGCACGGAGCAGCAGTGCGAGCCGGAGAGAGGACGGCGCGGGCAAAGGCAGCACGGCGAGTGGGGGAGGCACGGCGAGTGCGAGCAGTTCGGCCAATGGGCCGAGCGGACACCTGAAAAAGGTGGGTTTACATTTGGCCTAGGAAAAGCGGCGAAAGTGCCAAGAATTTATATGGCGGCACAAAATGATCCATCAAAAGAAGAAATGATGTGTTGCATTAAGGCGGTTTCCGTGGCTGTCGTGAGCGGTCCTCAGCTGATCACACAGTCAGGTCATGGCCATTCCCAGCAGCTCCACCAGAACCATTCGCCGGTTGCCTCCTCCTCTTCCGCCTCCGAGTTGATGCCGCTGATGAGCGACGATTATCCCTCCTCCATAAACTATTCAACGTCGGCCAGGTCTTTGCCCACAGCAAAACGGCTTAATCTGTTAATGACCTGTTCAAAATCTGTTTACCTAATTAAGCTCTTCCCCGACAACGCCTCCGATTTCGCGAAATGCAAGTCATCATCAATTGGCGCATGAGCAGCAGCAGACAGAACGAAATGACCACCACCAGCAGCAACAACAGCAACAGCAACAAAGGTCAGCATCGGAGGAGCACTTCCGGCGCCAAGCAGCACAACAGCAGCAACAGAACCGCCCAAATGTGATCATCCACCAGCACTCGTCGCATCTCTCGACCGTTTCGGCCGATTTACTCCACCGTCCGGTGCCGTTAAAGCACAAAATTGAGCCTTCGCTCCCGGCATCTCCGCAATCGGTCGGAGAACGCCTTGGCAATCACGCGCACCAACAACAGCGTCAGCAGCACAGAGTCACCGGCTCTTCTCCAAATGCGATGGGTTCCCCTCCGCCGGCCGCGGCATCGGTCAATCCGTTGGGCGGCCTCGTCGCATTTGACCATTCGTCGGCAGCCGGCAGTGCGTTTTTGCGCCCCGCGGCTGCGCCTGCCGCCCCTCCGGCGCCGTCCTTTTTTTTCCCGCCGCCCGCAGCAGTGGACTTTCACTATTTGTGGTCGCGCCGGCTCGCACTTGCGGCAGCCGCCCAGCAGCAGCAGCAGCAGCAACAATCGCAGCCAACGGCGCCGGGAGGCGGAGGAGTGGCGGGGAACGCGGCATTTTGGGCACAAATGTCGCAGCTGCCTTCCGCAACGGCGCCCGCAGCATCGCCCACCCCTGCATTGAATATGAGCAACGGAGGTGGACGTGCCGCGGCGGAACACCCACTGCTGCCAGCATTTGGCACAACCGCCGCCGGAGCGAATGGTTCGGCGTTTGGTTGCGTTTAACGGAAAGAGTTTCTCGGTCTTTTCAGGCGGTGCCACTCCCATCGCCGCGCCCCCAAATTTAATGCCGCAGAACGGTGCTGAGTATTCCTCGCTTTATGTAATTGTGGCGGCTCTCCAGCAACAACAGCAGCACAACCGTTCCGCCGCTCTTCAGCAGCAAATCGCCCACTCGCAGCAAATGATCGACATCGACCGAATGCGTCCGCCCGCGCCCCCCGCGGCGATGGCACCGCCGCCGCACCATTCGCACGGCTCCGCGCATCATAACGGCACGTCAATTGCGGCCGAATTGCGCCACTCGCTGCACGCTTATCAGGCGGCGCTGGTGGCGGCGGCAGAACGCGCGAGGGAGGAACAACGGCAGAGACAGCAGCAGCACCAGCAAAGAACGCGGAGACCAACCATGAGCGGTGCTGAGAGGCAAAGCGGCGGCGGACGAATGCGCGGCGGGGGAGGCGCGGAACAGCAAAAAGTGAGCAGCGGAAGAAAACGGAGGGACAATTAGCCGCTTCACCCCCCCCCCCCCATTTAGCATCAATTTTGGAACTCTCAGCAAGTGAATGGACGCACGCGTTACGAATGCAAAGAATGCTCGAAACCGTTTGGCCAATTGTCCAATTTAAAGGTGCCGACAATTGTTGGACGAATTGCCATAGAAAACGGACAAATGGGCAAATGGGGGGGGGGGAATTGTAAGAGGAAACTGTTTGTCGAATTTTATTTACTGTACTTTTAAAGGTCCATTTGAGAACGCACACCGGCGAACGGCCGTATAAATGTGAAAAATGCAACAAAGGGTAAGCAATTAACAATTGGTAATTAGCAATTTGTATTTAATTGTTTTTTCCAAATTTCAGTTTCACACAATTGGCCCATTTGCAGGTAATCAATGGCCAATCATTTGTCTTTTCACATTGCAAAGCATTCATTCGTTTTTATTCATTTTGAATTCCTTTCATTTTCCAGAAGCACGATTTGGTACACACGGGTGAAAAGCCGCACCGATGTCAGGTGGTGGGACAAAGAGAGCACAGAAATAAACGAAATGGGAGGGAATTAATTAGGGAATTAATTAAGGAATTAATTAGGGAATTAATGAAGGAATTAATTAGGGAAGGAAATTAACCGGAAAGAAACTTAAATTGCCGTGCAAAATTTAATTTAATCGGTTTCTTCGTAAAAGGTGTGCGAGAAGCGCTTCTCCTCCACCAGCAATTTGAAGACGCACCTCCGACTGCACAACGGACAACGCCCGTACAGCTGCGACAGGTGGTGGAGACAAAAAAGCAAAATTATACGCAAATTAAGGCGTACAAATTTTAAAATAGTGTATCTACCTATAAATCATTAATGGCTTTTAGGTCTCAGCCTGGGCCTGGATTTAGGTCGGGCTTTTCCCAGGATCCATGCCCAGGTTATTTTTCGTGATCCTCCCAAGTTAGGCAGGAAACATTGGATTTCAATGGATAATTATTTTAGAAATTTATTATTTCAAGAAGTCAATGTTTTATCTTAATTTATCAAAGAATATAAACAGATTAAACTCAAGATCAAACATAAAGTCCAAGTCCAGGCTTTTTTCGTAAATTAGCTCCAATTGCTTCTTTTTATTGGCTTTTCAATTCGCTTTTCTTCTTCAGGTGCAATCTCTCCTTCACCCAACTCGTCCATCTCAAATTGCACGTCCGAATTCATTCAAATGTAATAATTTATTTAAATTAATCATTTTAAATTGGAATTTCTAATTTTTAGGAACGTCCCTTTGCGTGTCGAACTTGCGGCAAAAATTACATAAGGTGAGTGAAATGGACTCTTCTGCTGACAAATGAATGACATCAAAATAAATGCCCTTTTTCTTTTTGCTTTAGTCCCAGCGGACTTCGGACGCATTGGAAAAACAGTGAGAAATAAATGAATTTAATATATTTTTAAATTGAAATTGACTTTTTATTTTAACGAATGAATGCACTGTCAAGTCCGCCGCGTTATTTCGCTTAATTTTTGCCTTTTTAGCGTCGTGCAAACCTCAGGGCAATGAGCTGAGCACACTGCACAGCTATTTGGACGGGTTGGCCGGGGCGGGGACCGGCGTGCATTTGGTGGGCGACGACGACAGCGCGGAGGGCAGCGCCGCAGGCGCGGAAGGCGACGCGGGCAATGGCACCGCCTCCGACCGGCACGCGTTCGACTCCCCGTCTCAGCATCACCACCTCCTCAATGTTGCTGATCATTCTGCTGCATCGCATCTCCATTATCATGCTGGCGACCGCGTGGAGGAAAGCGGCGACGAAATTGGCGGAGGGACGGACAGCAGCGCGAGCAGCAGCGGCACGGCCGAGGCGGAGACGGGCGCGGCATGCGGCGCCGCCGCCTCTGCGCTGGCGGTGGCCATCGACGAAGCGAACGGCGACGAAACGACGCGCGAAAGGGGCGAAAATAACAACGGCGGCCGCGGCACAGAAGAGTTGGACGAAACGGAGGCGGCACTGGACGTGGTTTGACAGGGAAGCGAAAGCGACCTTCAAATCAACGGCACGGCGAGGAACGGCACGGAATGGGAAAAACGGATGAATGAGAGGAAAGGAAATGGCAATATTTTGTAACCAATCAATCCCACAAGCGGGAGAATTCCAATTGACAATCGTTTGAAAAGTCACTGATAGTTTTTTTTTTAATTCTCTTTTATTTCCCTCCACAAAATGTTTTTAAACTTTTTTTCTGATGAGCTCTGTCCGTTGCATTTTGAACAGTTTCAAACACGGCTTCAACTTTGTTAAATATTTTATTTGTGAATTTTCGTTTTTTTTTCTTTTGCTTTGCATTTTTATTGCTATTTTTCTTTGTAGAATTAATGTATTTTTGTGAGTAATTTGAATAAATTAAAAGCTCTCAAAAAAGATAATTTTAAAAATATTTAATTGTGGGTAATAAATATTATTATTTATTCAAATAGCAAAATTTTAATAAAATTCCAAATTTATGCGTTGGCAATGCTTCGGCCCTTCCGCACTCTGATCAGCTGTCGCCTCACCCGATTGAACTCCTCCAACACTTTGGCAATGCGACACTGCAATTCCTCACTGATCCTGGAAATTGCTTTTCCGTTTGCTTCGCTTTTTGATTGAGTAATTAGTTAATGAGGCTAATTACTGTGATTAATTATCTTTTCATCTTTCCCCGCCAATTCCCACCCAATCCGTCGCATCATTGCGTTGTATTTAAGCGATTGCAAAATGTCACTGGAAATGTATTGTCGGCTTTGGTGCACAGTTCGCACTGTGAGTTCCAATTTGCCGCCCAATTCCGTGGCCATTCCCTCTTGGCAAAACTGCGATTTGATTGTTTTGTTTTTTGAATTAAATTACGAATAAAGAACACTTTTTACCATTTGCTCGCCCATTGTTCTGAGCTGTGCCAATTCCTCCGCTTGGCCAATGTAAGTTTGGCGAAGTGTCCACACTTTGGACAGAGGCGAAATTGGGCGGACGCAGTTGAGCCAAAAGTGAACAGGCGAAGCGCCAAAAGAAATCGGCAGAGGGAGGACGGCAAACCCTTTTGAAGGACAAATGATAAAGGCATTTTCAAATGGTGGAATGTCTGTCTGTGGGTTGACAAAAGACCGACACACAAAAAAATGGACAAAATAACGAATGACGTAAAAAGGGCAGTTAGCCTTTGGCGAAATTTGGAAGGCAAGATTTTTTACCAATTAATTAAGTTGAGATCTTGCTTATTGTTAGTCGGGATTTTGTCCGCTTGCCGTTAATCGGACGGTTTTTGGCACTCTTTTCGTGCTGTTAAATACTCAATTCAATTGGCACTATGCCAACACCTTCCACGAAAATCCTTCCCCAGCTGTCTTCCGCTGTCACCGTGAAGGTCATTCTTGGCCAAACATTGTTGGCCTTTGTCTCCGCTTCTTCGGAAGTGTTTGCCGGTGGGCCGTCGTAATTCAGCGTGAATTCCATGGGGTAGCCGAAGTGTGCCACGTCGTCCTTCACTTTTGGCACAAATGTTGGCATTTTGTCCCCCGCCCCTCCGCCGGACACAAACCCTTCCCACGCTTTTCACCGCGCATCGCTGGGTCATTCCATTAATCTTCCGCTGTCCGTCTTTCTGCTGTTGGTCGCTGCCGCCGCCTCCTGGCGGATGTGCAGACGACAAACATTGGCAATTTTGGGGCATTTCCAACGCCCATTCCACGCGCAAATTGTCGCGCAAAAAGCCGACGCCCCTCCCTTGGGGAAAAAGGGCGTTTAATTGGGGTACCCACCCCTCCCCCCCCCCTCCGCTGGACATGCCAATTTCCACCGTCCAATGCGCCCAATACGCTTCGCTGCGTTCCGGCATTTCAAAGTCTTCCGCTCCCTCCACTTCTTCCTCAATTATCCTCTTTTCGTCCGCTTCTTCGGCCCCTTTTTGCTGCCCTTTCTCCCCAATTTCGTCCGAAAGTGTCGGCTCTTTGACTGTTAGCTGTGCCCTGAACACTTTCCCCGTTTTGGCAGATTGTACGCCGCGTGTTCTGTCCATGGCCCAATCGGTGACCAATCGGCGACCGTTCGCCACTCGCAAATTCCACAGCAAATACTCCTCCGACGGGTCGTAGATGCTGAAGGAGGCTTTTGATTTGCAATTTATTTATTTTTTGAATTGTGCCGTCCTTTCCCTCACTGATCGCTGCCCAAATATGCCATAATTTGCATTCTTTGTTCACTTCCGACGATTGAACGGTTTTGGCGTCGTTGTTCAGAAGACAAAAATTGAATTGAATTGTTCAGAGTCGATGAAAACGTTCTATTTTTAGTAAATTTTGATTTCATTTGTCATCTTTTTTTAATTCACCCTTTTTGGTCCACTTTTCTTTTTTCCGGGATTTGCTTCTCATTTTGCGCTTGTTTAGCACATATTAGCGTTGCTTCCGAGTCGCAAAAGGTGAAAATTCGATGGGAAAGTGTGCTGAATTTCACAAACACACTTATTTTCATTTTCGAATGTGCCATTCACATCATTTTACTTTCCATTTGGCCTGTGCCATTCGAATTTATTTCATTTTCGAATTGGCCCGTGCCGTAACCTCCTTCCCCTCCCCCCCCCTCCCCACCTCCGCCGTCGTTGTCCCTCCGTCGGGTGTTTTCCCTCCCTTTCCTCCACTTCTTTTTCGTTCTCTTCCTCCTCCAGCTTCTGCTCCTCCTCTTCTTCCACCGGTGCCCCGTCACTTCCCTTTTGTCCCCCTTTTTCTGCCAATTTCGGCGTGCCAACCGTCGGTTTCGGCACTTTTTCCATCCATCCAAAATGCCTTTGCTCTTCCAATCGTTCTTCCCCAAATTTTGCATTGGACCATAATTCGCTGTCGGACGATTCGCCAACGAATTTTTGTGCGCCAATTTCACTTTTTGCAGCCAAAAAAGTGCCGACGGATTGGTCGACAGAAAACAGAGAAATGCTAAAATGAAATCGGCGAAATTAAATTTGAAGACCACAGCATAGAACGGCTGATCCCGGGCCTTTATTTTTGTAATTTTCGCGACGGAATTCGGCGGAGTGTCGGCAAATTGTCCCCCCCCCCCCCCGGGGGGAAATTGTGATTATCACCAAAATTGGAGCTGTTCGACGTCGCCATCGATGTCATAAAAGATTGGCAATGAGTCAATGCCATCCATTGAAAACGACGAAATTAAATTAAAATACGAAAAATAATGTCCTAAAATAAAAAATTCAGGCAAAACAGCGACCGGCGGAAGTGTTGCCAATGGCAACAGACCGAAGACCAAAAGACGAACGATTAGGCAATTTAAAAGGATCATCCAATTTATAATTGGAAAAAATCAGAATTTTAATTACTAATAAAATGAATTTGTAATTTATCTTGGACAAATTAAAACAACAATAACAAAAAGGATAGGTAATTTTGTGTTATCTTTTCCACAATTTGAGAATTCTGTCCTTTCCTCCGCTGGCCACTGTTTCACCATTTGGACTCCTAAAAAGGGAGAAACTGTTACGCTTTTTCAAGAAGCTGAAAAAATGTTCGTCATAAATCTACCAATCCACGGCGAACACTTCGTCCCCATGGCCCGGCAAATCCAACATTAATTTGGTGGTCCGAATGTTCCAAACCTATAAAAGAGTATAAAATGGGTGCCAATCGGTGGTTGGGTCATTTCTCCCACTTTCAGTGTCGAGTCGGCAGAGCCGGAGACGAGCAGTCGGCTGTCAGAGGACCAGCCAATTTGGTACACGGGGCCCACGTGGCCGCGCAGAGTGGCGACGAAAGCGCCGGTGCGTCCGTCCCACAGTTTAATTGACTTGTCAAAAGAGGCGGAGGCGATGGTGCGCGTGTCGGGCGAAAATTGGACCTGTTCAAATTCGTACAATCAATAGTTTGTTGGCATTTCGTCTCTCCGTGTTTTGGTTGGTTGGCCCACCTGATTGACCAACTGTTGGTGGCCCGTCATCCGCGCAATTGGCTGCTTCTTTTCGCCCGGCTCCCACAAAAACATTGTGAAGTCGTCCGAGCCCGACACGAGCCGTTCCACCGACGGTTGGCCGAGTGCCCTCAAATAGCGCTGTTTGGCATCGTTTACAATCTGTGAAAGAGAAAAAATGGAATCACTGGGCACTGATAACTAATGAATTTGCAAAAATGGAACACTTTTTCCGTGGAAATTCCGTCGGAGGACGGACTGAGCGTCGGCTGGCCTTTGCTTTGCGCCTCGGCCGAGAAATAGCCCACTCTGAGCACGTAATCGCAGTTCAGCGACAAAGTGTTGATCCAATGGCCATGTCCGGTCAAAGTGCGGCACAAAGTGCCGTCCTCCGCGCGCCACACTTTTACGGACCGATCCTCAAGCACAAAAGATTGAAATTAAACAATTAAAAACAAAAATAAGAGGACAATTTCCTGTTTTGGGAATGGGTAGTTTGTTAATTTTTTCGAAATTCAAATCCGGGCCCAAAAGAGAAAAGAGCAAATAAGAGATGGAATCTTTAGGTTAGAATTCGTTTTCAGTATTTTCCAAAATACTAATAAAAATGAAACTAAAAAAGTGCTCACAACCATTTTTTAAAATGAAAAATTCGAATTTAATTTAGGGCTTTAAGTAAAAATATTTCATTCTTTTTTGTGTTGTAAAATGACAATTGCTTGTAAAAAGCCAAATTAAAAATGATCAGCCGACCTGTGAACCCGAATAAATCAGTCCGCAGCCGCCCCACCGAACTGCTGTCACCTGACAATTAGACAATCAATTCAAATAAATTGATCGTAACTCTTTGCCTAATTACCGACCGATGCGGTGTGACCGCTGAGCACGCGGACAGTGCCACCCAAAAGAATGTCCCAAATTCGAATGGTTTTGTCCCATCCGGCACTGGCCAACAACCTAAAAAGCCAACCAACGCTTAATAATTGTTCGTTCGAAGAAAACACGGGCCTGCACTGCGCGTCGCTGGTCGCCTCATGCAGCGGCTGCCACGCGAGTGCGTTCACCCATTTTTGATGGCCGTTCAGCACGCGTCGCTGCGCCCCGCTGCGCGCGTCCCACACGCGGATGACGCCGCTTTTGCACGCGGATGCTAACGCGCGACCGTCCGGCGACCAGCCGATGCACAGCACCCAATCGTTGTGACCGGCCAACGTCTGTTTGGGCAGATTCGTGTGCAAATCCCACAAACGCACTGTCCGGTCACCAGAACCACTGGCCAAACAGCTTAGAGGGGGGGGGGGGGGGGGGGAGTGAGACAAAAATGAAAAAGGCACACCTTCCGTCGGGACTGAACTGCACGGAAAGGACGGGTTCGCCATGGCCGGGCAACGAAGCGGTGCAGCGAGTGACGGGCCGAACTCGGAACACGGCCTGTGGCAGACAGACCAACTCGAGGGGCTGAAAGTCAATTGGAAATGAAACACTTTAAAACAGGTACACTTCATTAGGCTGTCACAGAAGAATGACCTCATCATATAAATGTGAAACGAATTTGATAAAATTCCCAAGTTTTGCAAATTTATGTCCGTATTTCGTAATTTATACCTATTTTTTCTGTATTTTTGATCGAATGCCCTAATTAGGTAATGGCTTTTTGTCACACAGTAATAAATGTCCAGTTGCTTTATGCTAAAGTGTGAAAATAATAACCTTTTCCAAGAAGAGGCGTTCTGAGGGCAGTGAGTCGAGCAAAGAATCGACAATTTCCGTCCCTTTTCCGCCACTTTTTTCGTCTGCGACGGTCCGAAATTGGACGGGCGCCGTCCCTTCGTCAAAGTCTCCGTCGTCGCTCCCTTCGTCGTTTGGCTGTTTTTCACTGCGCAACAATTGGTGATAAAGCACTTGGAGCTGTTCAGCAGTGGTGGAAGCAAGAAGCTAAAGCACGAGAAGCAAAAATTGGAAATAAATTTTAAATATTAAAAAGACGCACAACGACGGGTGCCTGGCCAATCTCTTTGCCGTCCTCCGAGAAGAGACGAACCGCAACACTCCGCTGCTCATTGCCATCGCTTTCGCCAACTTCAATTTTGCGTTTTTTCACCGGTTGCTCTAACAAAAGACCAATAGAATTCATTAGCTCAAAATGTAAATAAAAAAAATTAATTATTAATAAAAATTGTTGGTACTTATTTAGTTTACGGGACAGATTTAACATACATTTTCAAATGCCTATAAATGTGTTTTAGAAATTAATGAAAATAAGTTTTAAGGGGTTTTTGAGATCGCTGATCACGAATACAACACCCATTTTTGCCAATTTCGAACCCCTGACGCGAACTCGAACAAAAATAAAATTAGAAACATTGTATTGATGATATCCGCATTGGCATCTGCCGATGAGGATAACTTTGTTACAGGAAGCATAAAATTCTAAATTTGTATGAATGATATCCTCATGGGCATCTTGCTAATGAGGGTATTATTGGTATAGGAAGCCTATCAATTCTTTGTCACTGTACAGCTCATGTAGTGAACGATAGAGCTGATCTGAGCACGGATTCGTGATCAGCGACCTCAACAACCCCTTAAAACTTATTTTCATTTATTTTAAAACACATTTATAGGCATTTGAAAATGTATGTTAAATCTGTCCCGTAAACTAAATAAGTACCAAATTTTGTTTAATGTTATGCGCTGAATACGAATCTACGCTCTGATTTTGATGATTTTTTCAAAAATTTTATTTAGGTATACCTCTATTTTTGAAAATTTATTTACAATGAATTTGGGTAAAAAAATGTGCTGATCATAAATTTTTAAAAGGTTGAGGACATTGCATTGGAATTCACACAACTTGGAAGAACACGGATAATCGCATAATAGAAGAGTAACTCATTTGTTGAAATTTCAGCGTCGATTGTGTCATTTTTGACACCAAAAAGAGACGTGTTTTTGCACGCCTTTTGGGCACATAAATACAGCCATCGGCATTTTCCATTTTACAAAAAAACTCAGCTGTTTTTGGGTTAACAAAAGAGATTTTCAATTTGAATATTTATCCGATCGCGAACCGAACAATACAATATATACACATAGTCATGATCAGAACAAGGACAGTTGATACATACAATAATACAATACGATCGAATACATGATCACGTCAATATACAATACACATATGTCCATTTGTTGTTCATCTGTTGCGCACTTCAGCTCAGCTCTAGGGCTTCTCAGCGATCGCCACCACATCGATTTTGACGCGTCCATTCTTCGGCATTTTGACCACCTGGCAGAGGCTGCGGGCGGGGTACGTGTCCGGGGTGAAGTAGCTTTTGAACGTCTCGTTGACCGCCTGGAAGTCGCTCATGTCAGCAAGCAAAATCTTGGCGAACACAACTGAAAAAAAGGGAGGTGAAATTCATGAAGACGATGAATCCTGGAGAATTGCTCACACACCGTGTTTGAAGGATGATCCGCCAGCCTGCAGAAGTTCTCCGATGTTGGTCATCGCCTGCTTCGCCTCGGCTCGCGCTCCTCCCGGCACCAGCTCCGTCTTGCCCGGCTCCATTCCGATCTGGCCACTCACGTACAGCGTCTGGTTGCTGACGAGCACCGCCTGGCTGTAAAAAAACAAACAAATAATTTTTGCTCATGATGCGCATCCATTGTTTGCTCCACCTGTAGCCCATCGCAGCAGGCGCTTTGGTCGTCGAGATGATGCGTTTGGAGAGAGCAGGCATTTGGGATGGTCGTTCAGGAATTAGGATGTTCTTTTGCTGAAAATCAGAAGAAACGGTAATGTAAACAGAGGAAAAAGACAAGCGAAATGTGCGAAAACGAAAAGGCATTTTATTTTGGGCACTTTTTACTTTGACTGCCCCGACTAAAAAGCACAGGGGAAACCTTTTCGGCTTTTTTTTTGACTATTTTACGTTTTAAGGATCACTGAAGATGGGCATTTTATTTACCTTGACCAACAATTTTTGCAAAAAAAGGAATTCCCTTGTGTTTTTTTCCTCGGGACAATCAAAGTAAAAAAGTGCGGGATTTTGTAAAAAGGTGGGAGAGGAAAAAGAAAGGACAAATTGAATTTAACAAAGTCGAGAAATGATAATGCGAGTTGAGTTGAGTCGCCTTTATACTAAAGAAAAAACAAACGAGCACAAACAATTTTCAAAAAGTGTTCGGTGAAATTTGAACTTCCTTCGATTTTGACATTTCAATTTTTCTCTCTGTATAAATATGCAACCATTTTCATTTGTCGACTATCATTTTGCACTTTTCATTAAAGTAACAATATTTTTTAATTAACAATTTCAGCGAACAAACTTCCAACGTCCTAATTTCTGAAACGACCACCATTCCCCAAATGGCTGCTCCCTCCATTCGTATCATCGCGACGTCCAAGGCGCCTGCTGCGACGGGCTACAGGTGGAGCAAACAATGGATGACAATTGAGAAAGCACAACTTTATTTGCTTTTCTTCAGTCAGGCAGTGCTCGTCAACAACCAGACGCTGTACGTGAGCGGCCAGACCGGGATGATGCCAGGAAAGACGGATGTGGTGTCGGGAGGAGCGCGAGCCGAGGCGAAGCAGGCGATGACCAACATCGGAGAGCTTCTGACATACGCCGGCTCATCCTTCAAACACGGTGTGTGAGCAAAATTCGGCATAACCATCATCGTTGATTTCCGCCCCTTTTCAGTTATCAACTGCAACATCATGGTGGCCAACATGAGCGACTTCCAGGACGTCAACGAAACGTTCAAGAACTTCTTCACCGCGGACACGTACCCTGCGCGCAGCTTCTTCCAGGTGGTCAAGTTGCCGAAGAATGCACTCGTCATGATCGATGCGGTGGCGGTTGTTTCGGGCCAGTGAGGCGAAGTGCAGAAGAGCGCACAGATGAACAACAGATGTACATTCGTGTATTGTATATTGACGTGATCATGTATTCGATCCTATTGTATATACTGTAATAACTGTCCTTGTTCTGATCACGATTGTATGTATATATTGTGTTGCGCCGATCGGATAAATGCCCATTGTATTCTTGATTCTCGTTAGAGTTCGATCAGAGGTTAGCGAAGAGCCATTCCAGCAAGTTAAAATTTTCCGAAAATCCAAAAGCCGGCAAATTTTCCTGAACCATTCCCCGCTATGTCAAAGGGTTACTCTTTTTTTGAAGTTAATTTGGTTCTCCAGCAATTCAAAAAACCAGATTACCTAAGTAGCAACTTAATATGACTAAAATGTTGAATATTATTATCCACCTAAAAGCCCAAAAGACATGAGACGCACTTTCCTGGACAACGGCATTTTTGAAACTGCCCTTGGGCACATAAATACAGCCATCGGCATTTTCCATTTTACAAAAACACCCTCAATTTGATGGAACTCCTCAGCAACAATAAAAACGACAACACTTTGTCCTTGGATTTTGTCTCGACCGGCACCCTGGGAGGCACATTGAAAAATCTGTCTACTTTTTCGAAATTTCAAAAATCACGGGATCCGTATGGGATCTGCAAAACTTGGGCACACTAATTAGCACTAATCTAGAGAATGGTATCCATCTCATTAACTCAGCTGTTTTTGGGTTAACAAAAAGAGATTTTCCATTTGAATATTTATCCGATCGCGAACCGAACAATACAATATATACACATAGTCATGATCAGAACAAGGACAGTTGATACATACAATAATACAATACGATCGAATACATGATCACGTCAATATACAATACACATATGTCCATTTGTTGTTCATCTGTTGCGCACTTCAGCTCAGCTCTAGGGCTTCTCAGCGATCGCCACCACATCGATTTTGACGCGTCCATTCTTCGGCATTTTGACCACCTGGCAGAGGCTGCGGGCGGGGTACGTGTCCGGGGTGAAGTAGCTTTTGAACGTCTCGTTGACCGCCTGGAAGTCGCTCATGTCAGCAAGCAAAATCTTGGCGAACACAACTGAAAAAAAGGGAGGTGAAATTCATGAAGACGATGAATCCTGGAGAATTGCTCACACACCGTGTTTGAAGGATGATCCGCCAGCCTGCAGAAGTTCTCCGATGTTGGTCATCGCCTGCTTCGCCTCGGCTCGCGCTCCTCCCGGCACCAGCTCCGTCTTGCCCGGCTCCATTCCGATCTGGCCACTCACGTACAGCGTCTGGTTGCTGACGAGCACCGCCTGGCTGTAAAAAAAAAACAAATAATTTTTGCTCATGATGCGCATCCATTGTTTGCTCCACCTGTAGCCCATCGCAGCAGGCGCTTTGGTCGTCGAGATGATGCGTTTGGAGAGAGCAGGCATTTGGGATGGTCGTTCAGGAATTAGGATGTTCTTTTGCTGAAAATCAGAAGAAACGGTAATGTAAACAGAGGAAAAAGACAAGCGAAATGTGCGAAAACGAAAAGGCATTTTATTTTGGGCACTTTTTACTTTGACTGCCCCGACTAAAAAGCACAGGGGAAACCTTTTCGGCTTTTTTTTTGACTATTTTACGTTTTAAGGATCACTGAAGATGGGCATTTTATTTACCTTGACCAACAATTTTTGCAAAAAAAGGAATTCCCTTGTGTTTTTTTCCTCGGGACAATCAAAGTAAAAAAGTGCGGGATTTTGTAAAAAGGTGGGAGAGGAAAAAGAAAGGACAAATTGAATTTAACAAAGTCGAGAAATGATAATGCGAGTTGAGTTGAGTCGCCTTTATACTAAAGAAAAAACAAACGAGCACAAACAATTTTCAAAAAGTGTTCGGTGAAATTTGAACTTCCTTCGATTTTGACATTTCAATTTTTCTCTCTGTATAAATATGCAACCATTTTCATTTGTCGACTATCATTTTGCACTTTTCATTAAAGTAACAATATTTTTTAATTAACAATTTCAGCGAACAAACTTCCAACGTCCTAATTTCTGAAACGACCACCATTCCCCAAATGGCTGCTCCCTCCATTCGTATCATCGCGACGTCCAAGGCGCCTGCTGCGACGGGCTACAGGTGGAGCAAACAATGGATGACAATTGAGAAAGCACAACTTTATTTGCTTTTCTTCAGTCAGGCAGTGCTCGTCAACAACCAGACGCTGTACGTGAGCGGCCAGACCGGGATGATGCCAGGAAAGACGGATGTGGTGTCGGGAGGAGCGCGAGCCGAGGCGAAGCAGGCGATGACCAACATCGGAGAGCTTCTGACATACGCCGGCTCATCCTTCAAACACGGTGTGTGAGCAAAATTCGGCATAACCATCATCGTTGATTTCCGCCCCTTTTCAGTTATCAACTGCAACATCATGGTGGCCAACATGAGCGACTTCCAGGACGTCAACGAAACGTTCAAGAACTTCTTCACCGCGGACACGTACCCTGCGCGCAGCTTCTTCCAGGTGGTCAAGTTGCCGAAGAATGCACTCGTCATGATCGATGCGGTGGCGGTTGTTTCGGGCCAGTGAGGCGAAGTGCAGAAGAGCGCACAGATGAACAACAGATGTACATTCGTGTATTGTATATTGACGTGATCATGTATTCGATCCTATTGTATATACTGTAATAACTGTCCTTGTTCTGATCACGATTGTATGTATATATTGTGTTGCGCCGATCGGATAAATGCCCATTGTATTCTTGATTCTCGTTAGAGTTCGATCAGAGGTTAGCGAAGAGCCATTCCAGCAAGTTAAAATTTTCCGAAAATCCAAAAGCCGGCAAATTTTCCTGAACCATTCCCCGCTATGTCAAAGGGTTACTCTTTTTTTGAAGTTAATTTGGTTCTCCAGCAATTCAAAAAACCAGATTACCTAAGTAGCAACTTAATATGACTAAAATGTTGAATATTATTATCCACCTAAAAGCCCAAAAGACATGAGACGCACTTTCCTGGACAACGGCATTTTTGAAACTGCCCTTGGGCACATAAATACAGCCATCGGCATTTTCCATAAAGTGATTATTTTTTTCAAAAAATGAGATGATCAAATTAACGGACAAAAATTCCTTTCATAAAAATTTTAACAAATCTTCAAGAAAGCAGCAGAAAATTATCACTTGTCATTGAAAAAAATAAATAAAAATGCAATGGGATTTCATGACATTAATGAGTAATTTTTTGCCAAAATGGTGCTACATACATTCGGCACTATTTATAAGCCAATTTTTTCAATCAATAATAACACGTTTAATTGCAATTTGATCGCAAATGTATTAAATATTCATTCCCAATAATAAATTTGTTTGATCGTTTTTCCCAGTGATCAAGTGATCCATCGATGTTTCACAGTAAGAATGAGCCAAGCCGCGCATTCATTCGGTCCAACTCCCTCACCAATTCCTCAATTGTACCGCGCAACGGGGCACGCGTGGAACACGCGGTGCACCGTCCGTTGTGCAACATTTGGGTCAGCACCGGAAAAGTTTTGGCATTTTGTTAAGGAAAATGTTTTCTGGGTTTGTTTTCTTATGAAGGCGCTTCTGCGGGTGCCGATTCGTCCCCAGCCATAAATTGACAATAAAATAGGCAAATCGTCGGGCAGCGGAGGTGGCTAATTTTGTTTATTTAATTGATTTTTTGTTCTAGTACTTTGGCATTCTCCATTATAATGTTTTGCTAATTGTAAGCTGACGAATTATCCTTTGTTTCTTTTTGGCTGAGTGGACGAATCGGCACCTGAAGGAATCGTAGGGCAGCGCGCTGAAGTTTAATTCAGGACTGCCATCCGTCCTTGGATTTAAAGGATGCCCTTGGATTTAAGTCATCGCTTCTTGGAAAATTAAAAACGTATTATTTCCAAGTGTCCTCGGAAGCGGCAAATTTTGCCGATTGAACGAAAAATGTCAATTTTATGTAAAATTGAGCTTTTTTGCTATTGGCACCAGTACCCCTAGGGATCAACTTCAAAAATTCTCTCTCATCCTTCGAATGACTCCTCAAATAAATCTTTCATTTTTTTGAACAATATTTCACGCCGCACTCATCGCCATGACTGCCCAACTGAACAAAGAGTCCGTCTCCCTGCTCCACTGACCAGTCGGCACTGGGCATTCACCCGTCTCTGTTCCTGCATTTCCCGTCGTTGGTCCGTGCACAGTTTGCCCAGCTCGCCCAGTCGCTGTTGTTGTCGGAGATGTTGCTGCTGCTGCTGTGGTTGTTGCTGCTGTTGTTGTTGTTGTTCAGGCTGTTGTTGAACAACTCCAATTGGCGCCGGGGGGAGACGAATTTGTTGGACGGACTGACAATGTGAAAAAAAGAAGAGGGAATTGAATTGCCAAATTTGTTGGCACCTTTTGCTGATTGGCCCTTTCGCGAATGAAATTTGAAATTTTGCGCTTTGGGCCCACCAAATGAATTCCCATCTGAACAATGGGATTAAATGTTCTCGGATTTCTCTTCTGACTTCGTCCAACTCGCGCTCTGTCACCTTCAGCAGCGCATCGACAGTCCTAACAAAAAGTCATTTGGCTTTATTAATTGTTTTTAATTGAAAAAATAATTATTCGTTTAAAAATAATCATTTAAATAATTATTATTTAGGTAATTATCGTTTCTTCACATTTTTCTCTTTTCCCAATAAAATTAGATTTAAAAAACAACAAATATCGGTCTACGTCAGTTGGGCGCCAGCACGTTTGGGCGCCAGCATGTTTTTGGACTATAACTTTTTTCTTTATCAACCAAATCCAACATTATTGGTATCATTCGAAAGCCCTTCAGATGCTCTATTAGCCTGCAAATCTCCAAAAAATTTCGTCAATTTTGAACAAATTTATGGCCATAAAAGTTGGAAAATCTGGTTTTTTGAGTTGTTCTGGCCATAATTTTTTTGAACCTTAACGAAATTTTTCAAAATTTTGCAGGCTAATAGAAGACACTTAGGGCTTTCGAATGTTACCAACAATGTTGAATTTGGTTGACAAAGAAAAAAGTTATAGCTGAAAAGATGCTGGCGCCCAAACGTGGCGGCGCCCAACTTACGGGTTCCGACAAATATGTATAATCACTTTGATTTTTGCCTACCAAATTCCGGCCCTCGCAAAATTCGGCCAATATTTCTGCATTTCCAGCTGGCAAAGCACCTTGTCCAACTCCGAGTCCTTTTTCCGATATTTCTGGCCAATGGAAATGCTTTTCCTTCCCTTTTAAATGTTTCCCAATTGCTTTTCACCACACCTTCAGAACAATTTGCAGTTTTTCGTCCGCATTTATTGTGAATGCGTTTTGGCCTTGTTTGTTGCAACGGGAAGGGTCGCCTTTCTTAACAGAGAACAAATCCCGCAAATGAGAGAAGCAGTGATTGTTAGAGCTCGACCTGCTGGACATGGATCCAGGCCTGGGGTTTTCCTGATTTTTGTCTAGGAAATCCAGGTCGAATATGAAAAAAACTCATGTCCAAATTGAATATTTCCCATCCGCTTATCATTATCATTAACACCCCATCAAAAAATTTTAAAAAATATATTTATATTAATTTATTCAAAATAATCACTGATTATTAATCAGTGATTTTACCTTTTCCAAAAGGAAGGCCAAAATTTTTTCGTCTCCATTTTCACACGCGGCCAAAAGCGGCGTCGAGTCATTGAAATCTGACAAATTAATTACAGAAAATCTCAACCAAAATATTTTTCACCCGGTAAGTTTGGGTCTGCGCCGTTTTCAAGCAGTAACTGTACCACCGGGGCATGATAATATTTTCTAAATTCAATTTCCATAATTAATATATGAAATTTGAATATATTTAATGATGTCCGAATGGGGCCGGGGTCCCACCGGCATTTTCTCGAGACTTCCGGACCTTTTTTCAAAATTACTGGCCTCTACCAATATTTGTTATTAAAACATAATATATATTTTTACACAGCATAATGGAGACTGCTCCGTCCGTATTGGTCTTGTCTGTTGCAATCGGCAGAAAAGTCCAACAAAATTCGGACCTTTCTTGGCGGGAAATTACAAAATGTATTTTATTTATCATTTAAATTCGATTATTCTGGAGATTCCAGGTTGAGCGAGAAAAGATTTTTACGAAGACGGACAAATTAACCCGAGAATCGAGACTGAGACCAAAAAAATAATGAGAAATTTGTCGGAGTCGAGACTCTCGCAACTTTTGCCCACTCCCAAATTGTCTTTTGTCTCTCAGCAAAAACTCACCACATCAATGGCACCACAAGAGGCTGCCAACATTATCTGTTATATTTTGGAATTTATATTACAACATTTAATTGGGCTTTCCCTTGGGGTGTCCCCCCCCCCCCCCCCGCCGCCGCCCTCTCCTCCATTTTCCTCTCATTTACCCCTGTTTGATTGCGCTCGTTGGCTGCCTCCACGTCGGCTCCCCTCAGAACCAACAGTTGGCACAGTTCGCGATGGCCCAAATAGGCGGCGTACATCAAAGGAGTCCAACCTGAGAAAATAGTGCCAAAATTTAATGAAGCAATTAGGCCAAAGACTGGAAGTGCCATTAAATGTTGTTTACCTGCAGCATTTTTGACGTTTATCTCATCTTCAAAATTGTAATCCTAAATTAATGGCCAATAAATTACATAATTAACTTTAATCATTTTTATTAATTACATAATTAATTGGAATTAAAATTAATTATTAAAGTGCGTTTTGCCCGAATGTTCTCCGTGTTTAAACTCGCAGCCGTCCAAAAGTCCATTTGCGCCGACGCTTCGTCCTCCTCCTCCCGTCGGCTCTGTTCGTTTTGCGCCGCTGGCACTTGCGGAGATGGCAAAGGAAGTGCCAAAATTTGCTGCAGCGCATTTTGAACCGCCAAAGAGACGGAATTTTGAGAGGCAAAGGAAGTCATAGGCAAAGAGAGAGCCAAGCCAAACAAAAAAAGGAGGAGACAAATGGACAAAAAGGAAGAACCGAACAAGTTTAAATGCTAATAAAATATTTTAATTAATTCTTTTAAAACTGCAATTTTCAATTTTACTACGACAAATAAAATTTCATTAATTCGGCACTGTAGGTTCGAGACTCTCGAGTCTTGGCTCGGGAAAAGTTTCCGTTTTTGGGACTCGAGCTGATACCGTGCTCTCGTATTTAGTCTCGGTTTAGTCTTAATTGTCTCGAGCTTAATTCTTGGTTTCGATCCCGGAAAATTTCGCCCTCGAACATCATTTACTAATAGGAATTGAAACTTTTTATTCTTGAGTAGCTACACAAAGTCAATTTTTTAAAAATTAAATCGAAATTTATTTAACTGTTGCTTTGTAATTATTTCTTTTAATTAGTTATTTTATTGTCGAATTTACTTTTTAATAGTTATTGTCAGATCAAAAAATGAATCCAAATCAAAAAATGCCATTTTTACCAATAAAAATAAATTGGTCTTTTTATGGCGATCATAGCAATAAATATCAATGTGTTAATGACAGACGATCATATTGATCAAATTGCGCAGAATCATCTCCGCCAATGACAAAATAGCGGAACCAAAACGACGGGGAAATAAACAGACAAATTTAGAGGGAGGGGAACCAAATCACTAATGCGAAATGATTTTGTGGAATCAATTGACTTTCGAGGCTTTTACTAAATTGAATCTTTCAAATCCCGCTGTTAGGGAAGCATCTTTTACCAGACAATAATTTTATTCATCAAAAGGAGAAACGGTATTCAATTCATAGTGTTGTATTGTAATTCAGCAAAAAATGATCAAAAAATAAATCCAAAGAAGGCCGCAAAAAGGAGGGCAACAAAAGGGAAAAGCAACAAATTGATTGATGGCATCAACAAAAATGAAATGACATTTTAAGAAGATTCTTCGTTTCTTTGACGGCCAATTCTTTGCGTCTTTTCACTCGTCGGCGTAAGTGCGCCGCGTAAAATAACGGTACAAAACAATGGAAAGAATGAGGAGCAGAGAAACGCAGACGAGGGTCAAGATGAAGCCGACGAATAAAGGCACTGAAAAACGAAGGAATTTTTGATGGCAGAACCGGAACAAATCTGACAGGATTTTAGAGGACACTGTCCGGAATGCATTATTTTTTAGCCCAAAAATTGTTTAACTAAAAGCAGAAAATCCTGAAATAGCGAGTCAGAAAACAATTGTTTTTTCCGGGCTTTGTTGGCAGTACCGTTTCGGCAAAAGAAGCCACAACTCTCAGGAAGCGAAGCATTGTCGGAGGAATGAGCAGTGATGTTGGCCAAGGCTAAACAAATGAAACATATTTAAAGCGCAAGAATCAAAAAGTTAAGGAAATCCATTCCGAATCCGTTGAAAATGAAAACCCATTTTTACATCCTTTTGCAAACCTTGGTCCTCCCTCGTTTCAATTTCGCTGTCACTGGCATTCCGTCCTTCAACTTTGGCAACTTCGGTGACATTGTCATTCTCCAACATAAGGGGAACACTTTCCGTAGGCTTCGGTCCGTCGGTCGTTTCAGTCGCCACGGTGGGCACAATCTGTTGAGTGGTTTCGGCACCAAGCGAATGATTTGCACGAAAATTGAAGGGAGAGGCAGCGAAGCACAGAGAGAAAAGGAAGAAAAGAGGCAAAGCACGAAGAAGAAAAAGAGACATTTTGAAGCGAGAAAAAGAACAGAAAGAGCTGTTTTCTTTAAATAATTGTACGAATCTGTAACAAAAATTTGTGTGTTGAAATAAATTACAAAAATAGGTAATAAAACAACTTTTTAAGATTCAAACTGAAAATGTTAGTGTTGCGAGATCATTTGTCAAAATCTGTAAAATTAATGAATAGATGTGCCTTATCAAACCCTAAAAATGTTATTGTCATTCGAGTCTCTCGGTCTGTAATGCAAGAATGAGTTTTCTGGAAAACATTTGGACGAGTTACAGTCAAATGCAAAAGTATTGCATGAAATACATTTGAAAAAGCTGAATTTTGAGTTTTCTCACCACAGAGATGGTGCGTGACTGAAATTCAGGTTCTAAAAACTGCCAAATTTGGTCAGGACTGAACCGTCCACTGACTTAAAACGCACAGAACTGCGACAAAAAGCCATTAATCGATTCCTCTCGGAAGTAAATTAGTTAATTACAAACCAAATGAATTTTTGAACGAAAAAAAGTAATTTGCATAAGTTTTCAAATTAAATACACGGAAACTAAATGAAAGTCATAAGTGCGGCAATTGTTAAGATCATTGTTCCCAGAAAAAAGGAATAAAATCCAAAAAAACATTTTTAGGGGTTGTTTGATGCGCTGAGCACGAATCTAATCTCCTTTTGACTTTGTTTCGAACCCCGAACCCGGATTCGAACAATTTTTAACTTTTTTTTCACTTAAAAATAAATTTTTTAAAGTCATGTTTGTTCAAATTCGGGTCCTGGTTTTGCCATAAGTGCTTCAATAGAAGCTCATTTAATTTGAATATTTATCCGATCGCGAACCGAACAATACAATATATACACATAGTGATGATCAGAACAAGGACAGTTATTACAGTATATACAATAGGGTCGAATACATGATCACGTCAATATACAATACAGGAATGTACATCTGTTGTTCATCTGTGCGCTCTTCTGCACTTCGGCTCACTGGCCCGAAAGCACCGCCACCGCATCGATCATGACGAGTGCATTCTCCGGCAACTTGTCCTTCTGGAAGAAGTTGCGGGCAGGGCACGCGTCCGGGGAGAAGTAGCTTTTGAACGTCTCGTCGACGTCCTGGATGTCGCTCATGTTGGCCACCATGATGTTGCAGGTGGTCACTGAAAAGGGGCGGAAATCAACGATGTGGTTATGCTGAATTTTGCGCTCACACACACCGTGATTGAAGGACGCGCCGGCGTGTGCCAGGTGCTCTCCGATGTTGGTCATCGCCTGCTTCGCCTCGGCTCGCGCTCCTCCCGGCACCAGCTCCGTCTTGCCCGGCTCCATTCCGATCTGGCCACGCACGTACACACGCGCTGAGCGCGCCTTCTGCTTCTTTGGAAGGATCCAGTTGAAAAATGCCTTAATTAGAAAGAATTTAGGTAAATAAAAAGATTTTTTAATTTGATTACAAAGGCAGTAACTGCCAGTGAGGCGCCGACAATCAAATTAGACGGCATGTTGATGACGAGATTGTTAACTCGTAATAACGAATATGAAGGCATTTTGATTACAAAATGTGAAAAGCAACGAAGGGAGAGGCAGCGAAGCACAGAGAGAAAAGGAAGAACAGAGGCAAAGCACGAAGAAGAAAAAGAGACATTTTGAAGCGAGAAAAACAACAAAAAGAGCTGTTTTCTTTAAAGAATTGTATGAATCTGTAACAAAAATTTGTGTGTTCAAATAAATTACAAAGAATTGGTAATAAAAACAACTTTTTAAGATTCAAACTGAAAATGTTAGTGTTGCGAGATCATTTGTCAAAATCTGTAAAATTAATGAATAGATGTGCCTTATCAAACCCTAAAAATGTTATTGTCATTCGAGTCTCTCGGTCTGTAATGCAAGAATGAGTTTTCTGGAAAACATTTGGACGAGTTACAGTCAAATGCAAAAGTATTGCATGAAATACATTTGAAAACGCTGAATTTTGAGTTTTCTCACCACAGAGATGGTGCGTGACTGAAATTTTGATTTTAATTGTCTTTGAAAATTTTTCAGTTTGATTAGGCTCAAAAAATGCCATTGGACTCATAAATATTGATGTCTCATAAATAGGGATGCAATTTTTAGGGCTCTGAAACTGCCAAAATATGTAGGCTTTAGGTTCTAAAAACCCAAAAATAGGCACTAAAAAAGGTAATCCTTCAGAATTGGTGTCCCGACGGGAAAAAGAGATAAAAATTTTCTTTTAACTTTTTCTAGGGTAAAAAAAATGCGCTGATCACGAATCCGAGCTCGGATTTTGCAAAATCATTGATTTTATCTATGTTTTTTCATCAAGTACTTGATTTTTTGAAAATTTTTATTTTCTAAAATTTATTTTAGTAGTTTCGATGGATTAGTGATCAGCGAATTTTTTTTACCCCAGCCAAAGTGATTTTGTAAGAAAATTTTTATTTATTTTTTTCTGTCCGGGACACCAATTCCGAAGGATTACCTAAAAAAATGCAAAATAGGCACAAATAAACATCAAACATCAAATTTAGGGGTGTAAATGACAAAATTATTGAAAAATGAACAAACTTATGCCAAATCGTAGTTACATTATTTTTTAAAATTAAACTTTGTCAATAAAATAAATAAATAAATTTTGGAGACAAATTTTTGAGAAAATTTTTCATTTATTAATAGGGATACGATTTTTTGGATTTTAACTGCGCGCCTAAAGTGTATATAAAAGCAAAGAACTTTTACGAATTTCATCCCCTGCTTCATTCACATTCACTTTTGCCAACACCACCAACTGTTCATTCGTAATTTCTGAGGCATGTGTTTTTTTTTTTTTTTTTTTGCAATGTTTGACTTTGTTTTTTTCATTTTACAGAAACCGACAGTTTTGCTCACGTTCAACAACAGCGCCATTCTCAACAACATTGCACAAAAATGGCACGCCGACGAAGAAAGAAGGAGCCGCGAAAGCAGTCGTACAAGGTGCAGTTTACAACGAAAGCAAAATGCCATGATAATTGTGTAATTGTCCCCTTATTTCAGCTGTACGTTCGACGTGTGTTGAAGGAAGTTCATCCGGGCAAGGAAATCTCAATGCGTGCGTTGAACATCATGAACTCGTGGGTTGCTCTGCTGAAAGCTCAACAATAATATTCATTCGTTTAACCATTTTCTAGCTTCGTCATCGACCTCTTGGACCGCATTGCAACGGAGGCGACGCGAATGGCCCACAACGACCGGCGCAAGACCATCACGCTTCGCGACATGGAGTTTTCTGTCCGACTGTGCCTGCCTGACGTCATGGCCAAAGATGCGAACCAGAAGGCTCAGAAAACGGTGACCAAGTTCTACGCTGCAAAAGTGCGGGACCGGATGAGAAGGACGGAGATGCGTCGTGGCGAATTTGCAATGATGCAGATGGCAGCGCTGTGAGCACACTCAACTTTTGGACGACCGGCGGATGAAGCCACCTGTATATTGTTGATGATTGGCCCCCGTATCCCCCATTACTGTATGTGTATATATTATACAATGTATCTACCATTCTTGTGTGTGTATGTATTATTCACTATGTTCTTTATATGTATATCTGGTCAATAAAATATAACCCCATTCTTCATGATTGCCGGTTTCAATTTTGTCTGTTTTTCAGTTTGATTGGATCCAAAAATGCATTAAATGATAAAACTTATTCAAGCTGAAGGCTTTGTACAGGTTTTTCTGAATTAATTACATTTATAAAAAATTAGTAAATTCCAAAAATTAATTTCTATGTATTCAAGGAAATCATTGAAAATAATTTTTAAAAGAATATTTTTTGCAATGAAACATTTAATAATAATGAAAGTAATTAATAAATGTATGTTTAAAAAGCTATCTATTTTTTTGTGCAATTGGATCAATTCGACATTCTTCAATTTCAGTCTCATCGGTGAAACTGAGCACAATTGGGACGGTTCCTTCGTTGAATTGGGCACGGCATGGGGCAACCAAAAACACTTGACAAGTGTAGAAAATGTACGCCTAAGAAATTTATTTGGTAATTTGGCGGTTAAAAAAATTAGTGAATCGATTGAACGTTTCGTTTCGGTTTCAGCGACCCAAAGGCTTTTCTGTGCTTTTCGATTCATTCAAACCGCAAACCCAAATAACGAAAATGCTTCATGAGAAACTCAGAGGCCAATTGCAGAGGCCATGAGCCCCCCCCCCCCCCCCCCCCCGGTGGATTTGTTTTCTGATTTCGGGCATAGAAATCACACACTTTTCCAATTTCGACTTCATCCTCGATGCGCCTCTGCTGGTGCCACCAGGCGTGCAGCTCAACGGTAGAGCCGGCATCGTTGCCCAACAAAATCTGAAAAGAGCAAGGCAAATTATGTGAACGGCTCGGAAACCACCTGTTGGAAAATTGTAAGGGATCAGCGAATTCGATTTATTTATTCCCAAAATGGCTAATTGACAGTTCACAAATTGCATTGACCTTTTGACGGTATTTTTTTATTGCATCATTATCAATTTGTGGGCTACACATATTATGTTTACCATATGTAGCTTTTCTATAAAGAATGGCAATTTTTATTAGAAATTTAAAGGAATTGAGTTGTTCGGTGAGTTCGACAAGCGCCAACGGGGGAAATTCTTTTTGCCAATTTTAACAAATTAATAAATTGGCAGAAATTTTCAAGAAAACTATTTTTTTCCCTGAAAATTTATTTTTTTTTGGGGGTGGGGCGTGCCTCGACTCCCCCGCCCCCTGAACACGGCCTGTCTGTGGGAATGACAATGAGCTGTTTTTCCACCATTTGCTCTGTCAATATTCGGTCGAACTGACAATAAGCAACTTATTTGTCGGCATTTCTTTTGAAAAATCTTGGGCACACAGCAAAAAAATGCCTTGAAGAATTGGCACTGCACATGGGGCGGGTAGCCCTGGTCATCCGCTGAGCAGTGGTCAATGCCGACAACGCGCAGCACCAACTCATCCGGAAATGTCCACAAGCGATCGTCATCCGCCAACCGAAGAAGTTCCTCACCAGTCGTCATTTCTCAAAACAGTAACATTTGGTCAAACTCAAAAGAATGCAAACATTTTTAACATGATTTAGCGAGATTCCAAAAATTCATCCTTTAAATTGTATTTGCCTTTTTTAAGAAAGTTGCAACCAAAACATATGAAACCTCTGAAGGTTTATGCGGTTGACCTTTGAATGTCTCACAATTAGATAACCGCATCGGAAAAAAGTAAAGAATTTATAAATCAAACACTTTAAATAATACATTTTCATATTTTCATCCCATGATAAATTTTGTTGCTATTAAGTTATTGTGAATTGCTAAAAAAACGAATCAATTCTGATTTCCTTAACCCAAAAAATCGAGCATTGGACCAATGGTAAATTAACGAAATTTAGAGGAATGATCTAACTAATGATTTTAGGATTAAAATTAAATCAAAACATAAAATGAGGCAACATTGACATAAGCATATTATTAATTTATTTATTAATTAGCATCAAATGGGGACACCGCGAATCGGAAGTCGTTGCAGGCGTCGCTCGGGACTCTCTTCCGCTCTCGCCTTTCGCTTTTTGGGGGGTCCGTTTCTTTTTGTCGATGAAGCATTAATGTTAGCCGAACTGCTTGCTCCTCTGCTGGTCCCCGCAACGGATATCCTATTCAGAACGAAACAAATTATTATTATGAGAGATTTATAAAAAAATGGGAAAAAAGTGACGGAATCAGGTGTAGAACATTTATAGAAAGGAGTTCGAAGCAATACGAATCGATTTTTTTTAGTTCATTATTCCAATCAGTCAAACTTACGCATTTTTTAACTCCAAAAAAACTTTTAAAATGTTTAAATTTTCTATCGCCCTTTTCCTCACCCCTGAACATTTTGGTCATCTTCCTCATCATTGACGATAAAGTCGCTCAAATTGTCATCGGATGTTGATGGGTCAGCGGATGATGAACCACTGATTACATCCTCCAGCAATAGGGGCGAATCGCTGCCCATTCTCCTGCCAAAGTTTGATCCAAATGATAAATTTAATGACAAATCATTTATATTGAAAGAGAGAGAAGTCAAGAATTTCAAAAAGGGGTTTCCACCCCTAACCGAGGCCAATGACCTTTAGCATTAATCAAATATTCCCGGTCCGGTTCATAGTTGATCATAATCAATTTGCCAAATGTTCTGTCAACAACTCTCTCTCTCTCTTTCCCTCGTATTCTCTAGCACCTTTTCCTTTCTTGCTGCTCTCTGTTCCTCTCCGATGCTATGTCCACCAACTCTGCCTTTTTTGCCTCGTTCCGTTGGATGCGTTTGCTGACGCGCACAAATTGCACGTCTGGCGTCTCCCGATTTCTGTTATTGTCGCGTGCCGTATTCCGTCTCCTTTTTTTCTTTCGCCGTCCAATGACTTCTTCTTGTTCCGCTCCATCACTGCCACTCTCTCGCTCACCACCGCTGTCTGATGCGCTTCCTAAAATAATTGGCATTGGCATAATGGTGCGTAATGACGAGGCCTATTGTTGGGCAATACCGATGAATTTTTTTAAAGAAATTGGACAAAATAATGGAATAAAAAAATTTGAAATTTGAGGTAAAAGTTTTAAAGTTTCTTTTTTTGAAAATCTAAGTATTACGAAAATAAATAGAAAAAACAAATGAAAAACTTGAAATTTTTCTGGTTTCCTTGAATTTTCTTAATAATTTATTTTTTTGAATTAGGCTAGGTAATTAAAATTTTCGGTGTTTTTTAAAAACAAAAATTTTGCGGCGTCTTTGTCCTGGCGCCGTTTCGGCTGTGAGGTTTTGGGCTGCTCCCACAAAATTTAATGGCAAATTTACTTCTTTAATCCCATTGCTTTATTTGTCTCAAAAAAAGAAAAACTTACCGTCGCCTTCGTCCTCCTCAATTTCATCGTCCGGCACAACAAAATTGGCTTCTTCTTCTTCGTCATAGGAGCCAGCACCGATAAAATCCTCCTCATCACTCTAAAAATTTAGTACATAATATTTTTTTTTGTTGCATTTTCCGAGAAAATTACATTTAAAAGAGTGACAAAAGTAAAAGTCACCGATATTTTCTTAATTAAAACAATAAAAAATGAAATTAGTGCTATTTTTGAATATTCAGCGCACTCTAATTGTTAGTTGATATTTTTTAAATTTGAATGTGCGGCCCCCAAACAGAAAAGTACCCTAATGGATTCGTATTTTAAACACTGCTAACTCCAAATTCGTGTTTACAATTAGCGTGCTTTAAGCAGTAAAAAGTTATTTTAGAGAACGTTTTAAAAAATGTCAGCTTTTATGGTAACGTAAAGTAAATAAGAGCCAAAACTCGACCAAATTTATTGAAATTCCCCGTTAGACAACAACAAAAACAAACAACAATTAACCTGGTAGTAATTGGTCTGGTAGCGGACCATCCGCTTAATGTTTGTGGTCGCTTTCATCGGCGTCCTTTGCTGGGACGAAGAAGAGGACGAAGCGGAAGAAGAAGCCTTTCGCCGATCGGAAGAATCCTCATCATTCTAAACAGCAGGGATGAAGGAAGTCATACCAAATCTTATAAAATTGAGATTTGCAAAAGTCCACCGCTTCTTCCTCCTCAGATTCGCTGCTGCTGCTGTGAATGACCATCGGCCCACTCCTCCCACCACCGTTTTTCCCATTTTCTTCCTCCTCTTCGTCTTCAATGACTGCTCGAACTCGTCGTTTCATTGTTAAGAAAAAAAAGGAATTTAACGCAAATCTAAATTCACATATGTACAATGGTGAGCAAAATAAGGCCGCTTTATTTATTTATCTAATTGTTTATCATCATTAGAGACCGGATTTTTAAAGTACCGGCTTAGACAATTGGTTTTACCGGGCGTACCAGGCCCGGTCCAAAATTGGCCGGCGGGCGTTTTTTCAAAATTTGTGGAATTTTGATTTATAAAATAAAATGGGCAGTAAGCCATAAAAAGATCTTCTTTTTTTTTTCAAACCATTTTTTACGGTTTAAAAATAGGCAAGGAAAAGGTGAAAAAAGGCAACAAAAGGGTACAATAATTACAAAATTATATGCCTCAAAAGCCTGTCTCTATTAATAAATTACGAACTCAGTTTCTTTTTGTCGTTTTACTTACTTCCCATGGCCCCTAACAAGCAAATTATCTTAGATTAAGATTACATTTAAAAAAACAGAAAGGATAGAAGAAATTTTATGAATTATAATTCCGATCGGAAAATTGAAAACGGAGTAAATACGGGAAAACATTCACGTGGAAATGAATAGGACGAATAGAACGAGCAGAAAAGCAAAAGATAGATCACAAGTCTCTACAACTTTTTTTTCCATGGAGAATGAAAGTTCGAAAATAAAACTACAGTATTCCAAGGGAAAAATAATCATTTTGAGGTCGTTTTTAGAATTAGGAACCATCCTCAGCGGATGTGAGTCATGAACTCAAAAAACAAAAACATTTGTAGCAAATTTTGTGCTATTTCTTCTGCCCGTCCTATTCATCTTCCACGAAATCCTTTGCTAGGTCATTTCGTCAAAAGGGCAACGCAAAAAAAAAAAAAAAAGCATAACTAACCAAATTAGCAAATTTAAAAGTTTAACAATTTGTTAAGGATTAAAAATATTTTTGGATAAAAGTCTAAGATATTTGTTAAATTATTTTATTTTCGTTTGGCTAAATAATTTAGTTAACACATTTTAAATAGGTAATTTAAAATTATTTTAAAACAAAGAGACACCGACTGATGAGCCCCCCCCCCCCCGTTCTCTTCTGTTAAATTCCCTTTTCGCGAAATGCCCTGGCATGTATTTTTAAATGTGTGCCAACTTTACAGAAAGTGATTTTATGTTAATTTTCAATTTCTTTTTGCGCTTCCTTTTCTGATTTGGCCCATTCCGCAATTTTCGCTTGTGCTTTATCCGTAAATATTTTGGCTTTCGCTTCCCATAAAAACAAGCAAATGCCAATCATTCTTTGCCCATTTTCTCTCTCTTTTTTCATTTTTTCCAATTGAATTCGTCCCGAGTTTTTCTCTCCAAGAAAATCGTAAATCATTTTAAAAACTTTAATTAAAACCTTCAAATTTTCCAATTCCATTATTTCTTTTTCCAAATTTTCTTCGTTTTTTGTCTTCAAAATGTCTTGTCCTAGTAAAGCTGTCAGCGAAGTGACAGTGTATTTGTTGAACATCACTTAAACTCCATTAATTTTCAAATTTCCAATTACCCCCGCGTAAAATAACTCACTGGCATTTTTGCCGCCTTCGCTTATATATTTCCGAATTTCATTTCCGCGTTCATTCAATTGCCCTTGCCAAAGTGTGCTCTTACTCCGATCATAATAGGCAACAAAAACTTGCAAATTCATCTTTTTTAGCAGTCTTTGCAGCGCCGCCCATCCGCCGCCTTTGCTCACCCATTCTTTCAACGCATTCCTTGGAAAGGCAATTAGAATGGCCAATTTGGCCAGTCTGAGCCTCTCCTCCAGATTAAATAACTCCGCGCACCATTTGTATGCCTAAATGTGTCGCCCATTAATTAATTAATTAGTCCATTAAAGTGTTGGGTTTGGCCACGTGCCTCATTATGCAACTCGTCAATTATTGCCTCCATTATCAGTTTGTTTCTCGTCCCTTCTCTGATATTCACAACCAAAGCAAACAATTCCTTTGTTGAATCAACGCTTTTTTGTTCTTCCTCTCCTCCCATTTGAGGTCCCAATTCGTAGTTCAGCAGGTCAAACAATTTGTCAAATAGTCGACTAATTGCCAACACAAATTTCTTCCGTTCGACCATTCGTCCCATGGATTCGTCGCTCCTTTGTCGCCCTTTTGTCTCCATTTGCTCGCACATGTGCCTTTTAAACTCGGCACATTCACTTTCGATTTCTCCCAGAAATTGCTTCATTTGTCCATCTTTAACTTTGGACTTCAAATTGTCCAACATTGATTTTGTTGTATTTTCCGGAATGTTTTGCTCTAGCCATTGAAAGAATTCGTTCACATTTATTTTGTCGGCTTTTCGCTCTTCGAACTCTTTGGAATTGGCACCCAAAAAACCGATGCATTCCATCGCTGCTCTTATTAATCTGACTATTTTTTCTGTCTTTTCCGAGGATGATTCAACGGTATTCTGAAAATATGGACAAAAATTTATGCAAATAAATGAACAATGAATGGAAAGGGAAGTTTATCGTTAAGTAATTATTTAATTAAATGATTAATTGTCTGATTTATTAATGAATTATTACTAATTAATTAATTAATTACCTGCTGCTGAGTGTTGTCTGGGGGAATGTCCAATTCATTCAACTTTTTCTGAATGTCCGAAATGGTATTCGCTCGCGGCGTTTTTGGCATTTTGGCCGGCGACATCAAATGTTGTGATCTTTCATCGCTCCGTCGTTTGGTCGGCGATTGAAACTCCGATTGCTTTTGTTGTTGTTGTTGTCTTTTTTTCGGCGAATTTTGCGCCAATTCCTTTTGTTGTCGCTGGTCAAATTTATGGCCAAAAGCGTTCGAACGGACCATCGGACTGACCATTAACACTTGCGATTTCGACGAGTGCCGTTGGTTTCCCTTTTCAAACTTTGGCTGTTCCGCCGTTTGGCCTTCCGTTTGCTGCTTTTGTGGTTGTTCTTCTGCTGCTGCTGCTGCTGCTTCTTTCTCTTGTCCCCATTCTCTCATCAGTTGCTTTATTTGCTGTTCGAGTTCGCTGATCATCCGTCCTTGCTCCTCTATTTTAAGTTTCAATTCTCGATTCTTTGCCGCGCTATTTGCTTCTGAATTGGCACTTGCGCCGCTTGTGAAACTGCTGACAATGGAAGAATCAATGGACATGGATGAGAAGGAGGAGGAGGAGGAAGAGGAGGAGGGCATTTGATGAGCCTAAAAGCATAATTAATTAAAATTTGGATTTAATGCCAAAAATTGGCACTGATCAGACTCAAATTGGCATTGACAAATTTAAGATATTTTGAAGTATTTTCAACTATAAAATGTCACTTATCTTTTTCTCTTTTCCTCCGATTTCCTTTTTCTCACCGATTCCTTTGCCTTTTCCCGCTTTTTCTTCTCCTTTTTGACCAATTTTGGGCCCATTTTTTGGCATTTTTGAGGTGCCGATCATTGCCCATAAAACGGGGCAAAGAAAGGCAATGAAAAGGGCAAAAAGGAAGGCAATTTTCGGATTCATATGGCAAATATTGTAAAGAACAATGAATTAATGCAATAAATATATTATAAAATTGTATAAAAGTGAGTAAATGCTAAAAATGGAGAAAAATGGGAAAATGGAAATGCGCAGCAATATCCAATCGATGTGACATTTTTAATATCTTTGGCTTTTTCTTATTACTAAAAGTCAATTCTTTTTAGTTAATTTGTTGCAAATTCTGCAAAAAAAAAAAGCGCTTCCCCCCCCCCCCCACCTTTTTTGGCCACTCTCTTCCTTTTCTTCCCCCCCCCCTTTTTGGCCACTCTCTTCCTTTCTTCCCCCCCCCCTTTTTGGCCACTCTCTTCCTTTTCTTCCCCCCCCCCCCCCCTCCCTCTCGACAATAACAACAGCTAAACACTGTTTATGACCCCCCCCCCCCCCCAATGTCATCGCATCGCTTCCATTTGGCATCTGCCGCTGCTTCTTCGTCCCTTTGCTTCTTCCATTTGACACCCCTTTCGCCCCCCCCCCCCCCGTCGCCAAATTCCGTCCCTCGCCAAAGTTTGTGCCCATCGCTTTCGGCGGCTTCGATTCCCATTGGCATTAATGGAGAAGCAAATTTTGGCGCATTTAATAACCATCGCTTATCTTTGCACTTAATTTGTCCTTTTTATTACTGTGTTTTTCTTCTGCCAATTGCTTTTTCTCTGCTCAATTGTTTGTCTATAATTATAAGTTGAATTTTGTCTTTTCGCCTTTTTCTCTCTCGGAATGATCTGTTCCTCCTTCCCCCTTCCGATCACTTCTTTTCCCTCCTCCCATTCTCCGCTTTTTCTCTCCCATTCCGCCGACCGATTCATTTGTTGATGATCAGTTCCCCGTCAGCTGCCCACCACCCCTTCCCCGGCCATTCATTATCCTTCCCAAATCCCCCCCCCCCCCCCCGGGGGAGTGTCCCTTCCCAACTTTTGTCCCTTAGGACAAACAGAAGAAAATCCTTTGACTATTCCATTTGACGCCGTCAATAAATCAAAAATCCCCTTTTTATAGTCTTAAATTAACTGCCATTAATCAAAGTCGAGATCAACAATCCGCCGCCGGGGCATTGGGTCATTTCTCATAGCGAAAAGTCAATGATTAATTAATGAATAGGGCCAAATGAATTATTTGTGTGGCCAGGGGATTAATTAGTGAATGAATGAATGACTCATTAATTGCATCAAATTTTACAAAAAGTATTTTAAATGGGCATTATGAGGTCATCATTGCTTTAGGTGTTTTATTTTTATGGCGCCTCTGCTGCTGAATTTGGGCCCAACTTCGGCCCTCCTCTTCACTGTGGCCAATCTCAGCCTGATCATCGAACCCGATCAGATCAGCGACTTTCCATTTGAGAAGAAGCGGCACAGCCAAATCAGCACAGTGTTTGAACTGTTGCTTCAGAAGGAACAGAAAAATGTTGAAACGATTCCCATTCAAACGGAAAATGGACAATGGAAAACGGAGCAAAGGCACATTTATATCAATGGCACGGAAAAAGGTGCCCCTTTTAACCTTGGCAAATGCTAATTAAAACAATTAAAAATGATTAATTAATTGGAGGAAAATTGTCAACGGAAAGAATCAATTTCATTGTGCAGTGTCAGCAGAAGGGACAACAACAACAGCAGAAGCTGACCGATTCCAACACTTTTTATCTGAGTTCCAATTTTTGTCACCATTTGGACGGCACTTTCCTTGGTAAATTTATTAATATTATTTATTTTAATTTTTATTAAAACCCTAAATTACTCCCAAATAAAATAAAACTTTTAATTATTTAAATGAAAAGGGCAATGTTAGCCTTTGCCCGATTAAATGCGACGGCATACCATTGGCTCAACAGATGTGCGAATGAATGAATGAATAATGTTTGTGGTTTCGTTGCTTGGGTTGGTGTCCATTAACCGAGCCAATCAAAAGTTTTGTGTCCGTCAAAGTCATTAGGGACGAAGGGAATGCGGGAGAGAGTGGCAAAAAATGGGGGGGGGGGCAAATGGCACATCTGGACAAAATCAACGAACTGCTCTGCTTTTTATGATGATTAGTGTGTTTTTGTGGTTTTAAAATTGGGGAAATTATGTGAATGCTAAGCAAATAAATCGACAATATTAAATTTTACATATTTAAAAGCGAATTAAAATTAAAAAATTAAATGGTTCTTTTCGAAATTTGGTGTGGCGATTGTTTTGTCCGACTTTGTCACTTTGTCCAACTGTTTGTCCGTTTGTTCAGTTCTGTCAATTGGGCCAATTTGGCCACGACAGAGTTTGTTCTTCGGCTGTGTCCGCAGTTTGCTCCTCAACGGTCACTCTATGCTGCAAGGCGATTGGTGTCGTCGGCACAATGCCACCACCGACCCGTCCCATTCAACCAGCGATTGCATCGTTCCGCCAATAATCGACCAGCGACGCTTTGTCCGTCGTCGAAATGTCCGTTTATTGGATTCGGTTAACGGACGATTTGACGAACGATGGCCGACGCCAAAAAAGGCGGCAAAAGGCGGAGAAATGGGGACGGAGGACGACGATGAAACATTTGTTGTGGACGAAGGCGGCACGGAGGCAATGCCATTGTTGAAACAGCTGAGAAGGACGGGAGGGACGGACCGACAGGCGAAATTTGTGGTAAATTGAGAAGGTTTTTGAGAATGACAGAGCATTTTAGGTTTCAAAGCCTCCCCTCCATGGCAAAATTCTGAGTGCCAATGCCTTTCGCCTCGCCTTTGCCCGTGCCAATCCATTCATTCGCTTATTCCGAAGTTTTGGCACAGCAAATTTTCTACCGACACGACGGCTCAGAAACTCTTTCTGATTTTGTGGAACTTCGGGTGACAAATTCATCATACAATTGGCAAAATTCCCAGAAACTCGTTGGCCAAATTCAGCCTTTGCGTTTCACCGAAGGGATCGGCCCAAATTCGGACTCTGTTTCGGTTCCTATTAAAATTGTGCCGATTAATGACGCCCCGTCGCTTCACTACGGCACAAAAGGCCCAGTCATTTTCATTGAGGCCGAGTCAAGGTAAAGCATCTGTGGAAAAAGAATAACAATAGGAGCCGAGAAATCCCAGGCCAAGAAAAGGGAAATGAGCCAGGGCAGAGCCGAGAATCGGCGGGGGACCGTAATGACCAATCATCGCAATTTTATCTTTTATTTTTTTTTTGAAATTAATTTATCCCCTAAAGGGTCCAACTGTCGGCAGAAGTCCATCTCCGAGTCGTTGATCCGGATTCCGCGCCCGAGCTGATTTGGCTCCGTGTCGACGACATTCAGCCGAGCCTGGACATTGTGGACAGATTCAGCAATCGCCTCAGGCTCTTTTCTTTGTCCGAACTGCTCCACGGCAATGTTTTTCTGTTGGCCGAAGGAGACGAACACGAAAAAGGCGGAGGACAGTTCACTTTGGTGGGCATTTATTTGCTTAAATAGGCAAACCAACGGATGGCACTTTTCCAAAATTTGCCTTTTTTGGCTCAACAAAATTTTCGGTTCAATTTTCTGTCCACAGATTGCCAAGGACGAATTCGATGCCCATTCCATGCCTTTGACTGTCCATGTCGCATTCGCTCCACTAAAACTTTTGCTGGACAGAAACACGGGCATTCGCTTGCTTCAGCAGACAAGGTCCTTTCATCCATCAGTTTGCCAAATTCGCCAATTTGGCATTCTTTCCAATGCCAAATTCGCCATTTTAGCATTCCATTTTGTATTTTAGTCAGCTGATCGAATCTTCGCATTTGCACTTTCGCTGCGTCGCGCAGAGTTCGGCCAGCAAATTGCCATTGGACGAAGTGGCCGTCCGTTACTCCGGTCGTTGGTCAGCCCAACTTCGGCGTGGTCGAATGTCTGAACGACCCGAACGGCCCGCACCGCCGCTGGGCCCTTTGTTCGACATTCCTCCAAAGGGACGTGGACGAATTGCGAGTGCGGTACAGACACACGGGCAGAAACCGAACACTGCTGGCGGACAGTTTCGACTTTCAGGTGAAATTTCGGGGTCCTCGAATTTCGGTCTCAGTCTCGAGCAGTACTTTGGCCTCAAGAAAAGCGTAGAAATTTGTTTCTTTTTTCAGGTCCAATGCGCTGATAGTAACACGCGAGTGAACTCCTTCCAAATCGGTACAGCAAAGGCATTAGTTTATTTTTCACCACTTTTTTTGTTTGTTTGGTGCAGACTTTGTCACTTTGAGCACTCGCGTTTTTGTCCAAGAAACACTTCGGCTTAATCAAACTGATCAATCGGTGCTTTCGCGGCGCAATTTGTTGGCCACCGTTTTCCCGCATAATTTTCAGCCTGATCAAGTGACTCATCAGTCGCAAAATTCGCGTTAATTGCTTTTGCTGCTGTTCAGTTGGTGTACAACATATTGGAAGCTCCCAAATTGGGAATGCTTTTGCGGCGCGTGCCTGAAATTGGCAAGCAAAGACGGGTCGGAGTCAGCTCGAACTTCAGCCAACAGGTGAACGAGTGATCGGTGCTTCTGATCACAGCGCATCGATTCAAGCAAATTGACGACGGACTGATCTCCTACAAACTCCATTTCGCCCCCTTTTCCGTCCTCAACGATTTCTTCACTTTTCGCCTTTTTAACCCCCGCGGGCCCGTCGGACGAAACTTTTCGCTTTGAAGTGGTCTATTTGCCCGGGGGCAATGTCGGCGCCATCCTTTTGATTAATCGGACGCTAATTGCGCCCCAAGGGGGCATACAGCAGGTGAAGCTCAAAAGTGGCGAGACAACAGCTAAAAGCATACAAAGATAAGCAACGGAACACTTTGGCTGGAGAGTGGGGACGGCGAAAAAGCATTCACTTTTCGAATGGCACTTCCGCCGCTGAACGGCAAATTGGCGCTGTTAAATGACGAGTTTGGGTACGATAAATTAGAGATGGACGGCACATTCAAATCGGCGGACATTACAGGGCAAAGGCACGTCAAAACAAAAAGGAAGGGACGGAGGGCCAAAAGGGGAAAGATTTACCCAATAATGGCATTTTAACATATTTGGCAACTGCAGGTTGTTCTACGAACATGACGGGGACCAGTCGCGCTTTGACCGCGTTTTTCTGCTGGCAGAAAGCGAACTGCGCGACCCCGGCGGGGGCAAAGGGCACACTCCAATTGCCTTTTGGCTGCACATTTCGGTGGTGCCCAATAACAGTCATGCGCCGCAACTGCTGCAGAATTTGTTCGGCGCGGCAGTAACTCGCCAACAAGTTTGAGCAGTTCATCCTTTGCCCGTGCCAATTGGCCACCGTCCCACAGATTGACGTGCTTCTGAACGACGAACGCACCCTTTGGCCTTCGCTTTTGCCGTGGATCGATTTGGACAATTCGCAGTGGCCTTCCCTGGAGCAGTCGCTGTTGTTCCCCGTGGCCCAGCAGCACACTCCGCTCGCCTTCCATCTGATCGATTCGACCGTTTCGCGCGACTTCGTAATTTACGCCAAAAGTGCGCCAGAAATGCCGCTGAGAGACTTCACGGAGAAGCAGCTAATGGACGGCCAATTGGTGTTGCGGCATTTGGGCAGCCCTCGGGAGGAGGCCATCGTTCGGTCAGTGCTTTTTTGGGGAGGGGGGGGGGAGTGATTTGTTGGCACAATCCAGTCACTCATTTAATGCTTATTGATCAGGTACTCCGTCAGTGATGGGTTGCACAGTTCGCCCTCCCTCTTCGCTCTGTCCGCTTCCTCCCGCGTGCCGTTCCTCCGCTTGGCCACCCCTCCGCGCGTTTCTTTCCGTCGGCCGTTTCGCCCCGCGGGCGCAAATCGGCACATTTTGTTCCTTCTTACTTTGGCACATTTGCGTGCAGAAACAAACGAAAATATGCGCGATGAAAGCATTGAATTTGAAGTGCCGCCACTGTTTCGTTCGCCTTTTTGGCGTTTAAAAACTGACGGAAAATTGGCGAAAGTGCGGCGATTTAATCAAATGGTCGAAAATTATAATAAATAATTAATTAGAATAATAATTCATTTAAGGAAATATTCAACAACCAAATATTCTTTGCTTTTGATAAAAACGAAGCCGAAGAAAGCGAAGAAAAAGCGATTCCGATTAAAATAATTACGAGGGACGGAGGGGGGAGCAGAAGCAGGGCGATAGCTGCTGAACAAAAACGGGTGGTCGTGTTCAGCTTGGCACAGGACGAAACTCAAGAGCAAAGGGATGCCAATGGCACTCCAAAAGTGCCAATTTGTGAGTGAAGCACAACAAACAATTGTTTAAAGACAAATAATTGGAAGCGATCGCTCTTTCCGTCCATTCGATTGACCAATTGGGGGACAGTGATGGGATTGATCAGCAACGGGAACAAGGGCTTCTCCCGCCATTGGTCGTCGCCCAGGGCGGAAGTGCGCCCATTGAATGGCACATTCCAATCGTGGCACAACCGCACAAACAGCGGCACCAATTCGTGGCCAAACATCACATTGTGACGGCACCAAAGCATGGCCAAGTCATTTTACAGAGACAGAAACAGGGTGGGCCCCTTTTGCACCGTCTCTTTGTTCCTTTGATCGGCTTTTGCCCCCCTTTGATCAGTCGCCGCTCCGTCCGCCAATTACGGCATTCCGTTGCTCAGTTTCGCCCTTTCGCCACTGCTCAGCTTCGGCTCGCTGCAATATGTACACAACAGCGGACAACAGCACAAAATTAATGGGCAAATGCCAATGACGGAGGAGGAAAAAGATGACCATTTCGAAGTGAATATCACCGTCCAACGATGGGAGAAGCGGCGGAGAGGGGACGGAGGGCACCGCCAGCAGAAGGCGGAGGGGGAGGGAGCCCAAGGCGACTTCTTCCTCCAATTGGGCCCATTCCGCGTGCCGATTCGCATTTATGCCGACACTCAGGTGCAATTAGCAGGGATTTCGGCACATAAAATTCACTTAAACGCCCCGGTTTTATTCTTCGTCTATTTTCCTTGACTTTTCAGCTCCAATTGGTCACTCCCTCTCTGATCAAATTCCGCGCCGCTTTTCTCGACGGAGTGCCAAACTCTGAGGGAATGCTTTTGGAGGAACATTTTTTGCGCGTGTCCATCCCACCGAATGTGCCATTGGACATCGCTCAGGCAGAGTTTCGCCTCGTACAAAAGAGCCCATCTCTGGCGCTGTTCAACCGACGCATTGGGCAGCCTATTTCGAGTGGCTTTAGCCATGGCCAACTGTCGGCCGGAGACATTGCGATGGTGGCCATGGGCCAAAGAGCAGTGGAAGAGGAGGTAAAGCACAACAAAACAGCACCATGGACATTGAATTACCCTCAAAAATATTTTGGCATTTGAATTTGGCAATCCATGGCTTAAAAGAACGCCACTTTTGGATTCTTCCACAAAACTCGACTTAGATTTTGTTTCAGTTAATTCCCTAATTCAAAGGTTGTAAAAATAAAACTTCGCGTGTGCATTGAACCACCTTCTCAAAGTGCGAAATGCAGCAGAACCGCTGACCTTCGAATTCATTTTGGGCGAGACGAAGCACAGTGTGAGTACGGTATACTTACCTGTAAAAAAATGATATTTTCTGTCCTTTTTTTTTGCAGTGCCAACAATTGTCCACAATGTTCCATTGAAGGTACAAAAGGGACAAAAAAGTGTGCCAATCACTGCAGATCATCTCCAAGCTACGGTAACGGTCACTGTGTCCCACTTCCTACGGTAATTGTGCGTGAAACTGTTCAGCACCCTTCAAAAATGCCGAGTGAGCTCCATTTTGTGGTATGGCAACAACAGGGCGGCACACTTCAAAAGGGACTGAACACGACCGTGGACACTTTCACGCAAAAGGAGTTGGACCACGGCTTTGTCCGCTTCGAAATTGACGAGGCGAAGGGCGTGCCGGTAACTCAAAGAATTGCTTTTTGCCGTGGCCAAAATCACCACCGATTTTCATAGGACACGAAAATGGGCTTCCATTTTCTGTTAAACGACGGTCGCCATCAATTGGGCCCCGAATTTTTCTCGTTGCAATTTGACGAAATATTGCCAAGCACAAAAGAGGACGGCACAATGCCAACTCAGTCGACATTGAGCAGTACACCGACAATTCATTTGCCTGTGCCAAGTGTCGCAATTGGGCCCAAAATTGAACGAAACGCCAAACTCGGCACTGCGCCGGGTGTCCCTGCGGTGATCGGTCCCAATTTGCTGAAGGCGACCGGCGGGGGGAAAATTCCGGCCGAAAAAATCATTTTCCACCTGACAAAGCAGCCAATGCACGGCCGACTGGTGAATGGCTTTCCGAGAACTGCTTGGGATTGTTGCCCGCTTTTGTTCAGCTGCTCAACGGCTCCCTGGGGCGGTTGGAGCGGTTCAGTCAGGCGGACGTTGACGCGGGTCGGCTGACGTACGTGGCGAGGCCGGACATCGGCGCGTGGAGCCAACGCGACAATTTCCAATTCAAAGTGGAGGAGGAGGCGGAAAACGGCATCGGAAGGAATGCGGGGACAAGCGGAGAGGGAACGACGGCACAACGATTCAGAATTGAGAGCAGCTACTCAAACTTGGCCGAAGGGGCGCCAATCGACGCACTGATACCCCGGGGAATGATCACCGTTAGCAGAGGTAATGGGATGGCCAAATGGGAGAGACAATGGCAATTGTGGCCAAGGGAGGAGGGATTTGGACGAAAGGGGAGACCATGCCAAGGGAGAGAGAGATTTTGATTATGAATTCTGTTGGTCAAATCGTAGCCCAGAAATGGCTATTGAGTTTAGCCAACCCCCGGCACAATTTGTTGCCCTCCGTTCCGTTTTATCACTCCGCCCTTATTTATTTATGGCAATTATTTTATTTTATTATTTTATTTAAATTTCCAATTTTTCTTTTCGGTGGTTCCGTTGCACTGAACTCCTCCCATTTGAATCTGACCAAACTGTCCGCCGTTATTGAGGACGAAATTTTCATAAAGCTTTTTCGTTCGCCCGCCTTTGGATGGTTGGAGAGAATTGACGAAGCATTGGCAATTGAAAGCGGCGGAGGAACGAATTTTGGCGGATTAGCAAACGGAGAGAATGCGGGAGAAGAAGAGGAGGAGGAAGAGGAGAAGCAAAATGGGGACAAAGTGAGAAAAGGGAGTCGGTGGGGAGGAAAAGGAAAAGGAAATTCAAAATGAAAACGGAAAATTAAAATCAAATGAGAAAAATTTAAAAATGGAAAACGGAAAATTAAAAACGGAAAAAGAGTTCAAATTACCATAGGCCATCATTTCCCAGTGGCGTTCGCCCCTTTCGGCCGAACAATTTGCCTCTGGCCACTTTTTGGTGTTCCATCAAAACGGAACGACAACAAATGCACCAGCAGAAAAAGCGGGAAATGAAGACGGATTTACGCTGGTTGTGTACAGCGGAAGGGAGCCAAACCAAAGACTGAAATTGGGGATGAAAGTGCGAATAACGGACGAAGGCACTGATCAGTTGAAGGTAAGCGAGAAAAGGCACTGATCAGCTAAAAATAACTTTAAAAAGCTCTGATTATTTGAGGGTTAGCTGTAAAAAGCACTGATAAGTTGAAGAGTAGGCGAGCATTGATCAGGTAATAGAGGCACTGATCACTGATCAGTTAAGGGTTAGCTATAAAAGGGCCGATTTATGGTGATCAACCGAATATTAAAAATTCAAAATTGGAAGGAAAACTCGGCCCAAATTCTCTGTCCATCTGTCCCCAGTTTATTTCTAACATTTCACTCTCGATAATTAATTATGTATTCATTCAGATCGACTCTTTTGTGCCCCACTTGCGTATGCTTTCCGGTGGTTCCGTCCCCTTTTATCCTGCCGATTTTCACGCGTCCCATCCGTCGTTGGGTCCCTCCCAAATTGTCTATCGAATTGACCAATTGCCCAACACTCTCCGTCTCAGTCTGAACAATCTCAGTGAGTCATATTTATCCAAAATATTCAAATCAAATCAACACATTTGGACACTTTCAAAGGTTTGCCGCTGTTCCGACAATTCACTCAATTGGACATTGACCAGGGACGGGTGGCGTTGGAACACACGCCGAGCAGCGAAATGGCCAAATGGGACGTAATCGGACTTCGAATTGGGATGGAGGGGCACGAAGACGGACACGGACAGCAGCAGAAGGGTGGGGATCAGCAGCAGCAATTGGCGAAAACGGATTTTAGAAATACAGAAATGAGGGGTGGGGGATACTGTACAGTATAGGGGATAGATCAAAACGGAGGATGGGAGAAAAATGAAATCCGACATGAAAAGGGGAGAATTATTTTTGGCGGGGGGGGGGGGGGGCTTTTCCCATCAAATTGGGATAAAACTGACATTTGCCTGCTTTCTGCAGTTGCTCCTCAGTTTGTCCACTCGCGCGTTTTGGCCATTCGCATCGACCCAATGGCACTTCATTTGCGAAATCACAGCGAAATTGCAATTCCCCAGGGCAAAACATACGTTCTTTTGAGCAGGTGCCGAATAAAGTCAAATCGGGTAAATTTTTATTCAAAAATCGCTTTTAGCGCCCATTTGGGCGCCGAATCAAACGGAGAACGATCGGCCATCATTTACAATGTGACGAAACGGCCCGAAAATGGCACTTTCTTTTGGGTGGACGGAGAGAAGGAGGCGATCAGTTTCAGCCAGCGGAGCATTGACCGGGGGGAAGTGCTTTACGCGCAGATGAATATGGAAGCATTTCAGGTGAATAATAAAGCATTTTCGGGAATTATTTACGAAATCAATTTTTATTTTCGATTTAATTTCATTTGGGCTTATTCAATTCTTTCACAATTTCAAAGGACACTTTCGAATTTGTGCTGAGCAATGACGAAATGGAGTTGCTGCCGAAAAAGGGCATTGTGCGAGTTCAGCCCGTCTTCCAACCCCAATTGTTCGTCACCAACGCGCGCACCGTTACTCAGCTTGGCCTGGCCCACCTCAACGCCACTGCGCTTGAAGTGATTTCAATTGAAAATTTATTTTTAATCTCCCGCCGGGGGCTCTGATTGATGTGCCTAATTAATGGTTAATTAGCTTCCGTTATCCCCTAGGGCACTTTGCCGCGGTATTTGGTCGTCCAACCACCGAAACATGGCCGCCTGTTTTTGCATCCGAACACCAATCAGTCCGTGCTCTTCTTCACCCATTCCGACGTCATTGCCGGACGACTGTTCTTCCATGCGTTTGACTCTTTGCGCCGGGTGGGCGACAACGTCCTTTTGGAGTTGCGATCGGTGGGAATGGCACAAAAAAGACGAACAAACATTTATCCGAATTGTCAAAACAGGACAGTGTTCAACCGGCACGGATGGTTTGGCCCATCGAAATTCGGCCAATTGACGGGGACCAAAATGAGGCGGAAGTTGTTAAGGCTGGCAACGCCGGAGGGGTCGGTCTCGAAGAGAGCGAAACAGCAGGCAAAGAAGGAAAAGCGTGGCACGACCCGACAATCATTTCGCCCCCGCCACCCGACATGAACTACCATTTCCCGGTCAGCAGCAGCAGTTGGCCCTTGTTTATTGGATGGCTTGAAACATTCCGATGTCTTTTGCGAATCTTTTTTTTCTTCATATACAAATTAGGCCATTCTTGGCACTCTCCCAATCTTTCTTTTGTTTTGGCACTTCTTCCACTCATTGTTTTTTTGGCATTCTCACGCCCTTTTCTTATGCTTTTCTCTCCCCCTTTCCCTTTTTCCCCTTTTTCCATGGGTTCTGCCAAATTCGCCTCCTTCGCAGATTGCCATTTTGGTTGCCGTTGTTGCGCTGGTCATTGGCATTTTGCTGTGCCGGCGAAAGAAAAATCCATCGGACGGCGCTTCGTCGAGTGATGAGGACGAGCCGAAGAAGACGACGAGCAGTGGACGCAACTCGTCGGGTTTTGGTGGGAATAACTGTAAGAACAAACTGTCCGCAGCGGGACTGAAGAACAGTCTGAAGAGAAAGGACGGCGCCGGCACAACAGCAACGACCGAAGAGTGCGCAATTAGTCATGGAAATTCGAATTTTGGCATTTTCATTCATCAGAAAGACGCAAGAGGCACAGAAAGTGCCAATGGGTCGCGGGGGAGCGATGGCATCGACGGAAAACGGTCGACGCTTTGGTGTGGACAAGGCGATCAACGAACTTCGGATGGGATTTGCTAATGTCGGGGGCGCCAATTTGTTGGAGTCGACGGTATACGCGACAATTAACAGCAACAGAAGACAGCAACAGCAGCAGCAGATGATGAACAGTGCTAATGCCAACAATAAAATGTAAAGGGGCAATAAAGCGCTTAATTAAGACCAATTAGGGAATGCGTAAACGCCAGTGCGATTGCCAACATTTGATTTAATGAAATTAAAGCGGAAATTAGCCGCATAATAATACCAATTAGGAGGAGGATAAAATATGTCATTCATCCCAATTTATGAATATGTTTTTTAAATGATTAATATTTCCTTTTGTTCAGCATCAGCAGCAGCTCTTCTTCGCCTCAGAATGTGCAGTCGAATGTCATTAACACTTTGGGCGATGTTAATTATGCCTTTTCCGCCCCGGGGAGTGCCCTTTTGGCCCGTCGTCCGTCCATTTTGCCGTTGTCGTTGGCCCCCACAACAACGGCACCCTCCTCCGTCAATGCCATCATTCCGACTTTTCACGCGTCAACGGGGCGGCAAAGTTCGCCGACGCGTCGGGTGATTCCAACGATTGCATTGCCACCCCCGTCGAGGCAATCAATGCCAAATTGAGGAGCAATTAACATAGTTCTAAACATTTTTTGAAGGAGTAATTCTCGCGAAAGGCAACAAATTTTGGCGTCCGCCGCGGCTGCGGCGATCGCATCGAAAAGTGTGCTGAGTGGGACGGAAACGGTGGCGATGAGGCGGAAAAGTTTGGAGCCGGAGAGAGCGCAGCGGAGGGGCAGCAGCGAAGAAAACCGAACAGAAGCGGGGGAAGCGGAAAATAGCAACGAATTTTGGGTGTGAAGCGACGACAGACATTTGACCAAACATTCATTTACAATAAAAGAATATATAATTATGAATGGACGAGAAGCAGTGACTAATTAATTAATGGGCAAATGCAAAGCAATTAATTAAATGACATTGACCGACAAAGGAGCACCGCTAATTGAGAGAGTGGTGGGATGACTCATCAGTTGGGGCAATGGACAATCACCGAAAGGACTCCCCCCGGGCCACGGCCCCACACCAAAATTATCAGGGCTATAAAAATAAACAATTTCATTTTTTAGGCGAATGCGACGGCAAAGAAATATTTGAGAAACTGATGGTGGGAAAAGGAATGAATAATTCACGCGGTGTGTGCTGTGTTTCCGAAAGCGCCGTGGGCGCATTTCCCCCATTTCCCCCGCCGCCCCCTCAAATCAATATAAAATAATAATAATACCAAAATGCGTTGTCATCCCCCCCCCCCGGGGGGTTGTGCTGTTTTGTGTTGGCCCTGTGCCTTCATTTCCTTCGCCTCCCTTAATCAATTCTTAAAAACTAAATTTATTTTTCTCTTTTTATGCATTTTAAAATTTCTATCACTTAATTAATGGCCCATTTCTCTATCGAAATAAATATTTTAACTTTATTTTAAAATATTTTGCCAATGTCCGCCGATCTTTACGAAGTGATCGGATGTCCGAAAGAGGCGACAGTGAGTGACCAGTGAAAAGAGCGAAGAAAAGTGACTTATTGGCATTTTTGACACAGAAAGAGCAAATTTTGGCTGAGTACCGACGGAAAGTGTTGGCATTGCATCCGGACAAAGTCAGCGGAGGGGCGACGGAACTGCGCAATTTGAGGGACGACGAAGCGAACAAACGATTCCAACAGCTGCAGGTGGGACAATTACCTAATTATTCCTTCGGAGGGGCGCCACGGCAAAAATTAACGATAATTAAACGGATTGAAACTTATCACCCTAAAGTTTGCAAAGGAAGTGCTGTCCGATGAAAAGAAGCGCAAACACTATGACCGATGGCTTTTGGTTGGCCAAGGGATGGCACTGGCCGATTGGATGGCAAATCAGGTGAGAACAAGCGCAAAAGATCGTTAAAATGGTGCTTTTCAGGACCGAATCCAACAGGTTGGTCAGAGCCTCGTCATTCTTCGTTTTCAATTTCCCATTCCTTTTTTGTCCTTAATTTACCATCCTTTTTTGTCCTTAATTCCTCGCCCTTTTTTCCTCCCAAATTGCCAATCCTTTCTGCCCATTTAATTTCAGACTTTCCATTGGGCACACAAAAATGATTCGACCAGGCAAATTCTCGCACCCAAAATGAGGGGCACAAATTGTGAGCGGAATTGCGCGACCGATGGACGGACATTTGCGCAAGACAAATGGAAACCGTACGAATCGACCGCGACGAAGGCATTCAGAAATTACCAAATTTAAAGAAAAAAGGCAACAAATTGAGGCAATTTTAACACGTGTTTTTGTAAATTTGAAATTGAAAAACTGATCACCCGTCTTTAAAATTGAGAATTATTAGAAAAAAAGGCAAATGATTGGGTTCAATTTATTTGTCGTCCATTTCGATGAGTGCGTATTTTGAGAAGCGAAAGTCGGACAAGAAAATCGGACGCAAGAAAAGTGAAGTCAATTTTGAAGAAAAGTGAAGAGAATGGTGGCGAGTCGAAGAATCGCTAAATTTAAATGGTGGAAAGGAATCAAATCAAATTAAAAAATAAATAAATAATAAGCGAATTAATTTTGGTTACCAAATATGTGCCAAAACTGCACAAAAGTGAAGTGCCTAAATTTACTTCCGTTCAGTGCCATTGTTTTATTTTATGACCTGAAATTCCGGTCCACCCAGCACAGCAACGACAAGATATTCCTGAACTGCTTGGAAAGGAAGGATGCCAAGGTAAGCTTGGTTGGTGTAGAAGAGGAACAGGTGGAACAGAGAGGGAATACGGCAGGAACAGAGAAAGGCCCGGAGGGGACGAAAGGCGGCGCAACGACGGACCAACGAAAGGACGCGGGGAAACACACGAAGGGCGAGCAGTTCGGAGAAGGAACGGCAGGGGGAGGAGGAGGAGGGGGAGGAGACGGAGCAGCACACGGGCCAAATCGAATCGACATTAAGCGAAAATGGGGCGGAGGAGGAGGAAACGCTTAAATGGGCAGATAATTTGGGGTGGGAAATTTGTTTAATATAATTTTAAAATAAGGATAATAAAATTAAAAAAATATATTAGGGTCTTTAGTTTTATGATTTTCTATTTAATTGGGCAATTACCGTCGCCATTCCAAAAACCGTTCACAGAATTCGCTGGTCGCTTCGGCTGAAAGGCCGGAGGAGAGAAACAGTGCCGCAAGGAACCAATCGTTGGCACTTTGCCCGTTTTGCTGCAGCAACCGAACAGTGCCGATTCGTTGGCGCACGGCGGCGCGAGTGCCGCGTACCAATGCCAATCCGTGGGCATAATCGGCCAAAATGGAAAGCCATTCACTGTGTGGGGGCTGTCAGAAAAGCAAAACAAATTGATTTAGCTTAATTGGGTGGCCAAATTGAAACCGATTTTTACTAATGGCCCACCGGTTTCATTGTCATTTTGTTTTGTTCGGGCATTGGCCAAAATTTCATCGCGAATTTTGCCAAAAGTTCAAAGGGTTGGCTTCTCATTCGCTGCTGCATTTTGCCACCGTCGCCAGCTGATGAAAACAGAATTTGGAGCAGTGCGTGTCGCGTCGCCACTGTGTCCTTTTCGGGAAGGACGGCGAACCAAAATTGGAAGTCCCTTTCCTCCAACTGCATGGATACGGTGCGCGTGTTGCGCCCGAGTACGGTAGTGGGTTCAAAATGGTTACGATCATTCTGCCATTTCCCTGCTGCTTCTACGGAGAGTGTCGGTAAGTGCCGAAAACAGTCAGCCATTTTTTGTTGGCCTTTTGCCTCTGTTGCTGGTGAACTTTCGTTGTCCCATTTCTGCGATTTGGCCAAATTTGAATGAGTAGCAATTGCCTTCCTTTCTCACCTCCTTCTCTTCCTCTCGCCTCTTCCTTCTGTTGTTTTTCTTCCTCTCTTTTCTCTCTGATTTTCCTTCCTTTTCCCTTTTTTCCTCACTTCCCCCATCTTCCTCTTCTTCTTCTTCTTCCTCCTCCTCATCCTTTCCTTCATCCCCATTTGTGCTTGTCCTCAGTTTTGCGTATATCGATTGGGGAATGTTGGCCAATGCCACATGCATTTGGCCAATTCTTTCAAATTTTAAAAAGCGTCGTTCGGACGGCGCCGCAACAAACGAATGGGAGAAGAACAGACAGAGCCTTCTGCTTAATTCGCTCATCAGCAAATTGCCGGACGAATCAGAGCAGTACTTGTGCAGAAACTGATTTTGCAAAATATTCAAATTAAGTTTTTTTTTCGTAAAATTCCATTCCTTCGATGTTTTGCCTCTCACCTCGACTAATCGGGCACCCAAATTGGGCACAAAGTGCCTGAGATCAGTGAGCATGTCAAAATTAGTGATCAGAAAGTCCATTTTGCCAACAAATTCGATCATTTTGTGTTCCGCCCCGCTGTCCTTAAGCCGCTCAAAAGAGACGAATTTATTCAGCAAATAATGGCCAAATTGGCCACAACGGAGCAGCTCAACGAGAAGTTCGGACTGTGTGACGAGGAAAAAGATGAAGTCGGGCAAAGGTTCGCTGTGGCAATTCGCCGGACGAAAATCATTCGGCACAGAAGGCAAAAAGTCCAAACGTTGAATTGAAGGGGACGAAGCAGAAGCAAGAGAAGAAGCCGAAGCATGGGAATAGTCGCTATCAGCAGTTGTGACTTGTGGCGATGTGTCATCCGTTGGGCGTCGGACGGACGCTAAGGAAATGGGCGCCGATTGGCGCGAATGACCGCCAATTGGGCGCAATTTGGCACCACAGTTTTGCACACTTTTCGGCTTCTGACCGAACTTTTCTTGCTGCAATTGGAGGCCAAGAAATTGGAGCAGTGCATTTGTTGTCGAATGCCTTTCACTTTCGCTCAGTTCAATGGCCGATGGAAAAGTTGCCCAACCGTTGGAGGGATTTGCAGGGGAAACGCCCCCCGCGCAAATGAGCGAATAATTTCTGAAATCGGGCGAGTTTTTTTAATATTTTTAAATGAATTTTTAATTTTAATTGATTACTATAAATACTATGAATACCTCATGGCAATTTTGCTTAACATTTTCCCCGTGTTTTTTCTCCATTGTTTCCATTGATAAGCTGATTGTGAGTGGTTAAGGTGGTCCATAAATGTTAAATAAGCGATTGCGACGATCAAACGGCGATGGTTTGGGTTTGAGTGGTCAAGCTTGGAAATGTTTGTGATCAGAAGTGTGTGGATTAGATCAGAAAATGCCGTACGAAGTTGATCAATTGGAAAATGCTCAAAAAGGGCATTTAGCACCTTAAATTGCCTAATAAAATTTTCTATTTTTTGGCGAATTTTAGTCAATTTCCGCCACCTGAATAGTGATTTCGTTTGAAAATGGGTTGTCATTATGGTGGAGGAATAGAGTGAGGTGATGCCGAAGGGACTGCTCCACCTTCGCGAGAAAAGCGGACACATCGCCGGCCGACGGAAGGGACGGAGGGGCGTGGAGAAGCACGTTCAGAAGCACTTTGAGGCACAAGTCGAACATTTGAGCAAATGAGGATGGTGAGGAAGGAGACGGCATTGGGACGACGAGCGAAGCACCGACGGAGGACGGCACGGCGAACAACGGCATTAGAAACAGGGGCAAGCTGGACAACATGCCAGCGCCACAATCGGACTGCAAATGTGAGAATGAAAAGGGGGGGGGGGTGGATGAGATGCCAGCGGAAGGCAATGGCACGGCAGGGCCATCGGCACCATGCACTGACCATTGTCGTCTTCAACAGTCCTTTGACCACAATTCGACGTGCCATCCCAAATCCCTTTTGTCTTGAGCCGGCAAACATTGGTAATGGGCCAAAGACGAGCGTGAGAAAGTGGAGGATGGCACGGCAGAAGGAGCGCTGAAGTTCAGCGTAATCGGGCACAATTTCGCGAAGAAAGCCGAGAACGGACGAATGTTGAAGACAGCGGAAGAGAAGGGACGCTTCGAAGGCCCAAAAAAGGGGCGAATGGCGCGGCTTTTCGTCGGTGCCGTCGCACCCGTTCTGCCGTGGTTTGCAATTAGCTTAATTAATTTTTTAATAACAAATTAAGCTCACTAATTTCTCTTTGCCGTGTTGGTCCAAAATTTCGTTGATTAATTCCAAAAATTTGGGCATCATTAGCGTGAGAATGGACCGCCGATGGAGCCACGGAAGAAGCCACAGCGCCTCGGGGTCGACCCGTGCCAACATCTCCAAAAATCCGCTGGGCGATGGGCCCCCGCCGCCGCCGGCACTTATTTCAACGGTTAACATTTCCACCAAATCGCGCACAATTTGGCAAATGTTGGGCTGCTCAAAATGTCGCCAAATTTGAGGACCATTAAAGAGAATCTGAAAGAAAAAAGCAATTAAAATTAAATAGAAATGCTAATAAACTTGTCGGAAGAAATCGGCGAACGATTTTTTATCGTTGGGGCCCAACGACGGACTTCGGATCACTCCGTGGACAACGCGGGACAAACAATTGGAACTTTTCAGCCAAAGCATTTCATTGGGACAATCTAATCTCGAAAAAGAGCAATTTCAAATCTAAAATGAATCAAAGAGATAAACTCACTCAAAATTCGTGCCAAAATGTGCATTGTTTCACTGAACAGCGAAGGGAGCGGAAGAACGGCGTGCAAATGGCCAAGGAAAATTTCGAAGGCTTTTGATTTTGAGAAGGAAACTGGCGAAACTGAGAACAAATTGCTAAATTAATAAAGCAAAAGATGAATAATGACTCTACCAAAATGAAGCTTCTGAATATTTGTTAATCTGAAAAAGGAATTCATTAAACGGTCATTAAGCAGCAACGACCGTATCCCTCTCACTCTTTGTCCCTCTATACGGTAATTAATTCTTTGTCCAGCAAATGGTGCCAAAAATGTGCTTACCGTACGCTCTGTTCCATCCCATCCGAGCAGATCAGCCAAACCTTAAGCAATTCCGATCATTCCAGTGCCTTATTCTCCCCATTTTCCGACAATGTTTTGCATTTCTTCGTCTGGCCATTCCTGCATGGAATGGTCCAAAGAGAAGGAGCTGAGCTCGACCACATCGTTGTGCTGCTGTCCCCCCTCGTCTTCCTCCTCATTTTCGCTGTCATATTCTTCGTATTCGTCCTCATCACTTTTTTGTCTTTCGCCGCCGGCGAAATCCGTCGGTGGAAGAAATTGGGGAGAAAATGGGCGAAATCCATTGGACTCATTCAAATGATTTTGCGGTGGGAAAATGCCGGAAGAAATGCCCTTAAAACGCCAACAATTTTCTTATCCATATCATTTTTATTTCTTTCCATTTATTCCTTTCATTTTGCCCACCTTTTTGCTCCTTCGGCTGTCCTTTTGCTGCTCAATTTTCCATAAATTTTGCACCAAATGTTTGCATTCTTCTAATGTTTCGGTACGAAATATTCTCAGGGCAGGTGAATGTTCGACCAATTGGTACGAAATGCGCTGAATTTCGTGTTGGACCATCAAAGGACTGCGATTTTGGTTTTTGTTGTTGGGGGGCGATTGAGTCGGAAATTGAGACGAACTTTCGCTATCATCGAAAAAATCGAATTCGGCCAGAAATTTTTTCTTTGAGTGGTACGGCTGACAATTAGAAATGTTAGCGGATGAACGGCGCCGAAACGATTTGTGGTCGTGGAGAGAATGTCTGAGCAAAGGGACTGCCACTGAAAAGAGAAAGTGCCGAAAGTACCGGACAATTTCGGCATCGATTTCGTGCCCAATTACGGCGATCAATCGCTGCTCCAACAATGCCAAAAGGGAAGGACTCGCCGACTCAGTGCGAACAAAATGCCCTAACAATTGGCGAAATAAATTGCCATCGTCCTCCATTTGCCGGATTACAAGGAGAAGAACAATGGCAGAAAATGGTCATAATCATCAAAATGCTTTTGTACATTCGACGACATGGCAACGCCGAAGGGCGAACGGAGGGAGGCCACTCGTTGCTATGCAATTGAAAACATCCAATGGAAAAAAATATTGCGAGAAAAATTTAATTTTTGAAATTTCATATTGGGCGATTTGGTACCGCCACACCCATCGCCCAACCATCAATTATTTTATTTGTATTTGTAATCAAAATTAAATGTCTTAATTTTAATTTAATTTAATTAGCGTGGTTTTCTTCTGATTGAATAAACACAACATTCATTCGCTTCGCTTCCTTTTGCTGTCCTTTTGCCCATTGTTTCTCTTTTCTTTCCCAACCGTCTTTTTTGTTTTTTCTTTCAATGATTTCGGCATTTTCAAAGTCGCTTTTTTGTCGTCTCAATGTCAAAACAACGAAATTAGGCCTTGACACAACAATTGCAAGAAAAAGGTGACGGATTTTGTAAAATAAGCAATTTATCCCACTTCTTTACACTGTAAAAATTAATTTTAGCTCGGGATGGTTCGGCAATGTTGAGATGGGACCGCCGGATGCGGTTTTTCATTCCTTTTTTGTTTTTTAAAAACCCATATTTAAGATTTTGGGCATTACCGAGGCATACAAAAGGGACACTAACCCCAAAAAAGTGAACCTTGGCGTTGGTGCCTACAGAGATGACCAGGTCGGCTGCAAGTATTTTATCCCGAAAATCATTTCAATATTTTCCTTCCCTTAGGGAAAGCCTTTTGTACTGCCGAGCGTAAGACAAGCCGAGCAAGAGATAATCGCAGCGAAAATGGACAAAGTCTGCTTTTCAATTGCAAATTGATTCTCTCCGTTCCTCCGTCCCAGGAATACGCCGGCATCGCCGGTTTGCCCGACTTCACCGCCAGTGCCATCGAATTGGCACTCGGCAAGGACAGCGAAGTGCTAAAGGCGAAGCGAAACGCGACTGTGCAGGCGGTGTCCGGCACGGGCGCGTTGCGGACGGGCGCCGAATTTTTGGTGGGCATTCATTTGTATTTGCAGGCATTTAATGGGATGAATTTAAATGGACTGGTTTAAAGTACTCCAGGGTCGCTGATCACGTAAATGACCTTTCATTACGAATCCAAAATTTAAAAAATACGACTTTAGCTTTGAATTAGCGTTCCGGTGCTCGTAAAGTGCCAAAAAGAAGGTCATATTCGTGATTAGTAATCCCGTAGACAAATAGTTATTAGTGCCATTGTTTAACTAATTGCGTAATAATACCAATTTCCCTCCCTCCCCAAAGTCCAAATGGTTCCCGCATCGCAAAGTCGTCTATCAACCGGCGCCCACTTGGGGCAACCACGTGCCCGTGTTCAAGTGCCCTTCCGTTCTTTCGCTGTTTTCCCAGTGCATTTGCCTCCCTCTTTAGATTTGCCGGTTTCGAACTTCAAAAATATCGCTACTACGAGCCCAACACTTGCGGTTTTGATGAGAATGGCTGTCTGGAGGACATTCTGAAAATACCCGAGCAGTCCATTATTTTGCTGCACGCGTGCGCCCACAACCCCACGGGGGTGGACCCGACAGTGAGTTTTTGGCATTTAAAAGACGGATAAATTAAAGGGACAAAAGCACACTGAGTTTGAGAAAGGATTGCAAATGGAATTAACTGATGACAGCTTTTACTCTTTTTAGCCCGAACAATGGATCAAAATTGCGGAGGCTTGCAAGCGTCGCAATTTGTACGTTTTCTTCGACATGGCCTACCAGGGATTTGCCACCGGAGACATCGACAGAGACGCACACGCGGTTCGCTATTTTGTGCAGTCCGGCCACAACATTTGCTTGGCGCAATCATTCGCCAAAAACATGGGACTTTATGGTGAGAGCGAGTGAAAATAAATAAATTTTCGACTTCACTTGAATTCCGAGTGCAAAACGAAAAACTAAACGTCGTCGGAAAAAAAGAGAAAATCAAGGAAAAAAACTTAGTTACCAAGCTTAATTCGAAAAAAATAAGGCGAACGCGTCGGTGCGTACACTGTGCTCTGCCACGACCAGGACGAGGCTGCCCGAGTGATGTCCCAACTCAAAATTCTAATCCGCCCGATGATTTCCAACCCACCCATTCATGGTGCGCGAATTGCGTCCAAAATTTTGTCCGACCCGAAATTGCGCCAGCAATGGTCAGTTGAAATGGCATCATTTGGGGGGGGGGGCGGGGAATGCCAAAATTTAATAACTTTTCGTCCAACACTTTTCAACTCTTTTAAAATGGAAATCATTCATGATCAGCAACTCAAAAACCCAGATTTATCATTCTATGCTTAACAAGTGTCCAATCCCAATTTGTTTTTGAGGCTGGGCGATGTGAAGGGCATGGCCGACCGAATCATCACAATGCGCTCCCAACTCCGCGATTTGTTGACCAAGGCCGGCTCCAAGCGCAATTGGGACCACATTGTCAACCAAATCGGCATGTTCTGTTTCACGGGAATCAGTCCGGAACAAGTCCGACATTACTTTATTCAATTCCCAATTTTCACTGATTCAGGTCGATCGACTCGCCAAAGAATTCAGCATTTATTTGACGAGGGACGGACGAATTTCAGTGGCCGGAATTTCGTCCAAAAACATTGACTATTTGGCGAATGCGCTGCACGAAGTGACGAAATAGGCGAGCAGTTTCAAATATGTCCCAAATGGCCCTCGGAAGTGCTTTAAAATTATGCGATCGAATGTAGAATAGAACACTTTCTACAGCAGGTGATAAGAACAACCCGTGACTCTGTCCACCTTTCATTTCTCTGTTTCATTTTGTAATATGAAATTTATAGTAAAGAATACATTTTAAAAAAGTTGTTGGATATTAGAGGAAAATCAAAAGCAAATGACTAAAAATTTATCGGATTCTCTGTTTGAATGCGAATAACACAATAAAACAGTTTAAAATTGAGGCTGAATAATTTCCTCGTCAGCGTTTGTATTCAAAACAAATGTTAAAGAAAGCACACACAGAGATCAAAAGGATAACATAAGTATCATCCACGGGGCGCGCCAAGTTTGGTGGACCCATTTGCGGATTTCTAAATTCGCCCAAAGTGAACCTTTCTGCCCATCTATTGTCTGTTTTTCAATCCTTTAGATTTTTTTTAGAGGGGGGGGGGGGGATCGAACGCACCCCTTGGACAATAATTAACAGATATAGAATCTTAATTTGTTGTGGCAAGAAACATAAAAACAATTGTAAAGAGGAAGGGGGGGGGGAAGGGAGAATGTTCCATAAAATGACCGGGCGGTGGGAGAAAAACGCCTCTGAATGATGAGGATGATTGGTTGAACATCTCGGATAGGATGATGATGGTTGATTACATAGCTGGACACTTCGAATCACATTGACTTGGATTGATCATTTAAGCTGACGCCACATTGAAGCCATAAGGCGGCGGGGGTTCAGAGGGCACCGAAAAACTCACTAAAAAGGGGATTTATTAGTTAATAACAGCATGTTAACCAAAATGTTCATTGTTTTTACATCTCTAAAAAAATATATGAAATTTTGCACCTTTCGACCTCTAATGACATAATTAATGCTTAATAGTGTTATAATTTGGGACTGCTGACCGTTTCCCTGTTGGTATTTCGCGCGCTCTTCCGTTTCCGCGTCCCTTTCGCGCTTTTTGTCGTAAAAATGCTTCAGAATGAACATGGCACAAACGCACAACAGCAAAAACAAAAATATTGTGCTGAAAAGGCGAAAAGTTGTGATTGGACAGATTTATTAGGGAATAATTTCCAATTTTAGACCCTCCAAGCCATTAATTAATTGTGTAATTAATTAATTCTGTGAGAGAGTTGAATGGGCATGCCTTTTTAAAATTTTATTTTTATAAATGCTCAAGTAAAACAATTTGTTCACATGGCGTATTTTGTAAGGATGAATATTGAAATTAGAAATCGGAAAATTATGTATTTTTAGATTAAAGGAAATAATTGGATTTTAAGATGAAGACCAATTTTAGATAATTCAACAGAAATAGAATTAAAGACATATCTGAATCGGATTCTACGCCAAAAGAAACTCGGATTAATCCCCATTTTGCAACCGAAAAAGTAATGTAATTCTCCGATCTCTAATTAAAATGATAATTTGATTTAATGGCAAGGGATGAAAAGAGAGTAAAATGAATCGGCGTACAGAACATTGAGAAATGCACCGGAGAAAGAGCGAATTTAAAAAAAAGGATTGGGGTCGAAAAGGAATGACCAAAACAGTGGCTATACGACGAATAAAAGTAACAAAAGCAGTGGAGGCAATGTCCAAGAGGCATACCCCATTCCGACCCCCGGACGCGAGTTCCAACCGCCGTAACCGCCGCTGGGACAGCATTCGTAGCCACAACATTGCTAAAGGAGGGGGGAGGGGTAATTAGCGGTCAATTAAGAAAAGGTATTGTTTGTCCGTGCCTCGTTGTAGTTGCACGACCAGACAATCTCTTTGGGCCGCGACTGTCCTCCCGGCAGAAACACGTTGCCAAACTGCGGGTCCGAGGGATCAACCGGCATTCGGCACATCGTCCGACCGGAAGACATTCCGCCTCCGGGGTAATATTGGGAACCCCAGTAGTAATTGCGACCGCCCCAGCTGAAAGACAGTGAGAATGAGCAGAATGGCAAGCAAACACTGCATTTATGGTGAACAATATGGTGAATGACTCACTGCATTGGCGAAGCAACCGAACGAATGATGGCTTTGCCCGCCTCGTAAGCGATAACTCCGGCGGCGGCACCGATTATCATATTTTTGAAGGTATTGCCGCGCGACTGTGAGCCGACGCCACTCCCTCGGGAAAAACTAAAAACAAAGACACTTAAAATTGGAAGCAAATTAATTAGTTAAATTCAACAATTAAAAGAATCTTTTAGAAAATTTAATGAGCACAAAAGAAAACAAAATAATCGCTTTGGATATGTATTTAAGGAAGAATCACGTTGGAAAACGACCAACAATTGGATTTTAAAAATTTAAAAAAAAAACATTTTTTGACCAAAAGGTGCACCTAATTGTGCTAATGCCATGCCAAGCCCTGGCCCGTCTTGCCTGGGCGTTCGGTATGCCGATCCTCCGTGTGTGCCTTTGCCAAATGTGTTGGAAAATCCGCCTCCGCCAGTCTGTCCATAATTCGGCTTCGGTGCCGTCCAACTACCGCCGGAAGCACCACCACTTCGACTGTTGCCACTGCCACCGAACAGCCCACCGCCACGGCTGGCCGAACTCGCGCGAGCCGCAGACCCACCCCTAAAAAACCAAAATAAAGAAGTGGATCAAATGTAAGGGTCAAATAGGTGCACCTGCCAAAGCCACCTCCTCCTCTAAACGGAAAAAGAGAGACAATTAGTGTTAAATTATGAATTAATGCCGAACCTTGCGCCTCCTCCCCCGCCACGCTTTCCAACAATTTCGACCGAACAGAGCAAAAGGAAAAGGAAAATCACTTTGTAATGTTCGTTTTGCATATTTGGGTAGAAAGAAAAGGATTTAATTTATTCGTCTCTATCAATTAAATAATGGAGGGATAGTTATTGTTAAAATTGTTTAATTTCCTCGCCAAATTAGGTATTACATATATCGCTGGCCGTTCTTGAAAACGACTAATAAACTAATAATAAGGCGATCAGCAGACGATAAAATCGATTAGTTATTTAAAAAAACAATGAAAGTGGAAACGATGAAAAGGAAAACAGCGAAGGTTGTGTAAAGGGCGAATTAAACAAACAAACAGCAAAGGGTAGATCAGGTCAAAACAACACTACAAAGGAGAGTGTTCAGGTGTTGTGGAATCCAAATGAAAATTTGAGGTGGTGAATGGGAAAACGGTGGAATCCCATTCCCGTCCCCCTTTTTCTATATTACCGTTTCTCATTCCGGAAATTTTTTTACTGGGTTTTGTTGAAAATTATGTATGTTAAAAATCAAAATTAACCTTTTTACATTTAAAAATAAATCTCAATCTTACTTTATTGGTGGTTTTCTTAAACTCGCGGACTCAAATCCGATTAATTTTCAACTTTTCGATTGAAATTCGCTAAAATGAATGTAGAATTATACAAAATTCAAAAAACCTCTCGCATTTACGCCTTTTAATATCAATTTAGATTAATTAATTAATTATTACCTTCAAAATGGACATGAGTGAATTGTGTGCAAAAGTTAATGCAATTTATAAGAAAGAAACGGACCACAAAGTGCAATCGGAAGGGTTCGTTTTTGGGCAAAACACTCAAATTAAATTCGGAAAAACAAAATGTTACCAATTCAGACTTCAGAAACTGCTTGAGGGGGTGCTCACCTCCGTGCCGTCGGACAATTTGAAGCAAATCACCGAGGCCGTGAGCAATTTGGTCGAGACTGGTCGCATTTTCCCTTTCTTTGTGTGCACTTTCCCTGCCATCCCTTTTCAGTGGTGAACAATGAGAGTACCTCCATGGTCGTGTCCCGTCAATTCATCGCCGACATCGCTTCCTATTTGAGTCAGCCCTCGCTGAACACCGCACTGATCAAAGGCATTGGCGAGGCCGTGCTCACTCAGCTTCATGTCTGTTTATTCCGTCACTTTGTCTCGATCAAATTGTTAAATGCATTAATTGTCCGCCTTAGGCACGTGCACTTGCCTACGAGGAGCAGAGCACGCAAATCCGCATGATTCTGGCCAATGCGCTTGAGCGTGACCGCCAATTTGACCAATCCGCGCGGACTCTTATGGGCATACCAATTGAAACTGGTCAAAGGTGGGATATAAACACGAAATTTCTTAGATTTTCATTTTGGTGTTTGATAAAACGACTTTTACTTTGATAAAACGACTTTTACTTTTATGTGTTTAGGGGCTATCGCCACGAATTCAAAATGGAGCTGTACTTGCGAATCACTGAACTGTTTTTGGAGGCCGACAATGTCGAGGAGGCGGACCGACACGTGAAAAGGGCCTCACTTTTGCAGCAGGACGTGAAGGAGGAGGCCCTGGTCATCAAATACAAGGTGTTTTTCTTGGAAGAACTCATTTTCCTTGTTTGTTTATTCATTTTTTGTAAATATTTTCATGACTTTCGTCTTTCAAATCCACCGAACAATTCCTTCCAAAATTATTTAAACTTCTTACCACTTTTCCCCCTTTTGTTTTGTGATGGTTCCAATTTTATGCCATTTCCAATTTCTGTTTTCCCAATTTAGGCACTTTACGCTCGCGTGTTGGACCGTCAGGGCAATTTCACGGAGGCGGCGCAGCGTTACCACGAGCTGTCGTTGAAGCCCGGACTGATTCCTTCGGAGAAGCGCCAAGTGCTGCAAAATGCGCTCACCTGCACTTTGCTCGCTGCGCCCGGTCCGTTTTTTTTTGGGCATGGCGAAACGGGTCAATGAAATGCTGACCTCTCCTAGAATTTTCAGTTTTTTTTTATAAGTTTCGCTTTTCCCTAAGGGACCCAACGCAATCGGTTGCTCAACACTTTGTTCAAGGACGAACGCTGTCAGCAGTTGGTCGGCCATTCCCTGCTGAAGAATATGTATTTGGAACGGCTCGTCAAAGGGCCCGAGGTGAGGAAAAAACGTGGGCTCAAGCGCCACGGAGGAAAATTTTAAACAAATTTCTAGCAATTTTTAGAAAAATCATCATAGAATTAATTTTGAAAAGCATTAGAAACCTCTTTAGTTTTTTTTTTTCGGAAATTTCTAAAATATGTTTTACTCTTTTTTTTTAAATGCGGCTGCGATGGGGTGCATCCCCTATTTGTGGCATCGGTTGCCATTACACGCCCATCTGAATTTGGCACTTTCAGCTGACTGAGTTCGAACTCTCTCTGTGCCCTCATCAGCGACTGCTCGACGCCGAGGGCGTTTCCATTTTGCAGCGTTCGGTGCTCGAACACAACATTTTGGCCGCCTCGCGACTGTACGCCAACATTTCATTCGACGGATTGGGACAACTTTTGGGCATTCCTGCGGCAAAAGTGATTTATAAAAATGGAACGCCAAACGGCCAACGAATGAAATAATTTAAGGCGGAGAAAGTGGCCACTCAAATGATTTCCGGGGAGAAAGTCCAAGGGGCGATTGACCAATTGGAGCGGACGGTTTCATTCGAAGGTAAAAAACTGCCGAAAAAGTGGCGAAAATGGCACTAGCAAATCTTTTGACTTTTTCATTCATATATTTTGCCTTAAAGTTTTATTGAAAATGGCCATTTAACCTAACAAATTATTATGCATTCTTTTCAAGTGCCCGATTCGTCCAACGGTGGCGCCGATTCGCAAATTGCTTCTATCTGTGAGTTGGTTGCTTCGATCAACGAGAAATTGGCTACTCGCTTCTCGGAGTGGCACACCGAGCGATTCAACGCGTACAAAAGAGCACACCAACAGCCCAATGATCTCATGCAATAGTGTTTATTACGATGCAATTTGTTTTATTCGGCTTATACAATAAAAAGACCGATTTATTTTTTCAAATTCTTGTGGATTTATTTGTTTGCTTAGAATAGTACCAATGTTAGTTCAGTTTTTGGTTTAACTGTTTTTCCTACTATTTACAGCATGTAGAAGAAGCCAGGAAAAATATGTATTTACATAAAATTGGCAGCCCTACTAATAACAAAAGTAAATTGGAAAAAAGGTTATTATAATGGATGGTAGGGACGAACAAGCAGTTGGGAATGGCATTGGCACAACGATAGAAATCGGCGGCGCCTATCGCCACCGCCGGACCACCTTTTTTGAAGTGTTTTAACCTTAAAAAATTTGGTCCGGCGGTGTCGACAGACACCGCCGGCGGAATTTGGTTGGTTTTCCTGATTTGTGAACAGATTTTGACCAAAAATAAATAAAAATGCCAGATAAATATGCTAAAATATTTACGAAATTGATAAAAAATTTAAATATTTTATTTGTATTAGGCCCAAATATACAGTCATGGTCATATCTTTAGCACCACTTAAAATTTCGTATCAAATTTGTTTAAAATTGATTATAAAATCTCTATTTGATTATATTGTGTATATATGTTATACATTTCTTGTAGAATTTTCTGTGGGCTTTCTAATGATACCAATCATTAACCCTTTCATAATTGCTATTATTGGTTACAAACCATTTTACCAACTGCACACCCTTTTTTGGGGTGGTCATATCTTTAGCACCACTTTTTGAACCTCGAATTTGAGAGCACATAAAAATCTGAAATAATTCATGCTAATACGACTTTTGATGCTGATCAAAAAAGTCTTTTACACCAACTTGATCAGATCACTCCTTCATGGTGATCTGGACACCCCAAAATACACTGAAAATCGGGGAAAATTTTCAAAAAAAATTCCTAGGGGGTTGGGAAAATTTTGTTGGAAATTTTGAGTAGGCGCATTGTAAAGAGCACAAAATTTACTACTGATTTGCCTTTTGAATGGTGGATCTACGAATTATAGCCGCTGAGGTATGGGCACTTTCATTTCGATGTCTTCAAAAAGTACTGTATTTCTTAAGAAAATAGTGCATTTACAGTAAAAATGATCAACATCAAAATTGAAGTGCCTATACCTCAGCGAGTATAAGCTGTAGTGACTTCAGATCTTTTGCAAATCAGTAGTAAATTTTGTGCTCTTTACAATGCGCCTACTCAAAATTTCCAACAAAATTTTCCCAACCCCCTAGGAATTTTTTTCGAAAATTTCCCCGATTTTCAGTGTATTTTGGGGTGTCCAGATCACCATGAAGGAGTGATCTGATCAAGTTGGTGTAAAAGACTTTTTTGATCAGCATCAAAAGTCGTATTAGCATGAATTATTTCAGATTTTTATGTGCTCTCAAATTCGAGGTTCAAAAAGTGGTGCTAAAGATATGACCACCCCAAAAAAGGGTGTGCAGTTGGTAAAATGGTTTGTAACCAATAATAGCAATTATGAAAGGGTTAATGATTGGTATCATTAGAAAGCCCACAGAAAATTCTACAAGAAATGTATAATATATATATACAATATAATCAAATAGAGATTTTATAATCAATTTTAAACAAATTTGATACGAAATTTTAAGTGGTGCTAAAGATATGACCATGACTGTATATTGTTTACGGTCGGGGTCGTTTTCGCGCGGTTGCATATACCTATGTAAAAGAAATACGTGTATTAGAGAAAATTCTTTTTTTTTTTTACTAATTTTTTTTACTTGCATCTTGTTTTTCGGATATTTAATATGTTCGCTATCTCTATTTTGAGAAAAAGGTTTTAAAAAAACGTTTTCCGAATTTCGACTTATGTATCTGGGATGGCATTCCGAGGCCCAAAAATTTTTCGGAAATCGGAATTCCGACCCCAAAAACGTCGGAAACCGGAAGTCGGAAATCGGAAAATTTTCAAAAAAATTTTTTGGGGCTAATTAATTTATGCCGCTGATCAAATAAATTAGTTCCAGACCCTGCTGATCAGAATCTGAAATCAGGTTTCAATTAGGGCATCGCTATGGCCGCAGAATCCCTGCGTATCTGGGATTCTGAACCAGGCTGAGGGAGATCAGGTTCGAATCCCGCTGATTATTTTGGATATTTTTAAACTTATTAGACTATTATTAAGCTAGTTTATGAATTTTTCGAAAATTCAAGCCATTTTTCAGAAATTTTTGTCAATATTTTCGTGTTTTTTGTCCATATTTCAGTGTTTTTGTCCGTATTTCGTCCATGTTTTGCGATTTTTGCTATATTATAATCCATTTTTTGAATTTTTTGTCCATATAAATCCGGTCCCAAATTATAATGCTAAAAACGCACTGGCGCGAAAACGACCCCCGCGCGAAAACGGTTCGCGCGAAAAAGTCCTGGCGCGAAAACGGCGGCGCGAAAACGTCCTGGCCCGTATTGTTTAATGTATTTATTAAAACGAATATTTTAGTTAAAATGTTTTTCGTGCATTTCGCATCAAAATAAAAATGAACAGAAAAATAAATAAGCCCTATTAATTAATTAATTGTCCAATTAAATTTCGAAATTCGCCGTGATTATTCTTTAGTTTATTGCTTGCTTTATATGCTTGTTATGGCCACCAAAATGAGCAGCGCAATGATTGCGTCAAAATGGGCAAATTCCGTCCACCCAAATGCCATTCCCTTGCGGCGCATAAATTTGGCATGGCCCCCCGGGGGAAGGCGGACGAGTCGTTCCACCGCAAAAGCGCCTTCCTCAATCGCGGGCACCGGGCGGTCCATGAACAGCGCCAAGACTTTCTTGGCACGTGCCATCGTTTCCGGCTTCGAGACGACCTTTTTTAAACAATAATTATCAACCATTTTGATTAATTGATACCCAATTAAGTAATCATTTCCAAGCCCAAATAAAAAAGAACTCGGCTAAAAAAAATATTTTATATAATTAAAAAAATATATTAAAAAACAAACGTTTAAAAAAATTTTCTTTTCAAATTTTTTAATAATTTTCTTTTAAAATTAAATCTCTTAAGTGACTTTGTGTTCTCTATACCATCTGTTCATATGCCGGCATAAAGTGCAGAAATCATATCATAATTAAATCATAAATATGTGGCAATTTGAATTGAAAAAGACCAAAATTGATAGGCCATACGCATTTATATGAATATTATTATCATATGTGGCCATAATATGTAAGATATTATATGATGTCATATCTCAATTAAACGTACATATGTAAATGACGTGTCATATCTGCTGGGATATGATCCAAATTGAAATAAGCCTCCCAAATAAAATGGCCATGAAATTTGTTTTTCATTTCAGAGACTTCTTTAAGCTTTACCTTATTTAACAGATTGACTTTGGTAAACTGACCAAGTTTCAACTCGCTCATTTAAATTAGAAGCCATTTCGATTGACATTTAATAATTATTATTCTTTCAAAAATTAAATCTTTGCCTATTTATGTCCTTATTTTTAAATATTAAATCCCGAGTTCTGTTTGTTTTTGTTGTTTGTTTTTTACTTGGCTTATCGTTTTGAGCAGACGCACGTCGTCAACATTGAATTTGTTAATTACTGGTGCGATGTTCAATTTGAGCAGCAAATGCGCAGTGTGTGACTAAATTTGTGTTCGTTTGTGCAAATGGCACCCTTTTTGACTTGTTCCGCATAGACCGGCATCACAATGAGCGGAACGCCGGCACAGATTCCCTCGCGAACGCTAATTAAACGACAATTAATACAGTAATTTGAGTAAATTACTGTCGAAGGAATTCGGCACCTTTTGTTGCCCCCGTGGGTGACAAAGGCACGAACATTGGGATGGGCGAGGATTTCAAGTTGAGGAGCCCATTTGAGCACAAGCACAGAGTTGGTCAGGCTGAAGGCACGGGATTGGATTTCGAAACAAAAGGGGAAAGAGAAAGACGGAATTCGGGGAATGGCATTTTTAATCGAACAATTTTCAAATTGGTCCGCTGATCAACTTTCGATAAGTATTGGTTTTTCCATCTAAACCCTTTAAGCCGTTCTCCCTTTTCTAAGCTCACTCTTCCGGCAGTTTGCATTCGTTGCACACAAAAATGAAACGATATTGGGGCAGTTTTCGAAAAACGGTGATAAAATCGTCCAAAAATTTCCGTGGCGCAAATTTCCAATCGATGTGAGAACCGAAGGCGATATAAATTGTGCTTAAAAATAAAATATAAATAAATTAAATGGATTTATTTTAATATCTTTTGAGCTTGGGTCTTCCAAAAACTTTTTGATTTTGGCGGAAAGGGCGGAAGAATCTTTTGGCGTTTTGCAATGGGCGCCGACTCCGAAAATGTCAGCAGCAGCTGAACCAACGGATACAATTTAATTATGTATTTGTACAAAAAGCATAAGCAAATAATTAATGCTTTGAAAATTAATCAAATTATTTTCTTTTATGATTTAAATTAATTTTGCTAATTGATTATCCTCTAATAATTATCATTAATTTTCAATTTTTCTCCCCCTCACTTGCCACCGGCAACCCGAGCCTGTCGATGCTGTCGTGCAAGAACAATTGGCTACGCGAATAAAATTCGGTGAAGCTGAAATTCGGCACTCCGAATTTGGCAATGTTTGGCATCAAAAAGTGAAGGGCTGAAAGGTGGCAAATTAAATTGAAAAAGAAGGCATTCCTTTTTAATACCAAAAATATTGACCGCAACAGCTTCTTGGATTATGTCCCAAAGGGCGTAAATTCGGTGGACAAAACGGTCGGGCGAAAAAACGTCGTTGGAATCGGTCGGATACAGCGGACAGAGTGTGGGCCGACCGACCCAAAATTGGCCTATTTAAACAACGGAAATTGCACTAATTACAACGGAAATTGCACTAATTACAACAGAAAATGCATTATTGTACGAGTGATTGACTCACTGAATTACCGAATTTTCTCTGTTCCTATTTCCTGCTTAATTTAATTAGATTTAATTTTTGTTTCATTTTATCCCACTCCTTAATTATTTGTTTAAAATAATTATTTATTTCCAAATAATTCCTTTTATTTACAATTAAATTGTTTTTTAAATTTTATTTTCATTTTTGCCATTCTCCCCGTTGCCCCTCTCTTTTCCCACTCGTTGCTCTGATGGAATTGTGCGAATTGAGCCCGCTCTGTGCCGTTGCATATGCCACAATGTGCGGCTCTTTGCGCCCATTCGGCGCCAAATGCCACCGGCGATGGTTTAAAGTGGCGAAGGCGAAACCGAAGGACCAGAAAAGGTCGTCCAGCACAATGACATCCCAATTGGTGTCGAACAGCTGAACAATCTGAAAAAGGGACAATTGTTGAAAAATAAATTAAAAATAAATTAAATTTGATTTAATTTAATTTAATTCGAAATTCGTTTAAAAGGGACCAATTAATCAATTAACAGACGTATTTAATGTACCATTTAATTAATAATTATTAATAATGATTATTTATTAATGCTTTAGTGCTTGCTTTTTGGCTGTGATTTTGCATCAAAATTCCGAGTTCCTTGTCACACGTCCCAAAATAAAGGGCCAAATCAGTGGCGGAAAGACGGCGTGACCAAATGTCATTGGCAAAATTACGTTTAGACTGAACAAAAAACATTTTTATTATTATTTTATTATTTTTTGCATTTTAAATAAATTGTAAATTTGAATTCTTTTAATTTTAATTTTTAATTGCCATTAACTGTTTCATCGTTATGGTGTTTGGGCAAAAGCGCCCGAAAGTGATGGATTTCAGGGCTATGGTCCTGCTCATAAACGGTGTCCAAAACGGACACATTATTGCCCCGACTCGCCAGCCTAAACAAAACACACACCCAATTTAAATTCAATTAATATTAATTAATTAATTTGCTAGTTAATTGATTCCATCCTATAAATCCTCTCCAATTTTGTAAAATATTTGTACTTTTGCATCAATGGAAACACCGATTGGAAATGGCTTCCCGTGTCATGGAAAAAGGTGAACAGAATGTTTGTACATCGGCACTTGTCAATTGAAACAAAAAGCACAACAAAAATGGCAAAAACTGATGTTTTAAGTTTTGCCAATGCCATTTTATTGGCCACTTTAATAAAATAAAAGTAATTTAATTAATATTTTTTATCTTTTGGCCATTCACTTCGAATGCGAATGAATGAAAGTGAGGAACAAACAAAATAAAGCGGCAAATCAGCGACAGCTTATCGGAAATAATTGGGAAGAAAAAGATAAAACAAATTAATGAATTGGTCATTGTGAACAAATAAAATTAATAATAATTATATCATTTCGAGAAAAAAAGCAATTATTTTGTGAAAATGGAAAATGAATGAGCGAATTTTGTCGCGTTATCGTACAATAATTCGTTTACCGTATATTTAAATAAAATGAATTTGAACGAGGTTTTAATAGCTGACAAGATTTACAAATGTGAATAAAAAAGCATTGTTGATTTGCTTCCCATTGGCTCTTAATTATGACATTTTGCAATTAATTTGATAAAACAATTAGCCCGCGTGAGTTTCGCTTTTCAAATGTTCCGCTGGTGCTGCTGCGTTCTGTTCTGCTGCAGTTGGTTCTGCTGCTGCTCCTCAATCTGTTCCATGTACTGTCTGAGTGCCAATCCGCCCACAATTTCCGTTGTCCGCGACGGCGCCGCTCCGCCGCCGCGTGCCGTCGTCCGCACTGCCGCCGCGCCGCGTCCGGTGCCTTTCACGCGCCGTCCGCCCCATCCGTTGCCCTCGCGGCCGACCGCGCAATGGTCGCAGCCCTTCAGAAACTCGCGCACAATTTCTTTGCTGACATTGGCGAAGCGTTTGCGCGCCTCGACATACATCGCTTTTCGACTGCCCCCGTGTCCATGGTCAGTGTGGAATTTGGACAACACATCGAACATGTCCTCCAAGCAGACGAACACCCTGCAAAAAGAGAATTTGCATTGGCAAAATCCAACGGGGCAGGGAAGGGCACTTAAGTCAGGGTATTACTCTTTAATTACTCAATTGTCCCAAAAGTTAATGACCAGTGAAATAATGAGAGCAATTAGAGAGAGTAGTAGTTACCCTTTGAAATTAATAAATGCCAAAAAGTGCGTTGTGCCGTTCTCACCTGCCAGACTCGCGATGTGTCAACATAATCTGTTCGCTGCCCTTTTCAATTGTCACGGCGTACTTTTCGCGAATGCGAAGGTCCGTCAGCAACAGCTGATTCAGCTCAATGTTTTCGGTGGCTTTCAACCGTTGCAAATTGAACTCCAACATCCTTCGGCACAGCATGTTCCGCCTTCGGCATTTGTTTCGGTAGCGTTCAGTGATCGCTTTCTCAAAATTTTGGCGCCATTGTGCCACTTTTGGGTCGTCGTCGTGATGCTTAAGCAAAGATTGATGAAATTGGCATTGGCTTTTGCTATTCGCCCTCAATTCGTCCACCACCAATTTTACCTTGCGCTCCTCCAGTCTGTTCAGTTTCTCGAACAAATCGTCGTTCCCGAATTCCTTCTCGTCCACATCAAACACCTCCACGTCCGACTCCTCGTCCGACTCCGAAATGTCCGTCGTTGCTCCGCGTGGGTTCGGCGATGGCTCTTTTACCGCTGCAATTGTTTTCTTCGCTGTCGTCGGAGTTCGTTGCTTTGTCGGTTTTGGGAACTGGTTGGTAGAATTGCCCGAGGGCACGGCACCAATCGTCGGCTGTGCCTGTGGCTGTGGTGGCCCAATGGTGCTGCCGCCATTGGCATTCGCCGTAGAAAGTGCGGTCATCAAAATGAGGTCGGCTTCAGTGCCGCCTCCGGCACATCTCGCAATGATCGCCGCCTTTCGGCGCCGGTTGATTTTGGTGACGATATTGCTCTTCACACTTTGCCGAATTTGCTGCTTCTGCTGCTGCTGCTGTTGTTGCTGTTGCTGCTGCTGCTGTCTCTGCTGTTGCAGTTGTTGCTGTTGCATTTGGTGGCGCTGTCTCTGCTGCTGCCACAAATGGTGCGGCACCAAAATGCCCCCCGGCGGCACGGCCATTTCCAGCGCCAATTGGGCGTGTGCCGAATTGTTTCGCGGAACTGTTAAAGAAGCGTCCCGGGCGAACCGTTCGCGCGCAATCGCCTCGTTCAGCCCAGTGGACCAAATTGAGCAGGTTGGCCCAGCCATTTCGCTTTGCTTAAGCCATTGGTGGGCCGAGGAAAGAGCTTCCAATTGGCCGTTTTCATAGTAAAAAGGGATTATGTCCATTGGGTTGGCAATGTGGCAGCACAAAATTGGACAGTATTATGCAATTTGATGGTTGGGAGGGATCGGTTGGGTTGGCTTTACGAAAAATTGACAAATTTCCCTTCGGCGCTTGGTATTTGAAGGGAGGCAAAGCCGAGGGAGGGGGCGGGCAAAGCCTTCCCTTCGTCGATTTGCTTCGTCATATGATCGCGATTGGATGTGCTGCTGCTAAGGCAAGTGCCAAGTGTTTTGCTGGCAGATTTGGGGCCCTTTCTGTTGTTGGCATATTCCAATTGGCCTTTTTTTTTGGGTTCTTCTTCACAAATCCATCGGTTGGATATGGCTGGCTGCTGCCAGCCACTGCTGATTTGCCCTCCCCCGCTGCCATTTGTATATCCAATTTTAAGTCAGTTGGCCAATTTGGGCGGCTGAAGATGAAGCAGCCCAAGAAGGCAATGAAATGGACAAGGCATCACCAATTGGCAGTGAATGAATACAAAATACGAATCTGATCAATATTTGATGACACGTCCAATTGGGCCGGGCTTTTGGGCGGAGAGGGGGGGGGGGGGGGGGGGGGGGAGATTGCCTTACAATGAATCCCCCCCCCCTTTTTGCTTTACAATGCCCTCTCTTACGATGCCACCTCCCCCCCCCCCCCTCCGTTGGCACTGTCTTTGCCACGAATGGCAAAATTACGATTGACAGTAGAACGAAAATATGCCAAGCGATGAAGCAGTGAAATGGATTAAAAACAGATGAATGGATGAAGTCATTAACATTGGCAAAAAATTGAAAGCAAATTTCTGCTTGTATGTAAAGTAAAGCAGCATAAAATTGTGCAGGCCAAGGCCAATCAAAGGATGCCAATTTTAGCATTTTGGTGGCGAAATGCCATCATTTGCCAACTGTCCAATAAATCATTCTCCCCTCGATTCGTTTTTCTGCACATTTGTATATTTTCTGTGTTGGATAAGCACATGCCCTTTTCTGTTAATGCAATTTTCTCTTTTTTTTCTGTTAAAGTGCATTTTTTATTACGTTTTATTATTTTCAATTTTTCTAATTTAAAATTCTCAAATTGTCATTATTTATATGAAACACCGAAAATGGCAAAAGAAGTGAACGGAAATGAGTTGGTTTCGGAATTTCGGTCATTCGTTCGGCATAATGCAAAACCTAATTAAAATTATATGTTAATCAAAATTTAGTTTAATTAATTATATTTTATTCTATGCCATATAAATTGGGTGTTGTATAATAACAGGGCTGCCATTCGTTCTTGAATGGCAAGGACGTCCTTGAAATTGGGTCCTCTCACTTGAAAATATCCTTGAATTCAAGATGTCCTTGAAAATGAACACTCGAAAAACATTCAAATTTTTTTTTTTTTGAAATTTTATACCAAGCCTTTTATATTTAATACAAAATCTGTTACTAATCGCACCAAAAAAGACCTGTAGTTTTTATGCGTCTTTGGATTTCACAAATTTCTCCCGTCAAATCCTTCGAAATCAGTACACTCGTCCCAGGAAAGCGAATTTTACCAATGCCAGCCCTGTTTAATCTGTTACAGATGCCAAAACATTTTATTTAATAGCAATTAATTAAAAAGCAATTTCTGAACTTTGGCAGATTATTCCCAATCTGTTCTCGAGTTTTTTTATATTACCAGTTTGTCCACTTAAGTTTAACTATTTGGGAGGCATTAATTAATAAAACCCAAAATATTTTTAATTGCTTAAACGAATGCTTTGGTCTCATTTGGCGAAGTTATGCCTTCCGAACACCTTTCAGACCATGTCTTACCAACAATTTCTGATCACTCGCAGACTTTTTGGAGCAACTCTGAACACACCATGAGATTTCCAATAGCCCTAACAATATATACACAATTGGGTTTTTTCATCAGTTTGCTGATGAATCTCGGATAACGAAATTTCAAAAATGGTTTTTAAAATATTGAAACTTTTCTGTTTCGAACTGAGTATTTAATTTAGCAGTGAATCGAATATACCATTGTAATAATTTTAAAAAAATGGAAGAACATTAATGTTAAAAAAAGGAAAATTTACCACAAAATATAAAATTAATTATTTGCGAATGTTATACATACATAAGATTAAATTAAGTGTGAATATACCAAATAAATGGTTAATGTGATAATATTACACAATTTGGCAGTTGGACACACAAAAAAAAGGAAAAAAATGAGATTTGTAAAATAAAAAATGTTAAAATTTATTTCCAAAGATTGGGCAATTAATTAATTTGTTTTTTAAGTCAGTGCAAATGTTGGTCAAAAATATTGCGCCAATTTTTGAAAATTCAAAATTTTCAAATTAATTTTGTTAGTGTTTTGTGCATGTGTTGTTTAATTTATCCAATTGTGCCTTCTTTCGCTCTGCCTTTCGGTGCCAAAGTTCGTTTATTCGCTAATTGCTCCCCGGTGAGTCCGCCCTTAGGGTGGACGACGCCGTTTCGTTGGTGTGCCGACTGCGTGCGCCCGCTTTCGCACTGCCCGGCGCGACAACGTCGTCACTTTCGGGTTGAGCCTAATTTGTAAGCACACGCATTAAAATTAATTTAAATTCAATATTTAAATATAATTGTAAATAATTCTGACTGACGAGGGGCGCCTGCGGCAACAGAACGTAACCGCCGGTGGGCGCCGAAGAAGCGGCGGAAAAGCGGGACGAACGGGGGAGGCCGTGGTGAGAGGTGACGCGGTGGTGCACCCCGCCACTGCTGACTGAGCCCTTCATCAGTTCGTAGCGCATCGGAGAACGGAAAGCCAAACAGAAGCGCTGAAAAACGAAATTCAAAAAATATAATTGAAAATGGGAAACACCCGGCAAAGCGAACGCGGACCGCCGCGGGCGCAGGCGCGGAAAATGGCCAAAAGGGCGCAGAAGGGAATGGGAAGAAGCGGAAAAAGCGCAATGGCAATGCCGCACCATTCGGACCATTCCCAAGAGCGCAATTGGGGCGAATATTTGGCGAAGGAATAGCCGAGAACGTTGAGGACGGAAATTGCCTTGGGGAAAATTCAAAATTGGGGAAAAATGGTGGGAAATGTGTACAATTGGGACGAAGCAAAGGCAGTAGGAGAGAGAGAGCAGCAAATAGCCGACACACCACCAGAAGACGGAGCTGAGCATCGTCCGCAAATCCATGGCCAACGAATGGGCGCAGTACACCCAACCGACGGCGAACAGTTCAAATGCCAAAATGGCCAACACAGTGACGTAATTGAGGAAGCCGCTGACCAATTCGTAGCCGAAGGCACCGGCCTAAAAAACACTTAAAAAATTAAAATTAAAACTGAGGAAAGGGACCTGAGTAGCGAAAAAGAGAGAGGAAGAAGCGCAGAAAAGGCACAGGAAAAGTGCGAGGGAAAAGCGAGGACAACACTAATTGGGGACAGCAACAAATGAGAGGCATTTGGCCAGAAATGGAATAAATCCATTTAAAACCAACCCGAGACCATTTCTCGCCGAGGGCATCTTCCAAAGTGGCGAGAATGGAAAGTGCGAGAAGATACTGTAAGGGGGGAGGGTGAAACGGTAATACAGTAAGACAAAAGCGGGAAAAAGAGAAAAAGACGAACAAAAACATTGAGAAGAACGAAGGCGCAGAGAAACAAAAAGAGGCCGGAGAGAATCTTGGCATGAGGCAGAAAGCCAAGGAAGACGAGCAACTGGTAAAACTGATTCTCACCTGAACGAAAAATAATTGCCAATTTTAAATGCCAAACACCGTAACCGAAAGAGAGGAAAAGGGATACTGTAATGAAAACGATCACAGACCCTGGTCAATCAGTTGGTCGGGACTGAGTCCGCTTTTGGCACTGACATGGCCGACGAGCGCAACAACGGTGGCCACTTGGAGGACACTGATCAGCGCGTGGGTAAACACCAAAACGAAGGAGTCTCTGCACATTTTAAGGGTTATTCTCGAGATTTAGATGCATTTTTAAGTGAAGGCACTCACTTCACCAAATTGTTGGACCGTTTGTTGTACGATCCGACGGTGATCAAAGCGCCGAAGCCGACACCACTGGCCAAAATGGCCTGCTCAACGGCCGTTTTCCAAACCTTAGCTTGGCGAAAGTAATGCATTTGCCCCGACATTTTGCTTATTTCGCCCTTTGCCCTCCCACCAAATAATCCTTCAATTTGTGCCAATCCAACGAATCCACAAAAAATTCTTGGAATATTTCAACGGCGCCCGAGGCGAACATCGCGCGACCGCAAAGGGCCAAAAGCAAAGCGAGCGGAACGATGAAAGAGAACTGCCAATTTGGCCAATAAATTAAAGCGAAAAGAAGCGAAAAGAGAGAAAGGACGGACCACAATCACTTTGCCAAGCCAACGGACGCCGAAACAAATGGCACAAAAAACCAAAATCCAAATAAGGCATTGGGCGACGAGAAAATGCCAATTAAAATTGCCAACGTCGACGACACTGTCACTTTTGTGATCCAAAAGGCTAAAACCAATGTAAAAAAAATTTTCTTCAGTATTTTTGTATAATGTTCACAAAAAATAATTCGAATTTGTCCGATTTCCCTTTACTTTTGAAATTTGCTCATCGCCGACTCCTCGTGAAACGTGGCCAATCTTTGGACAGTGCCAACGATGGCCGAAGGTGCCGTTCTGACTGATCACCGACATCGATTCTCTGCAGGGCCCAAATTGAATCTCGGGAAAGTTTTTGCAATGGAGCCAAGGCAGGCCTAAATTTTAGTAAGGCCGGGACTGATTAGGACGGTGGGACTGAATCAGTCCGGCCACACTTTACCGGGTCTGTCGTCGGTTAATGTCCAAAAGAGAGCATAAATGAAAATGATAAGTCGGGCCAAAAAGTGCGTCATCGTCGCCTTAAACAGTCCAAATTGATGAAAATGATTAAAATCGGCACTGACCAAAACGAAAAGGGAAAACAAAATTTGGGAGATTCCGACACCTAAATTAAATAAAATAAATGTAAAAATATTTTAAATTAATGCCTTTGAAGACGGGGCAAATGTTGTAAAATGCCTGGACAGGCCCCCGCCCGGTCAGTTGACCAAGGCAAATTTCGAGTGCAACAATTGGCAAAACGACCAAAACGAGTGCGGCGCCATAAGCGACCAAAAAGGCGGCTAAATTAAAAAGAATTTCACTTATAATTTTTCATTTTTTTTTACGTCCGCCGTTGTCGAGGATAAGCCTGGGAAGGTTCAGAAAATTGGTGGTGGCGAAGAGATAGGCAAAAGCGGCAAACATAAACTCGGACTTGGCGGACCAAATGTCCCGCCATTCCTCGACGATCAGAGAAGAAACCTATGAAAAATAAGAGGAGGCATTGATCGGAAGAAATGGACAAAACAAAAAACAAAGGAAAAACTAATCAAACAACGCCAAAGAGAGGGGAGAGAATGCCAAAACAAACAGAAAGTGCCATCGAATTAATTAATTATTTAATTGACCATTTGCTAATTTATTATTGCATTAATTTACGAATTCCTCCAATTAAATCACCTTCATGTTGGACAAACTTCTGTCCTCAAACCACATCTTTTCAGCAGATATGTCTCATTAGCAGCAGCAGAAGCAGTGTTGAAGGTTTTGCACATTAAATTGAGGAGGAAATGAAAAGCGGCGGAATGGCCGTTGGATTGGGATTACAGTAATGAAACTGCAGCGGAGTGAGTACGGTAATGTTACTGTAAAAGCAAAAATTTCACAATAATTCTTCGTTTGTGTTCAATACATATTAATGTTTTGTTGCACACTTTTCTTTGGCATTTGCTCATTCACTCCCTTTTTTTCGTTTGTTTTATTCCGAATTTAAAATGGGCGAAGGAATGGCAAAGTGTCGGGGCAATTGCAACAACACATTTTACAACAATATTATTGCATTTTACAAACATTTTAATGGAAATTGGCAATATTTTCTTTCTTTTGGAAAGGGACAAACAAAAAAAGGGAGGCGACCGACCGATTCATTATTTGGGGACCAATTCAATGAATGGGTAAATGGGGGGGGGGGGTGAATCGAATTAAGATTAACATGTCCCCCGAGGGCAGCGCGGGAAGGCGGGGAAATTGGCAGGAAAAGGGAAGAAATTGCGACGGAAAATGAAAAAAGGAAAGGAGGAGACGCACAAGGGGGAGGAAGAAAAAGGTTTTGTTATTTTGGATGACGGAGAAGGGCATTATTCATTGGCACGGCATTTTAGTGACATAAGAAACAAAAAAAGGAAGTGAGTGACAATGCCAACTTTGAAGAAGATGAGTCCAAATTTAATTAATGAGTGGTCAGTGGAGAGAGAAAATGGCAAGAAGTGAGGAAGAGAGAGATAAAGGGGGTGGGGAAATAGTGCGGAGAAGTGGAGGACAGACAGAGGAGAGAATGGGAAAGAAAAGGTGGGGAGGGGGAGAAATAGTATGGGGATATGAGAGACGAAAGGGGGACAGAGAAAAGAGGAGAGAATGGGAAAGAAAAGGTGGGAGAGGGGGAGAAATAGTATGGGGATATGAGAGACGAAAGGGGGACAGAGAAAAGAAGAAAAGCCAACCAATCACATCATTCACATTGTTTTGCTAATTTTTAAGTTGAAATGAAAAGAAAGCGCAAATTAACGCCGAAAGACCAAAAAGATGAAAAACAAAATGAAAAGAAAGAGAGAGAGGGGGGGGGGGGGGGGGGAAGAGAATGACACTGCAAAATGATTCTTAAAATTTAAAATAACACTAAAAATCGAAATAAATTTGACAGGGTCAAAGTTTATCAAAGTGTGGGATGATTATTCCCCCCCCCCCAATTTGTCCCTTTTTTGCCCCCCCCCCCCCCGCCGTTTGCTTATCGCAGCATTTGTGCTGATAAAAAAAAGACCGAACTTATGTTTTATTTATTGCATATGGGAAAATCACAATTTTCATTGACTTTGTTTTTTATTATCAAAATTTGCTTGGCTTTTTCTGCTGTTTGTTTAAATCCCTCGGTGATAAGAGAATTAAATGTTACAATTCGTTACTTTTTTCACAATTTTATCAGAAGAGGGCATTTGGAAGTTAGCTGATCCGTCCGTCCGTTTGGGTTGGTTACTTCCGCCGATTCGATTTGTCATTAATGGGCGCTGACTGATCGGATCGGACCCGCCGATCGCCACCAAAGTGATCGCTGCCTCCAGCAAAAGCACAACATCGCCGGAGGGGCGGGGGAGAGAGAATTGTGTGTTAAAATTTGGAGGGCTAATAAAAAAGGGACAGAAGCGGTCCGTCCTCCCTTTCAGTAGTAAAGTAAATCAATCTTTGTTTTCTTCATTATTCTCAGGGCAGAATCGATGTTTAGGGCCAACTCTCGACATGAGAGCGGCGGGTCGGAGAAGGAAAGGCTAATGACGAGAGAAAGGGGGGGGGGAAAGGGAGGGGAGAAAGGGGGCAGAGGAATGGTCATTTTCAAAAAGTGATAAAATAAATTAATGGGGGGGGGGATTTAAAAGATTGGGGGAGATAAAGGATTAGGAAATTGTAAATTCAAAAAATGAGATAGAGAAGAAGAAGAAGCTTCGACCTGAAGAGGGCAAGGCCGGCAATTGTCCATAAATTCAAAATCAAAGAAAGGAGGGGGAATTGGGGGGGGGGGAATTGTTTAATTGCTAATAAAAGCGCATATTAAGCAAAATTGAATTGGTCGGTCATTCATCAATCATTTGGGATGAGCTCAGCAGCAGAAGAAACGGTGAATGTTGGTCGACAAAAATAAGGAAAAGAGAGGCCAAAGGCAAAGGCAAACGGAGCCAAAGCAAAGCAAAACATTGTTTATTATGGCAACAGCTGAGAAAATAAGCAACCCCCGAAATAAAGTGGAAACATTTAAAATTAAAATGAAATACTTTTGGGCATACAAATGGACAAATCAAAATTCAATGTGAGGGGGGGGGGGTCATTTTGGTGCCAAAATGAAAAAAAGGCGGGGGGGGGGGGAATAATCGAATGGCCAAATGTGGGAAAATGGCAACAAAAGGGACAAAGTGCCACCAAAGAAAGAGCAAAACAAAGAATGGGCACTGTTCTGCTCTCATCAATGAGTTCGTCCCCTCTTTTCTCTCCCCTTAAAATGTTTTGTCCCTCCGTTCGGAAAGACAAAAGAATGGGGGGGGGGGGGGGGGGGGGAGGGGGCGCCTCTTTCACTCTTTCGTCGATGTCCGTCCCCCCCCCCCCCCTCTCTCCCCCCCCCCCCGCTGCGATGGTCATTAGGCCATGGCCATTGCAACTGTGGCCATAGGGAAAAGGCGGCTTCTTCTTCAACAAATTGGTCGTTGGACAGTTGTGCTGTCGGCAGAATCGCAGATGAAGATGAGAGGAAAATGGGGGAGAGAGTGACCAACCAACATTAAATGGACAGAAATGAAAAGAAAGGAGAGAGGGAAAAGAAGGAGACAGAAGGGGGAGAGGGAGAAAATGAATAGAACTGATGAAGAGAGGGAGAGAGAGAGGGGAGAGAGAGAGAGAGAGAGGGGGAGAGAGAGAGAGAGAGGAGAGAGAAAGAGAGAGAGAGGAGAGAAAATTAGGAAGAAAAAGGGGGAAAAGTTGAACGAAAAAGAGAAAATAATTGCGTAAACAAAGGAAGGAGGAGAATAGATATAAATGAACTATAAAATGTAAATGGATTAAAATTATGACAAATTAAAGCGAACAATTTTTGTTTTTTAACCTTTGGCATCGAAAAGAAATTGCCAAATGAGCAAAAGTCATTTGTGTGCCGCTTTAGTTGAGAAAGCAATGAAATTAGGCCAATGGAGAGGGGGGGGGGGGGGGGGTTGAATTACTTGCCGAGGGCACTTCTCTCGGAACCGACCCTCGCGAGGATAATTGGCATAGAACGCACAGCAAAGGTCGACGAGACGAACCGAAGCAAAGGGAAGGGGCAAATGAATTTGTGGGGGGGGGGGAGAGGGGAGGGGAGGCAATTGGCCTACCAAATGAAAGAATTTTCGAGCAAATTACACACATTCGTAAATTATACAGAAAATTGGAAGGGGTTAAGCCGAGTTGCGAAAATCACTTTCTCAAAATCCGTGTTTTTCACATAAAAATGGTTTCATTTACCAGCAAAAGTTTGTTCAAAGATCAAATAAAAAATGAAAATAAGAGCTAAAAAGGCAATAATTTGTGGCGATGGACGAATTTATTGAAGTGATTTTGTTTTCCTGTTTTTGGTAGGCAAAGAAAGGGGGGGGGGGGGAGGGGGCATGAGCACAACGCAAATGGTAAATAATCGGTGGATGCAATTTCCCCCGGGGGGCAATTTGAGAGGACTTTTGGGTGTGAAAGTGGGCGGGAGGGGGGGGGGGCAATTACGCGCCAATGATTGTCGGGATGAAGTGGTAATTGCTCCGAGTGGGGTCAAATTTTAATTTGTTGCCCCAGGGGTTAATTCCGCGAAATTTGTTTTATTTATTTTTAGAATCAATACAAAAAGCATTTGCTTTTGAAATTCCTTCATCGATAGCGAAAGTAATGGATTTAGAAGAAAATTGCACCGCCCTTTCTGTTGCTCGGCCTAATTACCCTTATCCTTTCACAAAAATGGGGTGACTTTTGTTTTATTGCATATAATTAAGGGACGGACGGAGGGAAAGCGAAAAGAAAATGCATTTAAAATAAATGATTTGAAAAATTTTTTCCAATATTTAATTGTGTAATGCGTTTTAATTGCTTTGTGTTTTGTTCTTTAATTAATCTCCCCCCCCCCATTTTACCCCATTTATTTGTTCATTTTTGAACAGAAACAAAAAGCATTAAAAATCAAAGCCCATTAACGCAACAACTCGCTAAAGCTAAACCAATTAACAAAAAAGCACACAATTAAAGAAAAGGAGCGGAGAAAAGCGAAGAGAAGCAAAAATTAATTGGGAGGAAAGAAAAAAGTTGAAAAGAAAAAGCGAAAAAAGAACATTAATTGATTCTGTAGTAAATTGAAAATGGGAGGAGGTACAAAAGCGAAGCCATGCCATTCATTCCATCCGCTGACCATGGCCAATTCCGTCTGATCAGGCATATTTTAATGGCCATAACTTTTTTTTCTAAATGGAACCAAATTTGCATATTTGACATTATTTGAAAGTTCAATTAACCATTAAAAAAAATTGTTTCAACCGAATGAAAAAGAATTAACAAAAAAAAAATGGATAGCAAGTTAATTCTTTTTTTGAGTTACATATTTAATCGCTTCATGCGAATTTATTAGCGATTGTTTACTTTGTTTTTGCTATGTAAAGATGGGCCTATTGAATTTGAGTTGGTCGGGCGCAGAAGAATGAGAAGCACTTCTGTCGGCTGAAGGATAAAGAATATCCAGCGAGGTGAAGCAGCAGCAGAATCGGAGGGGGGGGGGGAGGGGGGAAGCACGAAAAACGGAAATGGGAAGGGACCCATGGAATAGGGAGGGATTGGACAGGGGAAAGGGAGCCTATCGGATAGGGAGGGATTGGACAGGGGAAAGGGAGTCTATCGGATAGGGAGGGATTGGACAGGGGAAAGGGAGCCTATCGGATAGGGAGGGATTGGACAGGGGAAAAGGGGGCCTATCGGATATGGAGGGGATGGATAGGGGAAAGGGAGCCTATCGGATAGGGAGAGGGGGAGGGGTACGTCCCGCGAGTTATGCGCTGTGTTAAGCAACGCCACGAATAGCCAATCATTGTAGCAGTAATTTCTGTTGATAATAAAAACAATTGCTTTTTTAATGATATTTTTCGAGTTACAAAATCGCTGATACATTCAAAAACCCATGCTGAAGCATTTGTTTTGCTTAAAGTTGTTTTGCAACATTTGTTCACATTCCTCCCCACCGTACGCCGATGAAAATAATAATTAAATTTAATTGCTATGAATGGGCAAAATTAATTTGGGCCTACGAAATTATAATAATAAATGTGCCGTTGGGTGTGCCCGAGGGTATGCCGAAATGAGTGAAATGGAATAAGTGTGTGAGAGGGATGAATGTTGTGGTGAGGCCAAGGAATTATTAATAAACGCTCTTCCGCCGACCGTTGGCAATGAAATCCATGCGAAATGAAATGAGCAATCATCAGAGAAGAAGCAGAAACACGCCCATTCATTTATTCAACAGTTCGTTGTGTATAAATTACTCTTTTTCCGATCAAATTAACACATAATTACCAAATCAATTAATTAATTCATAATTTTCTTTGTCTGCAGTCTTTTCTCGCTCTCTTTTCCAATACATAAATATGATATGACCAAATCGTCCTTCCTTCGAATCGGTTTCGAATCACTGGTCAATATCAGGCGATTATTTCGTGCATTAATCTCACAAATCGCCGCGGATTAATCAGTCGCCCCTCCCCCGGCCGATTAATCCATCGGCGGACAGTGACAAAAGAAAGTGACGGACGAATAACGAAATAAATGCATGACAAAATGCAAATGGACACACCAGTAAATTTGTATGCACTTATACATATTATTATTTTTTATCATTTCAAACATTACATTTTTGTAATTTATTTTGCTTTTTTTAAATAATTTATATTTTATTAAATCAAATAAAAAACAGAAATTGTAAAAATGCATTGGAATGATTCCCTTTTTCCCTTATTATTTCTTTTTTTACTCTGATTTGTGAGGTTATTCGTTTGCCTTTGCCTTTGCTTTTGCCTTTCTCCGTTATAAAATGTTTGAAAATGCTTCGTCAATGCCATGCCATTTTCATTTCATTGAATGTTCCGTTTTTTTCCCATCTCTCCTCATTTATTACTTTCGTTTCTTTCTTATCACTTTCGGCAGATTATGCCCATTTCCCTATTTCCCCACTTCCTTTTCCCTTTTCAGAATCTTTTGTTATTTTTGGAGATTATGCAAATTTTGTTGATGATTGCCATTTTGGCAAATCGTTCCAAAAATGGGCGGCTAATTGGCTACGGGGGAGGGGCGGCATACCCCGCAAATGACAAGAGCTTTTGACCAATTCGGACAGACCCATTCAAAAGTTTCACGTGCCATGATGGTCATTCGCGTTGCCTATTAGCAAAATGCCATGTCGGCACTTTTCCTCCCGTCCGGTACTTCCAATTTCACTTTCATTGCCCCGGGCGGTACAAAACATCCCCAAATTGGCAGATTCACTCATTCATTCATTCTCAATTCAAGTGGCTTCTTCGAGAATGGTCACCCGTCGGTCATAAAATGCGAGGGACTGAGCGCTCGGCGGAGTCGCCCCGGGGGGGGGGGGGGGAGAAGCTAACAAAACACGCAGTAAAAGGGAGGGAGCGGAGCAAAGGATGCTGCCGTGCTGTTGAGTGTCTCTGTCCGCCTTCCAATCTCTCGCTTTAGCTTATCTATCGTCTTCCTCTCTCTCTCTCTCACTCTCTCTCAATTCCTTTCTCTCTCTCCCCCGCCCACTTTTCCCCTGCGGGGATTTGCTGCTGTCGTCGCTTCTTTCTCTTCTCTAGCAAAACCATTCGATAATACAAACATCCGCCGGCCGCCCAATGTGCACAACGCACAATTGACGGCGTTCCTATTACAATTTAATAATTGGAAAGTGCAAAACGACAAAACAAACAATTAAAATAAAATTATATATAAAATATTTTATAATGTTAATTAATTACCTAATTACCTAAATTTGCAGATTTTGTTTGCTCAAATGTTTTGATTGGTTAATTATTAATATTTTATGTGCTTTCATTTGGCCTTTCCCTTGCGGCTTTTGTCTTTCTCCTACCGTGTTGCGCATACTGTAATTTTCGTGTGAGGTGCTGTAGTACACTTTATCAGTTTAAACCCCTCCCCCCCCCCCCCTTAGGGCACAAAATGAGAAGGAAAAGCATTGTCCCATCGGCGCACCTCAACAAATTCAACGGCATCAGTTGGCCCATTCTCATCGTTCTGCTGATTGTCCTAATTGTAAGAAAAAAAAAGAAACAAAAATTTAAAAATGCCAAATTTAGTGTCAAACTTTGGCGGATGGCACTAGCAAATTCAGTCAGGGCGCGGGACAGAACGAAGTTGCGCAGATGAGAACATTTGGGGGAGGAGAAGCAGCAAACAGCGGAGTAATAAATTAAATTCAATTGAAAAGCATAAACAGGCAATTAGCAAATGATTGGTCAATTAGCAATTAAATGAGGCAATTAGCAATTCAATGGGACAATTAGCAATTCAATAGGCTCTTTCCAAAATGCCATCTCCCAAATATTAATTGCATTTAAATAGGTCGCTTCTTCGGTCGCTTCGAATTGGGAGGGTTCGGGCGCAATTCCGGACGACGAGGACGGAGACGTGGACGAAGAGGGGTCCGGAGGTTTGTGCCCTTAACAAACACATTGATGTCCAATCATTTGAAGATGGGCCATCCGCGGAGGGGTCGGGCAGTGCGCCGGCGGACGAATTTGGACGACGGATGCCAAACGAATCGGTGGCCATCACTGATACGGTAAGTGATCGATCAGCGGGGGGCACAGTATTCCGGAAGGGTTACGGTGGACGGGAGGGACTGACTGATCATTCACTGTCCGATTTGATGCATAAACTAAAAAAAGTGCCAAAAACGAACAATTCCAGCGGTCCCCTGCCCAATTTGGTGACAGCGACAGAAGACAACAGTACGCCAACACAACAACTACCGTAATCCACCTGCACAGTTTGAGCCCCGTTTCTGTCCTCTCCACAACGCGTGCCACTCCTCCAATATTTGCCACCACAACAACGACAATTATGCTGGCCACCACATTGAGGCCTCCGTTGATGAAGCCAGCGGCAACGACGGCACGGACAACGACGGCACTCCCGAGTTCAGTCTCCTCAAGGGCTTCATCGCCAAAAACGGCCACGACCACTGTGCCGAGAATGATCAAGCCGAAAGACAAGGACAAATGGCCCCAACCGCTGCCGAAAAGCACCGCGCCGCCTTTCGCTCCCACGCGCACCACAAAAAGGCCCTTTTTCATTTCGGACCCTTCCGGCACTTTGGAACAACTTCGGCCCGGCATTTTCGCCTGTTCGTTTTCCCCGGTTAATTCTCAAAATGTATGCCCTATTTTTAGTCATTGTCGGCGGAGTTGTGGTTGGACTGCTTCTGCTGATTCTGATCATTTCATATTTGGTGTATCGGCTTAAAAAGAGAGATGTAAGTGCCCTTTTGGCATTCGAATGGCACGCCAAATTTTGCGTGACGGAGGCGAAATTTCAAAGCCAATGCCTTTTTTAGTGCTTTTCGGTTTAAGGGACCATCAAAAAATAGTTTTAATAGAGATGGAATTTTAGGCATTTCCTATATAATTGAAAACGAATTAATTTTTTGGCTATTATTTTGGCCTTATTTTTGCCTATTTTTCGTTTTTGTGTCTGAAAATTACTCCCTAAATTTCGAAGGTTACAATTAATTTTTGTTTTCCCAATTTCAGGAGGGCACTTACATTTGCGATGGGCCGCACCAGCAAAGTCATTACCCTTACGCTTATCATAAGCCGTCAATTAGGGAATTTTACGCATAAATAGCAAAAAACAACAAATCAACACATTAAAACTGCTGAAGAAAGTTGCCTATCAGTTCAGTGCAATCTCATCGAAAGTGCATTTCTTTTACCTCTTTCACTAATAAATCCCAAATGTGCCAAAAGCACTTTTCACACTTTACCATAATTAATTAATAATTATAATTATCAAATTTTATTATTTTTGTCTGAAATTCTCTTTTTCGCTTCATACAAAATGATCAGATTTACTTTTCTAATGTTTTCCTTTTCTCACCTTTTTCTTTTTCGTCATTTTAATGCAATGATATTTTATTACTAATTAGGTATTATTATTATTATTGTAATTAAATGTTAGGTTTGTGATTTATTTATTTTTTTAAATCTAAATTAATGCTTTCGTGAGTCATCGGAAATTTTAAACTTTTTTATTCTTGCGAATTGATTGTGGCAATTCATACAAACCTAACGCAGTGATCCAACAAATGGGCCATATTATATAAGGGAAACTAAATTTTCTTTTCTTATCCATGCCGAACAAAAAATGACATATAAACTGAATGGAACAATTGGAAAACAATTTGTCCGGCATTTTCTATTCTCAATTCGCTTATTTCTTTTCATGCCAATTTTGTACGTTCGTTCATTATTTGTTTATCTTTCTTTCTCAATTTACTAAGCACATATGATTTATTTAAGAAGAATAAACTGCTAATCAAATTAAAAAAGGCGACCGACATATATCTGAAATGGGGGGGGGGGCAATGCTTTGCTTATATGGTAAAATGCTTAAACTCGAAATCGGTTCTTGCATTTTTACATGGGATAATCTCAGAATTTTTAAGTTTTGCAAAGTTTTGGCGTTTTGATACTTAATAAGAAATACACTTATTTTTGAAAATAAAATATTGGAGCAATATTTTTTTTAATGTGAAACCATTTCATTTCGATTTAGATTTGTTAAAAAGTCCAATTATCACTGCATTCTTATGATTCTCGCTTCTTCGTCAAAGCGATTAGCTTGTCAATTCCTCATCCGAAAAGTGCCTCATTTTGCTGTGACTTCCTCGAGAAAAGAGTATTTTGCTGTTTTGTCGACTGATATATTTTTGGAAAATTCTGTCGCTTTTTAGGTCCAATTGGTCAGAAGTTCTTAATGAAGCGGTCCCCGCCAGAAAATCATACCGCGATTTTCAGGTTACAAATAAACAAAAGTCATTTGTGGATTTACAAGTTTTTGTTCTTTTCCTTCAGACACTCAACGGAAACCAACGCGATGCTTTGGCCGCATCACTCGACGATAGCAAATCAATGGTCACCGTTTTGGGCTCTCCGGGCACCGGAAAAACGCTGTTGGTGACGGAATTGGTGCATTCGATGTGCACAAAAGTAAATTTTATTTCTTTGCGTTTCAAAATTCTATAAATTGAATGTTCAAGAAAATTGGTTGCACTTTCGGCATCCAATTAGCCATCCATTTAGCAATTGGCGGACTTTTTATAGCAAACAAAAGTTCAAAGTTTAGAATAGCAATTGCCAAATTATCCCCACTTTAAGGCTCCCGAATCATACCAAATTCGCCTAACCAAAAGTGGTGGCGCCGTCAATTTCTTATCGGACGACTGATTGGACACTTAAAGCACAACCGAAACAAATTAACCGAGACCTAAAAATTTAATCCGTGCCCAAAATTCAACAGAAACAACGCGTGTTGGTCATTTGTGGCTCTCGAGAGCTTTTGTACAGCACCGTTTGTCGATACTTCCGAAGGTCTAAGTGTTCCGATCACTTCGTCCATCTTCAGCCCTTTGACGAAAAGGCGGCGTTTCGCATTATGCCAAACATTCGCCGGCACATTTATGCTCATCACCCGGCGGCACGCGAAGCATTGGACAAACGGAGTTTGGTGAAAATGATCAGCCGAAAGAAGCCGAAACGGAACGACATCACTTCTGGGATTGCCGAAGTCTTGGAAAGTCCGTCGGCACGAGACCAAACACGGGTAAGTGCCACGGCACTCATTATAAGAAAATAAACCAAACAACGCCAAAAGTGCTGCATGGAAGGGTAAATTTGTACAGGGTCAGCGCCATTTCGTAAAATCTTCAGAAAAAGCCAAAATGTATGGTAAAAGGGGAGAAATTTTAATGAAATTTAGAAAACAGCAACTAACAAATCTGTCAATAAATTTAACTTAAAGCTTTTCAGATAGTTTTCGCCACTCCTGACGATGTTTTCGCCCTGCTTGAACATCTCTCCGTCCGCAGGTTCCTCCTCCCCCTCCTCTCCTCCGTCTCCCCCCGCTTTGTTCGACGCCGTCGTTTTGGAGGACGTCGCCGCGTTGAAAAATGCGGAGGATTGGCGCACCTTTCTTCCGTTGGTCTGTGCTCTTTTCCATATTCTTTGTCCAATTTTTGGCTTTCCACTATTGTATTTCGTCCCATTTTAGGCACCCCTTTTGCGGGTGTTCAGTGACCCTCACCATTCGATTGCACTCCCTCCGTCCGCCGATAGCGAAGAGACGCCTTTTCAGTGTTCCGTTGTGCAGCAAATTGCGCCCAACAGAGAAGAGGTAACCCTAAAATGAAACGTTATTTGCACTAATTGTTATTCAAATTCCATCCAAATTCAGTCGACCGTTTTCATCCTTAACCAACAATACCGTAGCAATATGAACGCCCAAATTTGGTCGGGTCGCGCCTTTTACGCGCCGCTTTACAAAGAGATCGACTTAGCAAGGCCAGTGGCACACGCCCAGCAGGAATTGCGACTGAACCATTTGATGGATCGACTTGTGCTGGACGAGCGGACGGTGAACACCGACACACTGACGCTGGTGGACACCGGCGCATTGGAAGGCCACTGGACGGAGACAATGTTCAAAGTGAATGGGGGAAGGACAGGGGGGAGGGCGAAAGGTCTGGCAGAGACTGACAATGAGACGGAGGGAGGGGGGGGGGGGTACTTATACCATCCCAAGGACCAAAATATTTATAAAAGTAGAGAAAATCCAAAAATGGTTTAACTCGCGGTCCTTAACCCTGGTTCATAACGAAATTAGTGGGAACTTTTGGGTTTGAATTCACTTATAATTAATGAGTTAATTGCCAAAACACCCATTAAAAATTCATTCTTTTTTTGACATTGTTCCCTAATTACTGTTTCGTGTCCCTAAAATGTTAGCCCTACAAAATGGCCGCTTGGGCTGGCGATTCTTCCGCCCCTTCGCTGGTCAATTGGGGCGAGGCACTTCTGGCGGCCGTGCACATCGATTCTCTGCTCAGTTACGGCATTTGGCCCTTCCAAATCGCATGTTTCACGCACAGTTCGGCACACGGCGAAGCCATCCGAAGAATTTTATGTGCGCTTTTCTTTTAATGTCGACAAAAAATTGATCTCTCTTACTTTTTGCATTTTCAAATACATTTAGGGGAATTAACGACCGATCAGTCGGTGCCATAAGCACCGTCGGGAAAGTTTTGTACTTTAAGCGGATATTCTGAAAATTTCTTTTCACTTTTTGAATATCTGTCCCGTTTGATTTGCTTCATTTTCTCCGTTTCAGTCTCTCTGAACAGTTCGCTGCGGTTCACCGCCGCCCACTCGGGCTGTGTGGAGTTTGGCCGTGTCGAGCAGTACTTGGGCCGCTCCTTCGAGGCATTGGTCAAATCGTTCGTTTCCGACGACGTCTTTGCCCAATCCTTCCGCTCCCCACGCGCTTTGCATTATCTCTCCGCTGAACTCGTCGCTTCCAATCGCCAAATTTTCATGATCGGTCCCTTGCGCCGCTTTCAGCAGCTGAGACAGAAAGAAGCGTACGAATTCGTCAACCTTTTCAAAAACCGCGGCACTATTATCACTCCGTCCGAGTTTTTTCCACTCCAAAAGGGCCAATTCGAAAATATAATTCCGTGAGGCGATGCGCGACTCATCAGCAGAAGAGAGTGAGTTGAAAGGACAATGAAAACAAATTCGGAGCCGAATTTGGATGGGATATTTTTTGCCATTTCCATTTTCCGCTTTCAGAAAATAAATTCGGTGAACAGAAAAGGGAGGGGAATAAATGGCGCGAACAAAGACAGACGAAGAACACATTTCATGACGAAACGAACGACCAAAACAGAAGAGCAAAGCATCACAGTGGTTGAATTGAATTGTTGCGATTTGTTTTGTTTTAAAATTTTACATTTGATAAAATCCTTTCTTCGACGATTTTTCTTAAATAAGCCACGAGCATCGATCATTGAATTGCTTTTTTCTGCTTAATCTTTTTCTAAATTTGCTCATTTATGAAATTGATCGCTTCTTCTTCCCTTTTCTTTTTATCACTGCTTTTCCTCCTCGTTTTGTCTTATCACTGTTTTCTTTTTTTCGTTCTTTTCCTCTTTCATTTCCTCGTCCTTTTCCCTTTTAATTGTCAGGAAAATATTAATTTTTAATTTAATTATTATTTTTTAAGGAATTTAATTCATTTCCTTCCATTTTCACGTGTATTTTTCATTTGTTAGCCTTCCGATGCTTTTCGTCCGCCGTTCATTGCCCTCGGCTCTTTGTTTTGTCATTTTACCATTCATTCTTTGCCATTTCTCTGCCCAATTTGAGTCCCAAATTGGGCCACGGTTTGTCCGAGTTCGGACGACCACGGGCACAATTCGGGGGAGGACGGAAAAGTTGGAGGGGGATGGCATAGCCATCGAAGTGTTTTTCGGCATTCCGTACGCCGAACCGCCGACGGGGCCATTGCGATTTGAGGTGCTGGGCAAAACGATAGAATTGAGTGGGGGGGGGGGCACGAGAAAAGGCAAAACTCATCAGAGTTTCATTAGAAAACGGTGCCGTTGTCGGAGAATGGGACGCGTGAAACGGACGCCACCGAAATGCCAAAAATGTGTGTGCCGCACCATCGGCTGGACAATTGGACAAGCGATTGGGCCGAGTTCAGCGAGGACTGTCTGTTCCTCAACATTTTCACGCCGGCACGTCAAATCGGCGGGGCGAACAAACCGCTGAAACCTTTGCTTGTGCTCATTTACGTCGGCGGTTTCGAAGTTGGCACTCGCCGCTACAAAAACTACGAGGAAATTGGCCAAAAGTTTTTGGCACGAGACATTGTGGTGGCGACCATTCAGTTCCGAATCGGATTTTTAGGTGCCCAGGAGGGGTTAACAAATTGGGAATGAATGGCCAGGCCAACACATTGACTGACTTGGTTAAAAATGTTTTAAAGGGTTCGCTTCATCCGGAAGTGCGGAAATGCCCGGCAATTTCGGCTACTGGGACTTGGCCGAAGCGCTGCGATGGCTTCGCGCGAATGCCAAAGCTTTCGGGGCGGACCCGACGCGCGTCACTTGCCTCGGCTACAGCGCGTCCGGGACGAGCGTCGCGACGCTGGCACTTTCCCCGCACAGCCGAGGCGCGCCCGGGGGAAAGAGTCCAAATTTAACGATTATTTGTTTTTTAAAGAGCTTTTCCAGCAGACTGTCCAGATGAGCGGGCCCATCTTCAGTTCCCGCGCTGCCAATGACAGAACGGTGCACACCACGCGGAGAATGTCCGCGCGCGTCGGCTGTGCCGCGGACGCGGGGCAGCGGCTGAAGGAATGTCTGAAGGCGAAGTCGGTGGACCAATTGCTCGACGCGATGGATGCACTTGTGAGGAGGGCACTTCCGAATGCCGAACAATGCCTTCCCAATCCATCGTTCCGTCAGGGCCCAACTTTGCCCGACATTAATTACGACCTGTTCGGACCCACTTTTGATGGCGACTTTCTGCCGGCCAACTTCAGCCAATTGGTGCGCGAGGCGAAGCCAAAGCGGACGATTATCGGAGTGACGGCGATGGAACCGTTGGCATTCAGTGGGAAATTTAACAGCGAAAGTGCCGAAGAGCACCAAAAAACGCATTCCCATTGCTGTTGCATTTGTACTTCTTCCCCCCCCCCCCGCCTTAAGCTTTGATTCTCGGCAACAATTCCCTTCGCCATTTGGGAATCCCTCGCGCCGAATTCGCCACTTTTGGGGGGAGGGAAATGCGAATGTATTTGCGACAAAAGGCGTTCAAAAGTGAATATTATGGGCAAAGTGAAGCGGAGGAATTGGCGGAAGAAGTGGCGAAATTTTATGAGAATTTGGAGGACGAGGGAAAAGGGAAGAAAAAGCGGGGCAAAAGCAGCGAAAGGACCAATCGGTGGTTGCATTTGGAGAGGATCGTTCTCGTAAATCAAAAATTATAATATTCAAATGCACTAATTATTCACTAATCACCCCCATTATCGATAATTTAATTGGTTAAAACTTCAAAAGTTTCTCGCCGATGTCCAATTTTTGGTGCCATTTTTGTGGGAATTGCGCGAAAAAGTGGCAAACGATTGGCCCCTTTTTGTTTACGTCAACAAATACATCAACGGACGGGAAATTCCACAAGATTTTCCGCCCGAATTGCACAGTAAAAAAGAACATTTTAAAAAAATCGAAATTATTTTCGCAAATTTTCAGAGAGTTTTCACGACAGCGACCACAAATACGTACTCAGGCATCCGTACTCGAGTTACCAATTCGATGCAAATGACTTGATCATGGAACAGCGGATGGGCCAAATGATTGCCAATTTTGTGCGGAATGGGTCAGTGACTCATTAAGTGCATAATTAATCTTAGTCCCCCCAAGGGATCCTTCTTTGTCGGACACCGTCCGATGGCCCAACGCAACGCGCGACTTTCCCTTCCGCCATTTGGCCATCGATTTGCCAATGCCGCAAGTCGTTTTGGACATGGACCTTCGAAGAATGCACTTTTGGGAGCAAATTGGGGCCAAATACCTGCAGTACAACCTCATTCTTGGCACATCGGCTGAGGAAAACGGCAATTTCGGCGCACGACCGAATTCCGTTGGATGGCCACAAATGGTGGCCATGGGTGCCATTCTATTGGCATTTTGTTAGTTGTGATTAAATTATTATTTTATATTGAAAAATGAATTGTTTATATTTACAAACATTTGAAAAGAAATGACGAGTCGATGAATTATCACCAAATTAATTAGTTAATTAATTCATTAATTATGTCCGAGTGAGTGATTTGGCGCCCAGCGCATTGCTTCTCTTCCGTCTCATTACGTCGTCCATCATTGTCCCGCGAGCAATTTTTCTGTGAATTATTGAGCTTTTTACTTTACGGTATTTGCGTCGGAACGGCGTGGGAAGAATGAGTTGCTTTCCACAAATTTAAAATTGAATTTTTGTCTTTAAATTTTCAAAAAAAAATAAGAATATTCCTCCCATGCCAAATGATCTATTAATTAATTAATTAAATTATTTATTGATTGCTCTGATTTGGCTTGGTTTGGCTTCACCCTGCTTCTTCCGCTCCTTCTTCTGTCTCTGCTTTTGCTCCTTCCCTTTCCTCCGATCCCTCGGGCTCTTCCATTGGTAAAATAAATCTGATCAGGTCCATAAATGCCCTCGTGTGTCCGTCGGCGGACTCCACTGAATTTGCCTCCTTTTTCCACGCATTTGCGCTGTTGGCAAAAAGTGCAAACAAAAAAATGGCGACAAACGGAAGAGGGGGAAAAATGGTGGACATTTCTTTAATGGCACTAATTTATTATTAAATTGCTGAAATGTGAAAAATATGCGTTTTTGGATTTGGTTCGCCCATTGTGCCGTGTCCGTCGCTTTTCCGTCTCACAAATGCCCTCCTTCCCCCCTTTCCTTTCCCCTTTTATACCCCCCCCCCCCTCCCACTTTTCCTTCCCCCCTTTTGTTTTGACCTTGAACCATCCGACCGGACAATGAATTCAGTCCATTCGCCTTTTCTTTCCTTCCGTTTTACTTCTCCAATTCATTTCACCCAATTTTTTTGCGCTATTTTCAGCAAAGAATGAAAATTAAATGAAATAAAAGCAAATGACAGACGGAGGGGGGAAAAGCGCAGCCGAAAAATGGGGTCGGACGTAAAGCGAAGCGACAAAAGCACAATTAATCACAACACAAAACAAATACAAAACAATAAATATATTAATGGATTGGAAATGAAAATGAATTAATCGCTCTCATTAAAACTCTTTTGTTGGAGGTAACACGGCATTTTAAAATGGGCACCAAACAATGCTTTAAGAGAAGACAAAGTGGCACAAATGCCAATGAGCAGAGCAAAAGCTAAAGTTTGGAATGGACAGATTATCATATGTTTATTTGGGTTTTATTTTATTTAACTCACTTATTACTGTACTGTACAGTATCCCTTTTGTCCACAGAATGAATTTGCTGAAATTGAAATTTACAAAAGTCATTCCAACCATTTTTTTGATGAGAAATGCAAACCTTTGCCTTTGTTCGTTCGTTTCGTGAGAAAAATTGGAAAGGACAAAATGAAAAAGAAAAGGCAAAATGAGCGCAACCAAAGGAACGGTGGAGGAGCCGACGAAGCCGAGAAAAGGGCCAAAATTGGGCACAGATTGGGCAACGAAAAGGACGGATGCCAAAACGGCAGAACGGACGCACAGACGGGCGATGCCAAACTCTGAAAAAGTGCCAAAAATGGGGGGGGGGGCAATAGAAAGGAGGGGACAAAAAGCAAAAATGGAGCAACGGTTTGTTATGCCTTGCGGGGTTCCGAAGAGCTCTTCCGCCTCTTGGTTCAGCGGATTGATGACCAAAGTGATGCCGAGCAAAGAGTTGGCGGTGATCAGTGCCAACGCCGCCTGTTGGACCCACGCAGGTGCGAATTGAGCCGACCACCGAATCGGACAAAGTGTCGCCGTAGGCGAAAGAGGAGGACAAAACGACCAAAAAGTTGAACAGAGTGATCACTGAAGGCGGTGAAAGCCCAAAAAGTGATCAATCGAAGGGTCAGTCACCAGAAAAGCCGAAAATGGCCGACTTGTGAAAGTCGGCGGGCACTTTCATGTCGTGTTGGATGGATGGGAAGACAGGATGACCACCAAAGGCGAACAATCTTTGCGGAAAAATGAAACCAATTAAAAGGGTAAATAAACGGTGCCAATGTCACAGTGTTCCGATGGCATTCATATAATTGTTGAAATTGGACTGAGGCAAAGTGATCGGCGGAGCGGCTGGGGAAGTCGCATTTTTGTCGACATTAAGCAAATCAATGGAAATGCCGAACAAAATGATGCCAACTTAGCAAAACACCGGTGAAATTAAAAAATAAAACAAAATGCCAACATGTCGCAACGGTACAAATCATTCCGCCGAAGAGAATTGGCCAAAATTCATTGGGAGACTTTAGCAAAGTGAGCGGGAGGAGTAAAAGTGCCAAAATGAGCAGCAAAAGGCACTGGGAAAGGTCGGCATGGAACAACGTGGAACAAATGCGGCTCAAATTGACGGAACAAAGGAGCAAAAACACCGTGGCAATGCCAAACTGAGTGACATTTACACCGACGGACACCAAAATGCTGAGGGGAGATTAACAAAATTAATCAGCGGCAATTAACGGCCACCTCATCCAACGCCCGAGGGCACAAAAGCCAATTTCGGCGTATGGCCTTCGGCAATGCTTTTGACGTAATTGGGGCGACTTGTCGAGCACAAACAGCCAACATTGGCCCAGTAAAATGGCCGAACAACAGCAGAAAAGACCGGAAAGAAGGAGAAGGGCCAATCCGCGGGAGAGACCTGGGAAAATAAAATGAAAAAAGCAATTAATTAATTTGAAATAATTAAAATGGAGAAAAAGAAAGTTCAATTTGGACTGGTAACAAAAGATGATTGATTGGAATAAAAACACCACTGAATGAATGCTTCAAGCATTACGAATGCAATTTGTTCTTTAAATAGTTAAAAACCGATTCGGCAGATCGCCCAGGGCAAAGTGACCATTCCGCCGATGGCCATGTCAGTGACCATGAAAAAGGAGGACAGCGGCCAACTGAGGCCCTGCGTGGATAAAATTTTCATTTCAGAGAATATTCTCTATTTAAAAAGGTTAATAGAGAAAGAATAACATATTTGAACTAATGAAAAAGTGACTTTTTAATGGCCCTTTCTTTCTCTTTGCCCCCTTTTTCGTTAATTGCGCTTACAATGCATTCGGAGGAATGCCTTTTTTTCGCATTTTCGTCTAAATAAATAATAAATTATCAAACGGACGAACTAACGAAATAATTCGGTGGGTTTGGCCCTTCCTTTCTTTAACAAAATATTTCTTATTTATCATTAAATCATTATCATCGAGTAAAAATAATAAAAATTAGAAAGAAGAGAAAAGCCGACGGCCAATGTCCCAAAAAGTTTTTTGGAAAAAGTGTGCCGAAAAAAGAACCTTTTTTTGTTTTTTGTTTTTTCTCAATTGTAGGGACTCCATTTTTAAGCACAAAAAATCGCGAAATAAACACCTAAAAAGGCAGAAAAAAAATCAAAAAATAGGCACAAAAATCCTAAATAGGCAAATAAATTTTTTTATTAACGCTTTTTAGGTAGCAAAACACATAAAAATTTTCAATTGTAAATGAAATTATTAAATATTTTAAAGTTTTTTTCAAAAAAAAACAAAATTTTAAACCAAAAACTTTTATTAAGAAAAAAATATTAAATTTTGATGGTTCATTTTGGGAAAAATTTTCAATTCTTAGGGTTGTATTTTCTGAAAATTTTTTCGGGTTATTTCTTAGGGGTGCATTTTTCGTTTTTAGTGCATTTTTGTTAAGGATTTTTTCAAAAACCCTAAAATAGGCATATTAGGCACAAACCCCGAAATAGGCATTATAAAAGTCATCGTAGACACCCCAAACTAAGCGGAAAATGCGTTTTTCGTGCTTATCTGTGCGTATTAAGTGCGCAGAAATTTTAGGCATTTGCCTAAAAAGGAGTCCCTACTCATTTGGAATGAATTTCTAAATGCTGATTTTTTGTCGGCCAAATGATTTCGAAAATTTTTTCAGTGGCAACCGATTAATTAACACTAGGGTTGGGCCCCCGACCCCGCCCCCGACCCCGAACCCCGACATTTTTGGCCATTTTCGGGGAAAACCCCGACCCCGACGCTTCCAACCCCGAACCCCGACCCTTAACCCCGATCGGGGTCGGGGTTAAATATACACCCCTAAGAATGGAATTTTTGTGGGGGAAAAGGCAAAAAAGTTATAAGAAATTTGAATTTTTTTAACCATTTTGCCAAACTTATTAAATAAAGTAAAAAGTAAATTTGCTGATGCTTATTTATTTGAAATGTAGTGTAGTGGGTAAGTGCATTACACGTAAATTACTTTCTGTCATAGTTCGATACCGGTTGACGTTTTCATTTTAATTTAATTTTTTTGTGATTAATATGGTTTTTTAAACAAAAATCCCATAAAAATTGGTCATCATTGGCATAATTTATTGACAAATTATTTATATCCAATCTTCCTTTCGTTGAAATTAAAAATTTAATTTTCCTTGACTAAATCATGAAAAGTTAATATTTTTCAAAATATTTTTTACAAAATATAAAAAATAAAATAAAAATTCACGGAAATTCATAATTTTGTGGTGAAAATCTGTTAGAAAATAAAGCTTAAATTTTAAAGTCCTAAAAGTTTTTAGAAAAAAGCACGCCGCAAAAATTTTTTTTTGAAAATTAGAGAATTAGAATGCAATTTGTTAACTGGTTTTTCACCAAAATAACTAATTTTTTGACTTTGAGCCAAATTTATTTTAGAAAAAATAAGTTTTAGGGCCCGACGCCGGAGGAAAAATTTGAAATTTTAACTATTTTTACAGATTTTCACTGAAAATTGTTCATTTTAAAAATGCCTTATTTTTTTTATTTAATTCTATACAAAAATATTTATGATAAAAAGAAATAAAAAAGTACATAAAATTATTATTAAGGCAAAAATGATAAACCCCGAACCCCGACCCCGAACGATTTTGCAACCCCGACGCTTCCAACCGCGAACCCCGAATTTTCCAACCCCGACAACCCCGAATTTTCCAACCCCGACGTCGGGGGCCCAACCCTAATTAACACCATTCACATAAGGTAGGATAAATAATAAGAGATTTGTTTTTACTTTGTGACTTCGTTTTTTATTTCTTGGCTGTTTATGATGCATTATAAAATGTCGTCGTTTGTTGAAATTTTTGTAAAATACTTTCTTTTATTTCTGCTGAAAAGTTATGGGTTCGGGCAAAAAAACGGGAAAAATGAGAAAGCGTACGTCTGCGAAACTAAGACCATTGTTCAAAATAATGTTAAATGTAGAATGGCGGGGGGGGGGGGAGGGAATTCCTACTCAATTTTTTTTTGTTTTAGTTAAAAAATTACTGAATAATTTGAATGAATATTTATTCAAATTAAAATTGCTTAGCTTTAGCAACAACAGCTGTTCCGGTGATAACTTAAGCAACAATGGGAAAACATTGAGTTTCCGTTTCTTTTCAACTCCGTTCATTGTCTTGGCTCTTTTTCGGCCGCTTCCTTTTCCTTCGGCGTCTCTCCTAATTTTTTGCCTGTCTCCTCCAATTTGCTAGCAAATTCTTCAGCGGTCGTTTGGTCACGAAATTTAAGCAAAAACACTTCGTCAATTCCCTCGGAGCTTTCGCTGAAGTCCTAAAAGAACGAATAAACAAAGATAATTAGTTAATTAATTATGATAGTGCCAATTCCTACTCGGCACTGCAAAGTTCGAACGTTCGGCTTCTGACCAGTGATATGGCTTATCATTGTGGTCAAAACGGGAAAGTTAGCGAACAATTTGAAAAGTTGGTCATCACTGCGAATGACGCAGCGATAACGGCCCGTCTCTCTGTTGTGCAACAGCTGAAAAGGGTAAACAATTTCGGCACGAATGGAGTGGGATAACACAATGGGAATTTGTTTTATCGGCCCAACCCCTCTCCTCAAGAGGGAGAATTTGACGAGTTTTTTGTTTACATGGCCCACAGGCCAAGGGCGTAGCTAGGGGGGGGGGCAGGGGGCCCGGCCCCCCCCCCCCCCCCCCCGAAACCCAAAAAGTAAAAAATTTTCAGTAATTTTTTTTAAATTTTAAGCAATTTGCTTAACAAAATTGCATTAAAATACTCAAAAATTTTCCCGGCGGCGCCTATCGGCACCGCCGGACCTCCATTATACCATATTTTTGAAAAATGGAGGCCAAAATGGCAAAAAATATTAATTTTTTTGGCGAAAAATTTTGTAAAATACACCCCTAATTCGGGATTTCAAAAAACCAAAAATACACCCCTAAAAATTGTCCTAAAAAGGAAAAATACACCCCTAAGAATCGACTTTTTGAGTTGGGCCCCCCCCCCCCCCGAAACGAAGGTCCTGGCTACGCCCTTGCCACAGGCGACGAAGAGAATAAATTTTATTGCATTTCCTCCCTCATGAAACCCTCTCCAACTCTCTCTTTTAAAAGGTCCCAATTTTAGGCCATTTGGGGGGGGGGACAACTCACTTTAAGCTCCCCAATTCCCCGTTCTTTGTTCTTTTTGTCCATTGGGTCGTAGCGAAACAATTTACAACGAGCACTGAAAAGAACCTAAAAAACAAATAAATAAAAAGATGGAACAAGCAAAAAGCAAAAGCAAAGTACCTCTTCATTTTCTTCGCCGCTTTTCACATCGACTTTTGGGGGCAACGGAACAATTGGCTTAAAAGTGTCCGTCGGAACAAATTCTTCGGCCGCTTCGTCGTCCGAATCGCCGCCTTTGTCCTGTCACTTTGCCAGCCTTAGAAACATCAGCAGAAGAAGCTAAACCAAATAAAAATGAATTCAAATATTTATACATCCTTAAATGAATTTATTACTTGTCGTGAGGGTGTTGGCGGTGGTCGAACCGAAGAGAGTGCCGGCGGCGGCGGAGGAGCCAAAAGAAGGGAATTTGGCGGTGCCAAAAGAGAAGGTTGGGACGGAGGAAGGCACAGCGGCGGGTGCCGTCGTTTTCGGCTGAGTGCCAAAGAGAAGCGGAAAAGTGGCCGAGGCGGTGGTTGTGGTGGAGCCGGGGGAAGCGGTGGTCGATGGGGACGAGCCGAAGGCGAAAGGACTGCCCGCGCTCGTCGTCAGTGCCGTCGTCGTCGCTGTCATTGGCGCCGTCGTCTTTGACGCCCCAATGCCAAAAAGGAAATTGGCGCCTGTTGCAGCTGGAAAAATAAGAACAATTTAGAAAAACACCCCCTTAGTTAACATGTGCAGAATTTGCATTTTCAGCAAAAATTGAAAATTCTCGCCCCCATTTCTTGAGGACAATTTTCTGAAGTTTCGCTAAAAGCACAATTATATATTTCTCAAGTGGTCTTGGCTTATTTTGATTCCTTTTCATACACATGCAATTAAATTTTTTAATTAATTAAACGCATCCAAATTTTTCACCCCGCAGCGATCAATTCACAATTCATATTTTTAAATGTGGTAAAAGACAGGGACGGTTCCAGGATTTCGGCTTGGAGGGTACCTCCCCCCGGGCGGCGATCTTTTTTTTTTTTTTTTTTTGCTTTTCACACCTCTTTTTTTGCGGCGGTTTTTCCATAAAACTTTTTGGGAGCAGGGGGTCCGGCGGTGCCGATAGGCGCCGCCGGGAAAATTTTTGTAGTTTTTAATGCGATTTGTTAACGAATTTTGTCCAAAAAAGTGACAAATTTTGCGTTTTTGGGCCATTTTTAGCAGCTTTTTCATCAAAAAATGTGGATCTTTGAAAAATTTAGCGAAATTCTTTGGAAAATTTGGGTGAGGCTAGGTCTGGGGGGGGGGGGGGGGGGGTATCACAAAGGAAAATCTAAAACTCGCAGCAAAAAATACTATTTTTCCTTAAAAAATTCACGTGCGGAGGGGCCTTGGGGGTACCCCCCCTGGGACCGTCCCTGGAAAAGAATGCGCCGGCGGTGCCAAAATTTAACCTCTCTAGCAAAACTACTCTTAATATGATTTGCAAACCTCACCAAATTTTCCAAATATTTTACGAATACGAAAAGCCACAAATTATGAGTCTTTTGGTGAAATGTATTAAAAATTATAAACGAACTTGTCGTGAGGGTGTTGGCGGTGGTCGAACCGAAGAGAGTGCCGGCGGCGGCGGCGGAGCCAAAAGAAGGGAATTTGGCGGTGCCAAAAGAGAAGGTTGGGACGGAGGAAGGCACAGCGGCGGTTGCCGTCGTTTTCGGCTGTGTGCCAAAGAGAAGCGGAAAAGTGGCCGAGGCGGTGGTTGTGGTGGCGCCGGGGGAAGCGGTGGTCGATGGGGACGAGCCGAAGGCGAAAGGACTGCCCGCGCTCGTCGTCAGTGCCGTCGTCGTCGCTGTCATTGGCGCCGTCGTCTTTGACGCTCCAATTCCAAAAAGGAAATTGGCGCCTGTGCCCGCATCCGCCGGAATTGCAGTGGCGGTAATTGTAGTGGAGGAAAGAGCAGTTGAATTAGCCAGAAAAGGCGCACCTGCAAAAGTAATTGTTTATTTCCGAATAATTTATTTACAATTTAAAATGCAGATTAAAATTGCAGTAGTTTGCTGGGGCGGTACCAATGTTTAATTCCTAACAATAAACCTAAAATTTGTGGCCTTTTTGCTCTTTTTCACAAATTGTTTTTTGCAATATTTTTAAAAATTTTGTGTAGGGAAGGGACCGGCGGTTGGTTTGGTGGTGCGTGTTACCGGAGAAAAAAATTTACTATTTTTAATGAAAATATTAGGAAGATTGGCCAAATTTCCAGAACTCTTCCCTCCCTTTTTTTTACCAATTGCTGCGTTTGGTTTCGTCGTCACCGTTGGTGCACCCCCAAACAGAGGGGCGTTGGCGATTGAACTCGTCTCCGTCGATGAACTGGACGCAGTTCTCTTTCCATACGGCGAAATGTCATCGACTGATTGTGCAGCCGATCGCTTACGAGATCCACCGTTAACTTGTGGTTGTGAGCCTGAAAAAGAGGGAATTGGAGCGGAATAGGAGCACAATAGCAAAAATTTTTTACAGAATAGATCGAGTTTATTTCGAAAAAAAGCCGGTAATCCTGACATATGACATGGAATCCCAGGGGAAGGGGTGGGGGGCGTCTCTCTCACCATTACTCCCCCATTCCAAACCCACAAATGGAGGAAAAACTATGCAAAAGAACCAACTTTTGTAGAAAACCAAGGTGGTTTTTTGTTGTTGTTGTTAGTTTTGGGACCAAATAATAACAAATTGTTTAATTCGGTCAATTATGAAATGAGTTATACCCCTTAAAACCGGTCTATTGCCAAGTTGTCACCCACTGCAAAACCTCGTTGATAAAGGAATGATCACACAGTGTGGTTTGCCATTCGGAGATTTGTATTTATAATTTAGCAAAAAACGAACTTGTCGTGAGGGTGTTGGCGGTGGTCGAACCGAAGAGAGTGCCGGCGGCGGCGGAGGAGCCAAAAGAAGGGAATTTGGCGGTGCCAAAAGAGAAGGTTGGGACGGAGGAAGGCACAGCGGCGGTTGCCGTCGTTTTCTGCTGAGTGCCAAAGAGAAGCGGAAAAGTGGCCGAGGCGGTGGTTGTGGTGGCGCCGGGGGAAGCGGTGGTCGATGGGGACGAGCCGAAGGCGAAAGGACTGCCCGCGCTCGTCGTCAGTGCCGTCGTCGTCGCTGTCATTGGCGCCGTCGTCTTTGACGCCCCAATGCCAAAAAGGAAATTGGCGCCTGTGCCCGCATCCGCCGAAATTGAAGTTGCAGTAGTGGTGGTGCTGCTGGTAACCGTTGAGGAAATGAAAAGGGACGGCGCACCTGGTAAAAGAATTGGTTTGTGCTCAAGAGAAACCTAATGGGTTGCGATTTGTCCGTATTTACTTGAAATAATAGTCATTTCAGCAGCGGAAGCAGTGGTTGTACTTGTTGAAGTTGTTGTGACTGTTTGGGCCTCATCGCCGGCCGATTCGTCCACATAATACATTTTGTCCAATGCTCGTAAATGTTTGGTATAATCTTTTATTGGCGGTGACTAAATTAAAACAAATGAATGAAATTACTAGAAAATCGAATTACAAAATCTGCGTCAGGGGTTTTGCTATACGCCTTTTGCAGAAATCGCAGAAAATTCTCATTCAGAATGGACAGTTTTTCACGAAATCGTCGCTCATTTTCGGAAGTCATTTCTGTAAAAAAGAAAGGAAAAGATAGAATTTATAAATGCTTTTCCATTTTCAATGACCAAATTCTCTTATTACAAATTACCAGGACCTTAAAAATTAAATCTCGACCGTAAAAAAATTGAGTTTCATCCCGCTACAGGATCCGCAAATTGATTTTTTTTGAACTTTAAAACAGAATGCCAAAAATTTCTGAATAAACCGATACGACAATTTTTATGATGCTTAGAGGTCATTAGAGATTGATTGCAACTAGTTTTAGGCGGTTTTTTAGCGGGCCAATTCTATAATTTGTTATTTGCGGCAAAAAGAAGTGTAATTAAAAAAGAAGAAAGAATTTATTACATACAAAAATAACAATAATAAAAAAGGCTTCACAAAATATGAATTACAAACAGTATAAAACAAAAAAAAGGCGGGTACTGTAATTGTGCTACTATCGACTGTATTAACAAAGTCAAAGGGCATTATTTGAACGCGTTTGCTGCCTTTCTGCTGATCTATTCTACGGTGTCTCAGTGCTTTACGTTAGTGTATACGGTAATAAATGGTCTTTGGCATACTGTAACTCTCTCTCATTCTCTTTCTCTCTCTCTCTCATTTGGCGTTTCGTCCTCCCCACATTTCTTCGCTATGCTTCGACTTTGATTTTGCAAATGGACTTCTTGTCCTCCTCCTCGTCCTTCACCAGCGGAATGCCATATCGAATCAATTCGCAGCCCAACTCAAACAAATATTCGTAACACTCCAACCTGTGCAGAATGCCAATGTTTCCAAATTTAAATAAAAATCCAATTTTAAAATAAGTATTCAAACATCATTTTGGTGCGTTGCCAAGTGTTGCTGCCGAACGCAAAAAAGCCATGGCCCCGGACAAGAACACCACTCGCCTCGGGGAACTTTTGCAGAACTTTCATCAGCTGAGGCTGAAAAAGCTTAATCAACGGCTAATTAAGCTAACACTAAAAAAAAGCAATGAATAATGCTAACAATAAAATTAAATTTGAATTTCCAATTGAATTGAAATTGGCACGGCTTACACAAAGAACGAATTCGCTGATTTCCGTCTCGATGATCGGCACCACAACAGTGTCAATGTTTTCCATTCTGCGCTTTGTCTGACGATTCTCAATGCCCTGAAACCTTTCAATTATGCTAATTTGACTCCCTTTTAATCACTTGGATCATTTCTTGGCCCGAAATCATAAACAAATCGCCGGTGATCAGTTGCGTGATCAAATTGGCCCATTTTGTGTGCGTGTGAATGATGCAGACCAAATCTGAATGAAAAGTACGAATTTACTTTTGGATAGGTGGACGGTGAACTTAAACGTTGGCATTTTGAATTGGAATTTGTGCCGTTCTGTCCCCAACCCACCGGGGTTATCGCGCAGCAAATAAAACGGTGCCGTCGGCGTTCTGTCCGGGTCTGACGGGCGCTTTACAACTGTGCCGCTGGCCTTCATCACAAAATGCTCATTTCTTGAGGAGAGTTAATTAGGATTAAAAGCTTAAGTCATTTTAATACTCGGCGAATATCTCCTTGGCCAACGAGTTGGACGTGTTCAAAATCAGACTTTCGCCCGTCTTCCGACAGCGAAAGCGCGCGGCCATGCCGGCGCCGTTGTCGCGCATCCATCCCAAGGCGTAGAAGTGGCGGATCAGCTGTGCCATTCGTGCCACATTTATCGGCACATTGTCCTGAATTTTAATTTGCTTACATTTCTCATTTTAATCGCTTTACTTACCGACCACCCCTCGTCATCGTTGGCCTTTGCCACCTTTTTCGCTTCCTCTTCCTCCTCCTTCTTCTGCTGCTTTCGCACTTCGTCCTTCAGTTTTTCGTTGGAGCACGGCGAAATGCCACGCAAAGCTTTGAAAGTCATTTCAATTTAATTCTCTTAAATAAAAATGAAAAAGAAAATACTAAATTTAAATATTGTTTTGCTTTTGCTTTCTCTGTTTGGCCTTCTCTTTCCCTTTCTCTTCGTCTTAAATACGCCTCTTTTGGTGCCCTTTTCTCTCATTAATTAAATTTCACAATGTCCCCTCATTTTGTACTTCCTTTTGCGCTTTTTGCTCAAGTGCAATTTTCATGCTGCGATTGGTGCGCCGCCACCGCCAAAAACCAATTAGGCAATTATCTTGCGTAATTGTCCGTTCATTTCTTCCTAATTTCTGAAGGAGCAAAAGGAAATGCGGCAAAGCAATAAATACATTGGTTAATTAGTTAATGAATTGGGCGGTTCGGAGAGTGCCGAGATGGACTGGGCCAAGAATGACTGTTGATGATCAGTCGCGGCGAACAACCAAAAACATTGGCAACGAAACAATTGGAGGAGATAAAGGGACGGACGGACAGACGAAGCCAAAAGCGAAACGCAAGCAAAAAATGGCCGAATTCATTGCCCAAATTGGGTAATTAAAGCAGCAGCAAATTTTATCAATCGGTGCCAATTCCAAATCCCTCCCGACTTTTTCAGAATTCCAGGCTCCAGTTTTAATAAAAATTCTTAAGTTTTTGGTCTCGTTTTCATTGACATTTCTTCATCTGGATTCAAGTCTCACCTATTCTTCGGCATTTTCTTCATAGGAAATCAAGTCTTATCAAAGCTTCGGCATTTTCTCATAGCGATGGAAGGGAAAAGAGTTTGGGTTCCTTCGAATGCTTATGGACGGGGTAATGTGAAGAAAGTTTCCTTTTTTGGAATTTTACCCGACATTTTATTCAACGATACTATGTGATCATACACTTTTGTTGCTTACTGTAAGCATCATGAATTTTCAAATTAAACACGAAATAAGCAAAATAGCAAATTATAAATCACCAAATGCCAAATTAACCCTAATATTTCATTTATGCTTTTATCATTTTAATCACATCATTTCAAAATTCACATCATCCATTCTCAATCTGTCCCCATCATTTTATTTGTTTTGCGTTTGTTTCTGCTTCTTCGCCTTTCTCCGCGAACATTTCGTCCCAAAGGTCGTTGCTATTCACGCAACTCTCCGGGTCCAAAAACACTTTGCACAGAGTGAACAGTTCACTCAAATCGCGACCCAAATCCTTTTTTAGGGGAGAGAAGCATTGAGCAATGTTTTCAATCATTAAAATTGTGCCAACCGAAACATCCGTTAGCATCGACAGAATGCGCCCGAAACGGACGGCGACGCCCTTCGAATTGGCGGCACCGCCCTCTGAGGCGACGATCATCGAATGGAGCTCGGAAAACAGCGCGTCAATTGGACGTTCGACGGAAGTGGTGCCGAATTGCGAGGTCGTGCTGTCCGCGAATTCGCTAACTGTTCCCCAAATTTTGGTTTTTCTTTTGGCAAAAGTGCCGATGGAATTACCGCATTTCCACAACTGAATGCCTTGGAGCGCGGCAAATTCCAACGGCGTTATGCCCAACGGTTTGAATGTGTGCGAGAGGAAATGACAAAAGCGGCTCACAAATTGACTAGCGAAACTGAATTTGCTTTTCTAATGGTGCGGTACCGTATTGATTGTACCACTTGGGAAATCGCATTTACCAATACTGAAAATGACCCCGGAAGACCCCAAAGACTGCGCGAGAATTTCTTTTATCAAGGCCGAAACTCTCGAGCAGTTCAATTATTAGTTCTGCTTCTTATTCATCCTAAGGCACCGACACAATTTGCTGCTGTTTTCCCGGGCCAGTTAGTGTTGTGGCGAATTGGTCCACTTGGAACAGACAGCCGGGCAAAATGACAAACTGTTGACAGTCCGACCCTTCCAGCAGGGGAAAATATTGGACCTTTTAATCAATTAATTTTTAAATTAAATTTTAATTGTTTTTTTTATGTTTTCTCACCGTTAAATCACTGCCATGGAGAACATTGAAGAGAAATGTGAAGCTTTTGAGTATACGGACCTCAAAATTTATAGCAAATATCCAATTGCGAATTTCAAAAAAAAAAAAACAGAATTATTTATCATGGAAATTAGGGAAGTGAGAAGACTAATTGCCCAATTAGTACCTTTTCCTGTGTGGGTATCGAGTCAATTTGGGGGAAAATTGCCCGCACAAAATTGAGCAGCAGCACAACTCTGCACCGTTCGATGCAGCTGTACTCTTCGTGAGTGATCGGCCTCAACTGATCAGCATAATTGATCAATTGCCAATGACAATCGATCCAACCTTATTGCCAAGCACAGTGCCAATGCCAAAGTGTTGGGCACAAATGGCCTTTTGTCTGTCAGAAAATTCCCTCAGCAATTGACCAATTCGATTTGTGACCGGCAGAGGCGATAACAATAAGCCAGCATCAAAGGCAGAGGGATAGCTGAGGAAAGAAGTCGTTGGAATAGCACTGATAATGGCATCGCTAATGGCACGCTTTGTTGGCCGTGGCCTCTCGAGAAAATTGGCCGAGGAGACGGCGGACTTAAGCTCAGCGGAAGGCCAATCGTTGCCGTGGGCATTTGGGGCCAAATCGAGTCGCATGCCGGCCTCAAAACAGCGCCGAAGGCGGCAGGCACGACAACAATTGCGCATGCCATCTGAGTACAGAAAGAAAACAGCACAAAAGGTAAAAGTATTGAAATGATCGGCCTAATCCAAAGATGAACAAAGTGTTATCAAAACAACCACTTGCCATTCATTCGCTTGGCTTTCTTCTCTCTCACCTTTGTCAATTGGACAGTCGCCATTCGCGCGGCATTTGTACTCGCGTTGGTCTTTGATGGAACGGCGAAAGAAAGAAGCGCAGGGACGGCACGAAAAAACGGCACAATAAATGGTGGCACCGACGCAGCCGCACACGGTACAGCAATGATCTTGCTGATCAGAGGCAGCGACAGAGAGAGCGGAGGAGGGGGCGACAGAGGGACCATGGGGATGAGGATGGCCCATCATCATAATGACTAATTAATGAGGCAATTAATTACCCAATTACAGATATTGATTGTGATTAAAGTGATTATTGTACAAAATGACGAAAAAAATGAGTGAATCGATCAGTGGAAGAGTTAAGTGATAAGGAGCAAGAGGGGGGGGGGGGGGGGGGCAAGGCGAGGGCATGTGACGCGAAGGTGTGAAGGAAATGAAAGAGAAAAGCGGGGGGGGGGGGGGGGGAAATGTAAATAATATCGGATAAAGAGGTACCGAAGTTGGAATTAACAAATGCTTTTTAAAATGGCAAACCCCCAAAATATGTTGATGATTTTTGCTTAATTCAAAAATTAGGCGGAGTGTTTTTCGTGCTTCTCTCTTAAAATTTAATCAGCAAAAAAAGAAAAAATCAAAAACTAATAAACTGGGCACTAATTAAATAATCTCTATTTTTGGATAAACTTTAGTGAACTCCTCGCTTAGAAAAGGATTAAATTCTTATAAATCAATCGATTCGTCTCGAGGGGTTAAGCAACGCCATCTGATGACAGACAATGAGAAGTTCTTGAACCGGTTCAAAACGAAAGAAAATTTGGTGCGACAAATGTCAAATTTAAAAAAAACAATTATTTTGCGTATTGCGCTAAAAACCAGCGCACTCTCGACTACGGCGGTCAATAGGTGGGGCGAGACTCGGGGCTACGGAAGAAATCCGCGCGTGATCCGCAGACGATTGACTGATTGGTGGGCCCCCGTCAATCAGTCAACCGCCTGTGGCGCTCGTCAAATTTTTTCTCCGCCTCCGTCTCGCCCCATTACTTGCTCCGGCTTCACATGCTCCTTTTTGCGTAATTTTTGCTTTTAAATTGTTATTTCCCTTTTATTATTTTTGTGGCACTTAAGGTCCATTTTCACTGGGACTCAGTTTTCCAAGTGCTCAGATGGCGTCGGTTCGACTTCATCCCCCAATTATTAGACTTAACTTGTCAAGAGCTTCCGAATCATGCCAAAATTGCTGAAAGTTTTTATTTAAAATGTTTTTATGGTTGATTTTTGGAGCATTTTTCGTGATTTAAACCGGTTCAAAAACCGTTTTTTTATTTTCCGCGCCTAGGGACTATTATTATGATGCTTAGAGGTCATTAGAGATTGATTGCAACTAGTTTTAGGCGTTTTTAGCGGGCCAATTCTATAATTTGTTTAGAAATTATTTGCGGCAAAAAGAAGTGTAATTAAAAAAGTAAGGAATTTATTACATACAAAAAATAACAGTAATAAAAAAGGATTCACAAAATATGAATTACAAACAGTATAAAACAAAAAAAGGCGGGTACTGTAATTGTGCTACTATTTATTGTATTAACAAAGTCAACGGGCATTATTTGAACGCGTTTGCTGCCTTTCTGCTGATCTATTCTACGGTGTCTCAGTGCTTTACGTTAGTGTATACGGTAATAACTGGTCATTTGGCATACTGTAACTCTCTCTCATTCTCTTTCTCTCTCTCTCTCATTTGGCGTTTCGTCCTCCCCACATTTCTTCGCTATGCTTCGACTTTGATTTTGGAAATGGACTTCTTGTCCTCCTCCTCCTCCTTCACCAGCGGAATGCCATAGCGAATCAATTCGCAGCCCAACTCGAACAAATATTCGTAGCACTCCAACCTGTGCAGAATGCCAATGTTTCCAAATTTAAATAAAAATCCAATTTTAAAAAAGGCATTCACACATCATTTTGGTGCGTTGCCAAGTGTTGCTGCCGAACGCAAAAAAGCCATGGCCGCGGACAAGAACACCACTCGCCTCGGGGAACTTTTGCAGAACTTTCATCAGCTGAGGCTGAAAAAGCTTAATCAACGGCTAATTAAGCTAACATTAAAAAAACAATGAAATAATGCTAACAATAAAATTAACTTTGAATTTCCAATTGAATTGAAATTGGCACGGCTTACACAAAGAACGAATTCGCTGATTTCCGTCTCGATGATCGGCACCACAACAGTGTCAATGTTTTCCATTCTGCGCTTTGTCTGACGATTCTCAATGCCCTGAAACCTTTCAATTATGCTAATTTGACTCCCTTTTAATCACTTGGATCATTTCTTGGCCCGAAATCATAAACAAATCGCCGGTGATCAGTTGCGTGATCAAATTGGCCCATTTTGTGTGCGTGTGAATGATGCAGACCAAATCTGAATGAAAAGTACGAATTTACTTTTGGATAGGTGGACGGTGAACTTAAACGTTGGCATTTTGAATTGGAATTTGTGCCGTTCTGTCCCCAACCCACCGGGGTTATCGCGCAGCAAATAAAACGGTGCCGTCGGCGTTCTGTCCGGGTCTGACGGGCGCTTTACAACTGTGCCGCTGGCCTTCATCACAAAATGCTCATTTCTTGAGGAGAGTTAATTAGGATTAAAAGCTTAAGTCATTTTAATACTCGGCGAATATCTCCTTGGCCAACGAGTTGGACGTGTTCAAAATCAGACTTTCGCCCGTCTTCCGACAGCGAAAGCGCGCGGCCATGCCGGCGCCGTTGTCGCGCATCCATCCCAAGGCGTAGAAGTGGCGGATCAGCTGTGCCATTCGTGCCACATTTATCGGCACATTGTCCTGAATTTTAATTTGCTTACATTTCTCATTTTAATCGCTTTACTTACCGACCACCCCTCGTCATCGTTGGCCTTTGCCACCTTTTTCGCTTCCTCTTCCTCCTCCTTCTTCTGCTGCTTTCGCACTTCGTCCTTCAGTTTTTCGTTGGAGCACGGCGAAATGCCACGCAAAGCTTTGAAAGTCATTTCAATTTAATTCTCTTAAATAAAAATGAAAAAGAAAATACTAAATTTAAATATTGTTTTGCTTTTGCTTTCTCTGTTTGGCCTTCTCTTTCCCTTTCTCTTCGTCTTAAATACGCCTCTTTCGGTGCCCTTTTCTCTCATTAATTAAATTTCACAATGTCCCCTCATTTTGTACTTCCTTTTGCGCTTTTTGCTCAAGTGCAATTTTCATGCTGCGATTGGTGCGCCGCCACCGCCAAAAACCAATTAGGCAATTATCTTGCGTAATTGTCCGTTCATTTGTTCTTAATTTCTGATCGGTAGCAAAAGGAAATGCGGCAAAGCAATAAATACATTGGTTAATTAGTTAATTAATTGGGCGGTTCGGAGAGTGCCGAGATGGACTGGGCCAAGAATGACTGTTGATGATCAGTCGCGGCGAACAACCAAAAACATTGGCAACGAAACCATTGGAGGAGATAAAGGGACGGACGGACGGACAGACGAAGCCAAAAGCGAAACGCAAGCAAAAAATGGCCGAATTCATTGCCCAAATTGGGTAATTAAAACAGCAGCAGGTATTTAGACCACTCATTAAAAGTGGGAGGACAAAAGGCTTATAAAGGAAAATGATTGAATGAAAATTTTTCATTTTTGTTCGATGCCCAATTTTACAGTAATTCATGGTGGCCATTAAATGGTACCATTTTCTTGGCTATTTGCAAATGAGGAAGTGAAATTTTGCGAATATTTGAGCGAAAAATAACATCATTTTTCGTAGGCCAAAGTCATGCCTATGCACGGTCCTGAAATTTGCGATTCGGCCCGGAGGGTTTTAAAGACAGCCGGAGCAAAAGAGTCAAAATTTAGCTGGCCATTTAAACTATTTTATTTTCATTTGAACATAAATTTAAAAATTAATTTTAACTATTGAACAACTTCGGATTTTCAGGCTCGGCCCTCGGTCTTCAAAATATGCAAAAAGGGCATCTTTTTATAGGGCGACAAAATGGTATCAAAAAGTTTTCGTTCATTATGATTTTAATACAATGTTTGCATTTCTTTTCTTTTTTAAATTTATATTCTTTATTTACCCAGAAAAAAATATTAAATATCGCAAAAAATAATAAATAAATGATTGAAAACAAATTCGAATTTTGGTCACAAAAAAAAGATGAAAAGTTCAAACGAATATAATATTTTGGACTAAACTTATAGTAAATTCAACATATTTTAAATTAAATTAATCATTTTAAATGGTTTTAATTTAAATTCGAGTGTCCCGTCCCTTCCCCCCCCCCATTCATTGGCCATTCATTCCTTTCCCTTTTCAGAAAATCGTTCGAAATCCCATCGAGTAAATTTCGAATTCGATTCGTTCTTCAATCGCTTCGGTGTTTAAACAGTTCGAAATTTCTTCGTGCTCTTCATAGTCCTCGCTGGTGATTGTGTTGTTCGCCACAATTCCCTGCTGCATTATCCGTCCCAATTGTTCCAATTTTTTCTTTACCATTTCCTTTGGGTACTGTAAGTCTACCATATCCAACGCGTTGTGCGCAATCACAAACACATTTTGCGTTTCCTTCAGCAGTTCGAACGTATTTCGCAGTTTTGGCTTGCCATTGAAGAGTTTGTGCCGTTTCGACTTGTGTCTCTCGAGGCCCTTGTCCAATTCTGAATTTGTAATTTAATATTCATCCCATTCGAATTGTTCTACCAATTCTAAATTGTGCCATTTCCGTTTTCAACATTTTGCCAATGCTTTTGAATTGTGCGCAAATGTCTGTTTTTCGCCTTTCAAACATTTCGTTCGCTTCCTTTCGCACGCTATCAAACAAGCGGACCATCTGTTGCCCATTTGGCACTGCTGAAGTGCCAATTAATCCTTGGCATTGTCTTTCCGTTTCATTGGTAATATTCGAAAACACAAATAAAAAATTAGTGCCGTAAAATGTGGCGCCGTTCGTTTTCAAAGTGTCCGTTGCTATGTTTCGTAGCATTTCCTGCGTTGCTCCCACTATCAATTCGAGCACAATTTTGAAGAGTCTGACCAATTTTGCCGCTTCAGTCTTCGCTTCTGTCCCTTTCCACTTCGGCCAATTGGCTAATTGCCTTCGTAAATGGCATTTGCCCATAATAACTCCCGTTGCTTTGGCGAATCATTGTGCCAATTCTCTGTTCCAAACTCTTCGCCAATTGGCCCACCCCTCCCATTGGGCCTTCGGTTGGGCTGAAATTGCGCAGCAATTGCCAAATGTCGTTCCATTCGACCAAATTGGCGTCCATCAGTCGCTGCACTTGGCCAACCCGCGCCTTTACGAGGCCAATTCCGTGCCGTAGCCTTTTCCCGACTCTTTCTCCGCTTGCGCTTTCTCCGCCGATTAGAAAATTGTCGCAGAATTGGCCAATTTTAAGCGCGTGTTCAAGAATCAGTGGGTCTATCAGTTTGGCCTCTCCCCGCGCGAACTTTGCTTGTGTGAATTCGGCCAATTGCTGCGCGATGGCTTTCAAATGTAAAATTTTATTGGCCATCGCTTGCGCCGTGGCATTTTCCGTGAAACGCTCCAACTCAACAATTTGATCGCGCATAATTTTCCCAAAAGTCTCAGGAGGGATTTCGCGTTGCTTATCTAATTAAACGGAATTAAAAATGTTAACCATTTTTGAAAGCTTTTATTGCGCTTACTGTTGTTGGATCGACATAATCGGCCGCAAATGAGGGAAAAAATTATTAGAAAATTAAAAAAGAAATTAAAATATTCCATTTTTTCAAAAACCCTTATGAGTGAAGAATGGATGGAAGTAAAGTCACTAATAAATTGCTTTCTTTAAGAAATGGCCAAATTTGTTGAAATTTTTTATACAATTGGCCACGTTTCCAAGCGAAAATTTGCCAATTGGAAAAAAGCATTGATTTTAATTTGTTGACAATTCAATTATTTTTACATGAAAATGTATAAATTTATACAAAATATCCGTTAATAAATTGCAGCAACGCCCACACAATGCCAATGCTTAAAAATTCCATTTCATTTTGCCGTTTTCCTGCGACCCCAGCAGTTCAGGCGCCGCATGTGGAGAAATTTTGAGAAATTTCGTTTTTTGACATCATTAAATTAATCGTATAGTTAAATAAATTTTCTTCACAAAAGTACATGCCAAATGTTTGTCCCCAAAATGCCGCGCAGTCGCGGAACACGCAAAGTTTGATGCGCCCCCCCCGCCCTCATTTGTACCCCAAACTTTTGCGCCCTGTCTCATTTTTCACCGCCAAAGTCAATTTCAAAAATACAAAAGGGCTATCGTTGTCCCCAAATATTTAATGAAAACATTAATATAAAACAATAGTTTTTAAATATGTTTTGCTTATTTACATTTGTTTTTTCTCCATTGGTCGCTCGTTGATTTTGATTAAATTTGTAAGTAAATTGACAACGCAAAAGCCCAACTCCGTTTTTATATTATCTGTCAATCCGGAATTATTTATTTGGGGTAACACATTTTAATCCTTTTTTTACATTTTTCTCGTGAGCCTTTGAGAAGACGAAAAATAAAATTTAATAAGTAAAATAACTTTTTAAATGCAATAAGTATTATTTTTAATTTAAATAAAAGTGAATTTTATTATTTCATTGAATGTCATTTCGTATTTCCTTGTTAATTTATTTTTAATTCATTTATGAATATCTTTCGGATTATCACACATTCGGAGATTCCCTCCCTTCTCCGCTGCTTCTCCTCCCTCATTCAATTAGCCTTTGCCCTTAAATGCTTTGTAGAGAAGTGCCGCGCCGAGTCCTGCCGCGGCACCGCCCGCCATTGCCTTCAGTTTGGTGCCGCGTCGTCTCCGTCTGAGCATTTTTAAACGCATTTAGCAATTTCTCATTTTTAAATTCGTTTTACATTTTCATGCCATTCCCTTCGGCCGGCACCGCACTTTTGTCGACCAAATTCGCCCCGGGGGGCCCCTCTCTCTTTTGAATTCGTTTGACTTTTTCATCGGTTTGGCCAACGGCCAAAAGAACAGGCGCCAGCAAAAGCTGAACAAGCAGTGCCAAGTGGAGAAGCTGAACGAGTCGCATTTGAGCAGAGAAATGCCAAAAATGAATTAACAAATATTAGCGGAATTATTTAAAACCTAAAATAATAAACATTTGAATAAATTAAATTAAAAAAAAACGAAAGAAAAAGTGAGGTAAAACAGAAGTAAATCAAAGTAAGTACAGTTTGCGGAAATATTTTTATTACGAATTACACATCTTCGAGAACTTAAACGACGAAATCGATGGTCCTTCCCTTTCTTCGTCAGTCTGTGAAATGGGCCGCGAAATTGGCTGATCCCGTGATCATTCTTCACTCATTCATTCTCCATTTATTCCATTTTATTTGGGGTTGCGCTCCAAAATATGATCGGACAAACAGAGAGCGCATTTTGATAAACAATGGACAAAGGGGAGAAAAGGGAAAATGGGCGGGGGAGGGGGGGGGGGGGTGAGTCATCGCCGCCGCGACACTTTCGAGACTCCCGCGGAGAGAAATTGGGAATGTTTTATTAGTAAGAATTTGGAAATAAAAAATTTACACAACACAAAGGGAATTACAATTTAAAAAATAATATTATTAAGGATTTTAATAATGAAATGTAAAAATATAATTATTTTAAATATTTAAAATCAAATTATGCTTTAATTTGTGCATTTTTCGCATTTTCTCTCCGCCGCTTCCGAATGATTAACTTCCCAAAAACAGCCACAAAAAAGGCACCGATCGCAACACCAGAAACAAATGTTAGCACGTGGAAAAGTGCGATTTGCATGGGAGAAAAAAGCTAAAAATAAAAAAACAAATTTAAAAAATAAAATAATTTAAAAAATATAAAAATAAAAATGGGAAGCGATGACTGAACGAATGAATGAATTCTGCTGAAGCAAAGGAATGCTTTCTTTTGAGAATGCTTTCTCCAAATTTGGGGGATGTATTGTCGGCACTGAAACATTTTCCGATTATTTGGCGAATAAACGGCGACGAACGAAAGAATGAATAATGAATGACTCATCATTCATTGACCAACGAATGGACAAATGTGAAAAGTTAAAGAAAAAGACAAACGAAGTGAAAATAATTAATTTGAAAAAGAATAAAAATTAAAATTAAAGAATCGCTGTTGGTTTGTGTTTGGTGCCGTGCCATTTTATTTTGCCTAAATTAACAATTTAATTTAAAAAAATTATTGTTTCAAAAATTCACTCCACTTTTTGAATATTTCTTATCAGAAAGGAATTTAATTGATAAAACGACAATTTCTTGGCCTTTGGCAATTGTAATAAAAGGCAATTAACAAATTAACAGAGTCACTTATACCATTTAATTATTTAATTAATGAACGAAGTAAAAACAATAAAAAATAATTTAAGAAATGAAATTAGGCTGCTATTTTTCACTTTACAATTTAATTATTTTATTTTGCTGCAATTTTTGCTCAATCCGTGCCGAAGAAATAATTGTGGAAACAATTTATGGAAAATTGAAAGGACAAATTCAAACTTTGTCAAACGAATTGGGACAAATTGACACTTTCTTTGGCATTCCTTTTGCACAAGCAAAACGATTTGAGGTTTTAAGGGAAAAGGAAAATTTCAAATGAAAAATAAAAATAAATTTAAAAAAAAGTTGATATTCATTGAATAGAAGCCAATCGCACCACCAAAATGGGAAGGGGTCCGATCGGCGGTCGACCAACCGCCCGGCTGTGTGCCACACGCAAGGCCCACGGAGGAAGGCATGGCTGATCAGCAGCCGATCAGCGAGGACTGTCTCTTTTTGAATGTCTTCGCGCCACACCGATCGGTTATTTAATTCAAAATTAACAATAAAAAAATAATTTAAATTTTTTGATTAAAAAAGACGTGGCTTTTGTACTTATTAAGCCTTCTGCTGAGCAGAACAAAACGTTCCCTGTGCTTGTGGTGATCCATGGCGGTGCTTATGAAATTGGCTCTTCGGCACGTTACACAAATTACGAAGTGATCGGCCAACGATTTGTGACAGACGCAAATTCGCGGGGCATTGTTTTTGTGAGCATTCAGTATCGATTGGGAGTGATGGGTCGGTAGAAAATTTAACAATTTTAAAGAAATATTTTTTAAATTCTGTGTAGGATTTGCCACCACCGGAGATGAGGAACTTCCCGGTTGTTTGCTGAACATTTTAATCATTTTTAAATTCATTTTCAAATCTGTCATTTTTAAAGGCAATTTGGGCATTTGGGACCAAATTTCGGCACTTCAATTTGTCAAGGACAACATCGCGGAGTTTGGCGGTGACCCGAGCCGAGTCACTGTGTTTGGGTACAGTGCCGGCTCGGGAAGCACGGCTTTGCTGAGCATTTCGCCGAAAAGCCGAGGCAAGGAAATTGAAAAGAGAAAAGCAAAATTAAAGAAGGAGGGAAAGTGCCGAATGATTTGGCTAAATGACACCCTTGGCACAACATTTAAAATTTAGCCATGGATTGGTAAATTTCGTCCACAGATCTCTTCCAACAAGCGATTCGCATGAGCGGCACACCGTTTTCGGTGTCCGGCAGCGGCACTTTCGTGGCGGAAGAGACCAAAAAGTTGGCCAAAGCGATGGGATGCGCAGCGAATCGGACAAAGCAATGCTTAAGCGAGAAAAGCGTGGAGCAAATTTTCGATGGGATGGACAAAATTGTAAAATATTCCAAATCCACCGTATTTTACTCTTTTTATTATTTTATGGGCCTGCTCCGCTTTCGGTTTACATTGCCAAGTTCAGTCCACATCGCTTGGACCGGGAACTCTTCCCGCAGGATTATCCCGAGATGATCGCCACTGCTCCTCCCAAGAAAATGATTATGGGTTTTGCCGAATTGGACTTTTTGCTCTTCAGTAATCAATCAAAATGCATTTAACAGCAGCAGTTATAAATAAATTGTTTTTAGGCTTAATTCAAAGCAAAAACAACAGCATTTCCAAGTTGGCACTTACGGACGAACAAATTGCCAATTACGACCAAAAAGCATTTGAGGCATCTGTCAGTGAATTTGTGGTCAAGGAAAAATATTTTGGCAATCAGACAAATGAAGTCAAAGCAGAAATTGTGCACTTTTATGTGAACGAATATTTGCCAGCGGAGACAGTCAAAGACCAAAAATTCTTTGTGTTGCTTTACACAACGGTTAATTACATAATTAAGCGGACGGAGGGAAAATGGGGAAATGCCAAAAGAAACAAATAAAACTGAGAAAATCAAGTGCCAACTACTGATCCGAAACCAACTTTTTTGATCAGCATGCCCAGCAGGCATTCGAAGAATCGAGCCCAACAAATTTGGGCATCGGACGAAACCCAAAGGAAAGGGCATTAAGACATAAGCTTTTTTAGGGTTTCACATGGTCGGGAAAAAATCGGGTCGTCAAAAGCCAATTATTCACGGGGGGAGGGGATCATAATGTATAATTTCTTTAAGTTTTAGTTGCTTTCTGATCTGATGGACGTTGTGCCTACCTTATGGGAGGCGCAAATTCGCCTCGCTTCCAATTGGCCAATTTATCTGTATGAAAATGTTTACTTTAACCCGGCACAGTTCCCAAAGCGTGCCATAATCCAAGGCAAATTAATTAAAATTAGAAAAAATAAAATACATTTAAAACATTTCAGCAGCTTATCACGGCTTTGATCACTCTCTGATTTTTTATGATGAATTCACTAAAAAGAGCGAAGAAGACCAAAAAATGTCCGATTATTTAGTGACGGCCATCAAAAACTTTGTCATTAACGGGTGGGTGTTCTGTGCAATTTAATTAATTGATAAAATAAATTTTAATTAATGTTTTAGTGATCCGAGCACCGAAACAATTCGATGGGACCAATTGACAGATTTTTCACCCATTGAACGCGTTGAAAAGGTCCAACACATGCGAATGGAGGCAAAAAAGACGGGGATGGTGGACGGAATGAAAGCCGAACTGAGAAGAGCGCGTTTCTGGCGAGAATTGGCCAAAAAGTACACAAACTTTGATTTAGTCCGTGGCACTTTCCCAGAAAAAAGTGGACAGTCGGCGGCATTTGTCCCTTCGGCACAATTTGCTCAAATATTTTCCATTTTCGCTATTGTCGCAATCATTTCGCTGAACAATGGCATTTATTGATAAACTAAAATGGCGTACATTTTGCAAATTTAAATCAGAGAGAAAAAATGAACCAATTTTCCAATGGGAAAGGGAAGAAATAAATTAAAAAAAACCACTTTTTGCCTTTGCGAGGCACTTTTCCCATTGGTCAAATTAGAGTTCGATTTTTTGAGAAAAGGACTAATAATTGGGTTAGCAAAAATATGTAAATACATATTTTTTCCTGTAGATTTTATACCTATTTGGTACATATTTTAGATTTTTTAAACATTTTTCCTACATATATCAAAAATTAATTTTTAAAATACTAAAATGGGATTCGAAGCCTATTTTGGTCATTTTTTCTGGTATTTTGTGCATATTACCCTTTACGAAGAATTTTTTCCCTAAAAAAACCATTTAAAAATTTATTTATATATTTGGTACATAATTTACAGGGCTGTCAAAAATATGCATGAAAAGTGGCCAATTAAAAAATTTTACTCCTCATAATTTGATCGATTGTTTTTGCAATTGCAAATCAAAATTTCTCAAGATTTTCGCCAGTGAAGCTCACTGTTGACCCACTCGCGCATCCATTCAGATTTGGATTTTATTTTTTAGCATAATCAAATTTTTTTTCCTAACAAATAAGGGATATTCAAATCGGAAAATATTTGACAAAAATGGCAAAATAATATGCTTTTGCATATTTTTGACAGCCCTGATAATTTGTTTTTTTGTACATATTCTTACATATTTCGGGATTTTTTTAAATATTTATGTACGCATTTTGACCACTTATTATATATATTTTTTACCAGCCCTAATGACTAAAAATAATCAGATTAAATTACAAAAACAGTCTGGTATTTTGGCAAGTTTACCAAAAATCGACATTTTTAATTGGATTATAAAAAATGATGCTTGAAAACAAATACACCCCTGAATTAGAACCCCCTGAAATAAAGCCACCCTTTAGAGTGGAGTTGAAAAATAGAAACCCGGGGGTTCTAAATTCAGTAAATACGGTTTGATTCCTTTAGATTGGACGCCTAAAACGCACTTAAGCAATTCTCTTTTCCTCTTTATTTTTTCTTTTAAGAACAGAGCTCAAAAATAAAAATTAATTTGGCCAGCTTTCCTAATGAGGTCTTAAACTTTTACCGACTTTTTCTCTTTATTTTGTGCTGCTAATTATCATTAAATAGTTCAGCGTTAATCGCTTTTCAGTCAATGCGCCGTTGGCGGATCTAAAAATAAGGAACCAAAAGAGGCGAGTTTTTGACCCCCACCGCCCGCACAACCGAATAAAAGTTGGTTTTTTAGGGAGTCCGCGCACCAGGCGGCTGAGTGGAGGGTCCCCCCCCCCCCACCTTATACAATTCCGGGTGAGTGATTAATTTGTAGAATAAAATTTCTTTTCTCATTTTCAGATGACTCGGACCAGGAGGAGAAGCACGGACAAAAGGAGGAGAAGGCCACAAAAAGAGAGACAAATTTTCGAAAAAAATAAGACGACTCGATTTAAAATTTTACGCGATGAATTTTATTGAATTTTTAATAAATTTATTTTCAATATGCGAACTTGCTTATGTGTCTAGAGATAGAATTCGGATCACCGGAACAGGACGATTCATTGCCGCGTTTCATTGCCCGCCGTTTCTGTATAAATGTCATATTCGTCGTATTCAGCGACCCCGAAAACCCTACAATAGACTCATTTTCGGGCTTTTATATGCTTATAAAATTTTTGACGTTTTGTGGCTTGGACACTTTGTTCTGATGCCACTGATTGCAATTATAATACACATCATCCCAAAAAACGAGATTTTTTGCCTTTTGAGGCACTTTTCCCATTGGTCTCAATAATAAATCACTCCTCCGCTGATGAGTTGGGTCGGTCATTAGTCCCTTCTTAATTGGGCTCACATGACCATGAGCAAAGCATAGTGAATTACTTTCAAATCAGCAGCAAAAACTCATTTTGTACTGCTGAACAGAGGCAAATTCCATTGAAAATGGACATGGATGGCATTGATTTTGTTCTCTCATTTTTCGGCACAACATTTTTAAAGGCGGTGAAAGAAAGTCAAATATTTCATTACTTAATTAATAATTTGTCATTTTCAATTCTTTTTAATTATGATTTCAATATTTTGGTTTTTTATATAAATTCGGTTTCTATTGATGAGTCCCACCATTCCCTGCAGATTTTGCTTAATTCACTTCACCAAAATGTCCGTCTCTTTTCCCGAAGAGATTATGCCGCCGTCCTCAAGTGATAACCCAAAACAAAATCCATTCACCGGCAACAATTTTTCGTCAAAATATTGGCAATTGCTCTCTGAACGCACCAAACTGCCAGTTTGGCGTCACAGAGACCAATTCATTTCTGCGTTGGGAACGCACCGATGCATTCTTTTGGAGGCCGAGACGGGCAGTGGGAAGACCACGCAGGTGGACGACGAGAGAAAACAAATCCCATAATTATTAATGCATTTAAAATGTGTGCAATGGTTCATTTAAGTATGATGTCCAAATGTCCAAATCCCTCCCCCCCCCCCCTCAGATTCCCCAGTGGTGCGTCCAATGGCTCCGAACCCGCGACCCCCACAACAAATCCATGGTCTGTTGCACCCAACCGCGGCGATTGGCCACCGTTTGCGTTGCGCAGAGAGTGGCGGAAGAAATGGACGTTATGGTGAAAAAACACACAAAAAAATATTATATAAATATTATAAATAGTATAACAATTTGTAACATTTTGTTTCAGTTGGGCGAGGAGGTGGGCTATTCCATTCGTTTTGAAGAGGCCCTTGGCCACAACACACTTTTGAAGTGGGTATTTTCAAAAAGTATCAATGGGTGAAATATTTAAATTTAATTATTATTTTTATTTTATTTGCTAAATAATACATCATAATTTAGCTTAAACTTAGTCAAATTAATGATAGACTTGCTATTAAGCGATAGCTATACATATCCCCCTCTATCTTATGTAATTTTAGAAAATCTAGCAAAATTTTACAAAAAGTTGTAACCAAAAAATTCAGAAAAATTTAGACTCACTAATTTTGTCCTTAACTTTTTTGAAACTCAATAAAAATTTTTGAAGTTTAACAAAATATAGAGAAATCTTTGCGCTATCTAATTATATCAATGGTGATATGACTTAATTGAAGTTTGAACATTTTACATGCATTTAAATGACCATACATTTTTTATGAATATAAAATATGACACATTTAATTCCGTAGTAACTTTTTTTCAGAATAACCAATTTTAATTTTCTTTATTATTACATAATAGAGGATACGAAAAGCTACCTTCCAATACTAAAGTTAATTAATTTGACTAAGTTTAAGCTAATTATGATGTGTTATTTAGCAATTAAAATAAAATAATAATTAAATTTAAATATTTTAATCTTTAATATTTAAATATTTCAATCTTTAATACTTTTGTAACTTTGTTCTAGCACCGGGTATTTTTAAAACAAATTGAAATGAATTTAAATGGCTCCAATTCTGCGTCATCCTTCTCAGGTATTGCACCGACGGAATGCTTTTGGCCGAGTCGTCCCGTGACGAATTGCTGAAGAGTTACGGCGTCATTCTGCTGGACGAAGTGCACGAACGGACGATGATCACCGACGTGGTCATGGGACTCATCAAAGTCAGTAATATTTTTGCCAGATTAATTTTTGAGATGCTTTTCCATTTCGTTTCTCCCTTTTCTCGACCTTTTCCCCATTTCCCTCCGTTCGCTAATTATGCCTTTTTTAGCGCATTTCCGAATTTCGTCCCGAATTGCGTGTCGTTGTGATGAGTGCGACACTGAAAACCGGCAACTTCGAGCAGTACTTTTACGGGTGCCATCTCATGAAAATCAGAGGCCGGTCTTACCCCGTCGACATAATTGTAACAATTGCTGCGCTTTCCCATTTTGGTCCATTCATTAATTAATTTAAATGACCGTTTAGCATTCCGAAACCAACGCAGTGATCGACGGCGATAATTACATCACAAAATCCGTCGCCAAAGCCATCGAAATTCACCAAAAGACGGAAAGGGGCGACATATTAATATTTCTTACGGGATTAGAGGTGCAAAAAACAACAAAAAAATAAACGAAAATGGCCATTTAGGACATTGAAAAATGCTGTGAAATGGTGGAAAATGAGGCAGAAAAATGCGTCGGAAGTGGCCGATTGGTAATTCACAAGGAAAAATTGGTGAAAAAGTTCAATTAAAATATTATTTATTTTTGTTTTCGATTGTGATTCCTCTCTATGGCTCAATGCAAAATGAACAACAACAAATTCTGATGGAAACACAGCAAAAAGACGGTGGGAGAGAGTGAAGATTTGGAGAGTGAAAGAGGGGAGACTGAAGGGTTGGTCCGATATCCGACAGATTTTGCATTAATTGTAAGGCGGCCATTTTTGTGGGTTTATTTGTGACTGTAAATGCCGACAATCCGCTGGGAGAATTTTTTAAAGTATTGTGATCCAACGGAATGAATCAGCCAATGTCTCAATTTAAACGACAATTTTCCACATTTAAACAAATTCCAATCGAAAAACACCGTTTTTCACAAATGTTTAAGGCCCTCGTCGGTGTATTGTGGCCACAAATGTTGCCGAGACTTCCATGGTAATTCTCTTTCGCTGGAATGTCCGAATTTACCGCTTTCCCGCGTCAGACCATCGATGGCGTTGTGTTCGTCATCGACTCGGGCTTCTGCAAGCGCAAAATGTACAACGCGCGGTCCAAGTTGGAGTCTCTGCTCGTCCAGCGCATTTCGCGTGCCTCCGCCACCCAAAGGGCGGGGAGGGCGGGCCGAACGCAACCCGGCAAATGCTTTCGGCTGTACACGGAGCAATGCTTTAGGGAAACGATGAAGGAAATTGTGCCGGAGGTGAAAGTGCCATGATTTTTGGGGGTTTAATTTGTGCCTTTCTTTGCTCAGATAAAACACACCAATTTGGACAGTGTGATTCTCCGCCTCAAAAAGTGCGGCATCGACGACATTTACCAATTCCATCTGATCGACGCGCCTTCGCCCGACTCCATTCACCACTCCATCCGACTTTTGACAGACCTCGGAGCATTGGACAGTAAGTGGAAGGAAATGGAAATATTTAATTGTCCCCACAAAGATGGGCTATTTACCCAAAAACGGTGTGAAAAATGGGCGATTAAAGCAACAGAACCCACGTCAGGAAGGGCTGGTCTTGAGGAAGGAGCCGCCAGAAAAAAAGTGGAAGGCCCAAAGGAGGCAAAAAGTTTACTTTTAAAACGGTCAAACCCGGACAAATTTGGTATTATTCGAGTGCTCTTGATGAGCTATGTCTATAAATTGGAAAATAAAGTCAAACCAACGCTATTTGAGCACCAATTAACTCGATGGGCTTTTCCAAATTAAAACCGCTTTTCAAATTATGATGATGTTCTCTAATAATTACATTTGTCTCTCAAATGTGTCAGATTTGGGCCGTATCACTCCGTTGGGTGAACACATTAACATTCTGCCGGTCGACCCGCCGTTGGCCCGGATGATGTTGGAGTCGGTCAAATTGCGCTGTACCAAAGAGGTGATTTGCATTTGCGCAATGCTTTCCGCGCCGAAATGTTTCCGGCGGCCGCGCCGGCGGCGAAACGAAGCGGACAATGCAAAGGTCAAATTCACGGACGACCGAGGCGACCATTTGACACTGCTGCGCGTTTACAAAGCCTTCGCCGCCATTCCAACGGGTGGGCAATTAGAGGGGGAGGGAGCAGTTCAAAGAAATTAAAACTCCAATCCAAGACCAATTTTGGGACCGATCCTCCCCTTCCCCACTCACAAATCAGAAAAGGGACATCCCTTTTTGGTCTAATGGGGAGGGAACGTTTCGTTTCCCCTCCCCGCCCAAGTTTTTTTTTTAATTTTGGATTTTAATTTTGAAAACAATTAATTTTTATATTTTTTATTAAAGAAAATAAAAGTAAAAAACTAAAATTTGTCGAGGAAACGCGGAACGAATTGTTCCATAGTGTGAAAGAGTTGCAATAATCGTCACATAAAAGCAGTGCCTTTTTCATTTTTCGGAATAATTCTGCAGATCAGAAAGATGACAAACTCAGGAAGGATTGGTGCTTCGAAAATTTTTTGAATTATCGTTCGCTGCAATTTGCGGACGACGTACAAAATCAGTTGGAGAATATAATGCGGAAGAGACTGCACGTTGAGGTGGGTTTTATAGTTAAACAATAAATAGCAGCAGAATCAGTGACAATAATTACTTTGTCTGAAGTGTGTCATTAATTTTAATTGCCGTTAATTGTTTCCCCTTCGTTTACTGTAATTTGTGACCTTTCAGGTGGTCCGTTCGGATAATTCGCCTTTTCCGCTTTATCCCTTTTCAATTCTGAAGGCTTTGCTTGCCGGCTCCTTTATGAAAGTGGGAATGGCACTTTTTTGGCCTTATTTTGTGCCTTTTTGCCCCTCAGTTGGCCTTCTTTCGCCCCGCTTCCACCGGTCTTTTCCGCAGGGCTCAGAAGGGCTTTTACGTGACGGTGGAAAGTCAAATGAATTCGGAGGCGACGGCCACCGGCGGAGAGAGTGACCATCGCTTTTTGCTGCATTACTCCTCAGTTTTATTTCAAGTGACGACAGCATTTATATATTTATTCAAATAAGCATTTTGGTTATATTTGGCCACTTATTTTCCATTTTTTGGCCATTTTCCTTCAGGGCAAAACTTACACGCCTTCTCGCCCGGAATGGGTGCTGTTCAACGAGACCATTCAACACGATGAGCAGGGCCAACAGTTCCTGCAGACGGTCAGTGTCGTCCGTCCCGAATGGCTGGCCCAAGTGGCGCCCATTTATCGCTCGCAAATTTCGACGGCTTCGCCTGAGGTGGACAAACTGTTGAAGGAGCGCGAAAAGGGCACAATCAGCGGAATTGTGGAGGAGTTTTCGAACATTTTGCAATTTTAATGACCACAATTCACTCATTTATTGCTCCATTTTCTTTTAATGCCTTTTCTGTTTGTGTTTGACTTTTTTGTCTCTCATTTTATTTTGGTATTTTAAAGCGCAGTTCATCACATCCGTGGCAACAACAAATGACCATTCCAAGCGGATTAACATAAGTACAAATTAGAAATCCGAGCTTTAGTCATTGCGTGATCAAGCGACTCGAGAAACCCCAAAACGTTTTTCAACTCAAATTACGAAATATAAATAAAAGTATGGGAAGGGGGGGGGGATTTACGAAATAAAGAAACTTTCCGTGAATTCATAAAACAGCTAATTTTCCCATTGCGGCAAACGTAAATATTGCGTATCAATGCCAAGAAATTATTACAAATGTTTGACGGAAAAGGCATGGGAATAATTAATTGTCACTAATTTTTTATGTAATGAATAGAAAAAGCCGTTTAGGCAATTTAATTGATTTCGTGGGAAATTTATGTTGAGAATTCTCTTTTTTATTATTAACGCCCACCCGAATAATTTGCATTTATAAATAAAATGACACCAATTAATTTGAACCAGTCGAAGAAAATATAACTGATTAATTGGGAATTTATTTCAAAATGAATGCGACCAATGGGCGAAATGTGTCTTCAAATGACCTTTTAAATCCGGTAAAATAATAAATAATTATTAATAAATTGATTATAATATTTAATCATTAAGGATGTGAGTTTAAGGCACGAAAAACGCGGAAAATTTCTGTCGAATTTCAATTGCCTTTTCACCGCGGGGATCGTTTATTTTTTAAGGGGTTTTTCCGCTGAAATTCAAATTTGCCTAAAAATGCAAAAAGTTGGCAAATAAAAAGTGAATGAAAAGTTTTGAAGTCATTTTAAGGCAATAGAAAAAACTTCCCATCCCTAATAATCATTAATTAATTAATTAATTACCACCGCTAATTGCTTTTTGCCTTTGTTCAGTTTTACTCGTTTCTCTCCTCTTCCGGCTTTGTGCCTTTGCTGGTCATTCTGATCACTGTTCGTACTCTGATCGCTTCCGTTGGCATTGTGTTGAATTTGCTTTTGGTTTTTGTCACAATTTCAAATCGGTCCGTGTCTTTGCTAAATTATAATTATAAATTTCAAAACATTTAATTATTTTCCCCATTTTTTAAGCAATTTGCACGGCTCCACCAATGTTTTGATTGCCATTGACTCTCTTTCGCTTGCCATTTACCAATTCGGCTTTTTCCCTATGTTTTTCATCGTTTTGACTGGCCAAAATCTGATTCGCTTGGACCAGTGCTTTTGGCCAATGCTTCTCCCCGTTTTTGCTAAGAATGTTTCCTCCGCTTTGATGGTGGCCATCGGATTGGACCGACTTAAATTTGTCATTTTCCCACGGTAATTTGACACTTTTTAATCGTTTCATTTTATTTTTTATTTTAATTTGTTTTTCCTCTTTTTAAGCATTTCTTCGCATTTCCAAAAATATTTTACTGTTTTATGGCTTATTTTGTCTGCTCTTTTTGGGGTTTCTATCCTTTTCATTAGCTATCGAATTATGCGACGAATTCCGCAAAAGTAACAGCCGATTAATTAACTAATTAATTAATAGATAATGATATAATAGAAATTTAATTAATATAATTGCCATTTCCACTGATTGTCCTTTTTAATTGGTTTTAGTCTTGTGATGTGTGCCGCTTCGGAGGTCACTCAGCAAGAGGCGGCCTTTGTTTCCTTTTATTCAACTTTAATTCTGAACTGTGTGTCGCCTGCGGTGTATTGCGTTTTGGCAATTTGCTTATACGTCCGAAGGCCAAGTCAACTCAAAAAAAAAATTTTAATAAGATTTTCGCCCGACAAAAAATAATTTAATTTCTGATTTTGTTTTATTTTAAATGAGAATTACGCATTTGATGGATTCAAATATTCAAGCCTAAAATCAGTCTGACAATGAGATTCTGTTTTTTCGACTCTCAAGTCGACCAGAATTCTTATGGCATTTTTTCCCGCTTTTTGGCCGGGGATTCGATGGCATTTCCTTCTTTTTTTGGCATCCTCTCCCTTTTCATTGCAGAAAACAACAACACTCAAAGTTTGTCTCTCAGTCAGCTGAGTCTGTTCCGCTCCATCTTCGTGCTGATGCTGCTCCAACTCCTCGGCTGGACTTCCAATTCCCTTTCGTTGTTATTCTTCCAGAATTTGTTCGCTATCGCTTCGCTCTCCGATCTGACAAAATGGGCAATTAATTGTGCGTTCAGTTACATTTTGATCATCGCAACCGCCACCAATGGGCCCATTTTGTATTTTTGCAGGTGCAAATAAATTAGAAAATAATTAAATATGTGTAATTAATAATTAATAACGAGGGCACCTGAATATTTTTATTCACTTTTCCCACTTGCTAATTAATTAAATAATTCTCCCCCAATTTTAGTTTTGAATACAAAAAAGCCATTCAAAAGCAATTCCATGCATTTTGTCGAAGTATTGGCAACATCACCAGAAGCAAAAACTCGCGGGTGGTGGTGATCAGAATTGAGCAGCGGAGGGTCGGCCAAATGAACGGCCCCAAAAACACAGTCCGATCAGATCAGAGTTGAACGACAGAGTGACCATCAAATGGATACAAATCAGTTGCTTTTATGTTTAACAATAATGTATTTCTCCATTTTTGACATTACAAATAAAAACATAAATGTGCCGTAAATGGTCAATTGAAATTGGCTCTTATTATTTTCCGTTGCTTTCTCTTCGTTTTCTTCCCTTTTTCTTCTTCCACTGATCATTTCTTGCTTAATTTCTCCGTCCCACTCTTTTAATTTTGTTTTTCTTCCTAATTCGTCCTTGTCCGTTCCGCCTCTTTTTTCCATTTCCCCCTTACCCCCGCCATTTTTCAATTTTACCCCCTTCCCCCCCCCCCCTCTCTTCCCTTTTTTTCTCCTCTCCCCCTTTTTCCGCTTTTTGTCCTTGGCGCCCCCAAATCCCTCCATTCGCCGGCCGTTCTTCCCGGTCATTCGTTTTTCATGTGATTTTTTCGTTACCGAGAATATTCGCGCAACTTTTTGTTCGCCAATTACCCACTGAAAAGAGCATAAATTACCCCCAAAAGTAAAACATTCCCTCCCTTTTTAGAAATGAATTAATTGCTCAAGAATGTTTGATAGACTCAAGAAATATTTAGATGAACATTCGCTACAATTTTGCCCTTTTTTTGCTGCTCATTTTGGCATTTGCCGCTTTTTCTGACGGACTTTCGGTGGACGAAGGCATTGACGAGGAAGGACTGTGAGAGAACGAACATTTGGCTTTACAGTAGAACAAAATTAGTGGGACAATTCATTACTGTCACGACAAAACGCAGCTTTTTTGATCATTTGTCAGTGCAAATTGAACAGAATCCGATGAAATTTTGCCCAAAAACAACTTATATTTATGCAAATTTGTTCTGTTTGTGCATGACAATGAGTTAAAAACTTCGCATTTTGTCGTTTGAATTTGCAATTAAAATCCAAAATCCCTTAATTAACGGATTGTTTATTACATTTTTGAGTCTGTTTATTTTTTTGCTTTTGCCTTGCTAATTGATTCAATCGTTTTGATTGGTTCTTCGAATTGTCTTTCTTTTCCAAGAGTCAGTCCTTTTTTTGTTAGCAACAGCTTCCTCTTCCCTTTTCCCGTTATTAATTAATAGACTAATTAATTAATTACCCTTTCTCTCCCTAATTATGCCTTCCCCCCATTTCTTTCAGCGATTTGAAGCCGGCGCCCGCCTCGAAAGTGTTTAGCCGCGTCCAACGCATCGCGCGGCGGTGCGTCCGTTGCAAGCGCAAATGGAGTTGGAGCAGTTCGGATTGGGGCTACGGAGGACCATGGGGATGAAAGAGCAGAGAAATGGACGAAGAGAGAAGCAAATTTGAGGACAAATGGTGAAGGAAAGAGCGAACGAAAGATAAACAAAACCAATAAATAATTTATTTTACAAATTGTAAAGCGTTAATTAAATGATTAATCACAAAATTGGGACTTAATAATCAATCAATCGCCTGATCCCTCTGATTCTGATTACCAATTACGCCAAATTTTATTTTTAATTGCACTTTTTTATGTCATATAGACAATCCGACAGAAAATTTATCAAAAACATTTGAGTGTCTTATATGGCAAAAGCTCATTAAATTATTAAATTTTAAATTTAAAAGTAAATATTTTAAAGTCTTCGCCCTTTTTTAACATTTGAATTCGTTTTAAATAATTTCTTTTTGCTGAATTTGTCTTCTGCTAATCTCTTTCGGCTATTTTTAAGTGAATATTTATCACTTAAAATGACTCTTTTTTTTCGCTTTTTTTTTAATATTTTCAGCAAATGTTTTTCTATTTTCTTTGGTAAGCCTAAAACCTTAACAGAAGATGCGCTGTGACATAAGCTGCTAAAATTCATTGTCCGTAAAACATTTTAATTTTAATTTTTAGCACAAATTTTTCTGACTCATTTTCCATGAGCACTTTTTATTGTTTATATTATTATTTGGAAATCATTTAATAGACAATGATTATACGATTATGACCTTGATTCATATGACTGGTTTTTGGGCGAGTGATTAATTTTCATCAAAACGAAATTTGCAGCAAAATTAAACGGAGGCAATCAATGGGAGAGAGAAACGGAGGACGAATAATTAACCAATCAGTCATTCATTATCACACTAATTATTCTAATTAATTAATTAATTCAACTAATTTCTGCTTTAAAGTGATGCGTTTCGCTTCCATTCGTTTCGCTTTGTTTTTATTTCTCTTTTTGGCACATTTTGGCGCCAACGAAACGACGGAAAATGGCGAAGGACAATTGGAATCAGAGGAGGAGAACCGAAACGAACTGCGCAAAATGCCATTTGAGGAGCAGGAAAAAGCGTATGACAGAGCGCTGAAAAAGAATCGATGCCAAAACAGCGGACAATGCTAAAAAAATAGGCAAAAATAAAATGAAAATAAATAAATTAAATAAATAATAAAATAAAATAAAAATAATTTAAAATTCATTAAAATATTGCAAACATTTAAACGACAATATATTTATAATTGATTTTTAAAGGTTTTCATTTGCGCATGCGAAGAGAAACGAAAGAAACATTTTGTGCTAGCTTTCGAAGCTCTGAGTTAAAAATTATAAAGCACCAATTACGAAAATTAAATGTTTTTACAAATAAAAAATATTTTCGAAATTTTTATTTATACAAATAAAAGTATAATTATTTTTTGCGTTTCTATTCAATTTCCAAATTGGACATGAATTTACAATGCTTTCGGCTGTTCTTGACATATCACTTTTTTCTTATTTACCTCCCCCCCCCACTCTCTTCCTTCTTTTTCCCCTTCCTCCTCCTTCTTCTTCCCCTTCCTCCTTCTTCCCTTTCCTCCTCTTCTTCTTCCTCTTCCTCTTTTCGTTCTGTTGCTTGAGCTTCGCTTCTTTTCCCGCTTTTCGTGCCTTCTTCTTCCTCTTCCCTTTGTCTTCCTTCTTCCTCTTCCTTCCACTGTTTTTCCTTTTGCATCTCCTCCCCTCACAAATCAAGCACATTCGTAATTGTGTGGTGATTCTTCCGCCCGTCTGACGAACAGACAGAGCGGCACCCTCCGTTTCCGCGCATCCGCCGCCCTCGGCATTTGCCCATTTCTGGCTGATTGTCCGTTGATTTCACCTGACAAATGAGGTGAAAATCAATTTTCGATTTTTAATATAGAAAATTGAGCAAAAAAATATAGTGTCTTTCTCCCTCCGTCTCCCTCTCTCTCCCTTCCCCATCTCTCTCTCTCTCTCTCTTTCTCTCCCATCTTTCTCTCTCCCTCCCTCATCTCTCACTCTCTCTCTCTCTCCCTCCCTCTCTCTCTCCCTCCTCTTTCTCTGTCCTTTCTTTCTCTCTGCTCTCTCTCTCTCACTTTGATTGTTACTCCCTCTCACCTCTTTCTCTTTCTTCTGCTCACTTTTTGCCCTTTTCCTCCGCTTTTCCTCCTCCCCTTTCGCTTTTTGTTCGCTTTTCGTCTCTTTTTCATTTCCTTTTTTGCTGTTCGCTTCTTTTTCTTTTGCTTCTGTCCTCTCTTTTCCCCCATTTCTTTTTCCTTTTCCGTCCCTTTGCTTTTCCTCCGTCGCCGTTTCATTGTTTTTTCTTTTCGGCGCTTTTCCTTTCATTTCTTTTCCAATTTGTTCTTCCTTTAATACTTTGCCCCTTTTCGTTTCGTTTTGCGTTGGAAAATCATTGGCAAATGCCAATTCCGTCCGATTGTTTCGCTTCCCTTCATTTGTCTGTTCTTTTTCGTTTTCATTTGTTTTGTCGCTTTGCTTGGCTAATGATTGTGCTAATTGCCTTTGCTGTGCTTTAACTTTTGTCCCGGGAAAATGCGGAACAATTAAAAGAGAAGTTGAAGAATTTTGGAAATGGCCGAGAGAAGGGAAAGAGGACAAAGGTGAGGCGATTACGGTATGGGGGAAGACTGTAGGAGGGACGGCGGTTGATGGGAATACGGTAGAAGGGGCGGCGGCGGCGGTGTTTAAGCCGGACATTTCCAATTGGCTGAGCACCTTAAGGCCAATTCACTTAATGTTTGACTTCATTAAACATATGTGTTAAAAAATCATTTTAACTAATGTTTATCTCCGATTTATCGGGCACCATTTACAAACTTTTAAATATTCCTTATCACTGGCTTTTGAGCCCTCAAATTAATTGCACCAAATTTTTTTGAATTAATAAAATACTTCATAAGCGTTGGCGTGCCGGTGGCAAATGCCAAAAACGCACTTTCGCCCCTCCAGGTACTGCTCCACGTTCTGCTGACCGTTGATCGCTCTGAGCACAAAAGACCCGCCCGGATGGTCCGGCACAAATGCGCTGATGTTGTAAAATTTGCCCTTCACCCCAACGATAACATCCGAAGGCATTTCGAATTGTCTGAGCACCTCAAAAGCAAGGCAATTAAAGGCAATTAAAAATCAAAGACATTTGCTAATTAGGTTTTGTACTACCAAATGAATTTCATTTTCGAAGTTTCGGTGGGTCAGTCTCGAAAAAAGCAAAGATTCGCTAACAATAATCGGCTTTGGCATTTGTTCAATAAATTTGAGTGTAATTAATCCAATAAATGCTAATTAATTTTGCCAAATTGGCCACCTGATAAGCGTAACGATGCCGATGGCAAATGCCCAAAACGCACTTTCGTCCCTCAATGTATTGCTCAATGTCTTGACCATTGACCAGCCGAAGAACGGCTTCTCCGCCCGGATGGTTTGGCACAAATGCGCTTATGTTGTAGGAATTGGCACGGAGATGAACGATCACTTCGGAGGGACGGCTTCGAATCGGTGGGCCAATCGGCTGAACAGAAAAAGGCAATTTCAATAATTTCGGATTATTTTATTCATTTTTTACCTCTTCATTTTCCTTTGATTTTATTCTCAGAAAATTCAGCGAAAAAACAATGAAAATTTGATGGAAGTGAAAATGGCGCATTTATTAAGCTTTTCTCAATTTAAATTTCACTTCTTTCCTTAAAATAACAACAAAAAAATGCAAAATGGAAATTGTTTAAAAAAGAAAAACAAAAAAATAAAACAATAATAATTAAGCGAGAAAAAACACGTTCTGTACGGAAAACTTAGAAAGGGAATGGGCGAATGAGTGAGTGATCGGTGTTAATGATCAGCCCAAAGTGATCGGATCGGATAATGGCATGGATTTGGGTGACACCAAAATACACATTCACCCATCAATCATTCATTCCATTTCCCATCAATCATTCCATCCGACCATTTATTAATTGCCCTAATAATCACAAAATTTTGCACTTTTTTGTCGGCAATTAATTTTATTTAATTCGCTTCTTTTTGTGCGATGACTGACAGAATAAATTATGGCTTTTGTTTGCTTATTTGTTGTTTGTTTGTTCTGTCGTCGGTGTCCCTTTGTAATGGTTGCGCTTTTTTTAGCGGTGTAAAAAATTGTGCGCGACTTTTAAGAGGAAAAAAAAGGGGAAAAGAAAATGGAAAAAAGGGGGGGGGGCAATTGAAACCGGGAAAAGAAATATTAAACATGGACAAGCCACAGAGAAACAATGACAATGCGAAGGAAAGTGCGAATTTATTCAATTCATTTAATTTATATGTATTTATTTAATATTTTAAATATTATTTTATTAAAAAGCGAAGAATTAAAATGGAAAGAAACACAAAAAAAAAAAAACAATTGGGAAAGTGTAAACAAAAATAAAATTCAAAAAAGCAAGGAATTAAATTAATTATTTCTTCGGAATTTGCATCAAAGCCTGAAAAATCTCGAATTCCTCCAAATGTTCGATATTTTGCTAATCGCAATTTTATGTAAAAGCAAAAAAGCAAACGGACTTTTAAACAAGTAAATTTGTTTTTTTATTGGACGAAGAAAGGCTAATTTAAGTGACATGAAAAAAAGAAGTATGTATAATAGTTTTTAAAAAAGCAAAATATTTCAGAAAATGAAAGCGATATTAATTCATTGGAGCAAGGCACGGTGGTGTAGTTGGTTATCACGCGAGTCTCACACACTCGAGGTCGCCGGTTCGAACCCGGCTCGTGTCAATCGTTCTTTTTTAATTTTATTGATCATAAAATTGAAAATATTTTAAGATAATTTAATTCATTTTAATTAAAATTTTTTTGCTTTATATTCGTTTAAGGGGCCAAAATGCTTTATGATTTTTTTTTTTTGCGAAATTTCAACAAATATATATTTTTTAATTTTAATATTTGCTGTTTTCTGCAAAATTTTTACCATAACAATCACTTGGCTATGTAATTATATGCATATGCATTTTTTTTCTGGTTTTGGGAGGCCTCGAACGTACGAAAATGTTTTGAGTTTGTTTTGAAGCTTCTAGGACGTATTTCCATATGCATATTTTGCATCTTTGTGCATTTTAGCGCCTTTTTTATGTTTTTCTTCTAAAATGATTTTCATATTTAGTATTTTCGATATTTTAGCTTAAATTTAATGAATTTAATTTGGAAAAATTCGTGTGCATATTTTTCACTATAATATGCATATTTTGCGATTTATGTGCATTTAATTAGATTGGATAATTATCACGTTCACTTTCTCCAAAAGGTTTAAAAAGCCAAAGATTACAATGGTAAAGAATGAATAATTGGTTGTTGTTTTTTTCAAATTCGATTGGGCTGTCACAGTTTGGCGCACTGTTTTCTCCTCTCTTCGATGGTTTAATTTGTTTATTTAATAATTGCCTTTTATATTTCCATTTTAATTATTTATTTTTCTTTGATTTTTCAGTAAATATTGAAAAATGCTGAGCTTTAAAATTTTTAGGAAGTTAAATGAATTTTTTAAATTTAATTTTACAAAATTAAATTACCTTTTTTTTGTTTAATATTTTTCATATCTTTTGCTTCATAAATCTATTGGAAATTGATAAGAGAAAGGGAAATAATATTGTAAATAAAGTTCACAACACACATTCAGCCTCCCTTCTGCTGAATGTTTTTTCTGCGCATTTTTGTCGATTTTTGCTTAATTAATTAATTATTTGTTAATTAATAATTATTAATAATAATAATTAATTAATTAGTTATTAATTGCTTATTTGCCAATTCCCTTTTAGCGATGTTCTCCTCGCTTTTTCTCCTTCCCTTTTCCCTTTTTGCCCTTTTTCTGCTGCTTATCCCCGCTTTTTCTGACCCCCTTTTTCCCGTTGTCCCAACAAAATTCGGCCGAGTCAAAGGCTTTGTCCATTCCCTTTCTCCGCCTCCCTCCGCTTTTCGTTTTCGTTCCGTCGATGTTTTCTTTGGCATTCCCTTCGCTACGCCGCCAATTGGCGAATTTCGGTTTGAGGTTTACCGAAACATTTTTTGCTTTTCAATGCTTTTCCTTGGGATTTTTAAGAAGCCAATTCCCCCAAAGCGTTGGCACGGCGTTCGAAATGCCATCCGTCCCGTTTCCCCGTGCGTGCCGCACGCGCGCGAACTGTGCAACAAATGCAGCGAGGACTGTCTTTACCTGAACATTTTCACGCCCCACCAACATTCTCTCAGAAAAAGGTGAACCGAAGAATAAATCCACAGAAATCCGAAAGGGACGGAATTAATTGATGAAAAATATTGCATTTGAATTCCTTCCCTAATATTCCTTAATTGATCCCTAATTATTCCCTAATATTCCTTAATTGCTTTCATAAATCGTCGTCTGTCCGCTTCTTCCGTCCACCGCCGTCGTCGTCATTCGCCGCTTTTCCCCGTCCTTTTTCTGATCCATGGCGGTGCTTTCGAAGTCGGATCAGCGGCCGACTTCGACAATTACACTGATTTGGGCATGCGATATGTGTCCGCTGGTATTGTGGTGGTTTCCATTCAGTACAGACTCGGCGTAATCGGTGGGTTACTGTATTTGTTGTCTGGGATTACTGTAAAATTTGAATAATTTATTATTAAATACTTTAATTAAACTTTGAAAATTAATGCCATTTTTTGCAGGATTTTCATCGACGGGCGATAAGCAAATGGCAGGTGAAAAGCAATTTGCTAAATTGGGAATTAATCAAATGAGATTTATCGCAGGAAACTTCGGCCTTTGGGACCAATTCGCCGCGTTGGAATTCGTTTCTGAAAACATTGCGCAATTTGGAGGAAACCCTGCGGACATTACCCTTTTTGGCGAAAGTGCCGGCGCCGCCAGCGTTTCTTTCCTCGGACTTTCGCCGCATAGCCAAGGCAAAACGATGGAGAAGACATTTGCAAAATTTAAACAAGTTCCACATATCAAATGCACAAATTGGCCACCATTTTGAAGGTCTTTTCCAAAAGTGCGTCCAATTGAGCGGTTCGCCTTTGTCCGCGTGGGCACTAAATGGACGCGTAATTAACGAAACTGCCCAATTAGCAGCAGCGATTAATTGCACTGAGAATGGACGGGAAGGAATCAAAGAGTGCTTTAAGGGGAGAACGGTGGACGAATTGTTCGAAGGGGTCGAAAAAGTGGTAGGGAAAGGGAACAAAAGCCAAGTCAATCAGCTAATGAGCAAACTGATTGCTTAATTGAATGAGGTGAATGTGAATCCCCTTCCCAAAGGGCAAAACTCGCCAGGAATACGACTTCACCAAATGGGGCCCCCTTTTGGACGGCGACTTTCTGCCGGCGGACATTCCGCAACTGATCGAAAGGGCACCGCCGAAGCCCACAGTGATTGGAATTGCCGATTTAGAGACACTTTTATGGAGTGATTGATTAAGACTATTGCTGAAATTTGAATAATTCCCAAAGCATTGGCCATCGGTCACAACGACAGCATTTCACTTTATGCAATTCCATGGGACGAAATGGCCAATTTTGACAGACGACGCTTTGAAATGTTTGTCCAAAACTTTGTGGCAAAACGCGAATTATTTGGCCAGCAAATGGCGACGGAATTGCAACGAGAAATTGTGCAATTTTACACCAGAGACAAAGCGGTGGAGAGAATTGAAAATGAGGGCGAATATTATGTGAGGAAAATCACTTTGGTAAGGGAAAAAAGGAAAAGCGAAAATAAAATGAAAAATAAATAAATTGGAAATGGTAATTAGCATTTAAAAATGTTTTTTCAGCTTTTGTCTGACCTCCAATTCGCCGTGCCGGTCATTTGGGAGGCGGCGCAAAAGGCGCAAAAGGGGTGGCCAATTTACTTCTTCAAAAACACTTATTTCAACGAAGTGATCTTACCAAAAGTGGTCAAAGTCAGACGTAAGAAAAACAAAAACGGACAAAATAAATACGTAAAAATTACGGTACTTTTGCAGTTTAAAACGGTATTTTTTAACACACATTTTTATGCCTAAAATGTACAAATTTATTACAGAAAATTTTTAGAATGAAAATTTAAAAAAAGACTAATTTTATTTACTCTTCTGCAAAAAACGGACGCTGAATTTGAAAAATTTGAAATTGGCTCAAAAAAACGGACTTAGTGAGAAATTTATTAAATTAATGAATTCTTTTAAATTTCGCGAGGAGCCGAAGTTACAAAAGAATCAAAGATAGAAATAATTAAATTTAATTATTATTTAAATTTATTTGCTAATTAATAAATCATAACGTAGCTTAGATTAATTAAATTAATGAAACTTGCTATTCACCGTATACATATCCCTTTATCTTATGTAAATTTAAAAAATTTACAAAAAGTTAGACCCAAAAAGTAAAGCTTCGACAATGAATTTTTTAAATTAATTTATACATAACACATTTAATTCCTTAATGACTTTTTCAGAAATAACCAATTATAGTTTTATCAATTTGACTAAGTTTAAGCTAAGTTATGATTTATTAATTAGCAAATAAATTAAAATAATAATTAAATTTAAATATTTCTGTCATTGATGCTTTTCTAACTTTGTCAGCGCACTTTTAAGTTGAAGAGTTTTTTTTGTTGAAAAGCATTTTCAACGAATTTTTTTTATCATTTTTATCACAAATTTTAAATTAATAGATGACAAATATAGCTTAATAATATTTGCATTTATCAATTTAAAATTTGATGTAATATATGTGCATTTATAGGCATAAAAAGTGTGTTAAAAATATAATTTAAACTGCAAAAGTATCAAATTTACAAATAAATTTCATTTTCAGAAAATTTCCACGCCAACGATTTTATTTATTTTTTCGACCGAAAGTAAACTGTTAAAAAAACAAAAAATGGAATGTGTAAATTAATAATACTTTCATTCTTTAGAGTGTATCGTTTTGAATTCAATGCCAATGACAAATTGATCAGCAACTTTCTGATGGAAACTGTGATTAATTTTGTTAAAACAGGGTAATTATAAAGAAAATTTGATTTGAAACAAATGGTTACAGTAATCCGTCATCCGACCACAGTACCGTCCAATGGCTTCCGTTGGCCCCGAAGGATCCATTAGAAAGTTTTGTGCATTTGTTGATCGAAATGCCAATGCCGAAAATGAACCCGAAAATGGAGGAGGAAATTGGCAGGGCCCAATTTTGGACGCAAATGCAAACAAAACACCCGAAGATTGACTTAATTAGGGGCCAATTTTGAACGAAGCCAAAGCATTTTCACTATTCAATTTTTACTTATTTTCATAAAAAGATAATATTTTATTTTAATTAATTAACGACTACCAATTTTGAAGGATTTTCTATTAATTAATTGAAATGTACGGTCATTTTACCGTATCATTAGGGTTTTATACTAAATCCAATTAAACATACACCACTAAAATAGCTTCGTTTCGTATTGACACAGTGATTAAAAGACGGCATTACAGTAACGTTTAGGATTGATGGGTTACCACACTTTTGCGGTTTTAGGCTATCAGCAGGGCTTGAAAATTTTAATTTGAATCGGATTTTGGACATAGGCGCAATCCGAGGCGAAAATGTCTGGACACGGATTGCTGCATTTGCAATTCGTAGTTTAACTTATTTGAAAATTTCAAAAAAAAATTTTCTTGTGAATTTTTAGACACAAATTCTGAATCGGTTCAATACATATTTTGTTGAAATAGCCAAAATTGGGTCCAAATGGTCACTTTCAATATTAGAACTGTACAAAACATAATCGTTTGATCAAATACCATGGTGAAAGGTCAATTATGTAAGTGAAGAGAAGTCGAAATTCAGTCAGTTTGAATTTACATGCTTAGATTCTTTTATTAGTGCAAATTAAAAAAAGAATTCATATTTTCCGTTGATTTACCATTTCCGAATCAAAAAAAAGCGATTTTGGTTAATAAAAATCCGTTTAGCATTTGAAATTCATAACACTGACTTTGACTTCACATGAAAATATATAAATGAGAATGAAAAACAAATCCACACTTCATTTTTGTGCAAATTTTTTCAAAAAGTTTTCCTTATTTTAGGCTAAATTATTTTTTTTAAAAGCAACAGAAGCCGTTGGGTTCATTTGTGACATTTGCAAAACGACGAAGTCTCCGCGTGGTCATGAAAGTGAACAGACGACGGTAAGAAAATTTTTCAGATTGCAAATCTAATTTACCTAATTAAATTTTCCACAATTTCAGTTGGGTGTGTAATGATGTTTGGATGGACACTCTCCCCTTTTTTGACCGTCTTCAACTCGGCCTCAAAATGGCATTGCTTTCGCCCCGTTTCAATGGGCTGGTGGACAAACATTTCAATGGGCTAACAGAAGAATTGACAATTTGGAAATGGATAATAATTAGCAAGATGGGAACAAAAGCACAATTGTTTGTTGAGAAAGGCAATGACGAAGTTGCGCGATTTCCTTTGCCCGACCGTCCGCTGCCCAACAAAATTCGACTTAAGAACCTTCAGATTGAGTAAATCAAACAAAATTCAAAGAATTATTAAATGATAAAGGATTTACTTTCAGGTACATGGATCATTCCGTCATCACATTTCTTCGTTCCAATGAGCAAATTTTTGACAAATGCATTGATTTGGAATTGCATGTGCCTTACCCCAATGCCAAGAAGTTCCAGCCAATTTGGGATGTTTTTGCCCGCGAAATTTGGCCCATTTTTGCGACAAACATTCGCCGTTTTGTCTTTACCAATGGCCAACATTTGGACAATTTGCGTAGTCACATTTCGCCGACAATTCTCTCCGGCCTCGACATTTTTTCAATCCATTCCGGTTTTTTGTTGCCCGATTCAATTGCTGATGATGGGCCAAATGCAACTGCTGGCCAAGCATTGTCCAAATGGTTGCACACTCCGACAAAAGACGGCCAGCCAAAGCAATTGCTTTGTGTTAAAGATGATTATACGTTAATAGCCACAGAATGGGTCAACAGTTTCAAAGAGGTGTGACCACATTTCTGTAAAATATTTGGATTAATTGTCATTGATTTTCATTTCCCATTTTAGGCATTTCTCCATGCCACCACTCCTTCGGCCAGCTACATATTTGGATTTGGACTTAATCTGCTTGAATCAAAGAAAATTGAGTCATTTGAATTGATGAACGAACGGACTAAAGAAATGCTTACATTGGAGAAAGAAAACGAGCAAGAAGCTTACAATGGATACATCGATTTAGTGTTGAAGCGATGCCAAATTGGGAAGACGATTCAATGGGTGGACGAAAAGACGGACAATTTGGACAATGTCAACTTTCATCTTTATGAATTTGGGTGAGTGTTTGCCATTGTTAAACTGTTAAGCTGATTCAAATTGCACTTCATTTAGGCCATTGTCTCCACCAAAGACGGGACAAATGAACGCAAAAAATCGTCTGAAAATAAATCCCGGGCCCAGCGGAGAGCAGAAGAAATGAATATTTAGAAAATGAGAATTCTGATCGATCATTAGGAATGGAAATTGATCTGATAATTGCTCCTCACATTTATTTGTTGTCTTTCGCTTGAATACATTAGGTAATTTGTTTGGGTTTTTGTGACTTTTACAGCAGAAATGATTGGTTCAACAAAGATGAGTAAAAATGTGCTGTCGTTATTATACACCATTCAGAATATCGAAATTATCGAAAACATAATTTTTAAAAAACAAAGATTTTCAAAAAATTCAAGTACTTAATGAAAAATCATAGATAAAATCAATGATTTTGCAAAATCCGTGCACGGATTAGTGATCAGCGCCTTTTTTACTCTAAAAAAGTTAAAGAAAATTTTGGTAAATATCGTTCATATAGTCCAGAGTCAAAACTGGACAAAATATATATCAATCGACGTCTCTCGGTCTGTAATGGAAGAATCCGAAAAAAATTTTTGTTGGGCAACCAATCCCTGAAGAGTTACAGACCCGGGACTGAAATGGCCATATGGCTTTGGGACTGAACCGTCCAACTGGTAAAAACGCATGTAATTGTGACAAAATAGATATCAATCGATTCCTCTCGGCATGCAACCAACGAATCAGAAAGGATTTTTGGATAAAAATGAAATTGAAAAAAGTTATGAGTCATCAAAAATCTCAAAAAATGACTTTGATTAAAAATTAAATTAGGTGAGCCAAAAAAAAACGTAAAAAACTTCAGGTTTTTGAACTTCGCAAAAGGGAGCATGCGAAGACGGAGCAAGTAATGGGGCGCGACGGAGGCGGAGAAAAAAAAAATTGACGAGCGCCACAGGCGGTTGACTGATTGACGGGGGCCCACCAATCAGTCAATCGTCTGCGGATCACGCGCGGACTTCTTCCGTAGCCCGTAGTCTCGCCCCACCTACTGGCCGCCGTAGTCGAGTGTGCGGCGGTTTTTTAGCGCAATACGCTCAATTCAATCTTTTATTTTTGAAGTTTTTACTCTTTTTTCGGACAGAATCGGTTAAAACAGTTTTAACGATTTTGAGGACCCATAACTTTTTTCAATTTTTTTTTATCCAAAAATTCTTTCAGATTCGTGGGTTACATGCCGAGAGGAATCGATTGATATCTATTTTGTCACAATTACATGCGTTTTTACCAGTTGGACGGTTCAGTCCCAAAGCCATATGGCCATTTCAGTCCCGGGTCTGTAACTCTTCAGGGATTGGTTTCCCAACAAAATTTTTTTCGGATTCTTCCATTACAGACCGAGAGACGTCGATTGATATATATTTTGTCCAGTTCTGACTCTGGACTATATGAACGATATTTTCCAAAATTTTTATCTCTTCCCGTCGGGACACCATTCCGAAGGATTATCCCAATTTACACTAATATTTGAAGCAATTATAATAAGTTGGGCGAAAAATGAATGAGAAATAAAATAATTTAATAATAATAATAATTAAAAACAAAAGTGGACAAATAAAATTAAGCGGCGGAAAGGGAAGGGAACGGCGTTTGCTTTGAGATCACCAAAGTCTGTCGCTGATGCGATATGTATCCTTTGATTTTCTTTTGCGCAATTAAATTGGCCAAAATGCACGACAATTCGTCCGCGTCAATGTCCGTGCCCAAAAAGCGAAGGACGGCGAGGAAAGCGTCCAATTTGATCAGATGGGTATTCAGAATGGAAGCACTGAAATTCAAAAGGGAGGAAAAGCCAATCAAAAAGTGATCGGAAAGGAAAAAAGGAGAAAAAGAGCACATTTGAAGAAGAACTTACACTCGCTTGAAGAGGTTTCTGTAGGTGATCACTTTGAGCTTTTCCAACATCAAAAAGATGCCGCATTTGATGAAAAAGTGTTGGTGTTTTTGCAGTGCCAAGTTCAGTTCGCGCAAATTGCCATCCCTTACGGCAATTAAATATTGGATATTAAAGGGCCATTAGGGGAGGCAGGCCCGTATCTAGGGGGGGGGGGGGGGGATGGGGGGGCACGTGCCCCCCCCAGAAATGAAAAATCAAAAAATTTTCAAGCAAAAATGGGAACGTTTTCTGAAAATTTAGCTTATTTTCTTATCAGATAAATTTTTTGTCTGGATACGGGCCTGAGGGGAGGGGAGGAGGGCATTTCCGCCCTTGCTTGCCCCTCCCACATTTCCGTCCTCCGACTGACTTAACGCTGGCGGCAACGTCGGCAAATTGGCCAAGGTTGTAGCGGACGAGCAATTGTTGGGTGGGCATATGGCCAAGGAACATTTTGACGGGCACCAAATACATCAGAATGAGCCGTTTGTTGTGCTTGAACTGAGCCGGACAGTGCTCAAAAGCGAAGGTCAGTGCTTCCTCGGCACGGGAAAGGTCCTCAAAATGGGAGAAGCAAAAACTGAGAGGGAAAGGAAAGAACGAACGAATGGCGAACAGAAAAAGGGGGATTTAGGATGAAAATGGAACCATGCCAAGAAAAATGAATGTTTTTTTTGGCAAATCAGCGCAATTCTTGAAAATTTGCCCAAAATTGACAATTGGGGACAAGCGGCAAACAGAAATGACAACGCATTTCCATGCCATGTCGGACAATTTTCAACTGAAATGCCCACCCATCCTCCAAATTTGTAATCAAAATGCCAAAAATGAGGAAAGAAACACCATGTCAAACATCGCTTTTCGGCCCAAAAAGTATTTGTAAGTGATTTTGTCTGCCAGCGAAAAACGGTCGTACAGTTCGCCCACGTGGTCAATGCTGCGGATGAGCGGTTTCAGCAGATGCAAACGGTTGATCTGAGCAACTCGAAAATGCAATTCAATTTGTTTAATTTTTTTATTGGAATTGTCAAGACTCTCGGCAATTGACCCGAGAAAAGTGTCTAAAGGCATTATAAATGCACAAAAGGCACCCCAAAATAAATGCGGAACAATTGGTTGGTCAGGCTGAGAATGGCCACTTTCTTTGTGGTCGCGTCCGACCGCTCCGCCACACAAATGCGGTAACTCTCCATAATTGAGGCGGCCGACTCTTCGTAAAAGGTCGCCGTTTGCGCGTCGGCCGCTTTCCGCTGGTGGTGGCCGCCCCACAGCACACAGCCGCGCTTGTCAGCCTGGAAAAGGGGCAGGAGTGTACGGTAGGTATACCGTAATTGTCTAATTGTAAGACGGTAGGTCTGCCCAGTAGGGCCATTCTCCCCCGCCTCCTCTATTTAGGTTAATTACCACTCATTTCCCCCGGGGGATTAAACACAAAAAAGTGTTCACAATTCGCGCAATGAGTCGCAAGTCGCTGCACAGCACGTAAAGGATGGGCATGAACCAATTGGCGTCCTTTTCGCGCTGCAGAATTTCCCTGTTGAACAGCTGCAGGGCATTGGTCTGATGGCCAAACGCCGCCGGCCAATCGGACGCACTGAGCGCGTGGAGCACATTCAAATGGGACAGCACAATGTCGTCGAACACGGCCCACCGGACCACGGCACGGTCGTCGTAGCGATCCTCAGGCGATGGCACATAAAATGGGGAGGGAGGGGGAGTAATTACTAATTAGGGTGATAATTAACGGGGGTGACAGTTAGGATGGTAATTAACGGGGAGGGGGGTGATAGTCAGGCTCGTCGAGTCTCAGCGTGTCGAGAGTCTCGACCCCGAAAAAGTGAGATCACTCCACCTATTTCACACTTAACTGAAGAAATTTAAGGTCAGCATGTTTGTCCCGACAGCACAGCAACACGGACGCATGTTCAGCTGCTTCCCACGTTTGTTGGTCGATTAGCGCAGCCAAATTGTCATAATAAGCGTAGAAATTGGAAAATTCCATCCCAATTAAAGCATTCATATGAATTAATGTTGTGCAAAATTCATGAAAATATTTTTAAGCAGTTTGAAAGTTCTAATATAAATTCAAAAAATTGCAATTGAAAATAATTCAACTAATTAAACTTTATACAAAAATTAGTTGAGTGAATTTTTATACAATAGTTAAAATATAGGATTTTTGGATTAAACAGATAAAGTTGAAATATTATGGTTTTTTGAAAGAACCGATGAAAAAGAAAAAACAACCAAATGATATGAAAAAAAACATTGGACAGAAGTGAATAAAAGCACAAAGCAACGGAAAATCGAATGGAAGGAAAGTGAGTCGGATTTACCACAACAACAATTCCAATAAAATCACAAGCATTTGGAGAAAACAAAGAAAGGAATAAATATGGAACACCGGCGGAAGTGAACGAACGAACACAAATTGGGAAAAGCGATTCTTTTCCAAAAATGAAAGAATTATACATTTTCATTCTTTTTTAAAATCACATTTCCAACAAAAAGTTTTGGTAAGGAAATTTGGAAAAGCGAAAATTAAAAAAGTGAATGTGTGCTGAAAAGCGACGTTGAGACGTTGAGTTGGGCCTTTGCTTTTGGAATTGCAATTTGTCGCTTTTGCTGCCATTTCCCTCCCCCTTTAGACTGTCTGTGGCATTTTCCGCGAGTCCAACACTTCGTCCTCCTCGTCTTGGTCCGTCTCTTCCCCCGAGGTGTAACCCTGCAAAAAGATGCAAATTGATTAGGTGAAGTGACCAGCAAGGGCATTTAAGATCGAGAGCAAAAACCGATTAAAAAAATGGATGCCCTTGGATATTTTGCATGAAATCCGCCAAATTAATTCAGTGATTTTGTTCGTTTGTTTTTGTCTGTTGTACAGAATAATATAAAATAAATGTTTGTTGGAAATGCGTTTTCCACCTCCACCTTCAACGGCACTCTCTCAAATCCGTCCGGCCTTCGTTTTTCCTTCTTCGACCGTTCGCCCTTTTTGTTGCCATTGTTTCTTCGCCTCCATTTCCATCCCCCGTTAAGCGACTTGCACAGACAATACTGAAGAAAAAAAAAGTATAAAACTGAAAAATGTCAAAATGAAAGAAAAATTACAAATGAAATCGAAAGCATTGAAAGAGCGATCAGTGCGGCCACAATACTCCGCGCGACGCTCATTCGGAAGGGGCGGTGGAGGGCGAAGTCTTTGACGGTCGACTGGGCCAAAACGACCTAAACAAACAGAAAAAGCGGTGAACGGCCAACGGCAAAAACCACGAGACAATAAACATTTATTACAGTAAATGTCGTCGTCATCGGAGAGAATTGGTCAATTTCGACAGTTCCTTTGTATTTGCCGGGCTCCTTAAGAATGTCTGTTTTCAAATTGGTGCCAAAAAACTCAGCAAATAATGGCATTAATTTACCAATTGGAAAAAGAAAAAGCCCGACGGTGTGGTCTTTTTGCTTCTCTTTTCGGCCTTCTTCTCCATTTCGTTGTCCCCGACAATTGGCCAAACGGAAACAGTCGCCGCGGCCAAAGGGTCGCCCTCCACGTTGGTCACCTTCCCGGTGAAGCCTTGGAGACGCTAAAGCAAACACAATAAAACCAAATTTTAAATTGTTTAAAACTGCTCACTCTTTCCAAAACGGAGAGCAAAGGGCGACGATTCTCCCCAAAATGATGACCCTAAAACAACGCTTTGTTTTTAAAAGAGAAGCCGCCTCAAAAGTGAGACGAGACAATGCCTTACCACGCCCAAACCCTCGTAACAGCAGCCAATCTGTGCCAAAAGTACGTCCGGCGATGCGTTCCATTTGTCCCTGGCGAATTGCCAATGGAATTCGCCCAAAACGGCGGTCGACGGCCGATTGGTCGCGCACATGTCCAAGTTGCTCTGACAATGAGTTGGCTTGTTTGTTAAATTCGACCATTTCACCACTGACCTGTCGCATCTGTTCATGGTGTTTGATATACATTTGGCCAAATGCCATTGGCGTTGCGGTCCAATTGCCCTCGGGCAGCTTCTCCTCCGCCATTCCTTGCTCCGTGCCCATCAGTTCCTGCTCCTCCTCAAATGGGGCCGCCGTGCCGTTCTTCAGCATTCCGTTGTCCTCCCCGGGGCGGAGCACATCGATGAAACGAACCTGAGAGTTGTCTTTAATGTCTCATTGTGCTCAATTAGTATTAATTGCCTTGAGTCCGCCGGTGGCAATTACAATGACAAAGTCAATTTCCGGCACAGTCCCCAAAATGTTGGACACCAAAGGAATGAACGGAGAAATTGTGGCATAATCATGGCAGTTCAACTGAGTGCTAAATGAGTCTCACAATCAGATGGGATTAGTACATATTTCCCACATAATTACTGTGGGATTTCGGGTGCCAGAACGACGGTTGAGCCGGCCAAAATGCGTGCCAATTGTTTGTCCTCCTCCTCTAAATAGGCGGGTGCTGTCACTGCTTCGGCCATTTCGGCATCCATTTGATCGCAAAGACGGGCCCCCAATTGGTAGACCAAAGCGGACGTTTTCTGAAACGCAAATGGAAAGCGTTGCCAAACAATGCCAACTTTGGAAATGACCTTTTCGACCGCAATCACCAAAGTGTGTGGGCCGCGATGAGAGCCGACGGCGTGCAATTTAATGCCATCGGCGGACTCAATCAGTCGGGCGGAACAAACGGTGGACTGAGACAACCGATCGAAGCCAACCGAAGTGACCGTCACAATTTGCGAGGGAGTGAAGTGATCGGTCGGAGCGACGGAGGGCACAACCACCGAAAACTCGTGAACCTCGTCCCTTTTCAGCACGTTGACCATCATCTGAAGAGAGGGAGGGGACAACATTTTCGGGAAGTTATTTCACTATCCTACCATAAAATCCAAATAGAAACAATAAAATTAAAAGAAATTTTATCAGAAATTGTTAGAGCATTAATACAATGGCGATTTAAGAAGGGATAAAAAAAAGTAAACAGCAAAAAAAGAGGAATAAATTAAGGAGGAACAAATAAGTTAAGTCTCGTTTTTAAGTTAGTTATCACAAAAAGGAACCCGCCATAATATAAAATGAAAATGGATTAACCCGAAAAGAGTAAGTAGCGAAACCAAGAATTGTATGAATAAATACAACAAATTGGAAAATTGGTTTTTAATTGTCGGCATTTGAATTGTGCGCGGAAATCACCTCAATGATGGCGGTCAGTGCTGCGTCCAATTTGGCCGAGTCAATGTCCCGTTCGGTGGAGTTTCCGCAACCGATGCCAACGCCCAACTGAAAGAGGCGGTCGAGGCCCATCTGATCGACCATTGCTGCGACACCTGCGCAAGATTAATTGGAAATGAGGGAGTGGGAAAAGAAGATAACGGGATAATAAATTTGGACAAAAACTGACGAGTTTGGCCAAGTCGGTCCTCACAGTTTTCAGTGGTCGCCAACACCAATTGCTGCTCGTCCTCATTGTCGGCAGAATGAGGTGCAAATACTCTAAAATGCATAAATAACAAAAAATAAATAAGAAATTTTGGTAGCATTTGAAAAGTCAAACCCAAAAAAATTTTCCTTTATTTCAACCCAATTTTGGACCGTTTCTGCCCGACCTCAAAATTGCACGTACTTTTTCAAACTTTCTCCAAACGTTCGTTCATTGAACAGCCGTGGAGTGTATTCGCCCGCACTGAAAACAACCGATTGGGGAGGACCCGAGGCGAACACAATCAAAGCATCGGCGAACACACTGCGCAAATAGGAGGTCAGTTCAGTTTGAGTGTACTCCGCCACAATGTGCAGTTGGACACTTTCGTGTAAGAGATGTGCCTTAGTACACAGTTTTAGACGAAATTGTTGATTTCACGAATGAATGAGCGTCGTACAAGTTCAGGCTCTTGTTCGGAATCCACCGGGCACGTGTGGGCGGCCAGCCGAGTGAGCAGTTCCCTGGACGACGAGTCAATTCCGACCAGCAACAGTTTGAGGTTGCCTTGACCTCGGACGAATGTCTGTTGCTTGGGATTATCTGAATTTGAGAATTTGTACTTTTTTAGTAAAAGTTTGGATGGAAAAACCTTGGCCATCACATTCCATGTGTTTCAAAGTGACATTGATCTCTTTAGGCTTGCCCGCAACCAATTGAACGTCGAATTGGTACGGTTTGTAGTTTTGGTGCAAAACTTGGAGCTGACAAAAGCAATTACAAATTTATTTATATGAATTAAAGGTAAAAATAATTGTTACGGTGTAATTGCCCGGGGGCAACAGTCGCCAGTATTCGCCAAGTGTTGAGGTGGTCACATTTTTGCCAGTTCCACCGGTAACGAGGCTAACCTAAAGAAAGGCAGTGAACGATGCCGTTTATTGGAGTACACTCCAAAATGTCGGTCGTCGCAAAAAATAAATTAAATGTTTTTTTTCGAAAAATTCAAAAAAGTTTTTTTAAAGTGCTTTAAGGTTTTTTTTTTGTTTTGAAAATCTTAAAATAAAAGTTTGCTATTTTCTTAATAAAATTTTCTTCGATTAGGTTAGTTAACAAAAATTTTTGATTTTTTCTTATTTTCTAAAATTAAAAAAAGTGCAACGCATTTGTCCCTTTGACGTTTCTGCCGAAGACGCTACGGCGACGAAGTTTTGTCCTGCGCCCCATTTATTGTAAATGTCCGCATACCATGGCATTTGCGATTGGTTTGTCCTTCTCATTGTGCACCAATCCCTTCACTCCGCCGTGCACCGCCTCCATAAAGGCGAGCAGAGAGAAACGATTTTGAGCCCAAAGTGTGGGCACCATGTCGTCATAAGGGAACTTGAAGCAGCCCATTTCGATGGTGATTTCCAACGAATTTGAGTGCAAATATTGCCAATCCTTTTTTGGGAAATTGGATTGTTTTTCGCTTATTTTTGTATAATAATGCTTTGTTGTTGCTCACTTGCATCCCACCAGCAAGGTGATACCTATGAAAAACAAGAGTATTGAGACAATTCCCCAATTATTCACACCATCCGGCCCCGTTGGTAATTCCGTGCAGAAAAACGTCGCCGTTGTCGCTGAGGCCACAGCGTCTGCCCGACTTCCACATGTTCGTGTGCGCCCGTGCGTAGTCGTAAGCCAATTTGACAAACAGTTTGTCGTCTTCGGAAGGCGTATACACTCCGTCCTGTCCCGTGTCCGAGTCGTCATATGGATAATTGGCAACCAATGAGCCTAAAATTAAACAGGGCATGCTTAAAAAATGGGTTTTAAATTTGCTTTTCGGCATCATTTAATTTATTGTCAAAATAATTTTTAACGTGTAGGCCCCAGCAAGGAAAATTTTGAGAATTTTAACGAAATTTGTTTAAAAAAGGTAAGCTTTACCAAAAATCTCCAATTTTCCTTTAAAAATTTTACCTGCATGGAGATTGGCGGACAACACAAAAGGGTATTGGAGAAGCCATTTCATCACCGCCGCAGTTTCAGGCTCAGGCAAAGTGCCGCCGGTCGCTTCTTTGTGGAAAGGGTAACGGGCCGGGAAATTGCGGTTCAGGTCGATGTTGTGCGCATTGGCACGACCCTGGAAGATTTTGGATGAGACTTATTGAGTAAAATGATGCAACAAACGGACCAAATACCCAACACGGTCGCCGGCTCTGTCCATTTCATATCCATCCGGATTCATTGAGGGCTGAATTAAGTATCGATAATGAGAGAGTGTAAATGCAAATTGGCCGAACCATCAAATGAATGCGCGTGTTGTTGACCATTTTGGACAAATATTCATTGTGTCCGTAATTTTCGCAGAGAATCCATGCCAAATAAAGCAAAGCTTCTCGACCAAACACCTAAAATGGGACATTTTTGTCATTTATTATATTTTTAAGTGTGTCAAAAAGGTGGAAATACAAAAGAAAAATAAATAAGTTAAAAATTTGCCTCATTTCCGTGCATATTGGCCACATATTTGAACTCGGGCCTGAGCAATTCGTGTTCCCGAGGGTTCCGTGCCACTACAAGAACCCAAAGGTCACGGCCCTGCACACTTTTACCAACGCTGTACAGCCAAGTGATGTGTTTGAAGCGATCAGCCAAATCACTCAGCCATTTGGTCATCGAATCGAAGTTGTGATTCCTCTGACTGGCAATGGGTAAAATAAAATTTTTTATTTGAATATTTGATGGTCATGTCTCTTTTTTTATGGGTGTAAATTGAAAGGAGCCAAAGAATCAATGGGAGTTATTTTATTTGAAAATGGGGATGACCAAAAACTTGATTTTTAAAAGAAATTATCCTTTTTGTGTCGGTTTTCAAATTTAAGACTGAATTCTTTCGTTTTTTTTCAAAATTCCCTTAACTCACTCCGCAATTGGCACATCTTTAAAGTGGCCGATCAGCGCTTTCATGGACTCATAGCTTCGGAATAGCCGTTCATCCTCCACTTGGGTGCCGAAGTATTTGCTGAGCGCGTCCTGCCGCTCATTTCTCAGTTCGTCAACATTTGGCACAATGTCACTGTTCCAATCGATGGCCGAGGTTATGCGAAAACGAATTCCTTAAATGATTTGTTAAAAAGGAAATGAAATTTGATTACGTTTTGTAATTAATTATTCCCATAATTCTCCAAACGAAAGATTGACCTAATAATGTGCAAATAATGACCAAAGCTTTCAGTGACGAAGCGGTCGTGGTAATTCTGTGCCGGCGCATTAAACCCATTAGCAAACATAAACACAACCGCCGCTAAACCTCAATTTTAATTGAAACAAAAAATTATGTACATTTTATATTTTAATGAAATAAAAAAAACAAATGGATCGGATATAATAGCGTTGGGAAAGATGAACACGGCAATTAGTGATCTCTATGATGATGTAGTTGGAGAGAATGTTGAGACATTCGCTGTAACGATTTACGTAGAAAAACCAGTCAGTCAATACATTCAAGCGATGATGAGTTGGGGATGATGGAAAAGTTAATTCTCACCACTCGAAAACCCCTACCATTCCGCTCCCTTCAGTGACTGTTTCCATTAGGCAAATAAAACACATATTACCTATGTACATTTGTATACAGACACATGCAAATAGGGGTCAAAAGGTTATGCACATTTACGCAACTTCCAAAAAGCGAGAATTTCGAGAAAAGATAACAAAAATTTTTTAAAAATATGATTAAAAATACGTTAATTTCTGTGGTTAGCTTTTATGTATATCATAAAAATTAAATGCTATGCAGTTTTTTAATCCATTAAGACTAAAGAAATATAGGTACATATGTCAGGAATGGATGATATCAAAGCTCAATTGCATGTAGCTCTTTCAAAAAACGGTTATGGCCAGCCCGAGTACAGATACTTTTGCGAGACTGATGGTTCGTTCAGTAAAATACGAAATGGAGTAATTGCACACACTCCAACAAATTTTGCTTTCATAATTTGTAAAACCAATTTTAGGCCGACAATATTTCCGTTGCGAGTGTTCAGTCAAACGATATGAAGATATTTATGGTAATGCAAGTCATTTTAAGAGAAAGAATAAATCAAATTTTTTTGTATTTTTAGTGGCCAATGAAATTGCTCAGAAAAAACGCGATGCTCAAACAAAGGCTGCGACGTCGATGGGCAAATGGATGGTGAAGAACGGCTTTTTGACAGACGAAGAATTGCCGCAACTTATGCAGAAAAGCGACCATGCGAGCGAAAAGGATGAATCAGCTTAATGATGGACACACACTTTCAAACCTTCTCATTTTCCAACTTAATTTTTGACTTAATTTCCATTTTTGAGAAATTTATTTTCACATATTGGCTAAATTTAAGTAATTAATAAAAGTAGTAATAAAAAAAGTGAGCATCAATTATCAAAGGTCGAACAGTACATATATTTTTTCCATTTATTATTTGTTTTTTATTATAACATACATAATGCCAAATTTAAATTTAAAAGTGGAAAAAATACCTGCCGCTGCCGAGTAACGACTAACACGCTGGAACCAAAAAGACGGCGGCATTAATTGGACGGGAACCGAAGGGACCGCTTTTTTTTATTAGGATAAATATGTTTTGTTTGACACATATACCTTCTGTTTTTTACAGGCCTTATTTTGACTTCTCTGTTAAATTTCTATTGAAATGGATAATGAAAACTTTTCTTCCTCAAACTCCAAACAGCAAAGCAGGAACGGTGGTGGACGCGTCGGTTCACCCTTCAGAAATGGTTATTCGAACAGTGGTAGCAATGGAAAACACGGCGGAAGCAACGATTCCAGAAAAAGACGGACAGTTATTCGACGCGTCAACGAAACCGCGAGGTGAAAGTGAAACAGCGAATGGGGGGGGGGGGGGGTAATGCGGAATTTTGATAACAGTGAAGTTTATCCCCCCTTTTTTCGAAATTTTTTATTTTTCAAAAAGTCATGAAAACATGTTTCCAAGGGTTTTCCGGGTCGCTGACCACGAATTCATCATCCATTTTGACCAATTCCGGATCCGAATTCGAATAAAAAGTCAAAAACTCAAATTTTCCGAATTTCAGCTCTTCCCACGCTTGGGATTCGTCGCACGCTTGGCTTTCCGGGGAGGAGAAGTCCCGACTTGAAGCAGTTCAACGGGAATGGCGCCTGAGTCGGCCAAAGGCTAAACAACAGTTGTGGTCCAAGCAGCAAATGGGCGGCAGCGGCGGTCGCGTCGGCTCTCTGATGGAACTGACAACGGACAGCGCTGAGCGGAAAAGTTTGGACGCTCTGACCGAGTCAGTGGCCTCCTCTTCCTCCGTGCACCCATCGCCAAATTCCGTGTTCACCCGAAACAGGTTCGAACTCCTTGCCCTTCTTTGTCGTCATTATTTGCCTTGCATTTGTTTTTTTAACTGTGGTTTTTGCTTCAGGGTTCGTGAACTGACAGTTCCTTTTTCTCTTTAGGAAAGTCACGTCGCCCCCGGCATTGGCGGGTGATTCCGTGCTGAAAAAGTCGTCGCCGCCTGCCGCGTCGTCCATTTCCTCTTCCGCTGACAAAGCACAGCACCACAAAGGTTCGTCGGCATTGCCCTCTTCGCGTGCCATTGGAATGTCCCCGAAAGCAACAACCAACAACAATATCAACAGCACGAACAACAAACATGCCCCGTTGGTCATTTCCCCGTTGGTACTAAAGGATTTGTCTGCGACAATTGTGCCACCGGCAGCGGAACAGACAAAACCAATGTCGCCAAAAGTATCATTTTGTCTTGCCTATTTATCGCCGTTCTCGTCTCACTCACTTTGTTCTTTTTCAGTTGCCTTTCCCTGCCCCCGTCGTTGATCCCTCGCTGGACACTGCTCCTCCCTCCGTTCGTTCCAAATTCACTGTCGAAGCTGCCAAGTCGCCGTTGCCACTTGCCACCGTTGCTGGCTCTGCGTTGCCCGCCAAAGTTGTGCCGACCGAGTCCATCGAAAATGCCGTCCCCGTTGCTGAAATGTCACCAGAACCAACGCCGCCGTTTTTGCCTGTTGCGAACGCACAAGCGAAAGTGGAGGAAGAAGTGCCAATACCATCGACAGCTTTGAAGCCACAGACATCGCTAGAGCTAGACGAGGCCAAGAAAGAGGCGGAATCACGACGAGAATCCGCTGAGGATTACGACGAGGATTATGACGAGGAAAAGCCCATCGACAAATCGCCTGGTGATTAGCGGGAGGGAATGGCTCAAAGGTCAACCACAAATCGTTCCTTTAGATAACCGATTTTTGAAATTTGATGAGGAATTGGGTCGCGGTTCGTTCAAAACTGTTTACCGGGGTCTTGACACTGAAACAGGCAAATGCAATTGTTCACATTGGCATCGCATCATTCCACAATTCATTCATTCCTGCAGGTGTTGCTGTTGCTTGGTGTGAATTGCAGGAGCAAAAGTTGAACAAAGCTGAACGCCAGCGATTTCGGGAGGAAGCCGAAATGCTGAAGGGTCTTCAACATCCGAACATTGTCAAATTTTACGACTATTGGGAACGGACGGACGGGAAAAGAAAGTTGGTTGGATTCCATTTTATTTTGTATGGGGCTGTCGATTCAAAAATGCAATTTGCAGATACATCGTGCTCATTACAGGTTGTTTGTGCACACAATTTCCAAACTGTCCTTTTCTTTTACATTCATTGGGCCAATATTTTCCATTTTTTCCCATTATTTAGGTCAATTTGTGCATTAGTCTTATTAGTGTTCCCTCCGCTTACAATTGCTTTGCTTATGCTTTGCCCCATTCAGAACTCATGACTTCGGGTACCCTCAAGTTGTATTTGAAGCGTTTCAAACGAATCAATGTAAAAGTGCTCAAGTCGTGGTGCCGCCAAATTCTAAAGGTGATAATGCCATTTAAATTCCATGTCATTTGGTTTAATAGCTGCTTTAATGGTTTGATTTATGCAAGGAATTTTTCGTTTTAGGGTCTCTATTTTTTGCACACGCGTCCCACGCCGGTCATCCATCGGGACTTGAAATGTGACAACATTTTCATTACTGGCACAACCGGAAGTGTTAAAATTGGCGATCTTGGTAGGTCGAGATAAAATATTAGTTTCGAATGGTTTCGAACGTGACCTAAACGCCCTGACAATCCTTTTCAGGTCTTGCCACCCTCAAAAACAAATCGCACGCAAAAAGTGTAATTGGCACTCCCGAGTTCATGGCGCCCGAAATGTACGAAGAACAATACGACGAAAGCGTCGACGGTCAGTTATGCGTAAAACATACAATAACACATTTAATTTGTTTAGTTTATGCATTTGGCATGTGTTTGTTGGAAATGGTAACCGGGGAATACCCATACAGGTAATTTTGATGCTTTATTTGCACGGTTTGCAAAATGAGTTAAGCGAGTGCCAATATCCCGCCCAAGTCTATCGAAAGGTCATTTCGGTAAGCGATTCAAACACAGCAAAAGCGAGTCGATCGAATTGATCGGCCCTTTCTTCTGTTTAGGGAGTGAAGCCGGCCTGTTTTGAACGCATTCAAAACCCGGAGATCAAAGAGGTTGTTTCTCCACTCCTTTATTTGACTATGTTTTGATTGCCCAATTCGGAACAGATAATCGAACGATGCATTCGGCCGAAGAGAGAGGACCGATCGAATGTGCGACAACTGTTGAACGACGAGTTTTTCATGCCAGTCCGTCTTCCATTTATTAATCCGTTTTTTCATGATATTCTTTCAGGAGGAACAATTTGGCATTCGAGTGGACATTCAGAACAGAGACCAGGATTTGAGCAGTGCTAGCAGTGAGGTAGGGCCGTTGAATCCCGCTCCTTTCTTATTGATTTCTGGGGAGGAATCAGTTTTAAAATTGCCGAATTTCTATATCTGCGTCACTAAACCAAATACTTTTAATTTTTCGATTGACTAGCTTTTTTCATTTGCCTAATTTTTCCAGTTACTTATTCCACTATAATAAACTTGGCCAATCTTAAGATTCACATGCAATTGTACGTGATCGATGAACGGAAGCGAGCACAGTACAAATTCAAGGAGAACGAAGGCCTTCAGTTCACATTTGACATCGAAGTGGACAAGTCCGAGGAGGTCAGTGACTGAATGGTTTTATATGTCAAAATAAATTGGTCAAAAGTTGTCCTAACAAAGATTGTGCAACAAATGGTGGAACAGCAACTCATTCCCGACTGTGACATAAGGCACATCACCAAACTCATCAAGGACAAGGTGTGCAATTGTTGTGCTCCTTTTAACTTTTAACATATAATTTTAAATTTCATTGCCCATTTGTCTCCAAGGTCGAAGCGTTCAAGCGGGACCGCGACTTTCGCCAACGACAAATGCGCGACGATGAACAGCAACGCGTTTTGCAGCAGCAGTTGGTGCAGCAGCGGTTAAGCGAAGCGCCCGAGGGGACGGCGCCGTCGTCGTCGTCGGCGACTTCTTCCGGCGCTAACTACGGCAGTGAACATCTGAACGGCGATGCTTCTGCTGCCACAGTAACGGTCCAGCATTTGGCAGCGGCGGTTGGCGGTGGACAACCGACGACAATCACAACGGTTGGACAACTGTCGCTGGCTGACCTGGAGAAGGCGTTAGCGAAGGTTTTTTCTGACACTGATAATCTGAGTGATTTCCCCTAATTGAGCCCCCCCCCCCAATTTTATCCGATTTAAAAGTACAAACAGACCAATCCGTTTTCAGGTGATAAAACCGCAGCAAGCGGACCACGTGAGCAATGTGACCATTTGTTCGGTCCCAACTGAATCGGCCGCTTCGTCGTCGACACAATCTCAGCAAATGCCTCCCATTGGTCCGTTTTTAAAAAGACATTATTTTAAAGCATTTTTTTCCTTTTATAGCAACACAACAACAGCTCCGTCCGAATAACAGCTTGGTGGAGGCTGAACTGCTTGTCCACCACCAAACCCAGCCGCAGCAACACCAGCAAATGACCCCCGCTTCACTTGTCAATACGCAGCCGCTGTTCGCTGTGCTTAACCCCGCCGCACTGACCACTTTTTCAATGCAAAATGGTCAGGAAACCGCACTTTTTATCGGAATCGAATTGACCATTTTATAACTAATTTTCCCACAGATTCTATCACTCAACTCCAACGGTCTCTGTCGTTACATTCGCTGTCAGTAAACAATTAAAATTTGTTTTTGAGTAATTATTTTACTCTGTTTCAGTGATATTCCGTGCCAATGTAAGTGCAAAAGGCCGGATTATGTGTTGGCACTCGAAAATAGAGTAAGTTAAAATCTGAATAAAGAACAGAAAACGAAACACTTATTATTACTCTTTTTTGAAGGTTGCTTTTCTGCAGGAACAGAATAAGGTGAATTTCTTAGAATTTTCGCTTAATTACACGCACAAAAAACAACAATTGTTGGGGATTTTTCAGCAATAAAAAATGCATTTAGAAAATGACTTAAATTTTATACATAAATTACTTAATTGATTGTAATTTCTCTTCTTCAATTCAGAGTTTAATGGACCAACTCAGAGAATTGAAAGGGCCCAACGGGGAAAACAAGCAAAAAGACGGATGATTTAATGTTGTCCTCCTTCATTTGCTTATAATTGCTAATCACAAGTCATTTATTTACGCGCGAATTCTTGTTCTGTACACTGATATTACAGCACAACTGTTCACCAATATCATTTCGCTTGCTCACTTCCCGACATATTCTTTGTATCGAATTTTGCTTTATAAACATAAATAAAGTATTAATTTAATTAATCACTCGCTCGTTTCTCCGACTGTTTCTTGCTCTTTCTTCGGCCGTTTTTGCTTCTTCCACAAGACGTTGTGCCCGTTTACGTGCATGTTCCACATTGATCCGTCGTTCTTCGGTGCGCTGTGCCCGGTCGCGCGCATTTTCCTCTGCGCATTTCGCTGTCTCTGTCGTGCTTCTCACGCTCGTCTCGTGCCCGTCTCTATGCTTCTCGGTCCCAGCGAACGGACCCTCCAACGTTCTGAGAAATTGCGCCGACGGTAAGTCCACCATTCGTTCATTCCTCTGTTTCCCACGTCTTTCCGCCTGTAGCCGTCTGTTCCTTGCTTCTTCAGCGGCCGTTTCCGCTTCAACATGTCGTTGTGCACGTTCGAGTGCATGACGCAAATCGACTCTCCTTGCTGCAGCGTTCTGTTCAGTCCTGCCATGCGCATTCTGCATTGCAACGTTTCTGTCATCTCGTTGTCTCTGCCACTGTTCAGCCCGCGCGTCCCTTGCTTCTCGCTGTGTTTGTGGGTCCCATCGTACAGATGCTCCCACGTTCTGAAAAATGAAACATTGAGAAAAGCTCCCATTGACAAATATGCAATCGAATACTTCCAAAAATGATTAGTGTTCACGAACAAGAACCTCGATTCGGTTAACGCGACGCTGCGCTGCAGCTCTTTCCGCAACCGCTTCCTCTCATCCGCCCTGGCGACAGCGGTGCGACGACGATGTTCAGCATCTGTTTCGTTTCTCCTTGTCCTCCATCTCTCTAACTGCCTTCGTCTGTTAGTCGCTCTTTCTTCGGCCCTTCTCGCGTCTTGCAGAAGTCGACATGCCCGTTGACGTGCAGCATCCTGGAAATTGACTCTGTTTTTGCGCCTTGTCCCGCGAATTTTCAACCGCGTCATTTCGCTGTCTCTGTCGTGCTTCTGCAGGCTCGTTCCGTGCGCGTCGCTGCGCTTCAGGGTCAAAGCGCACTGACCCACCCGTGGTCTGAAAATGAAACACTGAGAAAACCTCCCCTTCAAAATATGCAATCGAATACTTTCAAGAATCAATTTACAAATAGTTAATTAGTTAACACCTAAAACACTTACCGCATGAATAATCCCCAAATTAAATCCGATGTTTGCATGAAGGTGTGCATTCATCAGAATGAAAGCAAATCATATGCTAAAAGAAAAGGGCAGTAAATATCGCACAAAAAAGTCGTGCATCGTGATTGATTTCAAATTGGTGATACTGCAAATCCCGACGGAAAATAAAGTTAAAAAAATTTTATTTTTGTGGTTCTAGTCGGTTTTATGCATCCCATGACATTTTACGCGTCTCATGACATTTTACGCATCCCATCATTTACGCGTCACAAAAACAATTTTTTTTCGAACCGTCAATCGAACCTTTCGAATCTCAAATTGTTCTTTGATTGTTATACTTTGATTATCGAAATGTGCAAAAGCAACACTAAGCAGACAATGATTTCATTAGAAATTAAACTAACATATAAAAATTTACAAAAAAAGCAAGCCTAGGCTTAAGCATAAAGCTTAGGCCTAGTCTAAGCCATTGTCCAAGTTGCCTGTGACCCGGACCTGGATTCGAAAAAAATCGAAAGCACATTTTAACGTAATTACGAATTTTTCGTCTAAAAATGCTTATGTGATCTTTTATCACAGGAATAATGGCATTCAGTTTGTTTTGCGTGCTTTTAAGCCGTTTTCGAAATATAAATCCAAATTTTAAAATTTGACTTTCGATTTTTTGTTCGAATTCAGGTCCGGCTTTGGAATTGGTCGAATGGATGTCATATTGTGATCAGCGACCCCAATAACCCCCGAGTGGGAATGAAGAATCGTAAAAAACCGCCTATTTATGCCTTTTCCAAGGTTTTTGGGGTCGCTGATAACGAATCCGGCATCTATTTCGGCCAATGCAAATCGCGTTTTCAAATTGCCGCGATAAAAAGGCAAAAAAAAGAGGTCATTTTTCGCGATTCTGAATAGTCGTAAGTAATCGAGGGAATATTTGACATCAAATTTGTCATATAAACATCTATTCTATGATTTTTCATCAAGTGATTTTTCGTTAAACTTTTTTTTGATGTTTTTCACTTTTTTACTGTTGGTCATCCACAAATAATTCCATCCAATATACTGTTTGTTTATATGTTTTATGTACTTGAATATGCAAAAAAAAAAAAAATTGACAAAATAACTTCCCGACATATTCTTTCTGTATCGAATTTTGATTTAGTAACAGAAATAAAGTATTAATTTAATTAGTATTTTGTTTTTACTTTGTTAATGAAATTCATTTTGGAGGTAATCGAAACAAAATACATTAATTAGTATAATTAATTATTGCTTGAGGGGTGGGGCGAATGAGATCAGAGAATCAGTTTTTGAAGTGCCATCGATTCAATTGACTGATCAGGCCGTTTCCCTTCTCCCATCGGAGGATTTGTCCGCGTAAAATTCGTTGGATTCCGCAGGGAACGACGGTATGGGGGCATGCGGCACGGCCATCCGTCCGCCTCCAGCCAATTCGGCGTAATCGGACTCCTCCGGATCAAAGACTGCCCGGGGGTCGCACTAATTGGGCAATTAATTGATGGGGGCGTGCATAAATGTTTAAGTAAATGAATTTGCATTTTATTCTCCAATAAATGCCTCTAAATTCACTTACAATGGCCACTCGAATGTTGTCAATTGCAATTGCCTTAATCAAATGCACTAATTATGACTAATAAAATTTAATCTCTTCGCTCGGAATAAATTTCATTAAAATAAATAAAAATCACAGTTTTCTCGGCCGACCGATCCAAATTGTGGGCGACGAGGTAAAACTTGTGGGAAAGTGAATTCAATTAACAAGAGGCACTCTCTCCTCTCTCTCCCTATCTTACATTTGTTGTGCCGGGAGGCAATTGAATATGAACACTAAAAATGGAGGAGGGCGGAATTAATTTGGACATTTCACTAATTAATTAATTAATGGTCAAGGGGCCCGGGGAATTAAAATTGAGAGAAAAGAAAAGCCAAGTCGGCTTTATGTATTGGCTTGATTGGTCTCTGAAGAATTGATGATGGAAATGACCTGTTCCATTTGGCCGGGGAATGTTTCGAAGTGATTGACCGAAGGATGGGCGGACATTGCAAAAAGGCGGACACTGTCCTAAACAAAGAGACAACAAAGCTGTGTGTGTAATTTGTGAGTAATTAATGTATTAATCAAAATTTTCAAATTGCCTCAGGGGTTTTGCGTAACGCGTGCCCAAACAAAGGCGAATGGTCGACGAATGGGTGGGCCTTAAATTAGGGATTTTGCTAAACAGTTCGTTAATGGTTGCTTTATTTTGAGACCTAAAATACTGGAAGAGCAGCACATTTATGCCATCGGATAGATTGAAATGCGGACTCTCCAAAATGGCAAAATCGCCCGGGCCGAGCACTCAAAAAAATATTTTAAAATTATTTCGCTTTTTCGAATTACGGCATTTACCTGTGCTAACGAATTGCCCATTTGTCGAAGCTTTAAAATGTAAATTTAATTAATTATTTCTGCATTTGCTTTTTACCCGGCCTCAAATCGGTGTGACGATTCAACGGAAACCCTAAACAATTACTGTAATCACAAATAAAATCCCATTTCAAAATGTCCTACCGTATCCTTTCGTTCGCAAAGTCCACGGCACTTTTGTGAGGCCATGGTTTAAATAATGGCACGCATTCTCTGCAGAAAAATTGCAATATATTTAATTTCACACTTCCCTAAATCAATCATTTACAATTGAATTCAATTTTTACCGTTAAAGTCACAATTGAGCAATTTGCAAAAGTTTTGTTCCCGCGGTGGCAATTTGGTGGTACCGTATTTTTGCGTGGTTGTGTACGGTATTGTGAATGAACTGTAAGCACTTGCCAATTACTCATTGCTAGTTTTATTTTCCATCATTTTTTACTACTTTTTTGCGCTCGTTGGCTTCGTTCGCTTTTTGTTTAGCGGGGCAATGTCCGGGTAAATTGTGATCACTTCGCCACTCGACGACGAATCAGTCCCAACGGATGTTGTCTGAATTTGGCATTTCTTCAACTCCTTCGGCATGGCTTTTCCTTCCCCACCTTTTTCTGTTGCTCCTCTGTCTTTGTGCTGGTCATTATCAAATCCACCGGGTCAATTGTACTCTGTGCCGTTGGCCCAACTGTGCTGGGCCTCGGATGGCGGGGCTGGGTTGGCTTTGGATTGTTCGGAAAAAACGGATAGCCTAAGGGGAGAAGCAGAGAGTGAACAGAGAGAGGCGAATGGGATTTGATTGTTCAGAAAAATGCACGTGTTCCCGGCTTCTTGCTGCTCTTCGGCGGAAAGGGCGTCTCGCGGGTAGGCGTGGCCGAGGACGAAAAAAGTGAATCTGCAGAAGGGAAACAAATCGTAGGGATTGCGACTACTGTAAAGGCAAAAGCTGTCCAACCGGTGGAGGAATACGGTAGTGTAAATGGTACGGTAATGGACGACAAAACAAATGGTGGCGGCGTAGGAGGAGAAGGCGGAGGGGTAGGAAAGGTTCGCCCACCGCTGTTGCTGACGCTGGTGCGAGGTACGGTTTGGTCTACCGTAGTCGCGATAGGTGTGGCATCAGACGAACGCTAAAAATACAAATAAAAAAGAAAAAAAGTGAAAAAAATTTTTATTGCCTGGGGCTTTGTCGTCGGAAGGGTCGGCCGATGTGTGGCAGTGCTTTTTTTGGTTTCACTTTTCGGTGATTGCGTCGAGAAAATCGTGGTGGAAAAGCCAGCGGAGACAGAGGACAAAACGCCCCCGGGGAAGTCGACCTGAGGTAAATCCACAGAAGAAAGATTAAAAAGAGTTGAGCTTTGCTAATTACCAAACTGATTTGGAGCCCACTTTCCGAGACCCCCGCTAATTAGTTCACTAATTAACCAATTAACTAATTAATTGATTGATATTTGTTCTGCCTTCCATCCCACCTCTTTCGGCTCGCCCTTTCTGCCGTTGTGCTCCTCCTTCTCCCCCTCCTCAATTTCGTTCAATGCTGTCAAATTGCACTCGCCGATGTACGCAATTTCGTCGATCATCAGGTAATTGTTGTGCGAATTCTTCTCCCAAATTGGCACCACATTCAGCTGATCAGGTGGAATAAAAGAAATTTTGCCAATTAAATTAATTAATTAAATTAATTGTATTTCGGACGAACGGTGAACGGTTCGCGGATCGCATCGGACAGTTCGAACACCGCCAAAGAGTTGGGGTCCATCCGATTGTGCTGGGCCACCTCCTCCACGCATTGGATCTTCGGACTGTCCACCGCCCATCCGATGGCACAGACTTGGACCAACACGCGCCCATTGGTCCAATAGCGAAAAAGAAGCTGAAAGAGTGACAAAATATTAAATCACCCACAAAAACGGACGAAAAGTTTGTACAAATATCATTAATTAGCTCATTAAAGGCATTAATTACTTTTCCCGAGCCCGACTGACAGCGCAATGGGTCGCTGCTGAGCATCGCCGTGCCTTGGATGACAACAATGGACGGGTACTGGGGCGACTCCTCCTCGGACGAGTCCAACTCCTGGTCAAGCGACGGAATTGCACCTGAAGCAAAAGCAATTATTTCGTGATAAAAAAAAGCATCCCGAGAGGTGAGAGAGTGGGGAAGAAAAGAGGAACAGAGTAAATAAAGAGATACACAGAGAGAGAGAGGAAAAGGAAGGAAGGATAATTGAGATGAGAGATAGAGAGAGAGAGAGAGAGAGAGAGAGAAAGGAAAATTAGCGATAGTGAGGGAGAAGAACAAAGTTTGGCCACCTTTGTGCACAATTGCCCATCGGCCCGACTCGGCCCCCCAAAGGCACGGGAAAGTGTGGGTGAAATCGCACAGCAAATCGTCCGTTTGTTCAGTGATTCGGCCAAGGCGGCGATCGAAGAAGGGACGCGTTTTGCTGCCGACGATCAGAAGCTCAAAAGAGGGCAACGGCTTCACTGTTGTGGTGGAGGAAGAATGGACCAAAATGCTAAATTGGAAGGACTAATTAATTATCTAATAATTAATTAATTAAATAATTTGCTGGCAAGACTCACTTCGGAATGCCGGTCTCCCATGGAACAGTTGCGCTGTGACGCGTGTACGGCTTGGGCCGAGTCCGTGGCGAAATGACTGTGGAAGTGAACAGCGATGCCAAATCCGACGGCGGAGTGACGTGTGGCGAAGGTCGCACGGTGCCCGTGCCAAAGTCCGTTGTTGGCACCACAAAGGGCGCAATGCGAGTGGGCGAAGCGGTGGGAAACGAAGTGAACGGAAGCGGAGTAAGTGGCGACGAGCCGATTGGAGGAATGGCGGAAAAGGTGGCGGAAGAAGCGGTGGAGGAGGGCAGCAGCGGGGCAACGACGAAGCTAAAGCCGAATGGGCGACATACTCTCATAACTCTGTGCTTACGGATTTATAATGCCCGAGGGCGGACCAGGCAAAAGAGGCGGAAAAATCAAAGGGCCTAAAATTTAATTATGTTTTAAATTTTTGTATGTTTGACACCCATCGGAAGTGCCGGGCCTAAAGAGAACGGAATGGGCAAAGGCGAAGAAGTGGAATGTGGTCCGCTTGCAGAGCTCGGAGTGGGACTGATGAAGGAGGGAGACGACGTGGAAGAGAAGGGGCTGGGAGCAGTGGAAGAAGAGGGCGACAATGGCTGAGAGAAAACGGAGGACGGGCGCCAATCGGGACCGGACGGGTAAGTACTGGTTGTTGAAGAACAAAGACCGTGAGTTAATTGTTGGCATTCTGTCCCAGTCGGTTACTGATCCCGACCACTTATTCCTAATTGTTCCACAATTTGGCCAAGACTCTCGGCTGATGTTTCCCTCCTTTTTTTGCCTATTTTTCCCACCTTTTCAGCGTCCAACTTGGCATTGGCGGCGTGCTGTCCGCGCCGCAATGCTTCGCGTCGTATTTGATGTTGTCCACCATCAAAAGGCCTTGGCTCCTATTCGGAATGATTGCGATCTGTTTTTGAAAGGCCATTAAATTAAATTAATTTAATGATTTCCCCGGCTTTTCTCACGTGAAAACTCCGTCTGATCGGTGGCACTTTCAGTGCCACTTTGCCCGGTTGGGCCGTCGCTTGGAGCATTCCCGTGCAGTTTAGCCGCCGAAAGTCCGAGCCGAGCAGACAAATCTCCAAGTCGGAAGCACTGACACTCCAATAAGTGAAGCTGAGCAGCGAAGGAACCTCCTGACAGCCGATCAGTTCGGAGCAGAGAATGTCCGCCAGCCGACCCTCGCGCACCTCCAAAAGAGCGAACGGTTCGGCTGTGACGGAATGGCATTTGCTAATTGGCATTTGATGGACAAATGATCACTTGGTTGAACCATTGTGCCGGTGGCGGCTAACCACAGAATCGAGTCGGGCTCGCCCCGGGCCATTTTCCATCGGTCGGCCGTGCCGCCGACACTGTGCCAACGGCACGGGAGCGAAAAGTCGCAGTCGAAGCCGACGGCGGAATTATCGGAACGGAGGTCGGAAAGTTGTGGCAGTTCGGAGGTTGTCACGAACAGACCAAGTGCAACCTAAGCAAAAGCCCAATTAAACAGAAATGACTGGAGGAAAAGGCTGATCAAAATGACCAAGTAATTCATTGATCACTCTGATCAGTGGTGATCGGACAAAATTTACTGATTTCGACCAAGCCTTACCAGAGAAAAATTCCAATTGACTGACCTGAAGTATTCTGGTCACAAAGCTTGCCGTTGGCCCTCCGTTGTGTGAGTCGTGCGTTTGGTTCAGAACAGTCGCCGCGGAGCGAGAAAGAGCGTTTCGAAGCGAATCCATCCGTGGGATGGACAAAATGCGTTACGGTAATGCCGGAAGGAGAGGAAAGAAACAGCAGAGAATGTTTTGTTGTTTTTTGGTTATGATGCACAAATACGGTACTAATTGGCATGGAATTAATCCTTTTAATTCTTTAAATGAAAAACCCACAAAAACAGCACAAAGATTGGATTATTTTGGGACTTTTTCCATTTTTGGGAGAGCGCAAAATTTGGTCAAATTGAAAAGGTACGAAATTTGGCGGTCAAAGCGCAAAAGCCAACCAAAGAATTTGGTCATCGCGGGAGAAAGAGAAAGAATGAGGGCGTGAGCAGCGGAGGCGCGGGGACAATCATTTGACGTGCGAATTTTGCTTTTTGTTGGGTTGGAGTGCCACCACTCAAAAAATGGGGACGGAGCGGAAAAAGGGGGGAAAGGGGGGAGGGATTTTAGGGATTTTGAAGATTTACACTCTCTGCGGGGGGGGGGGATTTAAAAGGACAACAGCAAAAGCAGAAGTTTTTTTCTTGCGTTGATCATTGTCCTTTTGGAGAAGAAAATTTGAAAAAAAATGAAAGCAAAAAGAAAGAAAACGTAAAGGGATGAAAAGCAAAAATAATTGAATTTATTTTCATAATTCGATTTGCTTTAAGAAATGTCCGTCTCTTTTAGCTGCTGTCTTTCCCCTCCGATTGATCGTCGATGTCTCTGCCGGCGGATCAATCGCCAACCGAAGGTTTAAGCGAATGTTCGGCGCAATTAGCAAATTTGTGCCCTCTGCTGGCGAAAGCGACTCGTCCGTCTCGGGGGGGGGGGGGGGGGAATTTTTACAGTTTTATTTTTATATTCGTCTCAACAAACGTTCACTTTCTCTCCACAAGTTCACAGCAGCAAACAGCGGAAGATAAAGCCCCGCAGGGCAAAAAAAAATCGAAAGAATTTACCAAAATATCAACAAAAAAAAGAAGATAAAATCAACAAATGTTTTTCACTTTTCGGGAACGTAAGAAATAATAAACCATGGGGGGGGGGGCGAATGTTTGATGTTCAAATGGTCATTGTTGGGTTTGCTTCTCATCATCAGTGGTTGTGTTCCGAATATCCAAAGAATGCCCAACATCATTAGCCATTGTCTTTCATCAGTTCCCCTTGTGCCGTTTTCTTTCGTTTTGCCCTTTCTCTTCGAATTGGTCGTTAATTTCCCCAATTATTCGTTTCATTTCGCTCTCGAATATTTCCCGGTCAATTTCACTTGCCAATGTAATTCCTTTCTCCACTTTCACTTCATATCCCTCGTCCGATAGATTTCCGATCGAAGGAATGATCACTTTGACCTTCACGTTCTCATATTTTTTGATCAGTTTCTTATCCCCGGCATTGTCCTTTGCTTTCGTCTCTCACAGATATCCCATCACTGTCATTGGATCCGCCGGAGTGAATTGCCTCCCTTTGTGTGGCCCGACAACGTCTTTCAATTTCTCATAGCATTGCACCAAATGCGTGTCCCAACTTTCCCCGGCTTTTCGAAACTTTTCAATGCCCGGCGCTTTCGATTCCGTTATCTTTGTGATCAGATTTGGAAAATTATTTCCGTTTATGGAAAGTCCCAAATCTCTGGCGAGCACATGGGACGAGTACAGCACCACCGCCACCCTTTCCTCGTTGGCCATTTCCAAAAGTTGCGCCGTCGCTTGTGCGTCCATATTCACGTTGTACGACGATCGGCACACATTCGACCCTTCTGAATTTGAAGTCGAATCTCTTTTCTGGTTAAATATTAAAAACTTTTGCTCAATCGCCGTACCTTTGGGCGCATTCCATCCGCCCATCAGATGGATTTTTCCGATTGATTCTGCCAATTGCCCATTTTTGGTCAAAACGGCGGTCAAATCAGTCGGAGGCGCCAGCACCAAAAAGTCGATTCCGACTCTTTTCCCAGCAATTCTTCCAAATATTTCTGAAATGCATTCCCTTCTTTCTGCGGTTGGCCTAAAAAGGGTCCGTTTGATTTGCCATTGCCATGATTTGATCAGCGGATATTCGTTCTCTCCCCCTCCGCTTCCCACAAACACTTTCACATCTTTCAATTTGGTCCCCTCCAATGCGTTCCTTACTAATGCCGCCTTTCGTTCCGCGTTCAGTACCGTCGTGCCAATGGCCAAAACGCAGTCGGCCAATTGCGAGTGAATCATCTCCAGCGCAATTCGATCGTCCGGCTCCATGTCCATAATCACCACCAAATTCTTCCTCCCACTTGAGCTGCTTGAGCCGGCACTTTTGGGCGGAACGCCAAACAAACGATTGACCAAACAGACGACAAAAATAAAGCCAACAGAAGCAAATTTAAAGCAAAATTTGGACATTTTCTCTTAATGTGAAAATTTTAAGAAATTGAAAATTCACTAAAAATAGGCGAATAAAAAAAGAGAAAAATTTATTGGACGGGCCCGGCACGGGGAAAAGGGGGAAATGGCGGGGGAATGAATTCAGAAAATGGGCTAACAAATAAGTAATAAGTTAAGCAGAGTGAATGAACATCCACGTAAAATCGAGCGGCTTTTAAATGACGAAAATGGGTGGAAAGAATCATTTGAGAAAAGGTAAAGCCAAAGAAAATACAGAAAATAGTGGCAAACAGAGAGAAAGAGACGTTGGAGTTGTGCCAATTGTGTTGGCACTGGCCCAAAATGCAATTTAATTTTGGAAAAAGTGTATATGTTAAGCATCAGTGAACAGTTTCTCCACCCGTTGGCTAAATGTGAAACAAAGAAAGGCTTATTATCACATGCGCATTGGCAATTAATTGATCAATGTGTTGGAATCGATGAATTTTGCCATTTAATTTTTTGCAAAAATAGAAAATTCGATTGCAAATGTTTTAATGAAATTAAAAAACAGCGATTTGTCGAATTCGTAGTGAAATGGCTTCATAGATGAAAAGTTATGCTTTGATTATTCATTTGTTTTGCGCTTTTGAATTTGATCGGACTTTGTTGGTGCAATGTTTACCCTTTTCGGGCTGATCAGTGCCCCAAATTTGCTGGTCATCAGTCGCCATTCCGTTTGTTGGTCATTCATTCGTATCTCCAACCTAATTATTATTATTATTATTATTATTATTTCATTCTTCCCAGAATGAGTGGACATTTCAGCGCTTTGCTCCAACCAGCCGAAGTGATCGCCAAAATTGGCATTACTGCCAGCTGTTTGGCATTGTGTGCCCTCTTTTGGTCGACGCATAGCATTCTGTGGGAAATTGAGCAGGTCCAAGCGGAAATTGAACGGAACGCGGCCGCTTTTAAGGCAAGCGCATTCCTTTACAAATGACTTTAAAATTCAGTAAATAATGAGTTGCCATTAAGACAAATTCGGAAAGAATTTGGCCGAAAATTCTTTTTTTGACATCTCCGAAAGTCACAAAAAGTGGTGATCCATCTTCGGCACTCCATCATTTGGTCCGCAGAAGGGACACTGAAGCGAAAGAAACAATCAAAGCATTGGGAAAAGGCGCCGAATTTCAAGCACTGAAAGGATGCCAAAGTAAGAAGTGACTAAAATAGTGAAAAAAACAAAGCAATGCCAACCGAAAGTCGGGAGTCATTCTCGAGACGGAGAGACGGAAACATCGCTTAATGCCCCATTCACAGAGTGCGCACGTATGAATTGCCCAGTTGGTCCAACTGGTCTGCCGGGCCAACCGGGTGATGATGGCATCCCCGGCACAGTGGGACGGCTGGGAGTGCCCGGCGTGGATGGCACTGACATTGAGGAAAATCCGTTGCCCGATATGCCGTGTATTGTGTGCCCCGTTGGTCTGGCGGTTCCATTCGAATTCTCGATATTTGTTCTAATTAAGGTTACCCCGGACTGCGAGGAACGCAAGGCGAGCGCGGATTGCCCGGGGCGGCAGGGCCCCGAGGCAAAGGCGGACCGCCGGGCAAATCCGGCAAAGACGGAGGCTTTGGCAAAAGCGGCCCACTGGGCAAAAGGGGCCAATTGGGCGTGCCGGGCAAAGCGGGGGCAGCGGGAGAGAATGTCGTCGGTCTGTTCATTGATCAGTGTTTTCTTTTTATCTGATCACAGTTCGATTGGCATCTGTCTCCTCAATTTTTCAGGTGGCATTGGCGTGAAAGGGGCCCCCGGTCAGCCGGGCGCCAAAGGCCCTCCGGGCTTTGCCGGCCTCGCAGGTCGTCCATCAAAGATGGCCGGTCAGCCCGGGAGGCAGGGACCACGTGGTCCGACGGGAATGCCGGGAGAGGTTGTCAAAATATTAATTATATCATTTGAACTTTGGAATTTAAGCCGGGTCCGTACGGTGTGCCGGGGCCGCAAGCGCCGCCCGGTGAAATTGGACAGGCGGCGAATTTCTGTCCGATGCGCTGCCCAAACACTGCCAGGGGACAACCTTTGTTTATACCGACAAACCAAGACAGAAACAACAACGAGTTCGTATTCCCTCCAATGCTGATGATGAGTCATGACGACGGGAAAGAAGAAGAAGAAATCACAACGGAAGAGGACAAAATAGTGGAGAAAAGTGAGAGAGCGGAGTGACCGAAAGGAATAGCGAAGAAAAATGAGAGAGCGGAGTGATTGTAAGGAAAAGAAATAGTGGAGAAAAGTGAGAGAGCGGAGTGACCGAAAGGAATAGCGAAGAAAAATGAGAGAGCGGAGTGATTGTAAGGAAAAGAAATAGTGGAGAAAAGTGAGAGAGCGGAGTGATCGAAAGGAGAAGGAATAGAGAAGAAAAATGAGAGAGTGGAGTGAGAAAATGAGAGAATAGAGTGACTAGAAGGAATAGTAAAAGGGTGCTGGGTCGAAGTGACAAAAGTGCGAATGAGTGGTGATCAGAAGGGGCGGGTCATTTCAGTACGGAAGAGTTATTCTAATGATTAATTAAATATTTAAATTTATAATTGAATAATAGGGTCCACTGCGTTTCGGCGCTGGCGTTTCGGCGCCAGCAGGTTTTTGGCTATAACTTTTTTCTTTGTAAACCAAATCCAACATTGTTGGTGTCATTGGAAAGCTTAATCTATTTAGAAGCTTTTTCTAAGCTATTGCTTCGCGATTAGACAATCACCAAAAAAGTTATACATAAAAATTGCGAAAAGTCGAAATTTTTGAAGTTTTTTCTTTATAAAATTTTTTCCAGGCTTAAAAATCTTTTTGTTTCTTGTTAGGCTAATAGAGCATGTTAAGAGCTTTCGAATGATACCAAGATTATTGGATTTGGATTCCGAAGAAAAAATCTATCGTGGAAAAAAGAGCTGGCGCCGAAGACACGACCATGTTATGTTATATTTTGATAAATTTCATGCAGCATAACTTTTTCTAGAAGCACCCAAATTAAACATTCTAGTACCATTTGATTGCCTATAAGGTCCTCTATTTTTCTATAAAATTTCAAAAAATTTCGTTGAGTTTCAAAGAAGTTATAGTCAAAAAGATTTACCAAATAAATTTTTGAAATTTACAAGCCACAACTTTTTTGAAACAACGAAATTTCAACCAAGTACATCTTTTTATATAGAAGTCATAGCCCTATTATTTAAAAGTCAAATCAGTAGAGCATTTTGTGCTCTTTCCAGTGGGCTTGCCCATTTTTCTAGAAAAGATTTCCCAGCCCCCTAGGGATTTCGAAAATTTCCCCGATTTTCAGTGTATTTTGGGTGTCCCGGTCACTAGGAAGGAGTGATCTAATCAAGTTGGTGTAAGAGATTCTTTCAAGTTTTTAAATGAAATATAAGATAGTTTTTCAGGTTTGAGTAAAGATTTTGGGACTATATTTTCTCATAAAAATGTAATTTGTTTGGGAAATATTAAAATAATAAATCTAAATTATAATTATGGTCAGCAAATCTAATTAAAGATTAAAATAATTATATTATTAATTAATTAAATTCATTTGTTCCGTACTGAAATGACCCGCCCCTTCTGATCACCCCACTCATTAGCACTTTTGTCACTTCGACTCACCACGTAGTAAAAGTATGAGAAACAAGCATTGATCTTTCATTAATCAGTAGCAGAAATGTTTAGCCCATTTACAGATAAAAATGATTTTCGTTAAAATTTTCAATTTTTTGCATTAGAAATTAAAAAGTATGCTTATAATTTGCAGATCGTTTGAAAAAAAAATATATATTTTACAAAATTAAATTATAGTACATAATAATTTATGAAATCGTGAGAATTTGATCAAAATTCAAAGATTTCGGCTTTTTTTGATTGACTTCCTTCGCGAAGGCACCCACGAAAAGCGGCGAATGGCACGGGGACGGGGCGTGGGCTGAGCCATTGGCCCGGGAAGAGAAGCGGCGGACAGAATTTGACCAAGTGCAACTGAAAAAGAAAGACAAATGATTAACTGTTCTGATGGGAGTAAAAAAGAGATAACAATTTTAATAATAATAATTGTGACAATTATTTAATAAAAAATTAATCGAGTAATTAACATGCCTTCGGGCAATGTGCCGTTGCTGACACGGGCGAACACCGTGGCGGTCAACTGGGCAATGTAATGGGACGCGTTCAACACCAATTGGGCCGCATTTGACTGGGGGTTGAGGACGCGCAACGACGGGGGCAAAAGTGTGGCCTAACAAATAAAGGAAAATAATTAATTAATTAATTAATAATTTAATGAGATAATTAGTTAAATTTGAAATTAATGCCTCTGCAATAAAATGGATGAATTCAATGAACATAACACTCACCAATCTGTTCAATTCGCGCATTTCCTCCAGCGAAAGTGCCTTTTCGCTGTCCAAAGGCGTGGCACGGGACGAATTTGGCGATTTTGAGGAGGACGGACAAACTGAAAAAGGGAGAAAAATAAAATAAGACAAAAGGAATGATTAATTAAGTTAATCAAAGTACAGTAATTCTTGTACAGTAACCAATTGGCAAAAGGTTGGCCTTCGTCTGCCCAATTTTGCTCACCTTCGCTAGACGAACTGCTCGAGGACCGTTGGGGCTGTCCAATGCTCCGTCGGATTGCCATTGTCCGTCGACGGCGCCGTTCCCTTTGCATTCGTCGGCCAATGCCATTGCTCAAATTGGCAGTGTTTTCACGCGGTCGGACGGACAGATTTTGAGACATTATCAGAAAATTTATTGAGAAGGAATTCGTTGGCACAAAGCTTAAAAAAGCAAGAATTAACAATATTAAGCATTGGTAAGAAATAATGATTTGAAATGGAAAAACTTTTATTTAATGCATTAAAAGGAAAATAAAGCACAGGTGAGAGAATGAGAGAACGGAGGGGAGGGAACTCAAACAGAAACATTCATTTGAGATTTCGGAATGAGAGACGAGAAGATGGGCGAGGCGCTTTTTGAAGGGGCGAAAGGGGCGTGGCACGCAGCCAACCGGACAGAGGGGGGGGGGGGGGGGGGACGGACCCGACGGAGGGGGCGGGGGCGAGGGGGGGGGGAGTGGTCGTCGTGGCCCTTTTGCCAATATCGCCGCAGGGGAGAGGCAAATGAGAAGGGTGTGGGCACACCTGCAAGGAAGGGACGAGAAGAGAGAGAGAGACATGGTGGGAGGGGGAAGGGAAGGGAAAAGGGAAGGGAGAGGGAGGGGGGGGACCCTTTATGGAGGGTGACCATGGGAAAGAGGTGGGACGGACTCGGCAGAAGAGAGGAGAGTTTTGTGGGCAGGGCAAGGCAGCAGCTATTATCATCATTAAATGGAAATTGGGGAGGGTGGCCTTGACGGAATGTACGGCGCGAAACGGACGGAGGGAGAGAAAGAGGGGGGGGGGGGGGGGGAGAACCCCAAATATTGGGGGAGGAGAAACACCCATTGGAGGGGGGGGGGGCAAAGGTCAATTCGACGGACGACAAATTGATTTGGAAAACACTCAAAAACAAAAATGATTTATAAAATGATTATTGTCTTGGTTTTCATAAATGAAATGGCCTTTTTCAGCACACCGTAACAAATGATGGGAGGGGAGAGATCGGAGGGGGGGGGGGGGGGTCGATTAAATGGAAAAACGGGGGAAATGGCGAGGAAGAGATTTATTCGACAATAAAACTTTGAAAGTTGTGTGGGGGGGGGGGACGACGACGGCGAAATATTGGCATTTGGGATTAGGGGAAGGAATGGGCATTCGATTTCGGCGGGGGGGGGGGATTTTGTCTCCCCCCCCCCGTCTCTCACCATTCCCTTCCATTCGCGCACACAATTTACGATCTCTCTTCCCCTGCCCAAATCGTTCATTTCGATAAGGTTCAAAATGATAAATAAATGACTTTTGAGGGGGGGGGGGGCTCAAATTGGCATTTTGACATTGGCACTTTTGGTCATTTTTACAAAGGAAGTGAGTGAATTTTGCTTATAAAATTGGGCCAATTTTCCAATTGGTCGGTGTCAAATGCTCTTCTCTCTCTGCTGAAGATTCATTTTGTGGCGGGCATTTCCGAAGGGCAAATTTTGTTTTCGTGCCCGTTATAGGGGCGACATTTGTACGGATTCTGTGTTCAATTTGGCCAATTGGTGTCCCCCCCCCCCCCGCCTTTGCCCACATCTTGCCATTTGCCATTTGGCAAGCCTAACCAAAGGGGGAAGGAGGGGGGATTCGCCACACCCCTCTCTCCCCTCCCCTCCCATTTGCCCTGGAGCAGTTGGCCGACGACCCCAGAGGGGTGACGGTGTTGGGCACCCTTCTCCCCCCCCCCCTCCCTTAGCATCTGCTCCCTCCCTCTCCAAATGGGAGCATATGCCACCATCGCCGGCTGCTGCTGCCGTTCTGCTGCTTCTGGCCCAATCTGGACGACAAATTTTGTGGCGCAATTCGACGGAGAGTGTGTGCCTTGGCCCGTGGGTCTCTCTGCCCCCCCCCCGCCCCTCTTAGATCCCCCTCCCTCCTCAAAGGGTCTGTCGGTGTTTGTGTGTGTGATTATTTTCAGATGTCACTGTTGGCCAAGCCCCACACAGAAGGGCCAACAGCAGATTCAGGCTGCCCTTGGCAAGGGAGGGGACGGGAGGGGAAGGAGGGAGGGGTCCAGATGAGCAACGGGCCGGGCCTGGTGGGCATTTGCCAGATTTCGCCACCACTCACTCCGCCGTCTCAATCCCCCGCCCTCCTCTCATCAGCAGCACCGCAATTGCAGCTGCAGCATGTGTTGGCCCAAAGAGGGAAAGGGCGGGGGGGGGGGGGGGAGCAGACCGTCCCAGGATGAATTCGAAGGTTGGGGGACATCTGCTGCTGCAGCAGTGCTGTGCTGATGATGTTGTTGTTGTTGTGTTGGTGATGATGCGATGGGTGGCGAGTGAAGTGAAGTGAAGAGGGAAGTGCCTGCCATTTCCTCCCCCCCCCCCCTAAAATTGGGCCGATGTCCTGTCCAAGTTCACTTCTGTCCCCCCCCCCAAACCCCAAAATTCATTCATTCTGCGCCATTGCCCGAGGCACAAAATCTGCCGCCATTTGAAGGCGAAACTTTCGCAAATTCATACGGAACCCAAAAGAATGCGCCGGTTCAGCAGAAGAAGCAGGAGCAACAGCAGCAGGTGTTCAGCAGTTCGCAAAACGACGGATGGACAGAAATTTTGAGGGATCAAAGGAAAAGGAGAAACAGACAGAAGAAGAAAAGGTGAAACACATTGGAATTTGGGGGACTGAAAATGAAAGAAGGAAATGCCGAAAGTGGCGATCAAAGCGAAAGAAATGCCGATCATCAGAGACAGAAGAAAAGGTGGAGATTGGAGTACAGAGAGAACGGAAAGGAGAGAGTACAGAGACAGAGAGAGTGAAAAGGAGAGAGAGAGAAGGTGAAAAGGAGAGAATTCAGAATAGCAGAAAGAACGGCAAGTAGAGAGTACAGATGAACAGAGAGAGTGCCAATGAGAGAGCATTAGCAGTAGCAGCGCAGCAGAGCAACTTCAACTTATTTGGTCATGTAAAACTGATGAAAGAGTTGGGAGGGATGAACAAAGGTCGTTCGCTCCATTATTCTCTTCTCACTGATGATTTTGTCCTCTTTTCATCTCCGCGCCCACTCATTTGGTCGGGTGGAGGACCAAAGGAATTGGAGGCGGAAGGGGGGGGGGGAAAGGAAGGGAGGGATGGGCTCATCATTGAATGGGAAAATGGAGGGGAATGGACCGGAAGTTGTGACAAAGGAAAACCAAAGTTGGGGATGGACGGATGGAAGATGAATTGGGATTGGGAGAGGAACGGAAGAGGAGCGGAAGAGGAACAAAGAATAAAGAGATGTAGGAGGAGGAACAAAGAGAAAGCTGGATGAGGAAGAAGAAAGAGGAGGAAGAAAGAGGAAGAAAGAGGAGAGAGAGGAGAGGATAAATGAAGGAGGAAGAACGGAGGGACAAAGAAAAGAAGAGATGGAGGAGGAAGAAAGACGGAAGAAGAATGGAGAGAAAAAACAAGTGACAGAGTGAAGAGCGAGTGACTTTTCTAATCGGAAGCAGAAAACGATGTTTAGGAGCATCCAACAGCGAGGGAAAGGAAGAGACAGGGAAAAACAAGGGGGAGGGGGGGGGGGGACACGAGCCAAACTAATCCACAGGTGGACGAAAAGCCCATCCATCGAAAAACAACCCGGCAATTGGGGACGACCACGATGTGACGACATTCGCTGACTTTGGCACTCTCGACGGGTGGCGATGGCAAATCCGACAATTATCCCCCGGGGGAATGGGGAGGACATTGGATCCATCGACAAAATGTGCCGCTATTTTTAATTTGGTTGTGCCCCAATGGACAATGAATTGAATGAATGGGTGAATGTGCTGTTGGGAAGGGAAGCGAAGGCCATCACCGCCGAAGGCGAAAAGAGAGCCGGCGCCGATTTAAAGCTTTTTGCCGATGGAATGGTTTTTTGGAAATGCCAATGAATGAAAGCCGAAATTTATGCAATTGAAAAGAATCGCCGGAATTTCCCCCCCCCCCTTTTGTAATTGATCCTTCTGGCTTTTTGGGTCCTACAATTTTTGTGTTATTGACATTTGATGACAACGCCATAATATATACGAGTTTTTTGGGTAAAATTTCAAAGGTTTCCCGCTGAGTTAAGGTGAGAAGAGAAAGACGAACGGAGCGGAGAGAGAGAGAACGGAGAGAGAGAGAGAGATGCGGGAGAGAGGGGAGAGAGAGGGGGCAAAAAAAGGGGGGACGAAAGGGGAAGAAAGGCACTGATGGAGGGAGATGAAAATGGCACTTGACAATTCGGTGAAGAGGTAAATTCAGAAAGAAGTGAAGGATGGATGAATTCGGAGGCATTGGAGAAACGGACGGACGGAGAGACAAAGGAAAAAAAGGGGAGGTAAGAGGGAGAGAGGGGAGGGGAAAGGCCTTTGTGACTTTGTTTGAGACAAATTGGAATTGAGAAGGAACCTAAAAAAGGCTGACCGCGGCACGGCACCGAACCGCGACAAATGGACAAAATGGACAAATGGCACTTTTTTGACAAAAATTCGAATTATTCACTGAGTTTTTACTATTGTTCAACGAACAAAGGTGCTTTGCTTCTTCCCATTGCTTCTCGTCCCCTTTCCGACTTTTGCTTCCGTTTCTTTTGCTTTTGACCGCCCCAACAGCGGGAGACATTTCCCAGGGCAGCAGCAACAAATAAATGCCCTCCCCCCCCCCTTTGATCCGGCAAATCCGTGGTCACCCCCCCCCCCCCCCCCCTCCCCCCTTTTCCCCCCTTTGCCCCCCCCCCCCCTTTTGCGTTGTTTTCTCCACCATTTGAGCACACTTTCCCAGCCCAATTTCGATGGGGTGCGAGGTGAAGAGATGCGTGGGAAAGGGCGTCGAATTTGCATTTCATTCATTCAATCGGCGACCGACCGATGCCCCCGCAGTTTATTCACATCGGACGAAGAAGAAGAAGAAGAAGAAGCGCAGATGGAAGGACCAAAGGGAGGCGGAGGGGACAGAAGAAAGAGAAGAAAGAAGAAGAGAGAAGAAGCGGATCATTTGGGAATGGTCCATCATCAGAGGCGGCATTCGAATGATATCTTTCGCTCGCTTTTTGCTTTTGGCATTCCGTACACCGTCAGCAGACAATTGATGTGACGGGCGAAGGGCAGCAGCAGAGAAAGATCGCATCTCATGGGAAAACGCTTCGGGGGATGACCAGCAACAAATCGGACCAAGGCCCCTCGGAAGCCACGGAGACCCAAAACCAAAACACCGTCCGATTCTCATGCAATTTCCTCCCCCTCTTCCTCCCCCCCCCCCCCCCCCCCGCTGAAGGGCAAATTGGGCGATTAATGGGAAATAAATTGTTCACATTGAGACAAATTTGCATTGCAAAGGGCGGAAAAAGTTTGGTTATGTAAAAATATTGTGAATATGCAAATTGGGCAAACATTTTTTCGTTTTGGCATTTGAAAAAAGCAAAAAAAAAAAAAACTATGCAAATTATTACATATTTAAAGGGAATTGTTGAATTTGCTCTATTTTAATTGTCGGAAAAAGGAAAAAGAAATGCCGAACAAAGAAAACGGAGAAGGGCACAATTCTTCATTCACTCACCCATTCATCCCGGGGGAATGGATGCGATGCGCCAGTCCCCCCCCCCCTTGGTCATCCCATTCGTCCTGCCCCCCCCCCATCCCCACATCCAATTGCATTTCGTTTTTCATCCCTTTCATGAGCCGCTTCATCCCTTCTTCCTCCCCATAAATTATTCATCGTCCCCTCCCCCGGGGGATGTGCAACTGATGCGATAATGAGTGTGATGGTGCGCAACTCGTTTGATCCTCTCACCGCTCTGCTGACTTTGTAAGGTCATCTTCATCTCCTTCATAATCATCTTCTTCTTCAGCAGCAGCAACAGAATGGGGGGGGGGGAGTGAAAGCGGATTAAAGGACAAAATTTGGGGATGGAAGGGCATAATGTAATAAAATGACTGAAGATTTGGGGATTTGATCGAATTTGCCGATTTAAAAGGGTCCCATTGGATCTGCTCTTCTTTTATCATTGCATCAATGATCATTTTGTATCCTTTTAATCACTGAGTGTTCATAAAATCCCATCAAATCGCTCAATTAACTCGCGGCATATTCAAAAAGACTTTCTTTTTCTTTTTGTGATTTGGGTAAACATTGACAAAAAAGGAATGACGAAGAAGAGGAAAAAGACGAGAAAGGAGGAAAGAAAGACGGTGATTATGGTGGTGCACTTTTGATGGCCACTTTTGGCCGATTAACCCTTAAAGTGCCCCCCCCCCCCCCACCGGCGCCGACCCTTTCTTTGTAAGGTGACCCCTCCCCCCTCCCTCTTTTGTCAGCAAAAGAATTTGCCGGCCGAATTGTTGGTTGGGATTGGTGGCTGCTACTCTTGAGTGGTCGAGCGGGGCGGGCACCTTCTCAAGAGTTGAGAGGGTGGGGGAGGGGTTGATTCAACAGTGGAGGAATGAATGGGGGGGGGGGACGGGGCACACCTTCCCCCGCTTCCCCCCCCCCCCCCCCCGCGGGCGATGAGCAAACATTCCCCGAGGGAATGAATGAATGCGCACAACTGAGCAAACATTGGCCTTGGATTGGACAGCAGGAAACGCTGCAAAAGTTATTCTTAATGCATTCATACATATTGAGGGGGAGGGGGAGGGCACAGGCTGAGATTGCCTTTTTGTGATAATTTGACGGACTTAAGTGAGGGGGGAGGGAGGGAATTGCATAACAATGCCAAAAAGCGAGCAAAATAAATGACGGGCACAAATTCAGGAAGAAATGAACGAAAAAAATGAATAAATGAATGAATGAAAATTGAATATATTTATTATTTATTAATCATTAGGCATCATTTACTCCAAAATGCCACAAAACATTCCAATGCCAAAGTCTCTCTCTCTCTCTTTTTTGTTTTATTTTATTTTGTCTTTTCCTTTCGAATTTTGCTCATTTTCGGGATTCTTTTGATGTTATTTAATTGTTTACTCTCCGCCCAAATGGTCGAGACCGAAAAGGGAACAAAATGAGAAAATACAAAGGAACGGACGGAGGAGGAGGCGAAGGAGGGATTTTGTTTCGTTTTTATGGATGGGATATTCGGACAGAGATTGGCCATAAAATTGCATAATTTGTTGGAAAAGGAAAATAAAGGGATAATTAGACGGATACACCCCAAAACGTCGCCGCCAAAACGTCGCCAGGACAAAAGCAAAAATAAAATAAAAATTTTTCAAAAATTTCAAAATAAAAATTCAAAAAAAATATTTACTTTGAAAACCTACAAACTTTTAGATGTTACTGAAAATTTTTTTGCTGAATTACCAGAAAAAAAGGATTGCGGCGACCTTTGTTCCGGCGATGTTTGTCCTGCTCCCTAATTAGACACCGTATTTTTGTAGGGTGATTTTAAATTATGTTACGGTAATAAAAAAAAAAGAGAGAAAAAGAGAGAGCAAATGATGGAAGTGACAATGATCAAAAAAATGTAAGAACAAAGACAATGAGAGGAGAAATGACGAGAAAGTTTTGCTGATCAGAGCAACAGAACGATCAATGGACGGCATTTAATTATTTTTCCATTTAAAATTAATTTAGCAATGAACGGAGAATTTATTCTTTACTTTTGGCAATTTGTCCAATTCCTTTCCATTGCGTTTCATTTGCTTTTGTTGTTTTACTTTTATTTTTAATAATTATTTCCATTTTAAATCTTTTAGACAATTTCACCATTAAAAACGGATTAATTTTTCGTTTTTTTCTTCTTTTTTTCCTTGTACCAATCGCAAAAGGGAAAGGGACGACTGAATCAATGCTAATTTCAAATTGCAGAACCACTAACTGTACAATGTGTTTCAAAGTTTGAGTCCCCCCCCTCCTCTTTTTCCCCCCTTTTCTCCCGTTTTTTCGCTGATTTTCCCTCCGTCCGTCGTAATACAATTGCCTCATTAAAGAAAGGGAAAAAAAGTGAGTCATAAAATATTATGTATTAATGTTCTCATTTAAAATCAATGTATAAATCATTAATTATTATTACGTAAATATTATTTTATGCATAAATTATTTAAGGCTTTTTTTTGTCTCTCTCTCTTTTCCTCTTTTATTTTTGAGATTTTATCGCGAATTTTCCATCATAATTTTTCATTTAATACAAAGAAAAGAAATTTAAAAATCAAAAATACTTTATAATTTATTGCAATTTTTCAAAATGTCCACTGAAACGGCAGTGCCAAAAGTGAACAACCGCAAAAAACCGCGAATCACATGGACCTTTTTGATGCGCGTGGACAACGGAGAGAAATTCATTGAATTTTGCCGGCAAAATGGGCTAAATGGGCAATCGCTTTACAATGCCGTCGGGGGAAAGTGCCGAAGGATGTGCCGAAGGTATTGGTATGAAAGTGCCGAAAAGTGCCCATATAAAATCAAATTGGACATCGCCACGGGGGAAGTGTACGAGCGGAACCAGCACAATCACACAACGCCGGAGGGGAATGGCAATAGGAAAAGGTGCACAACAGCCGTAAATTGGGCGTAATGAGACAAATGCGGAATGGGAGCAATTAATGCTAATGAATGGCAAATTAATTAGTGGAAATACAATTAATTAAATCGCATGTGTTAACTCATTAAGAGAAGGGACCAACAACAAATGTTGACGATCACTTAGAAAATGGAAAAAGCGAAAACGTCCAGCGAACGGACGGAACGAACGCCGTGGAAGAAAGCAAAAGAAAGGGATCAGAGAAGACAGAACAACGACGAGGGCTTAGTGATCAGACGAATACATTGGCATCAATCACTGAGAAAAAGTCGAATTTGGCACAAAAAAGAAAAACTGTAAGTAAAATGTGGCATTCTGACACTTTCGGCACAGACATTGGGAGAGAGTGAGGAAATGGCTGAGAAAAAAGGGGAAAGAGATGAGAGTTGGAGCAAAGAGAGAAAGTGGGAAGATAGAGAGGAAATTACTATTAATTGATGCGAAATTCGGTTAACAATGTGGATTAATTTTTGCTGTTTTTTTAGTGTGCCCGACAAAAGTCGCTGTCGAACTTTGTCATCCGTGTCCCCCTGTTTAAGGCCGACAAACTTTCGCCGCTCCCAAACGGCGCCAATCATTCGACGCCGCCCGTCCAAAAGCCGTGGATTTCGGACGAGTTGAAGCTGGTAAAGCAGTTGGAAGCCAGCATCCATTAAATATGGCAAATTGATGGCATTGTTTGTGCCGATTTAGGCACGGATCGTCGACCAAAACAAGCACACAGAAGTAGGAGATGGAAGCGAAGACAGACGAGGCGAGGGGACAAAAAGCGATGAAACGGAAGCGGAAAATGGTAGAATTGAGAAGGACGCGGAAGCGGACGAAGGCATTACGGAAGGGGACGCGGAAGACGGGACAATGAAGAGGGAAGAGGAAACTATGAAGAAGTCACGACAACTAAAGGCGCAGGAGGAGGGGGAGGTGGGCAAAATGAAGGCTAATTTGACCATTCAAATAGAACGTTACCATGTCTAAATCCGAGACTGGCTTTGAACTAGAGACCGGACGACTGGGGTCGGAGGGATCCCGAGTCGGGATCCCGACTGAATCCCGATCCCGATCAATCCCCCAAACATTTTGGAAAAACGATCGGGACGGATCCCGAATCGGGACGGATCCCGAATCGGAATCCCGATCAAATCCCGATCCCGATCAATCCCGAAGACTTTTTTCGGGATCTCGCGGGATTACCGGGTTTTGCTAAAATTCATTTTTTTTTTTTTACGTTTTGTGCCAAGTTTTGTTCAAATGCTTATCTAATATTCCTAATTGATCAATTCGATTGAAGAAAAATAGGGATGGGAATTATAGCAGGTTTTTAGAAAATTTTCGAAATTCGAGTATCATGCCTACAAATCAGATTTTAGGACCAAAAATTAGAACATTTAACAACATAACTTTAAATAGTTTTTTACAATTTAATTAATATCAATTTTTGTATTTTCGCCTCCTATGATCAGTTTTAACAATTTGAGGATAAATAGCAAATCGTTATGTGCATCGGAATCAAAAAATCAGATTTTAAAGAATTGTTTGCTGAGAATTTTTCAAAAACTTTTGGGGAACAAGGTGGAGGCCGGCGGTGCCGATAGGCACCGACGGGAAAAATTTTGTAATTTTTGATGAGATTTGTTAACAGATTTTGCCAAAAAACCCAATTTTTTTTTGCGATTTTGAGCAAATTTTTCAAGAAAATTAAGAATTTTTAGAATCCGGCGGTGCCGTTATGCACCGAGGAAAAATACTTAGACAAAAATTTCTAATTTAATTTATTAGACAAAATTCTTAGAAAATGTTGTGCATGAAACTACCTAATAAGATTTAAAATATTATTTAAGGAATTAAAAAAAAATAATTTTTGATAATTCTTTTTTTAAAGGAATAAAAGAAGTCACAAAATGGCCAACCTTTGCGTCAAATTTTGAAAATGTTCACAAGTATTTTGAGACTCATGAAAATTTTTTGGGATTTTAAGGGATTTTTAAAGAAAAATAAGCAAACTTTAATTTAAAATTCAAGGTCTTAAAAATATCGTGACTTCAATCTCGCGGGGTCCCGCGGGGATTGGTAAAATGGTCGGGAGGGATCCCGATTCGGAATCCCGATGAAACCCGATCAATCCCGATGAATTTAAAAAATTGTTCGGGACGGATCCCGAGGTCGGAATCCCGAATTTAATCCCGCGGGATCCCGAAGAAATCCCGCGGGATCCCGATCCCGTCCGGTCTCTACTTTGAACCTTCTACTATTCCAAATAACTCCCCATTTTTGAGTCTTAGATGTCAAAAAATGCCGCCCAAACATTCGTCGAGCCTCGGACGGGAAAAGATTGGCATTTTTTGGCGACAGTTGCAAAAGAGGGAAGTCTGATTGAATATCAGAAGAGTTTTGGGCTTATGAAAAGAAACGGAACTTCAGAGAAAAAGATATGGTTGAAATGTGAGAAGAAGCAGTGCCCTTACAGAGGCTTATATTTGAAAGAGAAGATGGCACTTTTTGATCGGTATGAACACATCCATAACCCATTGGAGGATGGGCCGAAATTGGCACGGCGAAAAACAGGCGAAATTGGCACAACGAAGCTGCATGGGCCAAAATTGGCACGACGAAAAACATGCGGAATTGGCAATTGTGGAAAGTTGGCACCACCAAAAAAGGACTTGGCGGAGACGAAAACCATAAGAAAAAGAAGCACAAAATCGGAGGGACCGAAATTGGCATCACGAAAAGCGGACATAAATTTGAGGAACAGAGAAAAGAAGGAAAAGCCGCAAATTGCTGAAAGCAAATGCAAAGGCGGCGAAGATGACTTCTATTTTGTGCTGTCAGATTTGGAAAAGGAGTTCACCAAGCTGGCCCAAAACTGCCAACTTGTGCTGTGGCGAGAGTGAGTCGGCTTTTGCCAAAATCAGACAAATTAATGTGCCAAAATGGAAGGATCCATCAAACGATTGATTGGAATCGCATTTTCAGAGCAGCCAAAATAAATTTTTAAATGCTTGGATGCTTATTCTGTATTAAAAATGATTCATTCCTTTGGCCGTCATTTTGGCACATTTAAAAGTGTCATTGGCATTTAGCATTTAATTGCTAATTAACATTTCCCCCTTTTAATTGTCTCCCCCCCCCCCCTCTTCAGCAACAGGTGAGTGCCGTTCCATTCCGTGCCGTGTCCTCCCATTGTTTTGTCCGTTTTCTTCCGTTCTTCCATTTTTCCGCCCTTTTCAGTCATAATTTTGCCTTGGCAAAGGTCGACCAAAAAACTGTGGCCAAAATGTTGCTTTTCGCTGAGGAAGAGTCCGCCGTCACTGTTAGCAAATGCATTGGCAAAACGGTCCAACGGACGGAGCGATGGCCGAAGGCGGGCAGCGAACAGTTTGTGCACGCGGTCCGTCCGTTTACTTTTGCCATTTTCATTTTTGAACTCATTTTCGGCACTTTTTCAGTTGCGCGGCATTTGTGTGGAATATTTCGACTGCAAAATTGGCATTTAATTTGTTATTTTTAATTTGTTATTTTTTCAAATCGAATTAATAAATTTTTTGTTAATCGTTTTTATGTGTGAAAGTGAGTGAAATTTGACCTAATAATTACCAAATATTAATAGCACATTTTGGGATGGTAATTGACCAACGAACGAATGAATGACCAACAGAAACAGGAAATTTGACGCTTTGTCGTCACTTTCCCCCAATTGTACAGTAATACCCATGTACAGTAATTATTTGGCTTTTTTTCTCAATTTGTTCGCTTGAATCTGCTTTCTTTTAGGTGTTTTTCGCTGTTCCTCCATTTTTTCCTATTTGAAATTGTGCAATTAATTTGCCGATCTTTCGCTTTGTTCGGCACTTTTAAGAGGTCACCCCCCCCCCCCCCCTCGCCACAAATTGCATTGCACCACAACGGCATCCCTTCCCTTCCCTTCCCTTCCCTTCCCCCCCCCCCATTTTCTCCATTTTCGCCCCTTTCGTCCTTTGCCAGTGCCTTCCTTTGTCCTCTTCCGTTTCCATTTGTTTCTGTTCCGCGTTTTCATCGGATGGCCTTTCGGCGGTCGGTCAGTCGTTGGCAATGGACAAATTACGCCGCCGCTTGGCGGGGGGGGAGGGGGGTCAAAAAGGGGGGAGGGACGGGATGAGAAGGTCAATTCCCCCTCGAATTCTCCCCACCCCATTGAATGGTTTTGTGCACCTGCACAACTCTCGCCGTCCCCCTTTTCTCCCATTTCGCTTTTCCCGGCGGTGTCGGCACTTTTCTCACGCCTTTCGCTGTTGGAAACGAATAATGCGTTTCCCCCCCCCCCCCAATTTTCTTTTGTGTCTTTCCCATGGAACTTTCTTTCTCATCAGAGAGAGCACCGAATTCTCATTTTGTTCATCAAATTTCTCATTTTTCAAATGAAAGAAAATTTTATGTTCAAAAAATAACAAAAAAAAAAAAAATTACGAAAAATGAAAAAATCAAAAAAAAAAATGTCAAAAGCACAAAAGTGTCGCCATTTAATTTACATGAAGCGAACGAGCAAAAAATGTATTAAAAAATAGACAAGAAGTGATGTCATAGGTATTCATTTTTGGGGAAAAGCGGCGGAAAATTGTATCCAAAAGCCCCCACCCCCGGGCATTGCCGCGGTTGCGCCTTTACATTTATTAATGCGCACAGATGGCCAAACGGACACCAATGGCACATCTGTGCCATTGAAGTGCAGCTGCAGAAAAAAGAGAAAAATATTTAAATTTTGCCGGGATGGCATAGCAAAAGAAACGAACAAACAAAATAACATTTTGTCCTCTTATTTGCGTTCATTTTGGCTCCACGAGCAGATACATCTGGCAAAAGTGCAGCTGTGAAATCGGGGGGGGGGGGGGGGGGGGCACTGAATCAATGGCATTTTGGGGCAAATGCCATGGCCAATGGCTCAACGAACAAATGGCAATATTTAATTAATCAACTTTAAACAACCAAAGATTAGTTGTTTTAAAAATTATCTTATGTGTCTTTTGGCCCGGTCGCGCGAAAGCAACGCCAATTTGAGCAATGGCATTGGCCGACGAATGCAAAGGGAACGGCGCCGTCGACGGACAATGGCAATCCGACGGAGCATTGGACAGCCCCAACGGTCCTCGAGCAGTTCGTCGTCCAGCGAAGGTGAGCAAAATTGGGCAGACGAAGCCCAACAATTTGCCAATTGGTTACTGTACAAGAAATTACTGTACTTTCATTTACATAATTAATCATTTCCTTTTGTCTTATTTTATTTTTCCCCTTTTTCAGTTTGTCCGTCCTCCTCAAAATCGCCAAATTCGTCCCGTGCCACGCCTTTGGACAGCGAAAAGGCACTTTCGCTGGAGGAAATGCGCGAATTGAACAGATTGGTCAGTAAATGTTCATTGAATTCATCCATTTTATTGCAGAGGCATTAAATTTAACTAATTATCTCATTAAATAATTAATTAATTACTTTCCCTTAGGCCACTCTTTTGCCCCCGTCGTTGCGCGTCCTCAACCCCCAGTCAAATGCGGCCCAATTGCTGATGAACGCGTCCCATTACATTGCCCAGTTGACCGCCACGGTGTTCGCCCGTGTCAGCAACGGCACATTGCCCCGGGGCATGCCAAACGAATCAATTAATTATTACATTTGTTGAATAAAAATATTGTATTATCAATTTTCTTCAATAAATATAAGTTTTATTTATTTTTACCTTTTCCCCGCAGTGTTTGTGCAATTTTTGTCCTTTTCTCCCCAAAATATTCCTTCTTTCGTCCCGTCCTTTCGCAAATATTTCGGCTCTTTCCTTTGCTTTTCCTTTGCCACCAATCGATCGATTTACGGCCAAAATTAAAATAAATAAACGATAAATTTCTATAAATTTGACCGTTTTTAACTCATCCTAATGAATGCCAATTTGCATTATCCCCGCGAGCGATTCGCTGCCGTTGTGGGCCACGACCCTTTCCATTGCCTTCGCTGTTTCTCCATCGCCGTTGCCATTTGGAACATTGTGAGCGGATTCGATTTTAATCATCATTAACTTTTTATAAATCCCATTAAAATTATGATTTCCTTCCGTTTCTTTCGCGTGCCAATGCCATTTTCGAATTTTGCATTTTGCCTCATTTCTCTGCAGTTGTACTGTTTGCTCCAATTTGCCCTGCTCGGCTGGCAAGTTCAGGTGGTCAAACAATGGCAATGGCATTGGGAGAATCGGGCATTGCCCGTGACGGGGGCGTAAGTCCTTTCCTTTTTGATGGTTGAGAAACCTACCAAAAATGGGCGTTCAGAATTGACCAATATCAGGCTCGTTTCCCGGGATTGTACGCCATTTACACAGAAACGCCCGAAAGACGGCGAGTGAACGGTGAACAAAAAGGGAAAAACATTGATAAATTTAAAGGGTCATTAATTTAAAGGGTCATTAATAGGATTGGAATTTATGTACAAAAAATTCCATTAAAAAATATTTATGAAAATGTTCAATTACATTGATAAAAAGTTAAAAATACAAATTTTCTTAATAATTTTTATTTATGAAAGCCCAAAACATTTGACGTTAAAATTAATGAGTAAATATGATCTTTTTTTGTGCATTTCTCATCAAAATAAAGCTGCAGGAAAAATATTTATCCAATGTAAATCCCAGGGATGGTATATCTGAGGCTTTAGCCTCATTTTGTGGTTTTTTGATAGGTCAATGAGGCTAAATTTTCAAAATGAGGCTGAGGCTTTTTGTGGTTTTTTGAGAAATTTTGAGGCTTTTTGTAGTTTTTTGAGAAAAACCGCAAAATAAAGAATTTTTTTAATGAAAATAGGGTCAAAATTCTTAATTTTTCCCCCGGCGGCGCCTGTCGGCACCGCCGGACCATAAAAAGTTGCTCAAAATCACAAAATTTGGTCATTTTTGTGGACAAATCTGTTAACAAATCGCATTAAAAATTACAAAAATTTTTCCCGGCGGCGCCTATCGGCACCGCCGGACCCCCTTGTTCCCCAAAAGTTTTTTGGAAAAAGCGCCGCAAAAAATCAACTTCGTTTTTCATGTTCAGAATCCCAAAAAATGCTTATTTCTAACAAAAAAATGCTCAAATTGATCATGGACAATCAAAAGTATAATATTTTAACATTTTAAACGTGTTTAGAATAAATTTTGTAAAAAATGATGCTTTTTGACCCAAAATGAGGTTTTTTTGCATGCCAAATGAGGCTTTTGAAAATATTCATCTGCCATCCCTGGTAAATCCTACCAACCCTACTCATTAATTGATAATTATTTATTCGTTTTGCATTTGTTTTTGTTTTTCTTCCGCTAATTGAGATTCGTTCTTCTATTATTTTGTTAAGCCATGTACGCCATTGTGCTCATTTGCTTGGGTCTGACCTTCGTCCATTTGTTTCTCTCAGCAGCGATGCTTTATGGTTGTGTAAAGGTGCAAAAATTGGACAATTAAAAAAAAATTTATTTAACATAATATCTCTTGAACTCGGGCATAATCGGGATTTCCCAGAGTTCGCCGGGATTTCTGTCCTGTTTACGCTTTCCCGATGTCGCTCTTTATCCCCCTCCTCTGTTGGATTAACGATGATTAGTCACTCTTTTTTAATAATTTCTTTTAATTTCTTTCCCCCAGCGTATCCCCCAATGGCTTTTTCCTTGGTTTTTCTCGGCTCTTCCGCTCATTGTCCTTTCCACCGCTTATTCCGTTCTGTGGTGGAGTGGCGACGTGTTCAATGAGCAGTTGACCTTCTCAGTTGCGCAGTTCGCCATGTCTTTGGCAGTGAATGTGCGAAATTCGGACGGACCAAAGACAAACAAAAAAATAATAATAAATTAATCCCTCAGGGCGTTTGTTTTGTGGTGGTTTTGCTTTATTATCTTCGTCTGAGGGGCAAATTGACGTCAGAGCGAACGGGCGGAGAATTCAGTCCCGGCATAATTCAACAGAAAAGGGTAGGAGAGAGAAAAAAAACGCAAATTAAAAGGGACAAATTTTAAAAATCAGCATTTTGATTGATTTTGACCTCCCTTCCCCATTTTTCAGCAGCCGAATTTGCCGCCATGGGGGGAGTCATTTTCGGAAAAAGTGCCGGCGAACATTGCGCGAAAATTGAGGAGAAAAGAGCGCAGAGAGAGGCAACTTAGAGAAAAAGTGCAGAAAAAGAGCACACGGGGAGAAGAGAGAGAGTGGAGAAGAGGAAAAGTGCCGTAAGAGAAGGGCCAAAAGAAAGGCACCGCTACGGCAAAAGCACCGCCGGAGGGCATTTTGACGCGCAAAGACAGCGGAAATTCGAAGAATGGCAACACAAGTGAAAGGCACCTCCCAAAGTTATATATGTAAATATATAATAATGTACATATCGCAAAACAAGCAAATTCCATGCTTAAATTGGTCGGTCCAAATTCCCCCCCCCCCCACAAAATACCCGCCCTTTTTCTCGTGCCATTGTCAATTTGGCAAATATTCAAATCACATCCATCCGTCTTTTTTATATTATTTGTTTTTGTTTCGCTTCATTTGGCCTCCTCCCAACTCTTTCGAAGTGCGTCGAAGTGAATGCTTTGGCTCTTCGATGAGTCGATCATTGTCTTTCCGCTGATCAAATCGCGCATCGCAATGCTTTTTTTGCCCTCTTTTTCGGCACTTTTCATCGTTTCATCGCTTGTCCTTCGTCATGCACGCGGTTCTTTTGCAATTTGATCGCAAAAATTCGATGAATGGTGTAAAGAGCATCGCGTTTTAGGAAGGGATGGCACCTGCGGCACATTGGAAATTTATTTAATCAAAAAATTAGACGAAATTCCTTATTCATCCCTGGCACAATTCGGGAGGGGGGGGGGGGGGGGATGGTCCATCCCGGCGAAAGGCTTTGATCAATGGAAAAGGTCAAGCAAAATGAAATGGTGGGCCAAACCATGACTTAAGAGAGACCCACGTGATCATCAGTGTTTCGATGATCAGTCCGGTGATGCCATTCGCAACATTTATGGCCAAGTAAATTTGGTCGAATCGGGGAAAGTCGAAATAGCTCCAAAAAGCAGTGAAAACACTGGCAAAAAGCATCCAAAAATGAAAGGACAAAGTTGGCGTCAGCTGTTTGCCCGTCCGAATGTTTTCAGACAACTGAAAATTAAATTATTAAAACAAATTCGCAAATTATTTTTGCATAAAATGCCAATTTTTCCCAATTATTTCCATTTTTTAATTTTCCCCCTTTTTTCTCACCTGAAACCTTTCCGAGAGACTGTGCTCACTCTTTGCGATGCTCAGTTTGTATCTTTGCTCGTTGAAGCGCCAAAGTCGGGCGAAAACGAGCCATTCGGCGATGCCAAAGAAAAGCATGAAAGACTCGGTGAGAAGGCTGGCGAAGGTGGCGAACATTTGGCCCAATTCGATGGTATTGTAAAGGGACACAGCGAACAGAAAACAAATTGAGGGACAATTACTAATTATTATGTTGTGAATCTCGACTCGGAAAAAGTCTCGCGTTTTTCAGTCTCGGGTCTCGAATTTTTGAATCGGTGAGCAAACGGTTGTATTGAAAATACTCAAAAGTCCAAAAAAACAAAAATTTGTCAGGGAAAGCCTCGGAAAAATAAACGGAATTCGCTAAATAAATAATGGTTATTTGCTTTATAACTTTTGGGTGAGAAACGATTTACTGTAGCACCCATTACAGTATGCATTATGTTAGAACCCTGTTTCACAATATTCCGCTGCTACGGTATGTTTTGGGTCAACTTTTTTTGAGCATTGGTCCAACAACAATACAAAGTGTCAAACATTCCCGTGGCAATTGTCGCTTTGCCATTGCTTACCACGACTGTACACCAAACGGAAGTGAACAGCCAACTGCGCCTCGTTTCGTACGTTTTGACCATTGCGGTGGCCATGAACCGTTCAATGAGCAGCACATGGGCGATGAAGTTGCGGTTGAAGAAGGTGAACACGTGGAGGAGACGGTACGGAGCGAACATTTCGGGGCCAAAGGGATCAATCAGTGCTAATTTGTGGGCACCGATCAGCAGCCGGACAATGCCCCGCTTTAAAGGGAATCAATGTCAAAATTCGGCCCGTCCTGTTGGCTAATTGGGGGCGGAGGAATGGCGGACCAGCAAAATGAAGGCACTTTGCCAGAGGAGGACCATCTTCAGGTTGGGGTGGAGCAACGACGATCTGCCAATGACCACGAGATTAATGGTGGAGAAGGGCACCGTCATGACAGAGACAAGCAGTTCGACTACGGTGCCCACCAGCAGAGCGACTACGGTAGTGTCGGGGGTCGCCTCGGGCGAAAAAGACGAATTATTGGCAAAATGAAAGGGCAAAACGGCAGCACTGATGTTCATTAAGAGTAAGGAACTTATGCTGATGAGTGAAAGGACTTAAGAAACAAAAATAAATTAAAAGAGGAACAAAAAGAAAAAAGAACGAAAGATAAAGCAAATGGACAAATTGGACAGAGAGCCAAGGAAGGGCAGAAACGGTGCCAATGCCAATGAAGAAAAAATTAAAGTGAATGCTTTTCCGTGTATTCAGCATTTTTGCGTGATTATTCCCCCTTTGCATATAAATTATTTAAAGTTTCATATGAGTTTTTAATTTACGCACAAAGAGAGTGGAGTAAGCACCTGCTGATTATATCGCCTAATTCTTCATTTTAATTAATTTTTTTTAATTTTAATATAAATTTTTTAAAATAGAAATTCGAAAAATTTTTTGACTTGACATCAGATTGAACCAAGTGATAATTGATAATAAAAAAAATATAACTTTTCATTTGATCTCTTTACTTTTTCCAATTTACATATTAAACTTAGTTTGACTTTTCATTGATACGATGTTAATTTGTCGTTTTTCAATTTTATTTTCAAATTGATTTCTCCGTCCGACCGATCTCTGTTGTGTTCATTTTCTTTTTTGATGGTCATAATAGTTTATATTTTATATTTTAGAAAGAGTTAATTTTTGATTTATTATCCATTTTTCAACTTTTGATCGTACAAAATGCTTAATGCGATGCCATTGGTTTATTTGCAATTGTGAAAAGGTGCCAAAAGTGCTTTGATAATTTCCTCTTTTCTCGTTTCTTTTTTTTATTTTAATTACTTAATTAATAAATAAATAAATATAATATTTTTTTTCAATTTATTTATTTCCATTTGCTTTTTTATTGTGCTGTTTACGCCCTCCTCCTCCTCCTCCTCCTTCCCCTATTCCATTTGTTCAAATTCTGATTTTTCATAGTTTAATTTTGTTTTATGGTTAAAACGATCATTCGCAAATGATAATTAATTACCAATTCGTTGCCACGAGTTCATTTTGTTAACTTTTTATTTCCGTTTATGAGAGTTGAGAGAGAAAAGGCAGTAAATACCGCAATTTCCCTCCATTTTCATTCATTCATTTGTTCGCCATCCAATAACAAATTAAGTATTTAAATTTGGCAATTCTTGTTTAATTAATTATTTTGTTTTTAATTAGTGGTGATAAACCGTATTAAATAAAAAAGGAATATTCTTTATTAAATGAGCAAAAGTCCCAAAAACAATTCTCGCGAAAATTGTTGGCAATTGGCGGCGACAATTTTCGGCGCTTTGCTTCAACTTTTTCTTGTCGCAATTCCAAAAGTAATTTTCAATTAAATTTGTTGCCATTTAAATGTTTGTGAAGGATTTCATCCGATTGGTCCGTTGGTGGAAAAAATCGGTGAAAGGACAAACGGTGGTAATAACAGGCGGAGGGTCGGGAATTGTAAGGAAATAAAAAAAATAAATGAAAAATAATGGAAATGGAAGGGCCAGCAAATCGCGGAACTTTTTGCCGACCCGCGGACTTTCGGTGCCAAAGTGGCGATAATTGACATTAATTTGGTAAGGGCAAAACAACCGAAATTCATTATTAACACGGCCATGAAAATATTTAAATTTCCCTAAAATTTAGGAAAGCGCAAAAAAAGTAACTGAAAAAATATGCGAAAACGGCGGCGTGGCAAAAGCGTAAATTTTAAATTTGAAGAATAATTTAAAATCTAATAAACCATTGAAAGATGGAAATGCGATATTTCGGACACAAACGAAATACGGCGCTGTGCCGCCGAAATACAAAAAATTTTTGGTAAAAAATTGTGAAATTTTGTTTAAATTATTATCATTTTTTTTAGTATTTTTGGATTTGAAAATATTAGGCTGAATGATAATGATAATAATAATCATTAGCTAAAAGGTCGCGTGGACATTGTTCTGTGCAGCGCGGCATTGCTTTACGTTGTGCCCATTTTGGAGCTGAACGACGCGGACATTCAGCGATCGATGGATGTAAATGCGATGGGCACCATTAATGTGAGCCTGATCAACCGGTTAATCAGTGATGTATTTTGACTGTTTAAATCCCGGGTTAGTCCCGGTCCCGAAAAACTCATTTTTAAATGGCAAATTTAATATTTTTCGATTTAATTGTCTTTTTTTCCCTTTTCCAATTTGCCTTTTCCATTCTCTCCCCAATTGTTAATGGCTTTTTGTCAGACAATTCGCGCCTTTTTGCCCGAAATGGAAGCCCGGGGCAAAGGGCACATTGTCGCGATGGGCTCAATCGCCTCACATTTTGGCGAAGTGTTCCAAATGGCGTACAGGTGGTCAATGGGCAAAGATGAAAAGCATTTTTGTAATTTAGAGATATATTTTTTAAATAATTTTAAAAAATAATTTTGTGTCAGCCCAACAAAATTTGCGGTGCGTGGCGCGATGGAATGCCTTCGGGTGGAGCTGAGGGAACGCGGGCTGGAGGACATTCTCTGCACGACCATTTACCCATTTTATGTTCGCACTCCGATGGTCACTTCAAAGGGACTCCGTCCGGTGGCACGGTGACAAAAAAAAACCAAAACAAAAATGCCAATGCCAAAGTCAAATGCCGTACAATTAATCAGTTGGTTGCCCTTTCTGACGGTTGAAAAGTGTGCCAAAAGTGTCGTGGACGCAATTTTGAAGGAGAAAGTGAACGCGTGCATTCCGTGGTGGCTTAACTCTTTTGTCGCGCTTAATGGGTGAATGAATGGCACAAAAAAAACGATTAATTACCATAAGTATTTTAATGCTTAATCATTTCATTGGTAGCATTATCGGCATCAATATGAACAATGTGTCGAGGGATTTTCTCGACATTCATTTCGAACCTTCGAATGATGAGGACGGGCAAAAAGCGGCGGAAGAATTAGAAATTCGGGTGAAATCGGACGAAAACGGCGCCAAAAAAGAGGACAATATAAAAAGTGCCATCAATTCGCACCTCCAAAGGCGGAGAATGTCCAATTTCCACCAATTTGTCGGCTTCGGTTGGTTTCTGCTGATTCCCCCGGGCATTGCTTTCCTTTCGGTGAGTTCCATTGCAATTTTTTAAAGCAAAGAAGGGCATTTAGCTGCTTACTTTTTGCCACCAATTGTTCGCCGTCCAATGGCTGGGCATTGTCGGGCAAAACATCGACCGAATTGGTGCCAATTTATAATAAACTGGAATAAATACTATTTTTTGGGCATTTTAATAACGATAATCCATCATCAAATTGACACACATTAATTAAGTGGAAAAGGAATGGGAGTTTCTGGACAAATTAATCAGCTGATTTAAAACAAAAAATATATTTTCAATAAATTTTATTCTTTAAAAAAACTTGTTCTAATATATTATCAGCTGAGTAGCCATAACAAATAAGCTTATTTATGTGGACATTTTTTGGCATTTCTATTAAAAAAAATTGGTCGAGCAAAATAATCATAAATTTTAATTCTTTTTTATTATGATTTAGCAAATTTACTTTATTTCTAAATTTTCCAAAAATTTTTTAAATTAACCAAATATCCTCAAAAATAGTCTTCATTTTAGGTGCAAATCTATTAACAAATTGATTCGGACAGTTGGAAAACATTTGAAAATATGTAATTTACGACTTTTCTTTTGATTTAAGAAGCGAATATTTTTCAATTTTTCTGAATTATTTTCGGCCGTTCTGTCCCTTCTTTCTTTCCTTCACAAATCCAAAACACAAAAGTGCCGACTCTTTTTATAATTTAATTTCCAAAGGTTCCGAATACCCTCGGCTTCTGCTCGGCCTCACTTTGTCTGTTTGGCTTTTGCATTTTCTTCTCGCCGTCTGTGCACTCCACTTTTGCCACGCTCTCCGTCTGACTCATCGCTGTGCCCTCTTTTGGTTTTGCCAAACGCTTCTGCTCGGCGTGCCGCCTCTGCTCCTTTTGTGGAAGGCATTTAGGCGTAAAACCAATTAAACAATCAAATTGTTTGCCTTTTGTATTTTCACAAAATGTTTATTTGAAATTCTATTTTTATTTCAATGAGAATAGTGACAAAAACTCTTCAATTTCCTCCCCAAACTCCGCTGGAATTAATTTGGCTTTATTTATTTGTAATTTGAAAGTAAAATGAGAGAAATGGAAGTGGGAAAAATGAATTGGGAAATATACAAATTGTACAATTCATATGCGAATAAAAATAGGATTTGCACTCATTTCTGGCCCTGCGATCACAAATTACTGTCGCTACCGTAGCAGTCGCTTTCCTCGCCGACTTGGTCACCGTAACCTTCGCTCATTGATCTCTGATCATCCCAATCACTGTCATTCTCTTCCGCTTGATCATCGTCCTCCTCCTCTCTTCTTCCATCGTTCTCTTCCTCGGCCATTTCGTTCTCCGTCCATTCGGTACTTTCCACGCGTGGGTCGACAATTTCGATGGTCAGCCAATGTTCGCGTCCAATCCGATCGAAAATGACGTGAGTCTGACAAATCCATCCAAATGGCCCACTGTATGGCATAAAAAGCGAATGATCGCGACGCAAAATGCCAAATTTCTGAAAAATGGCCCAAATAGAGGTTTTTTCCACCTTTCATCCCGACTTTTCCCGCTAATTTACCACAAATTCGGCCTCACAAAGATCGGTGACATTCAGTTTGACCCACAACCAGCGCACGCGTCTTTCGCCGTGAAAGTGCGCTGTCCGCAGCATTCGCTCAATCAATCCGGCTGCGTATGCGACGGCGTCCGCGAAAAGTGCCACGGCACAATCGGAGGGAGAAGTCGTCGCAAAAGGCGACCAACGAAGGGTAGGCGGAACGAAGGACAGTGCCAATGTGAGAGTGGACAGACGGGGGCAGACAAAGCACAAAATGGAGAGCAAACGGAGCCAATGGTCGACGACGAGCCAATGGAGGAAGAACGGCTCAAGGAGAGGGAGGTGGACACGGAGGAACAGCTCCAACTCAACGGCTTCGGAAGGAACGACGGAAAAATGTCTGAGAATGACGGGGGAAAAGCATTGAATTGATGGGCAAGCAATCAATGCTAATGCCACTACACCTGTATTTTTTGCCGGTTGTGTGGGTTTCGTCCCTCTCTTCAACGGTAAATTCGATGATTTGCGGATAGAACCGACCGCGTTCCGCGAGTTCGTAGACCAAAGCCGTGCTGGCACGACACACCTCCTTAAAATAAAACGTTTTTTAAAATCTCATTGTGTTTTCACTTGCCATGACCACACAGAGAGACGGCGAATACTCAGTGTCATCGCAAACATTAAATGCCATCGATGGCGTGCAGAACAGCAGCCATTCGCGCACTGCGCCGTCAGCGCCAATTCGGCAACGTGCCCCCGTGACGACGGACTGTCGTTGTTCAAATTGTACAGCGAGCGAAGACATTCAAAGAAAGTGAAAAGGAAAAGCACTTAAAGAAAGAAGAAAAAAATAGCAAAAATTAGCCGTATTCAAAATAGAATGGAAATTTTTTTTTGGAAAAGATTTAACATTTTTTATTGATTGATTTAATATCATTTTTTGATAAGGAATTATTCAAAATAAAATAGTGGCAAAACGAAACGCCAAAATTAATGGTGTAAATTCAAAGTTTTTTGGTGGTAGTGTTGGTGTTGTAAAGCAGAGCGGGACGGAATCCCGCGCGGGATTTTACGGGGTCCCAGTCCGCGCGATTTGCGGGAAGTTTCTCGCGGAATCCGGTCTCGCAAAAATTTGAGTTCCAATCCCGCAGCGGAATCCGCAAATTTGAAATTTCTCGTCTCTAAAATGGAAGTGGCGTAAAAGCAAAAAGCAAGTAAGTTTCTAGCTAAACAAGCCGTTTCTTCGGCTAATGATTACCCATTCCGAAGCATTAAGTATTAACTGACCATTCGTTTTTTAATATTTTGTATTTATTATTTTTTCTTTTAGAATGGATAAAATATTAAAAAATTTGCAAATTCTGCTGCCTGAGCTTCCCGACGTGCACGCAAAATGTTTAAACGTTGTAAAGAAGGACGGAAAGGTATGTGTTGAGTGTTTTTGGTGCTAATTAAAAATTGACATTTTTTAAAATCAATTCGATTTCCCTTTTCGAACGATTGAAAAAATCATAATGTCCATATTTTAGGTTTTAATAATTTTCAAAATTATTTGTTCCGTATTTTTCTACACATTCATCAACCTTTTTACAACTCACTTTGATTTTTTTTAGAATATAACTGCCAACATTGTGTTCGATATGATCAACAGCACAGAAATAAATGAACGGAAGGCTGGGATTTTTTTGATGAGTAAGTTCAATCATCCTTTTTGAAAATAAATAATAATTTGGCTTTCTCATTCTTGACTCTTGTGCCAAAAATTATCCAATTTTGATGGTTATTATCACCAAGGGCGTAGCCAGACCCTTGGCTTCGGGGGGGGGGGGCTGAAGTCAAAAACTCGATTTTTAGGGGTGTATTTTTAGTTTTTCAGTCGATTTTTAGGGGTGTACTTTTCGTTTTTTGAAATCCCGAATTATGGGGTATATTTTACAAAATTTTTCGCCAAAAAATACTATTTTTGCAATTTTGACCTCCATTTTTCAAAAATATGGTAAAATGGGGGGTCCGGCGGTGCCGATAGGCGCCGCCGGGAAATTTTTTTGAGTATTTTAATGCAAATTTGTTAAGTAAATTGCTTAAAATTTCAAAAGATTTACTGAAAATTTTTTACTTTTTTGGGTTTCGGGGGGGGGGGGGGGCTTTAGCCCCCTCAGCCGCCCCCCTCCCCTGCCTACGCCCTTGATTATCACTTTAAGTCTCTCTTCTCCCCGACATCAATTTTGACGAAGGCACGGCAAGTGTGACGCATTTTGTGCGAAATTTGCTCAACACATTGAAGATGAGTTCGGACGATATTGCGCGGTTGGCTTCCAAAGCAATTCTTTACCTGATTCTCGTTAGTTAAATTGTCAAATTGTGTTTTTTTTTTTGTAGCTATTTTAAATTTTTTCATCAGACCTCCAAATCGTATGCTGTCGAATTGGTCGAAATTGCTTTCAACCATTGCTTTGAATGGCTGGAGGAGCAGCAAAGCACTGACCAACGACGATTAGCTTCCGTCATTTTGGCCAAAGATTTGGCACTTTTCACTCCTTCCCACTTCTTCCAGCGGGCCACTGCCTTCTTCAACGACATTTTCAGAGTGTTGCGTGACCCGAAACTCAACGTTCGACTCGCAGCAGCCGAAGCTTTCCATGCCGCGTTGGCCGTCACCTCTCAGCGCGAAACAAAGCACAAAAAGGAATGGTCGGCGTTTTTACTTATTTTATTATTTTTTAATATTTTTTGCCATATTTTTTTCATTTATCCCCTCAAAATGGTATTCAGGTACAAAAAGTCCTTCCACGAAGCCTGTCGGTCGGACTTCGCCTCCCTTGGCCTCCCATTGGACGACTGTGTGCACAGTTCATTGCTGATTTTCAACGAATTGCTTCGCATCGCCGATTACGAATATGAGCAAATTCGGATTCATCATTCCGTGGACGGGCCAATTGTGCAGTTGGGCAGTCGCGCGGGCTCAATCATTGGCCAAAATCCAATCGGATGGCTTATCGAGAAAATCCGGCCAGCCACCGTGGAGTCGAGCACTTCGCGCACTTTGATCATCGATTGTTTTTTCTCAGAGGCAATATTAAATTATTCATCTAAATAATAGTCAGGAATTGTCCACTTCAAATGTCATTTTCCCTTATTTGTTAGGTTGTCAAGCGTTGTATGGATGCATTGCCCAGCAAATCCGCCCATTGCCAGGCAATTCTGCTTGAAATTCTGCCCCGATTGGCCAACTTCACCGACTCCTCCAATTCGCACCCATTCCAAAATGTGCAGGAGGCGGCTGACCATTTTATCGCCATCAACAACAAATTCCCCCAAGCGCTGCTGACTCTTGGCCTTTTGTCATTAAACCGTCCGCTTGAAATGCGCACCCGAATTCCACGGATTTTCCAAATTCTTATTCAACACATGCAAATCGCGGTCAACAAGTTAGTTCATTCTATAATTATCGGCTTTTTTGGTGTAAATCTGTTAACAAATCGTACTCAAATTTTTCAAAAATTTTCCGGCGGTGCCGAAAGACACCGCCGGACCGCCACCTCCACTACCCAAAAGTTTTTTGGAAAACTCGCGCCGCAATTTAATAGCAAAAAAGTGGTCTGAATAGCCAAAAAATGTCGCCAAAAAGTGTAGTAAAAAAAAAGGTCGCCGCATTTGGACCTTCGTATGAAAAATCGTTCCCGAGACACCCCCTGGCTCAATCGTCCGTCGTACGGCCCTTGGCCTGAGACACCCCTTGCATACATAAATCTTAAATTCGGTAACATTGTTTTGTACGGTAGCAAGCCCAAATAATTAAAGCAAAAAATTTAAACGTTTGAAATTTTCCGATTTTTAGAAAGAAGCAAATGCCAATGCTCGACTTTCACTGTTTGTCGTTGCTTATTCAGTCACAAAAAAGTCATTTGTGTGAACGAGTTCGCGAGTCGCTGCCACTTATGTTTTCCACGGGTATTTCAGAGGGACTTATCCAAGTAAAAAAATGGGTGAAAATACCCAAAAATTGATTATTTTTTAGGCTCTCCATGTCACAATTGAACACATTCCGGAGCTAAAAGCAGATGTTTTTGACGGGTTAATGGACCATTTGTACCAATTACTTATGGTTAGTACTGAATTCCATAGAAAGAAATTCCATTTTTGGATTTATATTATTTAAGGATCGTCCTCGTCCCAGCAAATTGGCTCCTCCGACGCCGCCACCCATTCCAATTGGTCCCATTCAACCGAAAAACATTCCACAGACCCAATTGGCTCTCAAAACACTTGGAGAATTCAACTTTTCTCGGCACTCTCTTCAGATGTTTTTGCGTTATGTTGCTCTCGTAAATTACTTTAAGAAGAATTATTCAATTAAAACCCAACTTTTAGGGCTATTTGACAAGTGACTCCACGAAAATTCGGCTCACTTCCGTGTTTAGTTGTGGTGAAATGTTGAAGCCATTTGTGGACATTTACGAGCATGTACAAACGGAGCAGAAGGCGGAGCTGTACTCATTGATCCGTAATGTGTTGGAATGTCTTGTCAAGACGGCAATTGTTGACACAGGTCCCGTAAATTGGTAGCCAATTCGAGGGTTTCTCATTCTGGCGATATTGAAAATTGAGAAGGTCATCAATTAAATTTTTTGAGCTTAAAATTGGTTTCAGAATAGAGATTTGTTATGGTTGGGTTCATTTTTATAGTATCATTTTTCAATTATTATTTATACTTGTGAATTTTCACTTACACAATACAATTTGACGGCATATAAGTAATTACCATAATTAATTTAAATAGAAGAATTTATCATTTGCGCTTTTTTTAAATTTATTTTAAAACAAAAAACAAAAACCCAAGTTTTTGATATAATCATAGCGTTGCGACGTTAGACATGATCAGAAATCCCGGAAAAATCCCACGTTCCGATTTGTTCTTAAAAATATTTCGTTCAGAGCCTGAAGTCCGTATTTCCGTTTTAAAGTCTTTCTGTGGAATGGTTGGTCTTCGTTTTATATTATACATTCTTTCGCTTTTAATTCAGAATCGCGACTTTTTGTTCCATTTGGCTCAGCAAGAACTTTTGGAGACATTGTTCCTGACAATGCAGGACGAGAACTATCAGGTGCAGGAACAAGCGGCTGAACTGCTCGGAATGCTGTCGGAGCTGAACCCGGCCTTTGTGTTTCTTCGCTTCCGGCGCGTTGTGTTGGAAAGCGTTTCGCAATTGATCAATTCCCACCGGAGCAGCGTCGAAGAGCACAGCGCGCGAATGATCGCACGAATTGCCAAACAAGTCCAAAAGCACCGACTCAGATTAAAAAATCATTCCCATATATTTAGTCCCCCAAATTCATGGCGCCCTATATGAACTCGACGTACGTACGTATGAATTGGCAAACATGAAAAAAGGGGAAGGGTCGATTCACAAATGGTCTAAAATGTGGTACCCCTTCGCAATGGGGGGGGGGGGGTGTCGCAGCGAGGGCAATAGGAAATTTTGACGTTTAGTAACCAAATTAATTAAAAATTCTGAAATTTACCGCCCAAAATCTGTCTGTACGGTGACATTTTTTCCTTAAGACTGTTGGCCCTCATTTCACATATGAAAACCATCAACCGAAACAGCAGTGTTGAAGTCACCGTGGACGTGCTCAATGCTCTCAGCGAGTTGTCTTTGATTGGGGGACAGGAAATTGTGCGCAATGTTGGCAAATTGTTTCCTCCATTGATCGCATTCATCCAGGACTCCACCAGCCTGGACAGACGCGAAGTGAGTGGTTAGCCATATTTATTATGGAGCTATTGCATTTAATTTTATTTGTACATTGATTCTAATAAACCTATAATTCGTCGTGACAATTTCAAAATTGCTTTTAGGCCGCACTTCGCGCAATGGCCGGTGTTTGTCAAAGTACCGGTTATGTGGTCGAGCCGTACAAAGATTACCCGGAACTGCTGGACGCACTGTTGAAGTTGTTTAAGACGGAACTGTCCAGCTCAATGCGTCGTCTTACCATGAAAGTGCTCGGTGTGATTGGGTGGGTTTTACCAACTTAAAGAAAATTGTAACAAAAAAAAAAAAAATTTCAGCGCTTTTGATCCGTACACACACAAAGTTTACCTTGGAAAAGTTCATTCGCACAGCAAATCAAGGTCGTTGGCACTTACCCTGCCAAATTCTGGCGAAACTGCGGAACACTGTAAACATTTTTTCATTTAACAAAATTATTGCATAAATTGGTGTACGAGAGGTCGGCCAGCCGACCCCCCCCCCCCCCCAGTCGAAGAGGGGCAATGACGGGGGAGGGGAGGGGGAGTCGCAGCGAAGGGAAAATTGGACGACACTTTGTACGCATGCGATCGCATTAATAAAGCATTGCAATTCCCATTAACGGCTTTATTTTGTTTTTGAAGATGGCACCGATATAATCCAATGGATAAATTACGAGCGGTGCACTTTGGCCGAATATTATCCGGCATTGGCCATCTCCAACCTCGTTCAAATGATGCGTGAGCCGCAACTGCTCTCTTCTTTGCATAAGGAAATTGTGAATGCGTTGCTCCAAATTTTCGCAACTCTTGGACCGAGAACTGTTCAATACGTTCACCATGTATTATTAGTAATTTTATTTTTTTTAATTTACTTTATCTTTAGTTACTTCCCACTTTAATTGGAACAATGGAAAATTGCAAGCCCGAATTGCGTGGGTTTTTTCTTCGTCAATTTTCAAAATTTGTTTCTGTTGCTCGTCTTCAACTTCAACCTTTCATGAAGCAAATTTTCGCACTAATTTCGGTTTTTAAAGGAATTTATTTGGTTTATTTCATTAATTGCTCAATTAAGAAAGCATGGAAATGGAATGACGACCTATCTTTGAGGGGTTAGTATTCAATAAAAAAATAATTTTGGTTTACGGATTTTAAATTGTTCAAGGTTCTGTTATTGCAATCATTGAGGAGCTTGGCACTGCCTTTGGGGACAAATTTTCTCCTTATGTCACTGATTTGTGCCCCTATTTGATTAATGTTGTGCAAAATGACGCAAAAGAACGAAAATTGACAGCGCAGGTCGGAGATTGATCATTTTCAATGATTTACGTTAATTGTAAATCTAATTAGCAATTATTCTCTATTAAATGACCTTTTGTCAGGCCCTCTCCTGCGCCCGTACAATTTCTGCTTGTCTTGGCTCCCATCTTCATTTGATTTTGCCGCCAATTCTGTCCGTATTGGACGACCGCAAAACGGAGGAAAAAGTGCGTACGTCGGCACTGGACACTTTGCTTGAGTTAGCCCGTCGACATTCCATCGAGGACTACGCTTTGCCCGTCATGCAAACATGGCTTCGTTGTATTGGGATCAAGTCTCAACAACCGCGACTGATGGAGTTGCTTGGCATCATCGTCAGAGTTCGTCTTCTTTTAAAATTTTTGGCTAAAAAAAGTTAATTTCCCCTTCATTTTCAGAAATGGACTCAGTTTTCTGTGTACAAAGAGAATGTAAATGCCGCCTTGATGCGGTGTCGTGTCGAACCAATGCTGTGCCATGAGTACCAGGAACAGTTGGCACTTCTCCAGGCGCCTTCTTACGCTCGCCAACAGCATCAGCAACAGAATGCCGTTGGCGGTGGTGGAGGTGTTTACCAACAACAACAGGGCACATTCAGCGCCAGCACTTCCTCACCATTATTCGCACGTCAAGTGTCTTTTTTACCACAACCCCCGACGCAAAATGGCGTGGCGACAACGGACACTTCGCCCTTGCCCGACACAAACAACGGAATTGTCGGGTTTTTACCCGGGCCCGGCGGAAGCAGTGCGGACATGTCTCGAGTGCACAGAATGTCTTCGGGTAAGGCGAACAGGAATTGCCGGAACGAATTGTCAGGGGTTTTAGGCCGTGATCTTTCTCGCTTGGCCATCAATTTGGACCAATTGCGTCGCTTTTGGACGGTCCAACCACTGCTCTCGCGTGAGGATTGGCTTCAGTGGATTGGCACTTTGCGCAACCAATTCATCCGCCAGAGTCCGTCGTCCGCACTTCGCGCCTGCGCTGTGTTGGCCGAAATGTGCGAATCACTTTCAAAGTCAGTTCTTTTTTCCCCTTACTTTTCTATTTTTAATTAAATATTTACAGGGAATTATTCAATGCCGCTTTTATGTCCGTTTGGACTGAACTTCCAGAGCGGGAACAGAACGAACTGACCAATCAGCTGATCGATGTGTTGAGGCATTGCCCCCATGCCGAACCCATTCAGACCATACTGAATTTGGCCGAATTCATGGACCATTCTGAGAAGGCAATAAACAGAGCGCATAAAAATTATTTTTTTAATTCTTTGTTTAAGGGACCTCTTCCAATTAAACATCGAATGCTCAGCGAATCGGCGGAGAAGACACGTGCTTACGCAAAAGCATTGCGTTACAAAGAAATGGAGATTTTGAGCACCCGCGGCAACGGAGAACCGAACGCGGATGACTGTCAAACGATGATAATGCTATTCAACAAATTGAACCTGGAAGAAGGCGCCGCCGGCATTGTGCAGTATGCCAAACGCCACAACATGGAAATATCAGTAAGTCGTGTTATTTTTTATTGTTTTTTTTTTTGTTGCTCACTGATTGAACTGTTTTTTTAGGGTCGTTGGTACGAAAAGTTAGGCGAATGGGAGAAGGCGTTGGAGATGTACCAGAACGACATGACCACCTTGCCCGACGAACAACTATCGTGGAAATCCATTTCGTCACATAGTGAACCCCAATTGCTTCCGACTAACAGGGAGGAGTTGGACCAGTCCAAACCCACCGCAAACGCAGGACTCGGTGATGACGCCGCCGTTTCCGCCAGTGCTTCCGCGAATCGAATTGCGACACCGCAGCAACAAAACGGAGTACAAACACTCGCTTTTATGTTTAATTTTGAAGTATTCTTCTGAATATTTTAGTCTTCTCGCTCCGATCTTTTGCTGCACCAAATGCGCTGTTTGGAGGCGCTCGGTCAGTGGAGTCAGTTGGACCGCATTTGTGAGACAGCACTCGCCGAGGAGGAAAGCAACCAGTACAACTCCAACTTCAACATCGCCACAGAGAAGCAGCAGCCGCAGCGACAATTGCTACGGAAGCGGTCGAGCAGGAGAAGCGGAGCCCGCCTACCTCAACTGCACGCCCCCAGGCAACCGACGCCGCTGGTGGACGCAGTCGCCGCCGAATTTCTGAACGCAACGCTAAGCGAAGTGGCAAAGCGGCAGAAAATTGCGACGATAGGAGCCCGGGGCTGTTGGGCAGTCGGTACGTTTTTGAAGCCTCCAAACATTGGAATTGGAGAAAAAAGAAATTTTGTAGGAAATTTCAAGAAAATGGAAGATTATGTTGACAAAATAAATGAGAACAACCGCGACGGCGCCTTTCTCCGCGCTGTCCTTGCTGTGCATAACAACGACTTCGACAAGGCATACTCCTGCATAAATAAGGTGTTTTGTTAATCAAATTATGAAAAATAGTGAATTTTTAAAACTCATCAAGACCTAAATTCAAGTTCAAAATAATTAATCTCCAAAAATACAAAAGGTCAGGGATATGTTTGACTCGGAATTGACCGCAATGGCAGCAGAGAGTTATGAGCGCGCTTACGGAGCAATGGTTTTGCTGCAAGAACTGACCGAGCTCGAGGAGGCCATCGAGTACAAAATGATCCCCGAACGTGAAATGCGTATCGCTCTGTTGTGGAGCCGACGGTTGCAAGGATGCAGACGAAATGTTGAACATTGGAGGCGCATTTTGATGGTCAGGTAGGAAAACAAAATGCTTAAACTCTTGGATTTGGGTTTTAACACGTTAAAATGTGTTGCAGGTCAATCGTCTTTTCTCAAACTGAGCTGCGCCCTCTTTGGATAAAATTTGCGGCACTCTGTCGCCACGAGGGGAGGCAGGTGACCGTGTCTCGCAATGTCATCCGTTCTTTGTTGGAAGTGCCGCCGGACACTCCGTTGGAGAAAGTGCCAATCCCATTGCCATTGGAGAAAACACAGTTGGCACTGGCACTTTGCAAACAATTGTGGGTTGACAGCCATCGTCGAACGGCTTTAGTTCAATTGGAACAGCTCACGCAGGCAAAAACGGACGAATTTTTTCATTTCATCTATTTCCTTTAGACTTTGCATCGATGTATTGAACGCAATCGCACAATACTCACCCGCGAACAGCTTGAACCACACGCAAGACTTACCGCGAAATGTTACCTTAAGCTGGGTGAGTGGCACGACTCAATCACCGCCATCCAATCGCCGCTGGGTTTGTTTCTGATCAACATTAATTTCCCAATTACAAAACTAAAACTGGTTGACAACCTTAGACTCGGGATACATGCTTTTCAATTGCAGTCTCGACTAGCACACCGCCGATCGCCGGTCGTCACGGCTCTATCAGCCTTCACTCGGGTGCTCCATCTGCCGCGCTTTCTGCTCAAATTGAACAACAACACAAGCAGGTGAGCTGTAATAAGCAAAATTACAATCGTATAAATATATTAAATACGAATATTTTGCTCTAAATCAATGTTTCCATTAAATTTTCAGCCTTTTACTTGGTCCACCACAGTTCAGCAACAACAATTACAATCGCAACAACCGACTGCTATGTTCATGCCCTCTCCAATTGGAACTTATTTCACTGGGATGGACCAGTCGGGAGCAAAGAAACTGATTCTTCAATGTTACATAAACGCAACCAACTTTGACCCCAACTGGTACAAGGTGTTGTGTTGCATTTGTGCTTTTCCTTTTATTTTTTCATTTAATAGGCTTGGCATCGTCTGGCAACAACATATTACAACATGATAATGGCCGACCGGCAACAGCGTTCCATCGCAATTTCGCCAGCCAGTGCCGTTTTGGCTGCCTCAGCGAGTCAGTCGACGGCAATGGGTGCCGAACAGCTGTTCACCTCCGCAAATATGCCAACATTGTACACATCACAAGTGAATCGGATGGACAAATATTATTATTTAATACAATTGAATTTTAATTAAATAAAAAAAAACTTTAAAATGTCATTTCTATTTGCTATTTCCTGCAGGGAATTGCACCTCCAACAATGCCACCACAGCAAATCAGCCCAATTCAATCGCCTCTCAAAAGTCACCAACTGATCACTGTTTACGCATTGAATGCCGTTCGCTGTTTCTTCAAAACAATTCAACTTGCCGAAGGTACAATTTTCGTTTTCATTACTTTTTTTTTATTAATATGACTTTAGGCTCACGCCTTGACGACACCCTCCGACTTTTGATGCTTTGGTTTGACTATGGTGATCGACCGGAAGTATTTGGTCTGTAACATAACAATTCCTTACAAGGGATGGGATGCAATCCAATTATAAATTTTTTATGAATGAATTCCGTTTTTTGGGATGGCTTCTGCGGGAGTAACTCATTACCCCCCCCCCCCCCCTGTAGGTTCCATCCGTCTTTAAAAAAAATGGGAGACGATCGGTAGAAGGGGGGAACACATTGTGCACCCGGCTTTGGCTCCCATCCCTTGTTCCCTACCTAAGAGTATATATTTAAAGAACAACTGCGTGACTCGGTCAAGCTGATTCCTCTGGAAGTTTGGTTGGAAGTGGTCCCTCAACTGATTGGACGTCTTGACTCCCAGCAAAACATTGGATTACTTGTCAAACAGTTGGTCATTGACGTGGCCAAAGTGTATCCTCAGGTGTGACTCTCTTCAGACACTTTTCCTATCAGACTCGGCCCCAAATATTATTTCTTTAAAATTCTAATTTCCATTTCGATCCTCCCTAATATATCAAAATCCCTTTTTAATTTTCATTCCTCCCACTGCTCCTCCTTTTAGGCTTGGGTGCTCGCGCTGACTGCTGCCACAAAGTCTCGAAACACACAGCGTTCCCAGGTGGCCAAGGAGATTTTGGACATTGTGGCGGAGACTCGGCCTGTGCTGGTGGAACAGGCGATTTTGGTCAACGACGAGCTGATACGATGTGCCATCCTTTGGCACGAGCTGTGGCACGAGGCGTTGGACAACGCTTCTCATTTATATTTTGAAGACAAAAACGTGGAGGAAATGATGAACGTATTGAGACCGTTGCACCAGAAAATCGAACACGGCCACACAACGCTGAAGGAGCAATCTTTCAACCAGGTCGGACATTGGAATTTAAAATGGGATTGGGTGACCCATGAAATTTAAAATGGGATTGGATGATCCAATATTCGCTTATAGGCAAGGCTCGGCTTTTAGGTTGTAATAAAAAAAGTCTTAATTTGTGTTAAATTATTTTTAGGCTTACTACAAAGATCTCAAAGATGCTTTTGAACATTGTGAAGCATTCCGGCGCAGTCGAAACCCCAAAGAAATTGTGCGTTTGTCAATTTAAATAGCATTGATGAAAACTGCTTAAGAAAATTGCTTGGGATTTGTACTATACGGTGTTCAAACGGATCATCGGCCAACTTCGCCAGATGAGCACGTTGGACTTGAATTACATTGCGCCTCGACTGTGTGCCGCAAAGAATCTGGAACTGTCCGTGCCGGGCACTTACGACCCCACGGCGCCGCTCGTCACCATCGCCTCCATCCATCCGCATTTGCAAGTGATCACAAGCAAACAACGGCCACGCAAAATTTACATACGCGGAAGCGACGGCAAGGAGTACATCTTTCTGTTGAAAGGGCATGAAGATCCACGCCAGGACGGTAAGTAACCTTCAAAAGTGGTTTTGCTAATTTTATCTTCCTTTGGTGTCAGAACGTGTAATGCAACTGTTCGGGTTGGTCAATTCGTTAATTTTGCGCGAAGCGGGAACGTCCCGTCGCAATTTGACCATTCAACGCTATTCGATCACCACACTGAGTCAGAGCAGCGGACTGATCGGATGGGTGCCGCACTGTGACACGTTACATCAGCTGATCAAGTAACTTTCAGTTTATTAGTCATGCTCATGATCTACTTATGTCATTTTATTTAAATTTGATAAAATCCAATGTTTTCACTTTCGTTTTTGTTTAGAGACTACCGCGAAAAACGTAAAATTCCAATTTCGGAGGAGCACAACAAAATGCAAAAAGTGTCTGTTGACGTTGAGAAAAGCACTTTGCTGCAAAAAGTCGAAGCATTTGAGGAAGCATTGCGCACCACGTCGGGTGACGACTTACGACGAATGCTTTGGATGAAATCGCCGAAGTGAGTCCATTCATTTGTCAGTGAAGGATGGGACTTAGGACTTAATACTTTTTAGTACCGATATTAACCTAATTGAATCCAAGAGATTTATGCTAATATTTTGTAGTTCCATTCAGTTCTGAGATATGGTTTGATCGGCGTACCAATTACACGCGTTCCATGGCTTGCATGTCAATGGTCGGCTACATTCTCGGTCTTGGTGACAGGTACGGTTGAGTTTGGATTTTCGGGGAACCTTGTTTTTTTAAAGGCAGTTTCTTTAGACACCCATCCAATTTGATGTTGGATCGGCTTAGCGGTAAAATTGTGCATATCGATTTTGGCGATTGTTTTGAAGTGGCGATGAAACGGGAAAAGTATCCGGAAAAGATTCCGTTCCGACTCACGAGGATGCTCGTTCAGGTGGAAAAATAAACATTAGAGTTGACTGTCGATATTGATTATGTGAAAGCCCAAAACATGAGCTACCTCTTTTTTTACGTTCAAAAGATTACTTTCTCTCCCCAGGCAATGGAAGTGACTGGGATTGACGGTAACTACCGTATCACCTGCGAACGCGTTCTTCGCCTTCTGCGAAACCACAATGACAGTGTGTTGGCCGTATTGGAGGCGTTCGTCTACGACCCGGTGCTGAACTGGCGACTTACACAAGAGGCCGGAACAGCGCGACGCGCTGCGGGTGGAACGCATCACATGCCAACCGGCGCAATGGGTGGGAAATGGGACATGTGAAGCACACATATTTTGAAACTGGCAAATGATTTTCTACTTGTTCCTTCAAAACTTTAACAATTTTCACTTAAAGCGGCTCCCACTGAGGACAATTCCGATGCGACGCACTTAAACCCGCAGGACAGGTATTACTGACCCACCCAATGTCAATCATTTAACTTTAACCACTAACAATTTCAGACATGTCTTCCAACACCCGCACAGAGGGCTTGGCACCAGTCGCGGGGACAGCGAAGCGATCAGCCGAGTCCGTGCCAAATTGTGCGGGCGCGATTTCAACCCGTGTGTGGAGATCTCCGTGCAGGAACAGGTGGGTACAATTAGCAACATTCACAATTCTACCTGTGTGTGTGTAATTCACAGGCTGATCGGCTGATTGAACAAGCCACGCTGAATGATAATCTGTGCCAGTGTTATGTCGGGTGGTGCCCGTTTTGGTGACAGAACCTGCACATCTATCACATTTCTATTTCGTCTTGTTTGAATTCTATTGTCACATTGCATCCTTTTCCAATTTGCACTTTTAATAAAGAAATATTATGAAAGGTTCGTTCTGATCTTGTTGGTCCAAATCGTCTTCTGATTTATTGGAATAGGCATTTGTATCAACAATATGTGGACGGATGGAAATTGTCAATGTCTCGTGGTCGAGTAAAACAATCGCAAATCATTTGTCGTCGTCGTTCACGCCTCGCTGCTGCCACTCTTCTGTTCCCCATTCGTCCCTTCTTTCTCCCCGGAATTCTGTGCCCCGTTCGTCCCTTCCTTCTCCCCGCCATTTCCGTCGTCGCCCTCCCGTCCTCCGTCGTCCTTCTCTTTGCCAACGCCGTCACTGGCACTTTCCTTTTTGTCGCTGTTTTTGCCCTTTTCGCCATCATTCGCTTTGAACATGCGACGGCCTTTGCGAGTGACGCCGGACAGAGAGAGCGGCGGACCCTTTGCACTGTCGTCGCCGGCACTGACCACCGCGGGGACCGAAGCGACGGCCGATTTGGCTTTGTTGTTCGGCTGATGGGAAAAAACAAATTTGACGGGGAATCAGCCGAAGGCAGGACACTTTTGGACAGACATAACGAGTCCATCAGAAGTCAATTTTAATAGCCAGGAAAATATTTGTAAGAGTGGGGACCCATTTTAACACTGAACAAAACCTTGCCAACGGGGCGCCGAAATCTGCCGGCGATGAACATCCGTCCGGCGGAATTGTTGGCATTGGCCGGCAACGGCTGACTGCGCGCAGTGTTGTTGTGTTGGATGGCGGTGCCCACGCGAATTCCGCCGGGCCCCGACACAGCGGCCGCTTCCCTGCCCTTCTCACCATCGATGACGTCGAATTCTACCTGAATTCGGGGATCGTTGTACTCCCCTGATCCTCCGTATCCCAATCCCTCGGTCGACTCAAAATCAGTCCGACTCACCCGCTGGCCCTCAATCAGCACGAAGTACATATTGACTTTGCGAACGATGGATGATGCGTGCAGAAACACATCTTGACCTCCGTCATCTCGCGTGATGAACCCATAACCTGGACAGGACACAATTGTTCTGGCAGATCAAAGTGCGAGAAAATGTGAAACCTTTACTGAAATCGAACCATTTTACACGCCCGGAAACTCCACGCTCCAAAACAATGGGTGGACGAATCACTGCTTGCATTTGTGGAAAAAAACTTTAAAAAAATAATACAAATACCTATCAAATCTTATGGAAATGCATCAGCAACTTGCAATTGAAAAAGTAGGTAACGAAAATTTATACAGAAAAAAATTTGCATTTCTTTTTCTCTCATTTTGGCGTACTATTTTCATGTCTCTAGCACATGAAAAATAGAAATTCGCAAATTCTAATAATTTTGGTTGTAAATTTACAAACTTAAGATTTTTATAATCAATAAAAAATGGTTAGTTTTTGCATTTTGGTCACAATCAGCAGTCAATGACCTTAGTTATAACGTTATAAAAATTTGAAAGTCTCACAATTTTTTATTGAGGTGTCAAATTGCTTAGCTTCGCTTATAAAAAGATTTTCCTTTTCAAAAACTTTTTTTAGATACCAGTTTGATTGGGTATGAAGCGAGTTATGGCAGATCAAAAAAAAAAAAAGGCATTTTCCAGTGTAAATTTTGAATTAGCGCGCAAAAATTTATGTCAATCACGCTTTTTTCGAAATTTTTTTTTTGTCCAAATTTCAAAATCGAGAAGGGTATCCGCCCTAACCATCTAAATTAAATTTGTTTACAGATTTTACCAAAAATGTCCAAGTTTGCGTCAAATAAAAAAACCGTGGAAACGTTTTTCTGCTTAGGTTTTCAGGGTTTCTGACCACGAATCGGCACCAATTTTGACCAATTTATAATCTCTAAACCGAATCCAGAAAAAAATCTTTTTGAGTTTCGGTTTTTGTTCAAATTAGGTTAAGAATTAAGAATCTGTTGAAATAGAAGTCATATTCGTGCTCAGGGACACTGAAAACGCCCGGAAACTGGGTTTTTTACTTTTTGTTCGAATTCGGGTCCAGGTTTCAAAATGAATGGCACATTCGTGATCAGTGTCCTTTCTAAACCACCTTTTCACCCTTTTTTATGAGACCAGTAAAGGCAATAATTTCCGCATTTTTTGCGACCGATAACGCGCAATTTGAAAACGCGATTTGCAACTTTTGTGATGACATTTAATGCAGCAATTTGCATCCGTCGGTGATTTATAACTCCCTTTTCTTTTAGCACAAAAATTTGATTTTTATGAATGTTAATCTTGGCGGAGCGTTTGGCCTCGACGGACTGAAAGAAGTGAGAACGGCTGGGGAAGAAGCAAAGGAAGAAAAGCAGAAAATGAAGGTGGACGAAGAAGCCGTGCAAAAACAAAAAAGGGAACGAGAGAGCCGAATGAAGAAAAGAAAGCTGGAAGAAGAGAAAGCCAAGGCGGAACAGGAAGAGACGAAGCGCAAATTGGAAGAGATGAAAGTGAGAGCATTGGAGAAAAAGGAGGAGGAGGAACAGCGGATAAAAGAGAGCTGGCAGAAAAGGAAGAGGAAAAGCCGCCGAGCGAAGGGAGCAGGGGTCAGGTAAGAGCATAGGAAAAGCCTAAAAAGACATTCGGATGGTAATTCATTTACCAATTGTCAGAATACCGGAAAAGAGGAGGGCGAACGGCGAATGGAAGAAGAAATGGGAGAGAAAAAGAGCATGAAACGTAAAGTAACGAAGGAGCGGGTGACATTCAAAGCGGACGAATTCCTGGAGGAACACGTGGAGCCATCCGTGGAACAGTCGGCATCCTCACTGGGCATGGCCGAGGTGGAGGAAACGGACATTCGGCGGAGGGAAAGACGTGGCGAAGGGGCAGAGCGGGAGACGGGCGAGTCGAGAATGGGCAGCCTGAACAACTACGAGACCAAGGAGGTCGACTACGAGCAGGACGAAGTGGAGCAATTCTTGGCGAGGCGAAGACAGCGTTTCCAGCTCGACGAAGTGCAGCATTTCGACGAGGAATTGCCCCGCGCGACGCGGCACCGCACTGTTCGCAAAGGCAATGGCACTTTCCATTTTGGTGAATCAAGTCTATTCTTTCTTCCAGGCTTTGTATCTCTGCCTGATTCGGAAGTGATCGCTGCCCGGGGAGACACCGTTACATTCGAATGCGAATTGGTAGCTTATTTAACACAGTTGTAAAAAGCCAAAATCACCCGCATTTAACGCGTAATCCGATCTATGGCCAACGGATGGATACGAAAGAGGGGGGGAAGCCATCCCTTCGGAATGATCAAAGGGGCGGGGAATGCCCGGAGGGTACGGACCATACATTTTTTAGGGGGGGGGGGGTCGGACCCCCCCCCCCCCCCCCTCGCTCGCAAAGGGGGCCAGCGAGGGGGGGGCCGGTGTAAAAGAGGTGGGGGGAGGGGTTCGCAGCGAGGGGGGGTCGCAAACTTTGAAAATTTTCTTAACAAATTCATTAAAAAGTCCCAAAAAATTTTCCCCGGTGGCACCTGGCGGCACCGCCGAACCCAAAAATTCCTATTTTTCTTAAAAAATTGGCTCAAAATCGCAAAAATTGGCCATTTTTTTGGTGAAAATCTGTTAACAAATCACAATCAAAACTTCAAAATTTTCCCCTGCGGCGCCTATCGGCACCGCCGGCCCCCCTGTTCCCGAAATTTTTTTTGGAAAAAGCGCGCCGAAAAAAAACGGTTTTTGAAAAGCAAAAAAAAAAAAAGGGTCACCGGGTGGCCGACCCCCCTTCGCAAAAAATTTTTCCGACCCACCCCCCTTTTTAATGTATGGTACGGATCGCGGGGAGGTGGAGGCTAGGCTTTATGTTTTAATGACTAGGGAAGGGAAATGCCCGGAGGGGACTGGCGATTGAATGTACGACGGGCGGGGGGGGGGGGGGGGGGGAGGGCTTATGTTTTAAGGACAAGCGGAGTGGGCGGAAGCTCATTTTTGGTTTTCACCGCCAAATTCGCCTTTCGCTCTCAGTTCAACGAAAGTGACCAAGTCAGCTGGAGAATCAACGGACAGCCGCTGGAACGACTCAGAGACAATCGCTGCTCCGTCGTAAATTACGCGTACATCCGCCAGCTGAAAATAGTCGATGTGAGTGTGCCTTTGGATCAGTTTGACACATTTCGATCCCTCTCAAACATTTTGGCCCTTTTTAATTGCCAATTTCATTTTCTGATCGCTCGTATTCATTATAATTGTCGTTGCAAATTAATTATGTATTTCCAATTTTCACAGGTTGTGCCTTTGGACTCCAATATGAAAGTTCAGGTGAAAATTTGTGACTCTTTATGTGAACAAATCGCTTTTTTCAGATCACATTGGACGACCAAACGATCGAAAGTGTTTTGGCAGTGGAGGAAACGCCGGTGGAATTTGCTGAGAAATTGCCCCGCAAAAGTGAGAACGGCTGAAGCCATTAACAAATGGCTGTTTTTTTTACATAAGTTCGTTTATTTTCAGCAATTGCCCATTGCGACGAGACAATTACCCTCGCGGCGACACTCAGTCACGACGCCGCGCAAAAGGTGAATTTGCACCCTAGTCAGGGAAAGAAAGCCATTTACGAGACTCATTAACAGATTTCCTGGTACCATAACGGCAGAGAACTGACCGAATTGGGCACAGAGCACGCCATCTCCAAGGAGGGATGCCTTTGTAAGTTGAAATCCGTTCAAATGGCGACATTTCGATCTTACCGTCCTTTTTCAGTTCATGGAAAGCCGAGTCTCGACCAGCAGAAAGGCGAACGCATTGTTTTGGACTCAAACGAAAACCTTTCCCTGAACATCCGTCTCAAATCACTGCCCGAACCGGAATTGGATCTGTACCTGAACGGCGAACTGCTCACGCCCGAACTGCGCACTTCGCTCACCGTTCTCGAGGAGGCGCTTCTGCTGACGCGCAAAGAGCTGACCAAAGAGGACATGGGCACCTATCGGGTGGTGCTGTTCAACGAGTATGGCGAGGCCGCCGTCGAATACGAAGTGTACGTGCGCGACGTGCCGGACCTACCCTCAGGGCTAATGGTGACCGATGTGTGGCACGACTACTGTTTCTTGAAGGTCTGTCCCTTGAGGGGAAAATCCTAAAGATTTCCTTATTTCAGTGGAATCCTCCGCCCGGCACTGATCTTTTCGACGATGCCGAACGCATCACGGGTTATGTGATGAAGAAGAAAGGGGCACAGCGAAGGGTGTGGCAACGAGTTGGCCAACTGTCACAGTTCACCAACGAAACCTTCGTGGAGGAGTTGGACTACGACCATCCCTACGTGTTTTGTGTGGAATATTTTGGCTGCGAAATTGGCATCTAATTTATTGTTTTTAATTTAGTTATTTTCTAAATCGAATTAATAAATGAATGCCCAACAGACAGAAGCAGGAAATTTGACGCTTTGTCGTCACTACTTTCCCCCATTTATTCTGTAATACCATGTACAGTAATTATTTGGCTTGTTTTCTCCTCAATTTGTTCGCATGAATTTACTTTCTGCTAGGTGTTTTTTCGCTGTTTTCTTTTTTGGAATTGGGCAATTAATTTGCCGATTGTGGACGGATGGAAATTGTCAATGTCTCGGGGTCGAGTAAAACAATCGCAAATCATTTGTCGTCGTCGTCGTTCACGCCTCGCTGCTGCCACTCTTCTGTTCCCCATTCGTCCCTTCTTTCTCCCCGGAATTCTGTGCCCCGTTCGTCCCTTCCTTCTCCCCGCCATTTCCGTCGTCGCCCTCCCGTCCTCCGTCGTCCTTCTCTTTGCCAACGCCGTCACTGGCACTTTCCTTTTTGTCGCTGTTTTTGCCCTTTTCGCCATCATTCGCTTTGAACATGCGACGGCCTTTGCGAGTGACGCCGGACAGAGAGAGCGGCGGACCCTTTGCACTGTCGTCGCCGGCACTGACCACCGCGGGCACCAAAGCGACGGCCGATTTGGCTTTGTTGTTCGGCTGATGGGAAAAAACAAATTTGACGGGGAATCAGCCGATGGCAGGACACTTTTGGACAGACATAACGAGTCCATCAGAAGTCAATTTTAATAGCCAAGAAAATGATTTGTTTTGTGTAAAGAGTGGAGACCCATTTTATTTTGAAAATTTAAATTCTCATATTTTTTTGCAAATATTGCTTGTTGGGTTAGCCGACTTTTGCGTCGCCGGTAAATATTAATCATAGCTCCCAGACTCAGAATTGCTCAAAACCACCTTTATAGGTTTTCTTATGCGCTAAAAACGATTAAGCAATCAAAAATTTTGGCGCGCTTCAACTTTAAACCGGTTTTTGAACCGGTTCAAAATTCAAAAAAATGAACAAAATGGGGCTCTCCTAACTGTTTAAAGGATCAAACCCATAAAAATTTGGTATCATTCGACAGCTCATGACGAGTTACATTTAAAAATCCAAGAATAAAGTCATTTTGTTCATTTTTTCGAATTGGTAAAATTCAGGAATACTCCTTTTTGAGGGCGCGCAGCGCCCGCCTTAGCGAGCATGCGAAGACGGAGCAAGTAGTGGGGCGAGACGGAGGGCGGAGGAAGCATGCACCGTACAGCGAAAAAAGACATTTGCGCTCTCATAAAATAAATTTATGTGGTTTATCGAATAAAAGTGATATTCATTATTAATTCCTTCTTCGAACCCTTTCATGTCAGTTCCATATTGAAGTGCACGTAATGATTGATCAAATCTTTATCATTTTCGTTTTCATTGGGACCATTGCGATAACAAGTCTTCGTATTGCCTGATCATTAGAATGGCAGATTCGTGATCAGTGTCCTTTCTAAACCACCATTTCACCCTTTTTTATGAGACCAGTAAAGGCAATAATTACCGCATTTTTTGCGACCCGATAACGCGCAATTTTAAAACGCGATTTGCAACTTTTGTGATGACATTTAATGCAACAATTTGCATCCGTCGGTGATTTATAACTTTCCCTTTTCTTTTAGCATAAAAATTTGATTTTTTATGAATGTTCATCTTCACGGAGCGTTCGGGCTCAACTTTGGCTTTGCTTATGCAGTAATGCTTTAGATGTTAACTAATTAGGTAATTATTTGTAAATCCATTTTGAAAGTATTCGATTGCATATTTGTGAAGGGGAGGTTTTCTCAATGTTTCATTTTTCAGCGTATCGGAGGATCGGTGCGCTTCAACACCGAAGAACGGCGACTTGCTCGGGAAAGACAGAGACAGCGAAATAAATTGGTTCAAATTCGCGGGACAGGACGGAAAAAAAAAGAGTCAATTTCAGGATGCTGCAAAACGACTTCGTCACCGAGCGGAGTTGGCCGAAAGCAAAGCAAAGAAGAAAATTCGGCAATTGGAGAGACGGAACCAAAATGCGGAAACGAAACGGCTCATCAACCTTGCAAAGCTTCAGCACAGGAAAGCGGTGGCGGAAAAATGCGCAGCGCAGCGCATTATTGACCAACTCGAGGTTCGTGAACACTACTAAATTTATTCATTTACCGAAAAATTCCAGCGGCGACGACGACAGTGAGGAAAAGGAGGACAGAGAAACGCCGACGATGGAAGAGACAATGGGAGAAGAGAAAGAGAGCGAGGGGAGAGAGGGGGAGGAAGACGAACGGCACGGGAACACTATGGGTACGCCCCACTGTGCAGAGAAAAGCCTAGTATTATCTTGTTGTTTCTCTTTTTCTTTATTAATTTCTCTCACTTTGGCGTACTATCTCTTCATTTTAAATATGTAAAAAACAACATTTACTTTTCTATGTCTAACTTTTATTCTCTATGTTAAATCCACATCAAATTTTGCATATCGATATAGAAAAAAATTCCACATCGAACGTATCAAATGGTTTTTTAGGTTAGACATCCCTTTTTTGTAGTATAGTTTAAAAAATAAAAACGCATTTCTTTTCCTCTGCTTTTTGGCGTACTACTTTTATGTCTCTAACATATTAAAAATCATGAATCGCAAATTCTTTTATTTTTGTTTATATGGTACAAAATCACGTTTGATATTTAGAATCAATATAAAAATGATTATCATTTTAGACAAAAACTGCTGCCTATGACTTGTTATAACGTAATGAAAATTTGAAACTCCTACAACTTTTTTCTTAGATATCAAATTGCTTAACATTCGCATAGAAAAAATTCTCCTTTTTAAAACTTTTTTAGTTACCAAATTTGTTCAGTTTGATTAGGTATGAAGCGAGTTATGGCTGATCAAAATAAAAAATACAAAAAAGGCATTTATCAGTGTAAATTTTGAATTAGCGCGCAAAAAATTACGCCAATTACGCTATTTGGCGTTTCGAGCAATTTTGTCTGACACTGGGGCGTACCCATAGTGCGGGGACATTTCGTGATCAGACACATTAAAAATCGAAACTTTTTTAAAGACTTTTAAATTTTTTTGAAAAGTGTCATACGTTATACCATCTAAAGTATTACCGAAACCGCAATTTATAGCAGGGTTTTTCACTACCCGCTAACGCGACAATTTGAAACCTCGATTTGTTTCATTTTCACATTGTCCCCCCCCCCCCTACTTTCGAAGGGTGCGACTAACATCCTTTTTGGGATGGCACCGATTTCGAATTTACAAATCTGAAAAAACTGGGGCTCTAGTGCACTTTATGAGTCCAATCGAGTTTTATGAGTCCAATTCACTTTTATGAGTCCAAACAATTGACAATACCTGGTTTTTATACAATAACTTTGTTCATGTTTGAACAAACCCTATCTTTTTGGTAGCATTCGAAAGCACAAAGTATGAAGAATGTAATAATACGAGAAACAAGAGAATTTTAACATTTCAAGAAAGTTACAAACCAACATAATCAACAATTACTTAATTAACCAGTACTTTTTTCTTAATTGCCTAAACATTGAGATTTTATATATTTTAGCTTCGTTAGACTTTGTGCTTTCGAATGCTACCAAAAAGATAGGTTTAGCTCGAAGATGAACAAAGTTATTGTATAAAAACCAGGTATTGTCAATTGTTTGGACTCATAAAAGTGAATTGGACTCATAAAACTCGATTGGACTCATAAAGTGCACTAGAGCCAAAACTGGCGGTGGGGCCTTCCAATGCTTCGGTTCTATCCCATACTTTTCCTTTATTTTTTGATTTTCAGATCATTCCTGCACTGAGCTTGACGTTCAGTTCACCCGCACATTGCCAAAGGCAGTGAATTCACTTTCCGTTTGACCGCAGCCGGCAATTATCACCAAAGATTTGATCATTTGTTTCATTCAAAAACAAATATGTTTTTTATTTAATAATTAAATAATTTTATTTTTTAATTTTATGTAAACATTTGAAAAATGACCAAAAAATGTCTGTCGTTCGTTTCGCCGTCCCTTTTTTTGCTTCTCTTCAATTGGTTGGCTGTGCCTTTTTCTTTCGCCCAATCGTGGACTTATCGGAGAAATTACGTGTTGGAAAGGAACGCAAGTTGGGGCAAGGACACATTTATCTGATCAGAGAGGAGCAGCCTTTCTTCAGAGTTTACTATCCGCGACACGCGAAGGTATACTGTAGGTGAGGGGAAGAGAGGTAGTACGGTAAAGGCTGGCTGACTTTACATTTATTCTTTGTGTTTAAAATTCTAATGGGATAATTTAAAATTTCATTACGGCATCACCCTGGGTACGGTATTTGTTTTTATTGTGCTCTTCTAAAAACAACTACGAATCCTTTCTTTTGCAGGTGGCACCGACGTCTGAGGAAAGGCAGCGCTTCGCTGCGCCATTGCCTTCGGTGGGCGGCGGCAACGATTCGATGGCACCGCCGACTCGGCGCGGGGACCCTTTGGAGTTTGAGTTGCGCGAGGAGAAGGGCAGCGACATGAGACTGAGGGCGGCAGCGGTGTTTTGGCGCAATCGGAACAAACATTTGCACAACGCCAAAAGTTGGGACGGAGAGGGCACGCGGAGGAGGGCAAAACGGACGGTGGGAGACTACGCGGCACAATTGGAAGAGCGGCGGACGAATTTCCGGACGGACATCGCACGGCTGGACATGCCGGAGCAAATAGTGGACAAGGAATTCGTGATCAAACTGGACGACTTTGAGCAGTCGACCATGGACAACGAAAACCAAAACGGCATGGCAAAGCCAATAGAAATACCAACGACGGCCCAATGGACGAAAACGCACCGCGCATGGAAGTGTTGGCACGGAATCAGACCAGGCCAGTGAAAAAGTGTGATCACATCGGCAAAAAGCCGAATTGAAAAATGCGGGACAGAAAAGACGGCTCATCGCCTCGTCCACTTCAAAGCATTTTCGGATTTATTTTTTTTTCAAATACTTGCTGAATTGGTCGGAATTTAGGGCCACTGCCAAATTTGGACATCACAATTTGCCGAAGGGCGAGGTGAAGGACAGTGTTCGTTGGCTTTGGCAAATTTGGCCATTTATGCATTGTCTGACGATGGCGTGCGTTTGTCCGCTTTTCCGTGGTCTGTCCGTTTGCTTTTCCCCCCATTTTTAATAGCACTCTTTTCACTGTTTAGGCACAACGTTTGGCTCCGAATGCATTCTGCCGAACGGAAAACCGCTGAAAAGGGCCGTACGGAAAGAGTTTCGCCAATACACTCGTGAAGAGTTGCAACTCTTTTTGGTCACTTTTTAATTCAATTTAAATTTAATTGTTCATTTATTGCATTAATTTAGGAGACAATGCGTCGTTTCAAGTCCAGCGGTCTTTACAGGCGTTTCGGCATGATCCATCGCCGATCGGGCGTCCATTCGGGGCCCGCTTTCTTAGTTTGGCACCGCGAATTTTTGAAACGGTGCGTTTTAGTAAAAAAAGAAAATGTTTAAATGTGAACATAATTAAAGGCTTGAAACCATATTTCCCAATGCTGAAGACAGAACTTTGAGTCCGGAAATGCATTCGAGAGTCTCGAATTCATTATAGGTGTTTTAATTTTAGGCAATCTATAATTTTGTGCCATAAAAATGTGTCGGCATAAAAAATTATTAATTGACTGAATCACATAATAAAAAGTGATCTAGCTTATCTGAATCTCCCCTTTAGGAGCCCATTTTGGGCCTACCCTATTGGGACTCGACTTTGGACCACGATTTACCAGCGCCCGAGGATTCGGTCATGTTCAGCGAATATGTAAATATAGCTTTTTTAAATCCCGCTTCAAAAATTATCCATCAATTCAAGTTGCTCGGAGAACCGGACGAAGCGGGCTTTGTGACCAACGGATTATTTGCCAATTGGACGACGATGGATGTGAGAGAAGAAAGAAGCAATTCATAAATTAAAAAAAAAGCAAAATGCCAATTCCGGGAAAAGTGCCAACAATTTGTGCCATTATTTTTGAGGGTCGGCACTCCTTCCAACGGATGTTCGGTGACCAGGACGACGGCGAATTCATTAACGACGCACGCATTGACTGGGTGATGACGCAAGACATCGTGGAAAGTGTGATGGCATTCAGTCTGCCGACACAGGCAATTAATGCTTAATTGCTGTAATGATCGGGATGATTTTGGAACAAAACCATTACACAAGGGCAAGGAAAGGGGGCAGAAGCTGCGGGTTCAAGACTCTCGAGCGAAAAACCGCTCTAAAGCCTTCAAAAGATGGAATTAAAAATATCTCCCATAATTTCCTCCCCATTTTTCGAAAATCTGCTGGTCAAATTTAGTATTTGCATATATTTTTAACAATAAAATTATAAATATTTGCTCAGAATTGCATCAATTACGAAGTGGACGACCGCTTTTTGGAGTATTCGCATGATTATGTGCACTATTTCATCAGTGGCGACATGCAGGAAAGGTTCAGCTCCAGCAACGACCCGATCTTCTTCATGCACCACGGCACGTCTAATCTTTGCCTATTACTATAATAATGATTTTAAAAAATTTTTTTTAATTTTTTAGGGTTTATCGACTCAATTTGGGAGCATTGGAGGCAAAACAAACAGGTGAACAAAAATAAGCCTTAATTGCTTATTAAAATTTTTATCAAAATATTCTTTTGTCCATAATATTTTATCGAAAAAGCCAAAAAAAAACTTTCATTTTTACATTGGCATGGCATTTCACCCAATTGGCGCCTCTCCCTCTCGGGACGGAGTCTTTTCGGCCCCAGCACGAGTTTTTGGCACAGTAATTTCTTGAATTTATCATTCAAAATCTTAACAAAAAAATAACCAAAAATTTGGACTGCGCCCAATCGCCGAAACGATGGTCCATTCGGATATTCGAATGGAAATTGTCGCACCACGATCCATCGCCCCCCCCCCCCCCCGCCCAACAGAGTCGGCTCCAACGCGAGACGGACTTTCCGCGCAATGACGCCGCATGTGCGCCGCGGTGGCACTTCTCCGAAGAGTTCATGCCGATGCTGCAGCCGTTGTGGAACATCGACGTGCTCTCCAACAACTACACAGACAACATGTACGAGTTTGTGCCGAGGCCGAGCTGTGCGCGAACCGGCAATTCGGAGGAATGCGGAAGCAGAGAGTGAGTGGCGAGGGGGGGGGGAGAAATATTACATTATATAATGAGGGGGAGAGGGGGGGGGGGAGCGATCGGAGGAATGACAGAGGGGGAGGGGGATACCGGCTTTATCAGAGGGGAGGGGGAAGCGATCGGAGGATCAGGGCGGCGACTTTAGGACAAAGGAGGGGAGGAGGACTCACAAATAATATTAGGGATTAATTTAATTTAATTATAAAGTTGTTTTGTTTATTGCAATCAATTAGTAAATGCAAAAAATAATTATGGGTCCAATCTATTTCTACAATAAGTCAAAATTGACAGTTATTTGTGGTGCGACTCGCGAACAAATGGTGGCCACGCGGTGTGTACGTCGAAGATAAAGCCCGGGGGGAATTGTGCCGGCTTCGAATGGAGTGCCGAAGTGTGCTACGGGGACAGTCAATGTGTTGAGGGGCGATGCACAAAGGGGCCGATTGACATCGCCGCTAAAAGTTGGAACTGTCCCTTAAGGCTGACCCACCCAATGTCAATCATTTAACTTTAACCACTAACAATTTCAGACATGTCTTCCAACACCCGCACAGAGGGCTTGGCACCAGTCGCGGGGACAGCGAAGCGATCAGGCGAGTCCGTGCCAAATCAAGCCACGCTGAATGATAATCTGTGCCAGTGTTATGTCGGGTGGTGCCCGTTTTGGTGACAGAACCTGCACATCTATCACATTTCTATTTCGTCTTGTTTGAATTCTATTGTCACATTGCATCCTTTTCCAATTTGCACTTTTAATAAAGAAATATTATGAAAGGTTCTGATCTTGTTGGTCCAACGCATCATCGTTTGATTTATTGGAATAGGCATTTGTATCAACAATATGTGGACGGATGGAAATTGTCAATGTCTCGGGGTCGAGTAAAACAATCGCAAATCATTTGTCGTCGTCGTCGTTCACGCCTCGCTGCTGCCACTCTTCTGTTCCCCATTCGTCCCTTCTTTCTCCCCGGAATTCTGTGCCCCGTTCGTCCCTTCCTTCTCCCCGCCATTTCCGTCGTCGCCCTCCCGTCCTCCGTCGTCCTTCTCTTTGCCAACGCCGTCACTGGCACTTTCCTTTTTGTCGCTGTTTTTGCCCTTTTCGCCATCATTCGCTTTGAACATGCGACGGCCTTTGCGAGTGACGCCGGACAGAGAGAGCGGCGGACCCTTTGCACTGTCGTCGCCGGCACTGACCACCGCGGGGACCGAAGCGACGGCCGATTTGGCTTTGTTGTTCGGCTGATGGGAAAAAACAAATTTGACGGGGAATCAGCCGAAGGCAGGACACTTTTGGACAGACATAACGAGTCCATCAGAAGTCAATTTTAATAGCCAGGAAAATGATTTGTAAGAGTGGGGACCCATTTTAACACTGAACAAAACCTTGCCAACGGGGCGCCGAAATCTGCCGGCGATGAACATCCGTCCGGCGGAATTGTTGGCATTGGCCGGCAACGGCTGACTGCGCGCAGTGTTGTTGTGTTGGATGGCGGTGCCCACGCGAATTCCGCCGGGCCCCGACACAGCGGCCGCTTCCCTGCCCTTCTCACCATCGATGACGTCGAATTCTACCTGAATTCGGGGATCGTTGTACTCCCCTGATCCTCCGTATCCCAATCCCTCGGTCGACTCAAAATCAGTCCGACTCACCCGCTGGCCCTCAATCAGCACGAAGTACATATTGACTTTGCGAACGATGGATGATGCGTGCAGAAACACATCTTGACCTCCGTCATCTCGCGTGATGAACCCATAACCTGGACAGGACACAAGTGTTCTGGCAGATCAAAATGCGAGAAAATGTGAAACCTTTACTGAAATCGAACCACTTTACACGCCCAGAAACTCCACGCTCCAAAACAATGGGTGGACGAATCACTGCTTGCATTTGTGGAAAAAAACTTTAAAAAAATAATACAAATACCTATCAAATCTTATGGAAATGCATCAGCAACTTGCAATTGAAAAACAGTAGGTAACGAAAATTTTATACATTAATTTTACATACTTTTTTCGGCTCTTATATGGTTTGTCCCCCATATTTTTTGAAAAAATTAATAATTTATAGAGTCGGGTAGAACAGGTTTACTTATGTTTTTGGGGTCGTTGACTAAGAATTTGACATCCGTTTCGACCCATTTCGAACCCGAATTCGAACAAAAAGTCAAAAACCTTGTGTTGTTAGAAATTTAATTTTTGATTTTTGTTCGAATTCGGGTTCGGGATTCCAAATGTGTCGAAATGGATGCCGGATTCGTGATCAGTGACCTCGAAAACACAAGAAAAGGTGTTCACAAATTGGCCTTTTTGACCTCAAAAACCGGAAAATTTTCCAAAAAAATAATTTTTTAGCAAAATTATTTTTAAATTTTCTCAAAAAATGGTTAATTTATGTCAAAAATAAGCAAAATTTCGCTTTTTGGGTTGATTTTTCGCTAAAAATGAGTAAATTTTTGCTTTATCATGTTTTTTTCTCTTAAAATGATTTTTAATACCACATTTAGCCATTTTTGAAAATTTTACTTTATATTTAACAAATTTGAAGAAATTTTGAGAAATTACACCCTCAATTTGGAAAATTTTATGTGCATATTTTTCACTTTTTATATGCATATTTTGCAATTTTTGGTGCATATTTCATGCGCATATTTTAAGATTTTATGTGCATATAATTACAAGCCCTACATATTAGAGCCCTTTTTTCAATTAAAAAATAAAAGTTTGTTTACCTAATTTTGCAAGTACTAGTAGTACATATCTTGGCGTTTTTTGGCTCTATTATAGTTTGTCCCCCATAAATTTTTCGAAATTTTTTTTGTGCCAAATTTCTAAATTCGAGAAGGGTATCCGCCCTAACCATCTAAATTAAATTTGTTGACAGATTTTACCAAAAATGTCCAAGTTTGCGTCAAATAAAAAAACCGTGGAAACGTTTTTCTGCTTAGGTTTTCAGGGTTTCTGACCACGAATCGGCACCAATTTTGACCAATTTATAATTTCTAAACTCTAAACCGAACCCAGAAAATACATTTTTCGAGTTTCGGTTTTGGTTTAAATTTAGGTTACGAATTAAGAATCTGTTGAAATGGAAGTCATATTCGTGCTCAGGGACACTGAAAACGCCCGAAAACTGGGTTTTTTACTTTTTGTTCGAATTCGGGTCCAGGTTTCAAAATGAATGGCAGATTCGTGATCAGTGTCCTTTCTAAACCACCATTTCACCCTTTTTTATGAGACCAGTAAAGGCAATAATTACCGCATTTTTTGCGACCCGATAACGCGCAATTTTAAAACGCGATTTGCAACTTTTGTGATGACATTTAATGCAACAATTTGCATCCGTCGGTGATTTATAACTTTCCCTTTTCTTTTAGCATAAAAATTTGATTTTTTATGAATGTTCATCTTCACGGAGCGTTCGGGCTCAACTTTGGCTTTGCTTATGCAGTAATGCTTTAGATGTTAACTAATTAGGTAATTATTAGTAAATTCATTTTTGAATGTATTCGATTGCATATTTGTGAAGGGGAGGTTTTCTCAATGTTTCATTTTTCAGCGTATCGGAGGATCGGTGCGCTTCAACACCGAAGAACGGCGACTTGCTCGGGAAAGACAGAGACAGCGAAATAAATTGGTTCAAATTCGCGGGACAGGACAAAAAAAACAAAGTCAATTTCAGGATGCTGCAAAACGACTTCGTCACCGAGCGGAGTTGGCCGAAAGCAAAGCAAAGAAGAAAATTCGGCAATTGGAGAGACGGAACCAAGCAAATGCGGAAACGAAACGGCTCATCAACATTGCAAAGCTTCATCAAAGGAAAGCGGTGGCGGAAAAATGCGCAGCGCAGCGCATCATTGACCAACTCGAGGTTCGTGAACACTACTAAATTTATTCATTTATCGAAAAAATACCAGACGCGACGACGACAGTGGGGAAAAGGAGGACAGAGAAACGCCGACGATGGAAATTGAAATATATACAGGAAAAATTGAAGGATTTCGAGAATTTTGATGCTTCATTGTCCATGTTATGTAATGATTTTTTGTTGAATGTTAATAAATTTATTCATTTCAATGTGAGAAGTTTAGAATATGTCTAAAGATAGAATTCGGATCGTTTAGGAACCCTAAAACTTGTTCGAATTTTGATGACTATCAAGTGTAGAAGCATTTAATTTATTTTGCTCTTTTATGTCAATATTTGTGTCCAGGGTTAAACAAGGGGCAATATAAATATCATATTCGTATTCAACGACCCCGAAAACCCTAAACTAGACTCTACCGGGTTTTTATTAGGTTTTTAGAATTTTGGACATTTCGTAGGTTTTTACTCTTGGACATTTCGTGGCTTGGACAATTCGTGGCTTAGACATTTCGTGGCTTGTACATTTTGTGGGTCAGCGACATAAACAAATCGGAACCCGTCAGTTGGGCCCTTACGTTTGGGCCCCAGCATGTTTTTCCACGGTAGCTTTTTTCTTTGGCATCCAAATCCAACATTCTTGGTATCATTCGAAAGTTCTTAACATGCTCTATTAGCCTTACTAAAAAACAAAAAGATTTTTGGCTTAAAAAAAATTTTTAAAAAAAAATTTCAACTTTTTTGCAATTTTCATGTATAACTTTTTTGGTAATTGTCGAATCGCAAAGTAATAGCTTAGAAAAAGCTTCTAAACATGTTAAGCTTTCGAATGATACCAAGTTTATTGGATTTGGGTTACAAAGAAAAAAGTTATAGAAAGTTATAGTGGAAAAATATGCTGGGGCCCAAACGTGGGGGCAACGTCGCACATCGCGGCGCGGCCCCAACCCTGTTACAGAAGCGGAAAACTGAATAACAAATATTACACGTAATATGGGAATGCATCATCAACTTGCAATTTCTACATTAATTTATTTATTTTCGATAAGGTAAAAAGGCAAAACTAAAAAACGGGTTTAATTAGTTAATCTTTTTTTTGTGGGACCAAATTGTACCCCCCCCCCTTTTTTGGAAGGATTTTTTAAGAGACAGAGCTGGGCCCGGTATCGGTTTTTACCGGGAAAACCGGTCCGGTGATTTTAGGGAAATTTTCCGCATGGACGGTAAAAAAGAAAAGCGGCAACAAATATTTTTATGGATAATTATTGACGTTCTGTCTCAATTACTTTTTATCTTTACTTCTCTTATTTATGTACTATCTCTTCATTTTTAATGATGTAAAGAACAAGGGACCCACGCGTTTCGGCGCTGGCGTTTCGGCGCCAGCTCTTTTTTCCACTTAAGCTTTTTTCTTTGGCATCCAAATCCAATAATCTGGGTATCATTCGAAAGCTCTTAACATGCTCTATTAGCCTTATCAAAAACGAAAAGTTTTTCAAGCTTGGAAAAAATTTTATGAAGAAAAAACTTCAAAAATTTCGACTTTTCGCAATTTTCATGTATACTTTTTTGATAATTGTCTAATCGCGAAGCAATAGCTTAGAAAAAGCTTCTAAATAGATTAAGCTTTCCAATGACACCAACTATGTTGGATTTGGTTTACAAAGAAAAAAGTTATAGCCAAAAACATGCTGGCGCCGAAACGCAGTGGACCAAAGAACAACTTACTTTTCTCCGTCTAACTTTTTTTCTATACGTTAAACCCACACCAAATATTGCATATCTATAGAGAAAAAAAAATTATGAACAAAATAGGAGGGTTTTTAGGAGTAAAAAGTGGGTTAGCTAAAAAGTTATGGGATGGTGATTTGCTTCTTTTTCTCTCTTTTTGGCGTACTATTCCATCCATGTCCGGTTTTTTCAGAGGCCAGGCCCGGAAACCGGTCATTTTGATTTTGATTCATTTTCCTTTTGAAAATATCCTTTTGGCATAATGTTCCATATATTTTTTGAATTTTTTATTCTATGGTTTGCGGTTCCCGGTGATTTCGTCAGTGAGTGATTTCGTCAGTGAGTGATTTCGTCAGTGGAAATTAATTCATAAAAAGCGTACACCTAGCCAAATTTTACAAAAAATTCCAAAAGTCGATTGATAAGAACAGGTTTGTAAATATTCCAACGATTCACGATTTACAAAATCCTCTGCAAGTATTCTCAAAATGTTGCCCTGCCGAACCCATTTTGATTTGCGCTTTCATGTGCCCCCTTATTCTGTAAGCTGGGCTACGCGAAAATCAGCTATTCGTACCCACTCGAAAAAGACAATGTCGCATCATACATGCTCGGTTGACGTCTATGATTGATTTGCAGACAGATAAATGATTAAGAGCATCAACATACTCAAAATGAAGAACTACAAAATTATTAGTAAGAACAGGGGTGGAGCGAGGATAGAAAGATCCCGCGTTCGCGGACCGCGCATCAAATTGCCGCGGTTGCTGATCGCGGTCGCGCTCCATCCGTGGTAAGAAATTGAAAAGCGAAATACCGAGATTGTGAATAATGAATGGCTGGCGACCACATAGAAATGAACATATAGGAGATAAAAGTAGCAAAAACTAGGTAAAATACTTATTATGACAATTGAGCAAAGAATTTTATTTAAAATTTAAATATCGAACGAATTTAATTTATGAAATTTTTAAAAATTTCGTAAAAAAATTATTATTACTAGAGCTCGCATTTTGAGGCAGATGCCTTTTTTTCTGCGCACTAGTTCCGATATAATAAGCAAAAATAACACCTTTTCCACTTGGTTTGAGGCTTCTACGTTGACTTTTATTATGCATTTGGATTTTCGTGCCTTAAATGCCTTTTTTTGGCATTTTGATCAATATTCGTTACAGAAGAATATGTCGGGAAGTGAGAGGACAAATTGACGAAAGGGGGCCATTTGAAAGTATAAAAAAAATTAACAGACCACCAAAAAGTGACTATGGTCAAAGAATCGACTAAATATAATGTCAAACGATGTGCATTTTGGTTTTTGGCAAATAAACAGCCAACTACCAAGAGGATTTTTGTTTAAATTAAAATTCAAAAAAATGGAAAATAATAATTATTAATATAATTTTCCCTTTCGAATTAAAGAATTGGTCAATTCCTTCAATTGTCCTCCCATTTTGAAAAGAAAGAATAAAAATAAACCGATCGATCAAAGTTAACAATTTGACGGAGAAAATAATTAAAATAAAGCATCACCGAATTATAAATTTTGCATAATCACTTTAAAAATGATCAGATATTGAATCGATGCATTTGTTATTGTATTTTTTGGCGAATTTTCCCTTCCCCTGGAGGCAATAAATTCGGCGTGTTTTTTGTCAAATGTCCGTCTCTTCGCTTTTCTTGACTCGCTTTGTTCCGTCGTCCGTTCGCCGGTTTATCAGCAAATAGTCTTCATTATCGCGTTAATTGGAGGATAAATCGCTAAAATTGCTCATTTCCAGCAAAAACTCTCTCTCCCCCCCCTCTCTCCCCCCCCCCTCTCTTTCTCCCCTATCTCTCTCCCCCCTCTCTCTCTCTCCCCTCTCTCTCACTCTCCCCGCTCTCTCTCTCCCCTCTCTCTCACTCTCCCCGCTCTCTCTCTCTCTCTCCCCTCTCTCTCTCTCTCTCTGCTCAACTGATCACCATTTGTTTGCATGATCAGCTCCGTCGCCGCTTCTCTGATCAGTTCAATTTTTTCACTGATCAAAAAGCGCAACATTCGCTGTTCCTTTCTTTTCCTTCCGGTCCCTCCGTCCCACTCGGCGGAGGCGAACCGTTGAACCCGATCGACACCCAAAATGTGACTAATGAGCGAGCGCCCCGAAAAAGGACAGCGCACGGAATGCCATGGGACGGCTCCGTCCCCCCCCTTTTTGCTCTCATCAATTAATTAATTAATTCTTTAATTAGTCAGTCAGCAGCAGTAGTCAGTCAGTCGTTCGGTCTCGTTTACGATGATGTGCATTCTTTGCCGCTTTTTTCCAATGTTTTTTAACTCGCCAACCATCATTTTCAAAGGGCCGATCCGCCGATTGCAACCCGTCCGAGCCCGCGGCGAGGGGAACGGACGGACTGACGGACGGACGGGCAACAACGCCACCGAGGCGGAGGAGGGCAGGAGGGAGGGAGGGGAGCGATGACAATGTTTGGCGCCGATGATGAAGAGGATGAGGCTGCTGATCGGTCGTCGCTGGGTCGGATGATGAGCCTCCGATCAGCACCTCCACCATCTGATCACTCTTCCTCCTCCTCCTCTCCATCATCCGATCATATCTCTTCCCCCCCCCCTCCCCTCGTCAACCGTTGTTCATGTTCATCGTCGTTGTCGACAAAAACAACGACGACGACCAATTAATCATCATCTCTGTTCCTCTCCCTCTCTGCTCGTTTGGCGTTGTGTTGTATGTGTGTGTGTGTGAAATTGCCGGCGGCGGAACGGAACATTTGTGAGACGAGCGGCAGGGACAAAGGCAAAAAACGACTGATTAACATTGGAATGGGGTGGGGGTGGAGGAGGGGGAGGGGTGGGGATGTTCGGGAGTTGCGAGGCAATAAAACGGGCGAGACGAGAAAGAGCGTCACGCACACAGCGCAAACAGATCGCTCGTTTTAGCCAAACAAAACTCTGCTGGCTGTGACAGTAACTGCGCAATTTGTTGCGATTTTTGATAAGCATTCACTTGACGGGACGAAGAGGCAAAGCGAAGAATGGTCAGTGGAAAATGAGGGGAAATTGGGGACGGATCAGAAGCAAAAGCAATCGGCTGGCAAAAAGTGAGGAAAGAATGAACGAATTAGCTCTTTTGAATTATTTAAATTTTCAAAATTATAAACAGCTTTTCCTCATATTGTAGCAACAACCGCCGAAAAACGTCACTACCAATTCGATTGGCTTACTTCCACCGCCCGCTTCGTCCTCCTCAGCTTCTTCCGCTTCGTCCGCTTCCGTTTCTTCCGCTTTTGCGCCCCCTCCGTTGCCCTTTTGGCTGTTACCGTCTTTTTCTCAATCTCTCGCGGCCGCTGCTGCTAGTCTGTCCTCTTCCGCTGCGTCTTCCGTTGTTGCCACTTCTGCTTTCCACTCTCATCAGCTACAGTACCCTCTGGTCGGCAACAGTCAGTGGCTTTTTCCGTCCACAACACCTACCGTACCCCCACCGCTGACCGGCTGCCACGGAACATTTCCTTGTGCCAATGGTACTGTACCATAACAGAATGTATACTGTTTCGCGTCCCATCTTTTTTCCTAATTCATTATACCGTATTCCTTTGAATGTTAGTTGGACTATATTTTCTTTTCAGTGTCCCCCCCCCCCTCCGTTTTTGCTTTTCGTCTTCAAATTGTCCCCTTTTTTGCGCAGTTTGAAATTTTAAACATTTTTTAAAGTGCCTTTTTCGTTTTTAAAGGTGCCAATGCGTCCGTTTCGCCTTTTCCTCCTCCGTCTTCTTCTTCTTCCGCTTTTGCTTCGCCTTCGCTTTCTTCGGCGACTCTTTCGGCTTCAAATAATGAATTTGTGGACCGAAGTAAAGAATAAGCTTATATTTGTCTCTCATCATTCGGCTTATTTTGTCTTTTAATTTCCGAATTAATTAAAATTTAAGTCGGCGAGTCGGCCCGTAACCGTTTTGGCCGCCCTTACATTTCGGGACGGCCGCTGCTGTTGTGCGACCGGCAGAAAATCATCAAAATGTACCGGGAGGGACGCCGAAAGATTGCAATCGCACGCGAAATTGGCGTCACACATTCATGCGTTTCCAAAGTGATCAGAAGGTAAGTGAGTGATCGGAGATGGCCACGGAAGAGAAAAGGCGGCCAATTGAGAAGGATTCCGTTAGATTTGAGGAGACCGGGATGTTGGAGAGCAAAAACTCGCGGACCGCCTCTTGCGCATGCCCCGGCGACGCGGAAGGGCACGGTGAGCGATTAAAGGCAATTGGGAATTGGCATTTGCATTAAGCCAGTTTTTTATCCGCACATTTTTTGTACTCCCTTCTTTGATTAAATTTTCTTCCGTCCCTTCGATTTTTGCAAATTTTACTGTTTTAATCCCATATTTTTTAAACCAAATAAATCCCCGCTTAGACCCGCGCATTTGTCGGCACGCCCGCTTCGTCCATTTCGCCGCTTCGTCCTCCTCCACCCAATTGCCTTCGTACGAAATGAATAAAATGACACCGAACAAAAAACCAATCATTCGAAGCGATTTGCCGAAGAAATTCAGCATCGAATGGTTTTTGATCACTTGAATTGCTTAGTAATTAATAACTTATTAACTCAATTAATTTGGCTTATTAAAACGTTAAATTCTTTTTTTTTTAGGATTCTCAGTGACCATTGAGCACCTACCGTAAGAATTGGTCCATCATATTGTATTTTTTTTTGTCTCAATTTAATAATTATTGCTTTATCTTTTGGAACTTTAATAAAGAACATATGAAACTATTCCAATTTGGAGTTCATTATGAAATATTTTTTTTTGCATTTCCAATTTAAAAACCAAAAATATTCTACTGAAATAGAACAGCACATTGTTTTTCTGTTGTTTGAATAGCTTTTAATTCAGCTGTTGGAGAAGTAAAACCCCTTTGGTCGTTCTAATAAATCCTCAATATTTAAATAATTTTGCTAATTAACCAATTCGTTGACTAATTATCATCTGCCAATTTTTCGAAATGTCTTCGAAGGGCGCAAAAAAATATTTTTATTTAATTGCTTTACTCTCAATTTTATGTTTACAACCGCCGTTTCTTTCCGCCGATGGTAAATTTGTTGGTTGGTTTTTTGGCTAATAATTCTTAATAGGCCTATTTTAAGTGCAATGACAAGTTGGTGGTAATTAATTAATGACTCTTTTCAATGACTCATTAATCCAAACACCAAATCTCCCTAATTAGCAGATGAAGCATCTATAAAGTTAGCTATTGCAAAAATTAGCTCAAATTACTCATTTAACTGCTTAAAGCAGTGCCCTTTCCGCTGGGCTTTTCCCCGTATTTCACTTTCTCCGCCCCTCCGTCCCCCGCAGCGATTTCCAACGACGACGACGACGACACGTGCATTGATCGGTTGGAATTTTGGAAGTGCGATGAGTTCCTTTATGTGTGCCGTTATTACCGCGAGACGTACGCCTTCGAAATGTGCCGCAAATCATGCAAACTGTGCGACTTCAATCGGAAGGCGAAAGTGAAGCTGATGATGGCACAACCGTACTATTATTACCACCCCAATTGGATGGGAGGCAAAAAGTGACGAAAAGATTGTAGTGGAAAGACTATTTGGACAAGAAAGAATTGCAAATTATCAGGACATGGACACGAAAAATGCTTAACGAGTCACCAAATTAGAGATCGGCACAATCGATCTTTTTTCGCTTTTGTACCGAAAAAATTATAAAAAAACCATTTGAAAAAGAACCAAAAATCCAAACTCTAAAATGCCAAAAAAATAATTTAATTTTGCGTTTTCTGTGTCTTTCTTTAATGTACAGTTAACATGATTTTGCAATGATCTTATCTAGTTTCGCCTTTAAACATTCATTTCGTGGATTTAGCCCTAGAAATCCCATCCCGACTAATCATAAGATAAATTTCGATGCAAATTAACATTCAATTGCATCGTATTGGCCAAGAATAGATGGGTGATTGTGGGGCGCTGCACTCGGCCCATTTTGTAGCGGGTGCCGTCGGCATCAATTTGCCAGGCACAATGAAAATTTTCGAAATAGTTCAGTGTCGAAAATTTAGAAAATACTCAGTGTCGAAATTAGCAGCCACGCATTTTCATTTCAAAAATATTACTTTTTTTTATTAAAAATTCTCATTCATAGTTGAGAATTGCTGTGCTCCCGCCGGTCCTTTCTTAAATTAATAATACAATACATAAATAAAATCCATGAAAAATTATTGGTCTTTTTCAATTCCGATCTTTTCTGGTCTTTTATCGAAAAAACCGACCGAAAAACTGATTGTCCGGTCTCTCCTCCAAATTACTTGCCTGTTTATGAGCCCGACTCACAGCACTTTATCCATTCTTATTAGTTAAGCCTTGGCGATTTATTTTTAGTCGGATAGGATGCTCTGTACTCGTGACTCTCCCCGACTACCCTTTCCGTGTCTGTTCCGTTTCGGGTCCTCTTTTTCTCTCTCTCCTCCTCCTCCGCCTCACTTTCTCCCCTCTTTTTCGTCTGTTAATTTTCCATCGCCCACTCTCTCTCTCTCTCCGTTTGTTCCGTTCCTTCTTTGTCCATCATAACTGATCAGAAGATCACATTGTCCATTCTTTATTAACATTGTTCGCTAATTCGTCCATGTGCCTGGATCAGCTGACGAATGAATGACTTTTCTTTTCTTTTCTTTTCCCATTTTCCTATTTAATCGCTTTCTCCTCCCAATTGTTTTCCATTATTTTTGCATTTGCCATTTCCGTTCTTTCTTTGCCAATGAATTTCCCCTCGATTTTCTCCGTTTTGTCCCTTTTGCTTCTTTTTGCGGACTTTTCATGGCTCGCCGTTTCTTCTCCCACTGGTGAATGCTTTTCCAATTTCAAATGCTTTACCTAATTTTCTTTTTTAAAAATGCCTTAAATTTCAGTCCCATCTTATCGTACGAAGGCACAAATTGACCATTTGGGTACCAAAAAAGTCGTTAATTATCGTCACCCTCCCGCGCCGGCGCCGCACAGCCAACGGAAGGAGAAGCAGGGCAAAAAAGAGAAGGCCAAAAGCAGCAGCAGCAGTTCATCGGCGGAGGAGGAAGAAAAAAAACACAGAAAAAAGGGAAACGGGCGACAGATCGTAAAGCATTTTGGAAAGGGGAAGAAAAAGGACGACTGATCAAATAATAATTGATTAATAAATGAATGGGTGATTAGTCGGCTAATTGATCATTCATTCGACTGCTAACCATCGGCTGATCATTGACGCGTGGGTTTTTTGGCCTGGAAAACTGGGAATTTGCCCGGTTTTTGGGGTTTCCAGAATTTATTCAATATCTAAAATTAACAGAAAAAAAATTATTTTTTGGGGCATTCTGTTATAAAAAAACAATTGAATTTTTAATTACGGTGGCGCCTGTCGGCACTGCTTTACCCCCCCCCCCCCCCCCCCCCGCGCCCATTACAAAATTTAGCCGATTAAACCCGCGGCCAAAAAATGATGATTTCTGAGAAATATATATTTTTTGGTACAAAATCTGTCAAGGAATCTCCTAAATTTCAAAAATCTTTTTGTCAATCGGTGTTTTGTGTTACGGGGCCGGGGAGGACCGGGGAATTCTCGGTTCGGTGCCGTACTCCCCCAATTTCTACCAAATTCAATTCTAATTTTTCATGTATCACTTCTGCTCAAATTACAATATTTCAATAATTTTGTTAACATATGTATTAAAGTGGTGATAAAGTGCTGTTTGAATGATTTTACGTTTTTTTTTAATTTGAAAAAGCGGCTTAAAAATTGCAATTGGCACTTTCCATGTCCCTTACTAACTCGTCCCTCCTTCTCTTCCGGTCAAATTTTTTAAAAAAATAAAGCATAAATTTTTATTCGATATTTTACTATTTTTTAATTTCTGTGAGTAATTGTTTAAATAGGGAACTATCAGAAAGAAAAACGGTGGAAAAGAGAAGCGTTAATTAACAAAGAAAAGCGCCCGCAGAATTGGAATGAATTGTTTTTCAAATGAAAATGGAACTGAAAAACTCAGCGGGGACTGTGCAAATTCGCCGAGCATTTTATTTGTTCGATTCAAAAATAGCTGAGCAAATGAGCAAAATTACCATCGAATTCATTTTTAAAATTAAATTTGCCCGAAAGAATTTTAAATTTAAACGAATAAATTAACAAATGATTGTACTTTTTCTGTTCATCTCTTCACTAATCGCTTTGTCATTTTACAATTTTTATTATAAACGACGCAATTTTCCGCCAGGTAAAAATATAATAAATTATTAATTAATGTCGGAATACAATTTTATGTAATTAGATATTAAAAAGCAAAAAAAACACTGTTTGGAAAACTAAAGAGGTGATTTTTAATTAATATTTTTTTATAGTTCAAAAATATTAAAAATGTTATTCTAAGACTAATTAGGCTTTTGTGTATTTGTGCCCATTTAACTCTTTTTAAGAATTTATTGTCCAAAAAATCAAATAATATTATTTTATTTAAATTTTTAGAACATATTTCGGGGTTTTTGTGTTTAATACATAAATGTAAACTTCCAACTCATCAGGCCCAACCCCTTGGCCAATTTTTGGCAATTTGATCACAATTCATTTGTCGGGTGCTGGCGAATTGGCATTTAAAAAATGGGCGAAGGAATTCGGGCCAATTTACACTTATTGGATAGGCGAATTGCCAGTAAAAGTTTTTCAATTATCATGCTTTAAATCAAATTTATCTTTGAAGGTTATTTGTGTGGCCGGACTATTCGCAAATGGTGCAAATTTTCCAAAAAGACGCCGAAAATTATGCCAACCGATACATTTTTCCCCATTCAAAGAGTGATCAATGGTGCCAAAATTAAAGAAAATATTAAATTTAAAAAATTGAATATTTCGGACGGACAACCCGCCTTTGGCATTTTGATTTCAAATGGGCAACGATGGCGCCAACACCGCCGTTTCGCACTTCATGTGCTGCGCGATTTTGGGCTGGGAAAGAATTTGATGCAGCAGAGAGTGGGCAAAAAAGGAGGCGGGGGGGGGGGGGGGGGTTATGGCCATGGAATAGTCACAGAAATTGAAAAAAAAAAAACGAATTTTTATGGCCAAATAATTTATGGATAATTACAACCCATTTTACTGAGTTAAAATTAAAAAATAGAAATTTTAAATGCCTTTTGCCAATTTCCATTCGGTGATTAATTTTTGATGACTAAACCAACTTTGAATTGTTCAGATTTTTGAGGAACTCAAAGCAATGTTTGCCAAAATCGACCTGAGCATTGATCAATCGGAAAACAATGAGATTAATTTGGCCGAATTTGTCGAACATTCAATCGCTTCAATTGTCAACCAATTTCTTTTTGGCCTCAAATTCGACGAGGTTTTGTTTGTTTATTGCCACTTAATTACTGTAATTATTTAAATTTAATTTTAATGATAAAATTGTTTAAGAAAAATGCGGCGGACTTTTACGAAATTAAACAAATGATGGACGAACATTCGGGCGAAGTCGGCGGTCATTCGCTGTTTTGGATGTACATTTTGTGGCCCGATTTGCTACGCAATGTGCCATGGTTCCGAGGAAAACGTTGGATTTAAAAAATATATTATTAATAATTTGAAATTTTAAGGGTTACAATTGGAGGAAAGAATCGTCAATTTCCATCGATATTTTGAGGAGCGAATTTTTGAAAGACAGGCGAAAATGGAAAATCCCATCAATTTGGAGAAGCCTTCCTCAGATTATGTTGAGGCGTATCTGAAGGAAAAGGCACGGAGAGACGCCGCGGGGGAAAAGGGACACCAATTCGAGTGGGGGGGGGGGGGGAGGGAAGGGCGGAATGCCAAACAGTGCCATTTGAATTTGGCACCCTTTGAGGAGCACGTATCAGCTGGGCATGATGTGCTTCGACCTGTGGATCACAGGACAAGTCAGTTTTGGAAATCGGAGGAAATCCCGGTTTAAAAAAAATAATATTTTAACTTAAATTTGAAACTTTGGTATTTCCTTTTACAACTTAAGGAAACGGTTGTGTCCGTTTTGAGTTGGGGCATCGCCCTTCTGCTGAACAATGGCGAACCGTTGGTCAAAATGTGCGAAGAGATCGATCAGCTGATCAGCAGAGAAACCGTAACGGAAGGGCAGCGGCGGCGGATGATTACTGTAGCGGACAAGGCAAACCTACCGTACACTTGCGCAGTTACAAACGTAAGTGCACTGGCGATACAGTAAGCCCAAGCAAAGACTTTACGGTAATTTCAAATCAAAGCCAATAAACAAATCAATGCATTGTTTGAGGAAATTCTCCGCTGTGCGAACATTGCGCCACAAAATTTCATTCGGACAGTCGCCAGTGACGTCCGATTGGCCAATGGTTTTGTGCTGCGCCGGGGCACTTGCATTCTGCCCCAAATTTCGGTCGTTCTGTGCGATGAACGGGTGAAATCGCTTCAAATAAATATTTACCGATTTTTCTTTCCCATTTTGGCAAAGGTTTTCCCTGAACCGGAGAGGTTCAATCCCGACCGCTTTTTGGAAGGGAACGGGAAATTACGGCGCTATGACCAGCTGATTCCGTTTTCAATTGGAAAAAGGTCCGCGTAATTAATAGGGCCTGGGCGGGATCGGGATTCCGCAGGGATTTGTCGGGATCCCCCCGATCCAGGCCTTATTTGAATGAATGTTAAAAATATATAGAATATGTTGGTTATAAAATTCTATTCGTATTTATTAGAATAATTATTAAAGCCTTTTTGATGGTTTTTTAAATAACTTCTCCGCACCTGCCAAAGGCACCACCGGACCAAAATGTATTTCTTGTCCTAAAGTGAAATCAGGACCCCCCACACAAAACCGGGGTTCAATTCCGGAAAAACCGGGGTTTTACTCTCGGTAATCCCTCCCCCGGCCTCACTGATGCCAATCCCCGACCTTTACAAAATTCCGAGCTATAGTAATTACAGAATTGAAATTGAACCGATCAGTTCTTCTGTTCAGACAATGCATGGGCGAATCGATGGCACGAATGGAATTGTTCCTTTTCATCGCCAACATTTTTAGCCGATACAAAGTGAAGGAATGAATGATTATTGTAATTTGGGGAAAACAAACAAAAGGGAAAATGAAAATGTAAAGGACAAATGACGAAGAAACAAAGCAGCCAATCGAATCAATTCAATTTTTAATCAATGCCGTTAATTAAATAATTAATTAGTTAATTAAAATGTCCTTTAGGTCTCTGCCGGCTCAGTCCCTCCTTCGCTAAAGCGAATTCCCAGTGCGGTGACCCATTGCGCGCCATTCACTTGTCGGATTGAGAAGCGAACGAAATTTTGAAGATAGAGTCCGGGACAGGCCCGTAACCTGAAAAAAATTTTGGGATGGGCAACCGAAGCGTTTTGGGTCAAAGAATTTTTTTCCAGCGTATTTTAAAAAGTCCAGCCCAAAAAGGAAAAAATAGGGATTTATAGCCGCCTTTCACCCAAAAAAATCTATTTTGGCAATTTATGGGGTTACAATTTCAAAAACTAAGGTAAAATGAGGGTCCGCCGGTGCCGACAGGCGCCGCCGGGAAAATTTCTGAATTTTAATGCTTTTTGTTATTTTTAAATTGCCACCCCCCTGGTTACGGCCTGGTCCGGGAATTCAAATTTGCGATCCCGCTGCGGCATTGGAACAAAATTTCATTTTTGCATTTGTTTTAACAATTTAACATTTAAATAAACATTTTAAATGCATGGCACAATTACACTAAGAAACTAGAATTTAAAAATCTTTTTATGGCATTTCAATTTTTCGTTTGGCGCTTTTTTGGCCCAAAAAGGCATTTGAAAGTGTCAAAAGTGCTGGTAAAACGAGCAAAGTGTTGAGCAGGCACAAAGCAATGGTCAAACACATCAAACGGACGAAAATCTGACGGAAATTAATTAGGTAATTAATTAAAATAGCATTTAATGAATTGAACCCGGGCGATGTAAAGATCCACCAAATAGTCGACCAACACACACAGACACGTGCTGAACGAGGCCTGAATGCTGGGCAAACCGACCGATCGAATTGTGCTTTTGAGTTTGTGCTGAAAAGTGACCGATTCGCCGTTTTTCTCGTTGAGGCCTAAAAAATATTTTTAAATTAATTAAATTAAAATTGAAAAAAGCAAAAGAGACCGGAAGTGAGGTAATGGTATGAGAAATGGGCGGGCAAATCGACGGAAAAGCCAATGAAATGATCAGAGAGCCGATCATCAGATCCCGATCCCGTCCGGTCTCTAATGCAAATCCCCGACCTTTTCAAAATTCCGATCTATAGTAACAACAGAATTGAAATTGAACCGATCAGTTCGTTCTTCCGTTCAGACAATGCATGGGCGAATCGATGGCACGAATGGAATTGTTCCTTTTCATCGCCAACATTTTTAGCCGATACAAAGTGAAGGAATGAATGATTATTGTAATTTGGGGAAAACAAACAAAAGGGAAAATGAAAATGTAAAGGACAAATGACGAAGAAACAAAGCAGCCAATCGAATCAATTCAATTTTTAATCAATGCCGTTAATTAAATAATTAATTATTAATTAAAATGTCCTTTAGGTCTCTGCCGGCTCAGTCCCTCCTTCGCTGAAGCGAATTCCCAGTGCGGTGGCCCATTGCGCGCCGTTCACTTGTCGGATTGAGAAGCGAACGAAATTTTGAAGATAGAGCCCGGAAATTCAAAGTTGCGATCCAGCTGCGGCATTGGAACGAATTTTTTTTTTTTTTTTTTGCGGGATGGGACCCCGCGGGATTAATTCTGACAAATCCCGTTAAATTTGCGGAATTCCGCGCGAGATTTGGAAATTCCGAAAAAAGAGATTAAAAAATCTCCAAAAATAAAAAAAATATTAGAGGCTGGCGGCATACATGAAAAGGGAGTGGTGGGTCGATCAAGATTTTCTAAAGGTTTCAGAGGGTTGGAGAGAGACCGGCGGTTAAATTGTTAATGGGACAATCCATAATTTGCGGATCCGCTGCGGGTAGCGGTTAAATTGTTAATGGGACAATCCATAATTTGCGGATCCCTGCTGCGGGATTGGCATCCAACTTTAAAATCCCATAATTTCTAAAAATGCAGGATTTCGGATTGGGTTCTCGTAAATCCCGCACCGGTCTAATTGAAGAAGTGAAAGAATAATTATGATGAGCAAAGCCAAAACATTACAAACATATCTATGAGAAGCATTTTTGCATTTGTTTTATCAATTCAACATTTAAATAATTTTTTAATGAATGGCACAATTACACTGAGAAATTAGAATTTGAAAATCATTTTATGGCATTTCAATTTTTCGTTTGGCGCTCTTTTGGCCCAAAAAGGGCATTGGAAAGTGTCAAAAGTGCTGGTAAAACGAGCAAAGTGTTGAGCAGGCACAAAGCAATGGTCAAACACATCAAACGGACGAAAATCTGACGGAAAAATTAATTAAAAATTTAATTAGGTAATTAAAATAGCATTTAATGAATTGAACCCGGGCGATGTAAAGGTCCACCAAATAGTCGACCAACACACAAAGACACGTGCTGAACGAGGCTTGAATGCTGGGCAAACCGACCGATCGAATTGTGCTTTTGAGTTTGTGCTGAAAAGTGACCGATTCGCCGTTTTTCTCATGGAGGCCTAAAAAAAATCAAAAATTAATGAAAATTAAAATTGAAAAAAGCAAAAGGGACCGGAAGTGAGGTAATGGTAGGAGAAATGGGCAGGCAAATCGACGGAGAAGCCAATGGAAATGATCAGAGAGCCGATCATCAGCTGATTCAGCGCCTCCCCCGTCCAACTGAGTACGCCCAGGGTTTCTGAATTTGTCCATAATTTAGCAAAACACTCCAAATGCCCAAAATGGCCCTTTTTCCATTAATTACCCGTTATTATTGCTGCGATCACCGCCGTGGCAACGATTACCGTGCGCCAGTCTTGGAGCATCGCCAGGCAAATCAGCGCCATGCAGACCAAAGTGGCCACGGCGGATTGCCAAGTGTCGGTTGGCATATTGTCCATCTTTTTTTTTCAAGGGGAGGCGTTGAATATAAAAATCGTTATTCGAGTGTCAATGTTTGTCCTTACTAAGTCCAAAAAGATGGCCTCGTCGTGGTGAACGGACGCGTCGATTTCCTCGCCGAATTTGTCCACCGTTCTTCGCCACTCTTTCAACAGTTCGACCCTTCGCGACCATTTGGTGAGATTTTCGTTGTGAAATGCCGTGGTGAAAAAGAAACGGTCCACGGAGCATTGGGAATCGCTGAAAATGGCACAAAATGAAAAATTTGCATTTTCAGGCACTTTTCGACACTGCTCAGGCGAATGAACCCCTTCCAATGGTCAAACTCGGGGCTGTTCAGAAACTGTTGCAAATGCGCACAATCGAAGGTAGCTAAACCATTATTATTGATTTAAAATTTTAAATTGGCTTTTTCCCACCATTTGGCGTTTTGCCTCCGTTCGCCGTTCTCCTCTCGCCCCCGGCATTGTCCAATAATCGTTCTTCCTCCGCATTATCCCACAGAAATTGCTCAAAGTCTCGGACAAAGTACCGAGTGCTTTTTGCGCCCCAACTTTCGGGCAGTGCCTCCATTTGGCCCACCAATGTGTCAATTTTGGCCAATTGGGCGGGCGACGAAAGATTGCCGGGACGGCCGACGAAAACGACGGCCGTTGTGTAAGAGGGAATGATACGCTGTTCCCGGACATTGTCAATCTGCGAAAAAGAGCACTCCCAATTAATGGTGAAATAGGACAGATTAATTAGGCAATGGGACAATTGATCGTACTCGGGAATGGAAGCCAAAGACAAACGAATTAACCGAACCGAAAAAACAATTAAAGTCAATTAGAGGGAATGGACTAAATTAGCCACCTCAAGCAAAGGCGAATCGCGCGCATAGAGCTGTTTGGAGGTCATATTCACTTCGAAGTTGGAAATGCCCTAAAATAATAAAGGGAAAAGGGCGGCGAATGAATGAAAAGGGAAAAGCGAACGATGGCACAAAAAGCGATGAAAAAGACGGAGAAAAGGGCGACAAGCGAAGCGACGATCCGATGGGAAAGCAACGCGACGTAAGCATCGACAACTTTCGAAACGAATTCCTTCGCTTTGGCGTGGAATTCGAACTGCCAATTCTAAACAGCCCCAATTTAAATTTCAATTTTCATTTCATTTCCAATTCGTTTTTCTTTTTACCCTTTCCGTTCCCTTTTTCTTCCGCGTTTTTCTCTCAATTATCGCCACTGTTCCCATCACCGCGACAAAGTAAGTGCACTGAAACAGCAAATTGATGCTCAACGCGGCCATGTTGGCCAAGCACAGCAAAGTGATTTCGGGCGACCCAATGAAACAGCCGATGGCATCGGCCAAAATGTTGGCCAATGCCGAGACGAGAATGGACGGGCCCGTGTCCATCAGCACCTGCGGGGGGAGGAAGAGAAAGGCATTAATTACTATGGCATTTCATTTTTGGCATTAATTAGTACGGCATTTCGTTTTCCATTTTGCATTTCTATTGTTTTTTCATTTTATTTTGAGTGTTATTGAACATTCATTGACCATTGCAATTGTGTCCGCCACTTTTCCCTCAATTTCGTCGTCGTCACTTTGTCCCTCCTTTGTCGTCCTTTTGTCCCCCTCCTCCTCCTCTTCTCTCTTTCCTTTGCTATTCTGTTCCACGCGTGAGTCATCAAAAAGGCGGCGTCCACGCCAATGGCCAAAACCAAAAAAGGACAAACGCACAGAATGGAGGAGAAGCGCATTCCGCACAACAGCAGAAGGCCAAGCGCAGTCCCGGTGGCCATAAAGGGGCAAATGCAAGCGACGAGGGCCAAGGAAACCTGGGGAAAATGGGGGAATATTTGGACAGGAAAATGGGGAAATTGGGAGGGGGACGAATGGGAAAAGTGGGAAATGGGGCTGAGATTGGAAAATCTTCTATCTGATTCCAAGAAAGTCCACTTTTTCTCAATTGCTAAAATTTACTGGCCAGTTAAACAATGAGTGAATGCCTTGTGGACGGTCGCCTGTTGGAAATACGCGGCAGACAAAGGAATGCTAATGGCCGTACAGAAAGCCATGACGGTGAATCCGATGCCAAGGTACGGCAGCATGGACAAGCTGGCACGGACGAACTCCGCTTCAACGTAACTTTGGCTGATGCTCATCACATGGACCAAATCACTGCGAAATTCGCTGAAATTTAAAAATAATTAAAATAATTAATTGGTTGAACGAACTTCTCGAAAAACTTGGACACTCTGATCAGATACTGCTTCATCTCGTCGCTGCTCAGCCCCAACAGCGTCCGTTCGGCTCGGTACTGAAGGGCGACCATCTCCACAGAAGCCATGTTAGTGATTTGGATGGTCAAATTGTTTTTGGCAAAATTAACGCCGTGGAAATGGGGCTGAAATTAAAAGTGATTTAAAATTTAAACCCACCGATGGCTTTTGTTTGCCTGAATGTTGGCTTTTCGTCCCCACACATTAATGTTCGGATAGTTCAGACTGATCTCAGCTGCTTTTCCTCCTTCTTCCGTTTGGGTGACGAATCCTTTCTGGAATAAGTAAAAAGTAATTTCAATATTTAATTGATGCAAATTAATTAATTTTTGACTTTTTACTTGCCCAAAAAAGTCGCAAGGGTTCGTTAATGTCGCAAAAGTTGTAGCAAAACTCGGCAAATGCTTCCGACTTATTCGTGGCATGGTTTTGGAGAGTGATGTTCCAATTTATCAGATCATCGACCTGAAGACAAACCAATGTTTTGTGCCATTTTGGGTATTCATTAGAGACCGGACAACAGGGGTTGGAGGGACCCCGAGTCGGGATCCCGACTGAATCCCGATCCCGATCAATCCCGAGCATTTTGGAAAAACGATCGGGACGGATCCCGAGTCGGGATCCCGATCGAATCCCGATCCCGATCAATCCCGAAGATTTTTTTTCGGGATCCCGGGGGTTATCGGGATTTGCTAAAATTCAAATTTTTTTTACGTTTTGTGCCAAGTTTTGTTCAAATGCTTTTCTAATATTTATAATAGAACAATTCGATTGAGAAAAATAGGGATGAGAATTATATCAGGTTTTTATTGAAATTTTTCAAAATTAAAATATCATGCACAAAAATTCAGATTTAAGACCAAAAATTAGAACATTTAACTATAGATGTAGTTTTAGATATTGGGTTGGTAATATTACCTACTTGAATAGTTTTTTTTACAATTTATCAATTAATATCAATTTTTGTATTTTTGCCTCCTATGATCATTTTTAACAATTTTGTAGGAAAATTAGCAAATCGTAAAGTGCATCGGAATCAAAAGATTTTTATGAATTTTTTTGCAACGAATTTTTTCAAAAACTTTAGGGGATAAAGGGAGGAGGCCGGCGGTGCCGATAGGCGCCGCCGGGAAAATTTTGAAAATTTGAAATGTAATTTGTTAACAGAATTTTCCAAAAATTGTCCATTTTTGTGATTCGTGACTTCAATCCCGCGGGATCCCGCGGGATTGGTAAAACGTCGTGACGGATCCCGATGTCGGGATCCCGAATTTAATCCCGCGGGATCCCGAAGAAATCCCGCGGGATCCCGGTCCCGTCCGGTCTCTAGTATTCATTTGCCCATTAATTACCCCCTCCTCCCTAATTACCCCTCCTCCCCCTATTTAATTTTCCTATTGGTTTATTTGGCTGCTTTTCTCCTCACTCTGATCACTTCCTCCAGCATTTTGCTCTGCAGCATATTTGTGCCGATCACTTTCGGTTTGATCAGCACGAAAATGGCGAAATTGCTGCCTGTGCCGGTGTCGTTGAAGAATTCGTTCCATGCGTCCGATTCGGCCAAAGAGCGCGCGCCGTAAGGGGTCCATCCGTTGAGATCATTCACAAAGCTGACAAATGAGCACTCATTTTTAACAATTTTTATTAATTAATTTTAAATTTAATTTACGGCGTTTTGAATATTTTCACAGCGCCCAAAGTCGAAAGAATTGAGCAAATTGCCATAATTAAATTGCGATGTTTCACCACAAAAAGAGCCCATTTTTGGTAAAAGACGTGCAAATGGGCAATAACAGCAGTTTTATTATTTCGTTTCACTGAAATTTGTGAAAAATAATTAATTTCAATTATTATTTAATAATTATTTCAATTATTTTTTGTTTAATTATTAATTTGTACCAATTGCATTCTTTGGGGGAACAACGATGGCATTTGTTCGTTTCTCCTCTTTAAAATTCGGAGTCACTTTGTCCATTTTGCTTAAATTCCAGAAATGCACATTAACAGCGAATAAATAAATAAATAAATAATTAAATAATATTGATTATAATTATTAAAAAGTATTTTCGGTTTAAATATTTATGTTAAAAAAACATTTACACAAAATAATTGCGCATTAAAATAGGAAGAAAAGGAAAAGGGAAAGAGAACATTTATTTATTTATTTATTTATTCGTTCCGAGAAAGTGGCCAAAACGAGTTAATTAATAAATGAGCATTTTTCTTTGCTCATATTTTGTTATTTGTTCGCATTTCGCCCGCCGTTTTTCCATTTTTCCCTTTTTTTTAATTTCCAAAATTTGTAAATTTTTCCAATTTTCCTCCCCTCCCCCTTTATTTGTTAGTTACCAAATTTAAATACTTTTGTGGCATTTATTCAGTCGTAAAAAATTGCAATTTCCCTCCGTTTGACCTTCCTTCTGCTTTTTTTGTTTGTTTTGTCGAAATTCGACTTTTGGACGGCCCAAAGTGTTCACTTCCCACGTCACTGTGAGAAGAGAAGAAAATGGAAGAGAAGAGAAGAGGAGGGAGGGAAGGGCAACTTTCTCCGGTTTAATTTTACAACAAATGGAAATTCAGCGAACGGATGGAAAAGGGGGGAAAATGGGAAAAAAGAGGGGGGACGAAATAGGGGACGGCGGACCAAGGCCCATTTCAAATCTATGAATGTTGTTCGATCACCTGTAAAATTAATTTTGTTGAACACAACAAATTAATACCACTGGGGAGGCCAAAGGCCATTTTGGGCGAACGATTTGCGAAATGAGCGAAAAAGTTCCTTTGAATGGAATTCGAATTGTCAGATTAGGAACGGACGAAATTGAGATGAATTCACTCATTCGATGTACAAAAAAAAGAAAAAAACAAACAAAGACGAACGGTTAAAAAAAAAGAAAAAAGGTCTCGAGACTCAAAAGAAAAGCCTAAGGGACGGGTCGAATCCCGACTTAGCGACTTGGGGGACAACGACGACCGTTTAATTGATGCCAAATTTAATGAATCCCTAATTAATTATTGTTTATATTTTTATTTCCCTCAAAATGTTCGTCTTTCCCATTTTTGTGCTTTGTTTTTCATTTCTTCTCTCCTTTTACAACTTTTACTACAAACGCAGAAAACTTCCTCCAGGTTAATTTTTGTTTTAAATTTGCCATTTTCGTTAATTTTCCGCCGTTTATTTTAGGCCCAATTCCGCTGCCTTTGGTCGGCAATATTTTGACACTCATCCGAAAAAAACCGGGCGAAGACGCATTTTTGGAATGGAAGCGAAAATACGGGCCAATTTACACTTATTGGCTGGGAGAAATGGTCGAATTAAATAGAAAAATAATTTAATTAATTAATTATTTCTCCCTCTTTTAGCCCGTCGTTTGTGTCGCCGACTACGAAAATATCGTCGAAGTTTTCCGCAAAGGCGGCGAAGAATTTACGCAACGACAAATTTTTGTGGATTTTACGCACGAATTCAGAGGCAAAAGCCAAACATAAGCAAAGCATTTTAAAGATTTAATTTGCTTTAGGCAATATTTATGGAATTTTCTTCATAAACGGCGACTTTTGGAAAGGTTTTAATTTAATTTAATTTTTAATTAATTTATTTAAGTTAATTGACTGACATTCATTAAAATTTTATTCAGAACAACGAAAATTTGCGTCCACAGTTTTCCGTAACTTTGGGCTGTACAGTAATTTAATGGAAAAAAAAGTGAGCATTAAAAATCGAAGTAATAAACTATAAAATTTTCAATTTTAAAGATTTTGGTCGAACTCAGCCGAATGTTCGATCGAATCGACAACAAATTGGCAAAGAGTGAAAGCGGCGAAATCAATCTGATCGAAGACGTCGAAATTTCAATTGGGTCGATCATAAACTGTACTCTCTTTGGCTACGGTTACGACACCGAGGCAAAAATTCAAATTTATTACTTTTTGATTTTTTAATATTTTGTTTTTTAGGAACGAATTGACGAATTTCACGAATTGCTCGCACTTTTCGACAGCGCTTTCAAATTGGCATATGAAAAGAATTTGGGCAGTCTTTTCTCAACTTTGATTGTGTGCTTTCCGAATTCGACAAAAAATTTGCCATTTTTTCGGTTTAATCCAAAAAATATTTAAAAAATATTTAAATATTTTCAGAGAGCGATACGAAGCTTTGATGGAAGTGAGCAGAAATCTGCGCAACTTTTTTATGAAACGCATTCAAAAAAGAGCCGAACAAATTGACTTTAAAGTAAGTGAAAATGAGAAAAAAGAGAAAATCGGAAAATTCACAGAGCGACGAATACGACGATTTTGTGGAGGCATTTTTAAAGGAAAAGGAACGATTGGACGGACAGGGCATTGCGCACTCATTTTCGTAAATGGCAATTAACTAATTGAGACTAATTAGACAATCAGAGAAAGGAATCCCACCCAATTGACAGAATGGACCAATTGTGGAACATTTGCATGGACATTTGGATTGCTGGACAAGTGGGCGAATTAATTTAATTATTCAAATGGCAAATGCATGCCATGAAAATGCAATTTGACTGATGCCAAATTCGGAAATGCCTCAGGAAACGAGCAGTACAATCATCGCCTGGGGCATGGCGCACTTGCTGAACAACCCGCAGAGTTTGGCGCGAGTGTACGACGAATTGGACAAAGTGATGGGCGACGAACGGCGACTGATCACCGCGGGGGACAAAGCGCGGCTGCCTTACACAAACGCAACGATAAATGTGAAGAGGGAAAATGACAAAAATAAATAAATAATTATTACAGTAAAAATATTTAAAAAGGGAAAGGAAGCAAAAATAAATAATTAATTTAAAATGAAAAAAAAAATTATTTTATTTGTTTAAGCCAAACTGTGTCATTCCCTTTTAGGAGTTTCTGCGCATTTCCAACATGATCGTGCAGAATGCCTACCGACGTGTGTTCGTCGACGTGACCATTGGAAACTTTCAAATTCCCAAGGGCACTTGCATTTTGCCACAAATTTCGGTGGTTTTGGCCGATGACGAAGTAACAAAAGACAAAAAAGACTAAATTTAAATTCATTTAAATTTTAAAAATTTAGGTGTTTGATAACCCGAAAATGTTCCGACCCGAAAGATTTTTGGACGAAAATGGCAATTTTGTGACATGCGAAAAACTGATTCCATTTTCAGTTGGACGGCGGTAAGAAAATTTGAAAAATTAATGCATAATTAATTATAAATATAAATTAAAATTAAATTAAAATGCAATAATTTTTTTTTTTTTGCTTTTATGATTTACAATTTTTAGAAAATGTTTTGCCGAATCAATGGCCAAAATGGAAATTTTTTTGTTCACTGCAAATATTCTCAATCAGTACAGAGTGAGTTTAACAACAAAAGAAAAAATATTAAAATTTTTGCATTTATTTTCAGCTTTCGGTTGGCAAAGTTTTGCCCTCAATTAAACGCGAAATGGGCATAACAATTCATTGTCCGAAATTCGAGTGCCGAGTTGAGAAAAGAATAGGACATAAATTATAAATTAAAACAATGAAAAACAAATATTTAACTGTTCATTTATGTTGCTTTTTTGTTTTTGTTTCTATTTTTGTTTTCATTTAATAAAACAATTAATTACCCGACAAGCGAATTTAAACTGAGACAGGGCATTTGAGTCACTTTCGGCACAATGAAAAGTGCTGTCTTTAGCCCAGCCAATGAATGATCGAACTATAATGATCAATTACCGGCCCAATTAGCAAATTATGCGCAATTTGTCATTTGGGAAGAGGCGTGCAAAAGTTTCTCCCTCCATTTTGAACAAATTAAATATCGGAATTTGCCTTTAATTGCGCTGGGTGTGCGCAACCCAAACGAATGTTACGGCCGACTCCTTTCCAATTTAATCGATTTTTATTCATTGAAAATTATTTAATTAATTTTATATTTAAAAATCTTTAAATGATGATTGATACGTTGTCTGCTGATTGTTTCCCTGCAAATGTTCTGATCACCGGCGGATGCGGCTTCATCGGCTCCAATTTTGTGAATTTCGCTTTTGACAGATGGCCCCAAGCAAAGTGTGGCCCATTTTTATTTTCCTTTAAGCAATTTTAAAAATAAAGGTTCGTAAATTTGGACAAAATGGCACCGGGCGCCTCGGAGGAACGCATTGAAAAGAAATGTCGAAATTCGGACCGCTATTTATTCGTAAAAGGAAATCTGACGGAAGCGACACTCATCCGAAACATTTTAACCAAAAACCGGGTCAGTTTCAGCTGCCGATCACACCGAACTGATCAGAGAGAGAGCGCGGCACTTCACTCTTTTCAGATCGACACAATTGTCCATTTCGCCGCTTTGACCCACGTGGACGAATCGTACGCGAACCCAACCGAATACATGCAGGAAAATACGGTAGCGATGACCGTACTGCTGGAAGCGGCGAAGGACCACGGACAGTTGGCCAAATTAGTGCACATTAGCACAGGCGCAATTACGCAATTTTAAATGACAAAAAAACACCCAATTGTTTTAAAACTGCAGATGAAATTTATGGCGACTGTCTGAACGCCGAAGAGCCGAAAAAGGAGCAAAGTCCGATGGAGCCGACCAATCCGTACGCTGTCAGCAAAGCCGCGTGTGAACTGCTCTTGCGCAGCTATTGGGTTTAACCGACCGTTCAAAACCACTTTTGGGGGATCATTGCTTCCGTTTGATTAAGCACTCCTACAAAGTGCCTTATGTTATGGTCCGAATGAACAATGTCTACGGGCCAAGACAGTTCAGGAACAAATTAGTGCCAAAATTTGTCCGATTGGCACTGGAAAAGCGACCGTTTACATTGGCAGGAGGCGGAACACCAAAAAGGTGGAATTTAGAAAATTAATAATTTGAAATTAATCATTTTATGCTAAGAAGCTGGATGTTTGTTGAGGATTGCATCGATGGCATTTGCCGGGTGACAGAAAAAGCTGCGCTTGGCACAATGTACAATATCGGCACGACATTTGAACTTAGCAATTCCGAGATGGCCTACCGTATCCATCATATTGTGAATCGCCTAATCGGACGGTAATTTTCTATGACAAAAGGCGATTTTCAAAAAAAGTTCAGGGAGGAAGCCAAACCAAGATTCGAATTTGTGCCGGATAGACCACACAATGACCTCCGATATTGGATAGATTTCAGTAAAATTCACAGAGAATTGGGATGGAAGTGCCGCATTCTGTTTGAGGAGGGCATAACAAAAACAGTTGCCTATTACATTGAGGAATGGACAAAGGAAGGAGGAGGGAAGACAGAGGAGGAAAAAGAAGGGGAAGAAGAAATGGAAGAGGAGAAAAGGGAGGTGGAAGAGGAGAAAAAAGAAGCGGAAGAGGAGGAAAAAGAAGCGGAAGAGAAAGGAGAAATTAAAGAGGGAGAAAAAGAAGAATTGGAAGAGGAAAAAGAAGCGGAAGAGGAGGAAAGAGATTTCGTAATGGGAGGAGGAAAAGACGGAATAAAGTTGCACAACAGTGACAGAACAACACAAATTGTAAATGGCGAAGGTGTGAAAGTTGAAGCATAAGAAAAAAGAACACTCATTCATTGCCAGAAACGAATAAAGAGATAAAGCATTGATTTGTAGAGTTCTCAATTAATTGCCTAATTAGGACCATCATAACCCTTTAAAAAGTTGCATTGGACTACCCTTAAAATTTTTGTCGTCTAAAGTTTTAAAAATGACTTTGCGGTTTTCAAGCTGAGATTTTTTGTTTTTGTTAAATCATTTAATTTTAATGACACTAAATTTAGAAAACTTAGTTTGCCGATTGTGAGAAAAGAATTTTGTGAGTCTCTTAAGATTAAAAATGTACTTGGCAAAAGTCGAGGTCATATGTTTATTTTTTGTATATTTAAAAATTGGCTTAATGTCATTTAAATTACCTTCCCTTTTCATTAGTCCCAAAGTTTGGGGTCTACGGGAAACGCATACGAAATGTTTTTCTACAACCAAATCAAATAATACGCAATCAAAAAGGATTTTTTACGCAATGGGTGAGCATAATCCGACGACTTCTTCAGCTTCGATAATTCCAGACGATTCACCGGTAAATGTACAAAATCCTGAAAATTCAGATAGCATTTGATTTTAAGGTCGATGAAAAAGATATGCCGGCAACGGACCGCGCGATTGAAAAACTTTTTGATGGAATTGACGCAATTTACTTCATGGAAAATGGGTTCAAAGCGATTGCGCATGAATTGGAAGTGCATGCCAATTGAAATTCTTGCAAATAAACATAAAAATTTTTGCAGTAGATTTAGTTAAATTTAGAACAATTTTAGAAACTTTCCGCCATTTGTTCCGAATTGGAAATTGACGAGTTGGAAAGGGAACGGTTTAAGCTTAAACGGCAAATGCAAATTGTGTCGAAGAAAATGTCGGCGTTAATCGTCAAAAATTCGCTGTCTTTCAATCGACAAGTTGAAAATTATGAAAGTGTCCGAACAAATGCTGAACATTTGTTACGAATAACGAGGCGAATGCGAAGGTGCGAAGAATGAATCCATTCGAATTTTCTCTTCAAAAATGTCCATTTTAAGTTCGATTGAAATTGGGAAGAGAAAGTGCCGTGTTTTGGCTTCCGTTTTGGCTTCCGATTACAAAAGAAGGCTTTGTTTGGCTGTGAAACGCGAATTGGCACTGATCGCCACGCTGCGCGACAGTGAGCTAAAAGCGAGACAAATTTTACAGGTCACTCATTGCCTTTGGCTTCAAATCACAGTTTAATAAACAAATTCAGACGGATGACATTTGGCCCTTTTTGACGGTCGTCGTCGGAGTGATCGATGCTGCCCGCCATTTTCAGCATTACTCCTCCGTAAAGTGTGACTCATTCATTTTTAATTTTCATTTATTTTTTCCTTCATCAGTTTGAAAATCATTTTTCGGTTATTTCCAATTTCTATCCTTGAATCGTGTCCTTTTTCAATTGATAAGGAAAAAGAGATAATGGAAAGTAAACCAATTTTAGGCAAATTTCTCTGACCCTTTTGGGCATTTTGCGGTCGACAGAATGCCAAATGGACGCTGCATTTGCTGAACAAACGAAACTGTTCAACTTGGAACGCTACGCACTTTTGAACACGGCCAGTCACTTTCTCGGGAACACCGAAGTCAGTGAAAAGCATTTAATAAAAAATAATTTTGATGAGAGAGGTAGTGACTTCTTCAAACAATAATTACCTCTTCCTTTGCAGTTAGTTTCTGTTAAATTGAGAAGGCATTTCGAGGGGTCGCTTTGCGATGCGTCGAGAACGGCCGTTCTCGACTTCCTGACAATGAGGACGAACCCCGAGGGGACAACGGAACAATCGGATGAACGCACAATCGACAATTTACCATTTGAACAACTTTGTCAGGTAAAACTCTAATTTTTGGATTTAATTTAATTTATCCCGCAATTTCAAATGGATTTGTAAATCAGTCAAACATTTCTTGTTTTTTTAAATCTAGCATATCCATCTGAATGACTTTCTGCGAATTCTTTGCAAAATTGGCTCTTCCCTGGTGGAAATATTGTGCATTTACCACACAATTTTGAAATTTCACATGGACGAGGACAAATTGGCACTGAAAAATGGACAAAAGGACGACACGGGGGGAAGGGAAAGCGAAAACAGTGACCAACGGGAGGAGCAATTTGCAGAAGACAATTTCGACACAAATCCGCTGGGTCAGTGGTTTTTATTTATTTTTATTTGCATTTTAAATCATTTAAAAATGCAAGAAGCGACCCCCTAATTAAAATAGTTCAAATGAAAAGATTTAAATTAATAGTCATTTTAAATCAAAATAAAAAGTAATGCCCAAATTCATTTAATTTTTCCATGTTCATTGTTCTTTTAGTTGAGAAAGGCGTTATGCAAAAGTCGCTCATTGACAATGCCTTCGATGTGTTCGAATGCGCCTCCCAAAATTTGAATTGTCTGTTGGCCAATGTCGAGATGAGTGCCATCAAATTCGACCAGTTCATCAAAGTTGTCGAGTTGGCGGAAAGGTCCCATATTTTGTCATTTTTATTTTGAATTTGTAAATTTGGTGTCAATAATATCCAATTAATTCCTCCTCATTTCCCATTTCTATTTGCTCAGATTCCGTGCCTTCGGTCGCCAATATTTTGGCAATCCGTGCCAACTCATCCGACACACTTTGATGGACCAATCGCGCAAATACATCGAGCGGTACCATGCCGAGAAAATGGAGGAGGTCAAAATGTTTTTGGAGAGCGAAACGTTCACTCTTTGCCCGGTGCCCATCCAATTCACACTGTTTGACCTTCCGGTGAGAAAGATTGGTCGTTTTTAAGTCAATGATTGACACTTTTGACGGGGTTTTCCCCATGGATTGAATTTTAAAAAATGCTTTTCAAATTTTAGGAATTTTTCTTCCTCAAAGAGATGCAACAGAAACAGCAAAATGACGAACAAACGGAGGAAGAGACTGAACAGAACTCAGTGGAAACATTTGTCCATGGCAAATCCATCCGTTTTTCGGTGTTTCGACATTCTTCGGAAATGGACACGGAAATATTCCCTTATTCGCCTGAACAATTCGACGAAAGTGTGAGAAGAAAGGCACCAAAAAATGGACATGAAAATAAACGTTTTTGGGAAGAGAATGCGTTAAAAGGGATTTGAAATTTAAAAAAATGGAAAAACAATTAAGCCTCGACGAATTGCTGACAGAGGACGGATAATCTGCAAAAATGGCGAAGCTTCTCAGTGTTCGTCGTCCGATGACGGCACTCGAAATTCCATCGAAGACGAAACATTGGCGCCGCACAACGCAATGCCAAACTTATGCAATTCCGCGCTGAATCTTTTACGTGTGATTGGCAAGTATTTTCTTTGATCAGAGTTGGGATTTAAATTGGTGTGGGTCGATTATTTTTACTAATGTAAGAAATTGAAATTTAAAAGTGTTTTTACAAATGTAATTCTGAGTTTCTCATTTGCTAATAAAAGCACATACCTAAAAAATAAAAACCAAATGTCGACTTTTTCGTTTTGCTTATTTTGTTAGTCTCTCATGGCAATTGTGTCTTTTCCTTTGTCATTGTTCGAATTCGAATGGGTCTCCCCCCCCCCCTTTTTCAGGCCGTTTCCTTCAAATGGCCACCGTTTTGCGGTCGTCCGCTGAACTCTCCGTCGAGTCAATTGTCACTTTGTTCAATTGTTACGTCCATTCAGTTAATCTTTCACTTTTTCGCTTGTTTCGACCCGGTCATTTCCCTCCTTTTCTCTTTCTCTAAGATTTTCACATTTTTTTGCTCGGATTTCGATGCCCAGCAGCAACAGCAAATGTTCGGCACCAATTTCGTCACTTTTCGCCTCCGCCAATTTGTGCAATCAATCGAAAAGAAAATGAATGGCCCGGGCGCGACAGAGAGTGGGCAAGACAGTGTGGAAAATGCGGAGGTGAGAGACACACAGAAACAACATTATTTATTGCAAATATGGCACATGCCAACGTTTTAGCTTTCGTTGTTTGGCCGTCGCTCGTCGCTTTGCCACGCGTTGGACAGAAACGACTCGGACAAATTGTTTTTGCTCGCCGAAAGAATTGTTGGCGTTGAGTCGGTGTATGTTTTCCTTTCTGTTCTTTTGATTTTTAAGCATCAAAATTGAATGCTTTCCACAGTGTTTTCCTCGCCAAACAAATGGAATTGCTTCGGCCTTTCCTCGAGGCGCTTTTGCCAAAAAGCGGCGGAGGCGGCAACGTCAATTTGTCCTTGGACTCCTTCTATCGTGTTTGTTTGATTTTTACTATTATACTACAGCTCGATCTGAACCTGGACACAGGCCTGAGTTTTCCTGAATCCGGATCTTTGCACTTATTGATAATCTGGACTGAATTTTTGCCCAAGTCCAACATAGAATCCAACTAAACTCATCGCATGAGTCGTCTTTTCTCCGATCAAATCACTTTTGCCATTTTGTCCAATTGTACCGTTTTTCCGTTATTCATTTTCCTCCCATTTTCAGTCCCTTGCGGCGGTGTTCGATTTGGGCGACGCTTCGTTTGGCTGTGTGGCGGCCAAAATTATACCCTTTCAGTCAATTCTGAAGCAAATTTCGGCGACCGATTGGACCACCGGGGAAATCCATTCGCAACATTCGTCTTATGTGGACACAATTGTCCAAGTGAATGGGACCAAAACACAGAAAAAAGAGAGGGGGGAATAATTGGCCAAAAGCAAATTTTACTGGCATTCCCTTTTAGGAATGTTCGCAATTCAAACAAAAGTTCGTCCGCCTTTTCCCCTACGTGCATATTTCCAACGAATTGTACGCCTGCCATTTGGTCCATGCTTTTGCTGTGCATTTTCCGTATTTTGGTCCAGGGGTACGCGGATGCCCAATTTGTTTCATTGTCAGTGGCACCATTTGACAAAATTCGGACTTTTTGAGGTACGCCGACGCAAAAAAGTGCAGCATTGAGGGAAGGGCACTGCAACTGTTGGATGTCGAGCAATTGTGCGGGGACTTGGAGGAGATGACCGGACTGAGGCACTTTCACAACCATCCCTTTATTTAATTGCAAATTTCCTAATTAGGCCTCTTCCCCACCGACCGTTCGTCGAAAATTTTGTCAAGGCATTTTATTTGCCATTTGGAGAGCTTCAAAATTGGATGGTGAATCATACAGTGAGTGGAAAAGACATAACGAAATTTAATTGCGATTCTTAACCAAATTCAAGGAGTACAGCCTAAGCCAAACGAGCGCAATTTTAAATGCTGCGGCTGGGGCGGCGGCGAACAGTTCGTCCTCCGTGGCAACGAACTCCAGAAAAGCGACCATGTCACGCATCATGGCCAATCTTTTGGACGCGAGCGGAATTGGGGAAGGCGGCAACTCTCTTTTCCAATGAATAATTGCAAATGATTGTTTAATTTCACATCATTTTCATCCTTTCATTCTTCACATTTAATAAGTCACGCAAAAGAACACTCATAATTTGTAATTCTAATAACAAGTCCCAGTTTTGTTTGTATATTTTGAATGTTGTTGATTGTGAAAAAAGGATAAAGAAACCTAATAAATTATGCGAGAGATCATTAAATCACTGGTGTCCATTTAGGGATAGGCTGGACCGCTTGAATTTAAATTTGTCAAAAAAAAATTAGGTCTTCAAAATTTTTATATAGTTTTTATTTTATTCCTCCAAAGGTTTCTCTTCTTCTCTGTCGCTTTCTTTCTCTTTATCCCAGGGATGTGATACATATGTTCTGATTTTGATGTAGCGACCAAAATTTGTTCTGATTTCTTAAACAAATTGATAATTTTGAAAATTTATGGCATATTGTCTATATGTATATTACCTTGTAATTTTAAAGAATGATGCAAATTTTGGTATTTGTTGAATAACTAAATAATCTCAAATTTTCCCCGGCGGCGCCTAAAAATCCCTTAGTCAAAAATCTGATTTTTCAATCCCGATTACATTGAATATAGGATTTGCTAATTTACTCTACAAAATCGTAAAAATCAATATTGGGAGTACAAAATTTGATGCTATATTAATTGATAGGGATGCGACTTTTAGTGAAAAAACTTTTTTTTGCTGGATTGGATTTGAAGAAAGGAGCTCAAAAAACGCATTTCTGCGTTAAAAATTTTTCGTTTGGACGTCATTTTTCGTCACTAAAATCACTATTTTGGCGTGAAAATTCCACTTTTGGTGTTTCATCACTATTTTTTCACTATTTCGACATTTTTTTGAAAATTCCTTAACAAAAAAGCAATAATAAGAAAAATGCACCCCTAAGAATCGACCTAGAAAAATTTTTTTGGAAAATTTTCTCAAAAATTCATCAACCAAATTTTTTCTTGACAAAAATTTTGATTTAAAAAGTTAAATATTTGTTAAGAAAATATTAGAAAAGAAATGTACCTCATTTTGCAACTGCAATCAGTGAGTAAAAATTATTTTACTCATTTTTGACTGAAAATTATGTCACTATTCGTCACTATTTTAGTTAACTATTTCGGGATTTTTCGTCACTAAAAGCCGCATAATGTAAATTTTGTTGAATTTAAGTTTCTAACTTTTGTTCTAATTCGGTTCGAACTTGGCCTAAATGGATATCAGAATCGGGTTCTCCAACCCTAAAAACCTCTAAACAAACTTTACTCGAAAAAGGAGTTATACCAGGGTTACCCTTGAAAATTTCCCGAAATAAGTACATCGCTGGTCAAAAATAAGTTTTAGGGGTGAAAAATAAGTACATTTTTTAAAACATGTTTCCACAACTTTCATTTTTATTCAACAAAATCAAAAATTAGCAACATAGTTCTCTCCGCCAACTATTTTTCTGAGCAATTCCGGCTTAGAAATGAGAAATTTATACATTTCCGAAAATCAATTTTAAGATTTTAACAATTTTTTTCGGCGCATTTTTCCGAAAAATTTTTTGGGTATGGGTGAGGGAAGAGCGTCCGGCGGTGCCGATAGGCGCCGCCGGGGAAATTTTTTGAAAATTTAATGCAATTTGTTAACAAGTTCTATCCAAAAATGAACAAAATTTGCGATCTTGGGCTAATTTTTAAGAGAAAAAATAGGATTTTTTGGGGGCCGCGGTGCCGATAGGCGCAGCTGAGGGAAAATTTTAAGAATTTTTAATCACTTTTGTTAGGAATTAGCCAAATTTTTCAGAAATTTCCTCTTTTAAATGAAAATAAGGCACTAAAAATTACGATTTTGAGCCAATTTTTTTTAAAGAGAATAAGAAACCTCCGAGAGAAAAATGTGAATATTTAACTGAATCTTGTTAAGATTTTTCGTATTAATTCGCTTCAAAAAACATTTCTTTCAAAAATTATCATTTAAAAATCTAAATTTCTCTCTGAATCCAAAAAATAAGTACAAAATAAGTACATTTAGCTCAAATAAGTACAATACTTACAAATAAGTACATTTTAAATTTATAAGTTTTGGACCCTCCAAATAAGTACAATACTTACAAATAAGTACAAAGGGTAACCCTGAGTTATACTCCAAAACCTGACTTGGCGCACAGTTGTGCCGGTCCGCACTTTATTGACCGAATTAATAACCTTTGCCTTTTCCTGCTATTTTTTAAAAATCATTATTTACTCATACAATTTCAGGTTATTATCAATAAAAACTTAATGAAAAACGCAAAAAAAAATGAACAAAAACGGCGAAGGCAAGAAGAAGGTCGGCCTCGGCCCGGGCAAGAACATGCTGTCACAAAGCGATGCACGGCTGATATTGTGGAATACAAAAGATTGTAGCGCAAATTAAAAAAGGTAAGGACAAACGGTCATAACTAGAGTAGCACGGGACCGGGATTTTTGACAAAAACCGGGACCGGGACTTACCGGGACTAGAAAAGTCGGGACCGGGACCTCGATTTTCGTCCGGGACCGGGACCGGGACCGCAAGAAAAGCCGGGACCGGGACCAACCGGGAATTTTCCCAAGAGAAAATTTTTTTGAAAAAATTTTAAAAATTTTCGTGAATTTTGTTACGAAAATTACCTAAATTCAAAAAGGTACCCATAAAATTTTTTAATTTTCTTTTAGGGGAGGAATTCGAACAATTTTCTATTATTCTCTGGAAAGTTTTTAAAAATTTTCATTTCGGGGGGGGGGGGGGGAATCTGGAGTCTTGGAATTTTCTGGGTCCCAAAATTCTGGATTTTTTAATAATAACAATTTCTTAAATTTTTTTGCTTTTAAATCGCTGTTTTTGTGGCGCTGTTTTCTAAAAAACTTTTGGGAACATTGGTGATGGGGCGGCAGGGTCCGGCGGTGCCGATAGGCGCCGCCGGAAAAATTTTGAAATTTTGAGTGAAATATGTTAACAGAATTTGGAAAATGACCAATATTTGGTTAATTTGTTACTGTTTAAAAATTAAATAAAAATAAACTTGGAATATTTAATTTATTAATTAAAATTTCAATTACAAAAATGGTAAAGAAAATATAAAAAATATTCTGTTCAGGTGGGGATTGAACCCAAGCGAAAAAGAATGAAAGTCAGAAGGTTTAGCCACTAGACCACATAACGATGTGAAAAAAGGCAATAATAAAATAAATAATTAATTTTTTTTTCTCAAAGATTTCTCCTTCTCACTTGTTCCCTTCTCTTTTCTCACCCAGACCCCCATTCTTACCAGTGCTTATTTAGTCCCGCCGGGACCGGGACTGGCAAAACCGGGACCGGGATTTCCATTTTTTCAAAAACCGGGACCGGGACCGGGACCTGAAAAAACCGGGATTTCCCGACCCGGTCCCGGTCCCGGTCCCGTGCTACTCTAGTCATAACCATTGTTAACGAAATTCTTATCCCAAAAAATCAGGCTGCAATTTTACTCCGGCGATGACCTTTTTTTGCTTTTACACATTTTTGGTGCGTTTTTAAAAAAAATTGGGACGACGCCGAGGAAAAATTGTGAATTTGGCGCCTATAGGCACCGTCGGACCCACTCCCCTCCCCGTTCCTTAAGAGTTTGGAATTAATTGGATTCACAAAATGTCTCAAGTCCACAAAAATGACTTCATTTCAATTTTTGTTTCCTATTTATTAGCTTAAAGTTCGGTCGAAACCGAGTCCTTTGGACAATGGATTTTGCGAATACTTCACAACCAAATGGTACACCCGGCCACAACTCAAGGGCAAATTACTTATGACGCTAGGAGGACGCGCAGCGGAAGAAGTCTTTTTTCGGCGTTCAATTGGGCATCATTCGGACATGGCTGATGCATTGATACTGGCAGATAAGGTCAGAATTTGAGTCAATGATGAGAATTTATCTTCTTTTTTCATTGGATATTCAAATTTCTTTAAAGACCCCGTGAAAAGTTCCCGGGTTTTTCGGGGTCGCTTACCACGAATCTGATATAATTTTGTCCCGAACCCAAAATCTAAAATTCTTTTTTAAATTTAATTTTTTGGTCCTTGAAAGTTAGGTTAAGCATTCGCAATTGGTTTTAATAAAATTCAAAGGGGGTCCATTTTCAATTAAAATATAACTTTGTAAAGCCAGTTTTTCTACGACCTGAAAATATCAAAAAAGTGAAACATCTCGAAAAGTATTTTGTGTATTTTCATAAAAACAAAATATAGATCGTGCTCTCAAGCGATAGTTGGTGGAACCGTCCTGCGAATAGGATGATAGTAGAGCACCTTGAAGGGGAAGAAGGTCGACCCGGGGAAGGACCTGTGTTCACGAAGCAACACACGGCTGGATATTGTGGACAACAAAAAACTGTAGCGACGAATTCAAAAAGGTAAATGATCGGAAGAAAATAAACAAACGGTCATAACCATTGTTAACGAAATTCTTATCCCAAAAAATCAGGCTGCAATTTTACTCCGGCGATGACCTTTTTTTGCTTTTACACATTTTTGGTGCGTTTTTAAAAAAAATTGGGACGACGCCGAGGAAAAATTGTGAATTTGGCGCCTATAGGCACCGTCGGACCCACTCCCCTCCCCGTTCCTTAAGAGTTTGGAATTAATTGGATTCACAAAATGTCTCAAGTCCACAAAAATGACTTCATTTCAATTTTTGTTTCCTATTTATTAGCTTAAAGTTCGGTCGAAACCGAGTCCTTTGGACAATGGATTTTGCGAATACTTCACAACCAAATGGTACACCCGGCCACAACTCAAGGGCAAATTACTTATGACGCTAGGAGGACGCGCAGCGGAAGAAGTCTTTTTTCGGCGTTCAATTGGGCATCATTCGGACATGGCTGATGCATTGATACTGGCAGATAAGGTCAGAATTTGAGTCAATGATGAGAATTTATCTTCTTTTTTCATTGGATATTCAAATTTCTTTAAAGACCCCGTGAAAAGTTCCCGGGTTTTTCGGGGTCGCTTACCACGAATCTGATATAATTTTGTCCCGAACCCAAAATCTAAAATTCTTTTTTAAATTTAATTTTTTGGTCCTTGAAAGTTAGGTTAAGCATTCGCAATTGGTTTTAATAAAATTCAAAGGGGGTCCATTTTCAATTAAAATATAACTTTGTAAAGCCAGTTTTTCTACGACCTGAAAATATCAAAAAAGTGAAACATCTCGAAAAGTATTTTGTGTATTTTCATAAAAACAAAATATAGATCGTGCTCTCAAGCGATAGTTGGTGGAACCGTCCTGCGAATAGGATGACAGTAGAGCACCTTGAAGGGGAAGAAGGTCGACCCGGGGAAGGACCTGTGTTCACGAAGCAACACACGGCTGGATATTGTGGACAACAAAAAACTGTAGCGACGAATTCAAAAAGGTAAATGATCGGAAGAAAATAAACAAACGGTCATAACCATTGTTAACGAAATTCTTATCCCAAAAAATCAGGCTGCAATTTTACTCCGGCGATGACCTTTTTTTGCTTTTACACATTTTTGGTGCGTTTTTAAAAAAAATTGGGACGACGCCGAGGAAAAATTGTGAATTTGGCGCCTATAGGCACCGTCGGACCCACTCCCCTCCCCGTTCCTTAAGAGTTTGGAATTAATTGGATTCACAAAATGTCTCAAGTCCACAAAAATGACTTCATTTCAATTTTTGTTTCCTATTTATTAGCTTAAAGTTCGGTCGAAACCGAGTCCTTTGGACAATGGATTTTGCGAATACTTCACAACCAAATGGTACACCCGGCCACAACTCAAGGGCAAATTACTTATGACGCTAGGAGGACGCGCAGCGGAAGAAGTCTTTTTTCGGCGTTCAATTGGGCATCATTCGGACATGACTGATGCATTGATACTGGCAGATAAGGTCAGAATTTGAGTCAATGATGAGAATTTATCTTCTTTTTTCATTGGATATTCAAATTGCTTTAAAGACCCCGTGCAAAGTTCCCGGGTTTTTCGGGGTCGCTTACCACGAATCTGATACAATTTTGCTCCGAACCCAAAATCGAAAATTCTTTTTTAAATTTAATTTTTTTTCCTTGAAAGTTAGGTTAAGCATTCGGAATGGCTTTAATAAAATTCAAAGGGGGTCCATTTTCAATTAAAATATAATTCATTTCCGGGATGGTGTGTAAAGCCAGTTTTTCTACGACCTGAAAATATCAACAAAGAAAAAATTATAGATCGTGCTCTCGAGCGATTCGTGGTGGAACCGTCCTGCAAATAGGATGACACTTAGACACCTTGAAGCGGCGAAAAAAAAGAGACCAAAAATGCATTTGAAAAGGCAAAGACGATCGTGAGAAACAACAAGACAGAGATAAAAAGGCTATTGATTTTTGGTTAACACACTGATATTGTAAAAAGCACTATTTACTTAAGAAATACATGCTGATTGAGGGGCCTAATTGTAAGCCCCCCCCCCCTCCAATATCCGAAAAAAGTAAAAATTTCAGCAAACTTTTGTCATTTTTCGGCAAAAAGCGGCTATATATTGTGCGAACATACTCCTATTCTGAATTTTTAAAAAAAGAAAAACACAACCCCCTAAAATAGAATGAATATCTTGACTTATACGATGTTTTTTCTCGTGGACCAATCTCGGCGAATATGGTACCAATCGATAGCTCTCGATGAGACAGATCGATCTAGGGGTGGGGGAAGTTGATCCGACAAGTATAAACCGGTTTTTGAACCGATTCAAATCTTATAGTGCCAATTTAGTACCAAACTTAATGCAGGGAAACGTGCAAATAGGTCATTTTGGTTATTGCGCTAAAAAACCGCCGCACACTCGACTACGGCGGCCAGTAGGTGGGGCGAGACTACGGGCTACGGAAGAAGTCCGCGCGTGATCCGCAGGCGGTTGACTGATTGGCGGGGGCCCTTCGGGCCCCCGCAGTCAACCGCCTGTGGCGCTCGTCAGACTGCTTCCTGCGCCCTCCGTCTCGCCCCACTACTTGCTCCGTCTTCGCATGCTCCCTTTTGCGAAAATTTACTTCATTTTGTTTATCCATTTTTCGTTGGTACTGAAATGTCCATTAAAAAATAAAAAAATTAATTAAAAATGCCCAATTTTCTTCACTTTTTGTGTTTGGAATCGGTTCAAAAACCGGTTTATACTTGTCGGATCAACTTCCCCCACCCCTAGATCGATCTGTCTCATCGAGAGCTATCGATTGGTACCATAATCGTCGAGATTGGTCCAAGAGAAAAAAACATCGTATAAGTCAAGAGAACCAATAGGATTTTTGAATTCAGCCCCCCCCCCCCCCCCCCCGAAGCTGGGTCGACGCCCTTGCCCCAGATCTTTTTTTGATGTTAATTGGCTAATGAACTTCCGTTATCCCCCAAGGGCACTTTGCCCCGCTATTTGGTCGTCCAACCACCGAAACATGGCCGCCTGTTTTTGCATCCGAACACCAATCAGTCCGTGCTCTTCTTCACCCATTCCGACGTCATTGCCGGACGACTGTTCTTCCATGCGTTTGATACTTTGCGCCGGGTGGGCGACAACGTCCTTTTGGAGTTACGATCGGTGGGAATTGCACAAAAAAGACGAACAAACATTTATCCGAATTGTCAAATCAGGACAGTGTTAAACCGGCACGGATGGTTTGGCCCATCGAAATTCGGCCAATAGTGATGGCATCGACGGAAAACGGTCGACGCTTTGGGGTGGACATGGCGATCAATGAACTTCGGATGGGCTTTGCTAATGTCAGGGGCACCAATTTGTTGGAGTCGATGGTATACGCGACAATTAACAGCAACAGAAAACAGCAGCAGCAGATGATGCACAGTGACAGTGCCAACAACAAAATGTAAAGGGGCAATTAAAGCGCTTAATCAAGGCTGTAAATGGGTAAACGCCAGTGCGACATGCCAACATTCGATTTATGAAATTAAAGCGGTAATTAGCGCATAAAATTCCAATTAGGAAGACGCATAATATGCCACTCTCTTCAATTTATGAATAGTTTTTCAAAACGAATTCCCTTTTATTAGCATCAGCAGCAGCTCTTCTTCGCCTCAGAATGTGCAGTCGAATGTCATCAACACTTTGGGCGATGTTAATTATGCCTTTTCCGCCCCGGGGAGTGCCCTTTTGGCCCGTCGTCCGTCCATTTTGCCGTTGTCGTTGGCCCCCACAACAACGGCACCCTCTTCCGTCAGTGCCATCATTCCGACTTTTCACGCGTCAACGGGCGGCAAAGTTCGCCGACGCGTCGGGTGATTCCAACGATCGCATTGCCACCGCCGTCGAGGCAATCAATGCCAAATTGAGGAGCAATTAACACATTTTAAACACTTTTTTGAAGGAGTAATTCACGCGAAAGGCAACAAATTTTGGTGTCCGCCTGCGGCTGCGGCGACCGCATCGAAAAGTGTGCTGAGTGGGACGGAAACGGTGGCGATGAGGCGGAAAAGTTTGGAGCCGGAGAGAGCGCAGCGGAGGGGCAGCAGCGAAGAAAAGCGGGGGAAGCGGAAAAGAGCAATGAATTTCGGGTGTAAAAGCGACGACAGACATTTGACCAAAGATTTATTTATAATAAAGATATATTTTGAATTTTCAATTGCAACCATATTTTTAAAGAAAAAAAAATTTCAAAAAGGGGGGGTACCATAGACAGTATTACCGACCTCGTGAAAAGTTTTCCCGGATTTTTCGGGGTAACTGACAACGAATCATAATTTTGTCCCTAACCCAAAATCAATTTTTTGGTCCTTGAAAGTTAGATTGGTTAAGGATTCGGAATTGCTTTTTAAAACCAATGGTTTCATCTCGAAAAAATTTGAATCTTTTTTTCTAAACTGTTCACATCAACTAAATTTAATTTTCGTACATTAATGTTGTGTTTTCTGTATATCCAACGAAAAATTGAATGGGCCGATTCCCTTTATTCCATAATTTAAATTATTAAAAACGACATCAAAATTGTCTTATACGTTAACTCATTAGAGGATGTCAAATCAGGCGAATTATTCTTTTCCGCTGTCACTGTGTTAATTTGCTTAGTCGTCCTCCTCCTCTTCTTCTTCCTCGTCCTCCTCCTCTTCGCCCTTTTCTTCCTCCTCTTCCTTCAGCGACTGCTGCAGCGTCTCCTCCTCTTCCCCCTTGCTCTCCTCCTGGTTCGGCTCCTTTTCGATGTCACTGCTTAGGTTTTCATTTTCCTCGTCGTCAGCCGTCGAAGTCTTTGGTGGGCCGCGAAGGCTCAGCGAAGCCGACCAACGAGCGATGTCGAACAGCTTCTGCTTGGCTTCTTCGAGCACCTAAACCAAATGGTAATTTAATTGGTTTTTTTTTGTTTTGGCTTGGTATCCCCGGATGTTGAAATGCATAATATTTACCATATAACGACCTGCTCCGCTTACCTCCTGCTTAACCTCGTCGATGTCCTTTGCCTTCACAAAATTGTCATCCAATTGCTGAACGTATGCAGTCAATGTCAGAATTTGTTTCTGCATCGAAGAAGAAAGCAACTGAAAAGAAATTACTTATAATGAGATAATTCGGTTGCGATTAAAGTAAATTGCAAAAATAGTACCACCTCCGAACTGCGGTCGCGCAGTTTGCTCATCTGAACGTTCAGCTTGGAGGAGTAAAAGCGGATGATCTTCAGCAGGACTTCCCCGGGGTTCTTTCGCGTTCGCGTAGCCTCCGTTTCGATTTTGTTGCGCAACTCAACGACCGATGCCGACAATTGGCTCACTTTGTTGAAAGTCCATTCCTGGCGCTGCTTGGCGTAGTCCACCTCAAAAGACAGGAAATTTTATGCCAATTTTTAACACCATTAAAAAAACTTTGTCCATCAAATAAATCCAACGACTTACAAGGACAATGCACTTCGACAGCTGCTCCGTAAGGACACACATCTGCTGCAGCAGCGGTTCCACGATGCGTTCGTTGGTCTTTGAGCTGATTCGGTGACCGATACGCGACGCGAGAAACGTGACGCGCTCCTTCAGCCCCCACTCGGGGTCCTCCACAGCACGCGGCAGTCCCAAAATGCTTTCGCTGAGCGAATTCGCAATGTCAAGGAAGGAATTCGCATGGGCAGTCAACTTCTCAGAAGGGTTCTAATTGAAAATGGGAAAAATTGTTTGAAATATTTGAAAAGCGTTTGATAAATGTGGGAAGAGCCAATTCAAACCTTGGCGATTTCTTGAGTTGCTTCGATGGCGGCGTAAATGCGTTTCTCGATGGCCTGTTCCACGGAAAGGCCACGATTGATCGCGTCTTTGCCGGCGTTTTTTGTCGAAATCAGACAGTCCAACAGCAAATTGGTCGCTGCAGAACCGACCAAAAGTCCAAATTGGGTAGTCGCAATTGCAACTCCAATTCCGAGTGCCCCGGTGGCCACAACGGCGTCTTTGTATTTTGTGCTGTTCCGGTCCATAGGATTAAAGAAATAGATAGAAAAAAATAAATTAGTATGTTTCTAAAAGTATAAAGAATTTATTGGAGATATTTAATAAAATGATCACGATCATAAAAATTACAGGACTATAAAATAAAAAAAATTCCAAAGCATAAATTTTTTTTTTTTGGAAGGATCCAAATTAAACATTCTTGGAATTTTTTTCAGTAGCTTTAAAGGTTCTCTCCATCAGCACCATAATTTCAGTTTTATTAGGAAAATTTTAAAAATTCGCTTTTGCACTTTTTTGGCCACAAATTTAAAATATTGGATGATTTGTTTTAGCCTTTTGTTTAATAGTGCTTGGATAAAAAATTATGAAGCAATGAAATTGTCCCTTCAACTTTTATTTATGATCGTTTAAATTTTATGATTGTGTAAATTGCAAAAGAGTCAATAAAAAAATCAGCAAAAAGTGATTGAAATATATTTTAAGGAACTTTTGGAAGAGGGGAAAAAGCGAAAGAAAAATACGAAAAGGAAGGAATTGAAATCAATTGATTTTTGATGCATTTCGAGAAGAATACTTACACACACATTCTCCATTGTTTTGTGTGAAGAATAAACTGATAAAGAAGTGATCAGTTGATTCACGGAGACAAAAACAAAACAACCGATATTATGAAATGAAAGATGACAAAAAATGATAAAGCAAATGATGTTTGTTATTTCGGATTGTGATAATAATTGTGGTCCCTTTGTGTTACGGTTCACATTAAAGAACTGTTGAATTCGATTTATATTAATACCAGGGTCGCGAACTGTCCTTTTTTAAGAAATTTCTGATTTTGGGGTAGCGACCAAGTTTTTGAGCCCCGATTACACTAAAATGTAATTGCTAATTTCCTTCTCAAAATTATTAAAATTGATAATGGCGGCGAATGATCGGATAAATTGTAAAAATATTATTGGAAACATTCGATAAAAAAAAGTTTTGAGATCCCATCTAATTTTTGGGCCCGGTGTTCTGATTTTCAAAAATGTTCGATCGCACCCCTTATTAATTATCTAAAGAATTAACAATGGACACGAAATTAAAACCAAATGATTATGTTCACAAGGGATGACAAAATGGAAGAACAAAATCAAATAATAAATGAAGGAGTGGGGGAGAGAGGGAAGAGGGGAAGAAAACACCTCACAGAGCAAAAGGAGAAGGGGAAAAGGAAAATAAAAAAGTGCTCTTTGTACCCAAATAATAATTCGGATTTCAAAAGGGGAGAGGAGGGGGAACGATGACCTCAGTAAGAAAATAAAATAAATACATAATGTTAAATAAGAAGGGCTAAAGATGTATAATTGAGCGCGGAATTTTGAAATTGCCGAGACCGGGACTTGAGAATTGTTGACCCGGGCGGGATTCCCTGGACTTTCAGAAAAATTAATGAACATTTTGTTAAATACTGTATGTAAAAAAACTTCAAAAAACATAGTACTTCCCATATCAAGATATTTTAACATAAACTGACAACCATTTTAAACCGATGGCCAAAATGATTTGGAAAAATTAGGTTTTTAATTTTCACTGATCACCGACCGATTTCTATGAGTATGAGTGATACGATTAGAAAGCCCACAAAAAATGCTACAAAAAATGCCAAAATATTTTAGTCATTCTTAAACGTTTAAGACTTTGTCTGCCACGCGCCATTTTCGGGTGGTCATTTGTTTATGACCAAAATATTTAATTGACAAAACCCAATTTTAAGTATAGGAAAATATTCTGAAAAATTCCTGCTAACTATAAGTTAACTTTTGATGCTGACCTACTAAGTCTTTTACAGTAACTTGATCAGATCACTTCTTCATGGTGCTGGATACTCCAAAATACACTTAAAATCTGGGGAATTCCCAAAAAATCCCTAGGGGACTGGGAAATTTTTTTTACAAATTTTGAATGACCATTTTGCATTTTTTTTAACGTCGTAGCACCAAAAAAGTACTTTCCGTTATGCCACCTAGGAATAGAAAAAATCAAGGAAGTTTAATTGATTGGAGTCATAAAATGCAATAATTTTATTAATTTCATTTTATACACACAATTAAAAATAAATAAAATTAATTCTAAAGGATTCAAATGGTTTGACCAAGTTTGACAAACGCAATTGTTCACTCGCATATTTCTTCAGCAACTGCCTGAACTTCTTCTCTTCGCTCAAATCTTACGGCATCACCTTGGCTGAAAAACAAACTCATCAGCGAAAAACCCATATAAAAAATTATCTAAATAAACTCACCTGCTAAACAGAGGAAAAAACCATTTCCATTTGACGGTGCCAAACACTTCTTGGAAGTTGCGGCGAATGCCCAAGTCAAAGGCATGCTTATCTTCGCCATATGTGAAGACCGGCGGACCAACGATCACTTCTGATTCAATAAAGAAGAAATGGGATGATCAAAAGATCACATAAATTCACCAAGAGATGTTCGATTTTTGGAGATCAAATAAAGATGACAAGTTAAAAAGAAAGTCAGAGAAACGCCAAGCAAAAACATCAGAACGAAGAGAAAAGTGACGAGAATCCGGCAAACATTGCTTATTTTGGCATCCCAAAATGTGCTAAACTTAGAGGAAAATGGTTTTACTGGTAGAAAAAAGGAAACTCACATAAAAAAGGGGAAAATGGTGGAGAAAATAAAAACGGAAAGAAGCCAAGCATAGCCAACGAACTGCACAAAGAATTTGTAATTGTTGAAACGGATACAGGCATTAATCTGATAGAAGGGAAAAGGAGTCAATGGATTGTATCCGACGGAAACGGAAACCACAAACGCACCCATGGGCAATGATGGTCGTACTTTCTGAAAGGAACAACCACATTTTCCGGAAAATGTTAAATGCTCACAGAAAGCATTGTCCACAGGTGGAACAGTGATGGCATCTGTCGGGCTTAATGCAGGCACAGCGCGTGCAAAAGCGAATAGCTTAACAAAACGATGCGTCAAAATGATGCCAATTCAATTCCAAAATGAATGGGTTCCACCTCCGTTTTGGGCCCTGCAAGCGACCTCAATTTTCTGATCCATTACATAACGTTCAAGAATTGCGTAGAATTCTTTGGTGTTATATGCTCTGCTTCTGCTGATTGCCTTCAATTCTTCATCAATTTGGGCGGGAATGTTGAACTGAAAACACTAATTGTAAGTGATCAAAATGTGCACTGTGTGCCGCACATTGTCCGGAGGTCCTTCGTTAGGAGCGATCATTGTTTGAACCATTGTCCAAAGGAAGAGAAAAAACAAAACGTGGAAAGGGACCAACAAGGCGAGCCTAACTTCGAACGATTCGATTATTCCTGTAAGAAAAAACAATAATAATTTTGGCTAGAATAAATGCAAAATGAACGAACGTACCAAAACAAAAAACTATCACATAAACGCAATAAGCACACAATATAAAAGTCCAAACGAACAAAACGGGGAGCCAACGGAAGTAAGAATTGTTCATAAATATTACACAAGCCATGGCCTAATTAAAGGATGGGAATTAAAAAAGAGGTTTTTGAGATTTGTTGACTTGAAACAAAATTAAAAAAATGCTCCACCTTTTACCTTTTAAATTGTCAACCCACCGAGTCAATTTTGGCCTCCCAGTCAAAAAAATAATCTCAAAAACTTTAATATGTAGGTAGGTACCTACATCCTTTAAAAGCATCTTTTAGGAAGTTATAGGGTCTCTGATGACTGATCATGAATCTGATTCATTTAGGATTCAATCAAAAACTAGAAATTTTAAATTTAAAATTTGTTTCAAAAAATGTCTCAAGTACATAGAAACAACAAAAACCCCGAGATTTCGTAGTTTTATGTACATATGTTGGCAATCCTGAGAATGGGGGTCCCTAATTTAACTTTTTTATTTAGGCTCAAAAACCAGTTTTCAAGGGTTTTCGAGGGTGCTGATTACGAAATCTGAACTCGATTTGCCCAATTCCGAACCCCGACCCGAATTCGAACAAAAAATTGAAATATTTTTTTCAAAAATATACTTTAAAATCGGTCAAATTTGCGCAATTTGCGCCTTTTATCCAATTAACAATTGAAGCATGAGAACCAAGAAATCGGATGAGACCCCATGAACTTGATCCAATAGGCCTATTACTGAAGTATCTCGTTCTAAAAAATATCTTGAAAACGACCGTGCAATTCGGGACTTGGTTGTCCGTTTTGACGAGCAAGATCCAAATGATCGCAATGAAGAGAATTGGCTACGACATCTCCATGCAATTTCATTTCGTCTGACAACGAAAGGAATTGATAATTGGATTGAATAAACAAATAATCTTATTAATCTCCCGTTAGCCCTTGGGAAAGGCAATTTCATGAATAAATTTTTTTATTCACAAACGGGGCGCAAATGTAAGGGGCGCAAATGTTCGGGGCGCAAATGTAGGGGCGCAAATGTTAAGGGCGCAAATGTAGGGGCGCAAATGTTCGGGGCGCAAATGTAGGGGCGCAAATGTTGCAGCACCATAGGGTCTCTGATGACTGATCATGAATCTGATTCATTTAGGATTCAAATCAAAACTAGAAATTTAAAATTTTAAAATTTGTTTCAAAAAATGTCTCAAGTACATAGAAACAACAAAACCCCGAGATTTCGTAGTTTTTATGTACACATGTTAATATTATTAAACGACATAAAATTTCTATAAACAATTTCAGCACTAAAAATAAAATAGCATAGCGTTTTTTGGCTAACATAATGGCATCAATTATTTTCGAACTCGACTTTATTAAAATGGTCACGCTTGAACTGCTCGAGCACTTTCTGCTACCGTGGCTGGGCTTCCATTCTTCAGTTAACCGTTGTAACAACACCGACGCGCGTCAATTGCCAGCAACGATGGTCAAATGCAAAGTACAGAAGAGGGATGACGAAGAGGAGAAAAGGGGAACAAAGTGGAAAAGAATGGGCGTAATTAGCAAAGGCACGTACAGCAAAATTGAGAAGGTGTGCAGAGTGGAGAAACCACAACTGATCGCCGCGTGCAAGGTTAAAAAATACGAAATGGAAAAACGGAGGATGGAAGGCTTAAAAGTGGCTTTATCTTCCCCCAACCATTTACCTCTTCAAAATCCTAAAAAACGGCGCTTTTTACCACTCCACTCCCTTGCTAAACAAACCATGGGAAAATTAAATATTTCGAATGGTTGACTGTAAGTTTTATATTTTCAATGTTTTTTGGCAACTTTGATTTTCTTATTTTTTTTCAACTCCGATTTTCTTAATTTTGATAATTCATTTTTTATTCGTTCTTTCATTTACTCTCCAATTTTCAAGATCATTTCTCTGCAAGAGGGCGAAGAAATCGACGACTTTCTTGTCGAAATTGAAATTCTCACGCAATGCAAAGGCCAGCCGAACATCGTAGAACTGATCTCATACTATTTTCACGAGCAGAAACTTTTCGTAAGTAAAAAAAATAACCATTTTCTTCGGAAAACGGTCCCAGGGGGGGGGGGGGGGAGGGTACGTGGGTACGTACCCCCCCCCCCCCCCCCAAGACCCCTCCGCACCCGAAAATTTAATGAAAAAATAGTATTTGCTGAAAACTTTCGATCTTCTTTGCTCGTACCACCTCAAGGCCTACCTCACCCCTATTTTCCCATAATTTCCGAAAATCCACAAAATTACCATTTTTGATGAAAATCTGTAAAAAAAAAAAATAAATTTTTCACCCGTCGGCGCCATCGACGCCCCTGTCCATCCCCCAAAATTTTACGAAAAAACGCATCGCAAAAAAGCGGTTTATGTGATGATTTTATGTGCATATTTCCTATTTTGTTTACTCCATTCAGATGATGTTTGAGTATTGCGCGGGCGGTGCCGTGGACAGCATCATGGTCGAGCTGAACAAGCCGCTCAACGAGCCTCAAATTGCGCATGTGACACGCGCGGTGTGTTCGGCGGTGGAATTCTTGCATTCGCGCGCCATCATTCACCGGGATATCAAAGCGGGGAATGTGCTGCTGACGGGCGACGGGGCGGTCAAATTAGGTGGGCATTTGGACAGGGAAGAAGCAAAAGCATTCACAAGGAGAGGGAACGAAATTTTGTAAGTCGGAAGACTTATATAATTTGGTATCATTGATAGAGCATAGTCGGTATAATTTGGTATCATTGATAGAGTATACTCAGTGCACCCCAAAACTCCGTGTCGCGACATTTGCGGATTTTTAAAGCCGACATTTGCGGACAAACACTTTTGCGGATAGAAACATATTTTTTGTTTATATTAAACACCAAAAATCAACAAAAACTTTTATTTAATTTCCCTAATATCGATTAACAAATCATGAATTGTTTAACAAATAAACAACTGTAAGTATTTCTTTTGGAGCGTTGCGTACAGCAGCAAAACTGACATTCCTTTGATGTTTTTCTTTATGCGCACTTTTGAACCATTTTCGCCTTAATTTTTTTTAAACAAAAAAATAATTATCCAACCATAAAGGCAAATTTCGGTTAAAGATGTTTTTCGGTAACGTCCTCCAGATAACCGAAAACAGATCAGGTTTCCGATCATTTATTGTGTTGCCCCATGTGTATTCACCGAGTTGAACGGTTATGGGGAAGAATTTGAAGGCTCTACAATACCGACTTATTAAAAAACAGTTTTGATCGTTGGGATGATTAAATTTGAAAGGAATTAACATTGATTGAGAAAATTTTTGTTGATAAAAAATAATTAAAAAAGCTATCCGCAAATGTCGGTCCGCAATATAATTCAGCCGAAGAAAAAAAAAGAAATTCAACCATACTCAGCGGAGCAAAACAAACAAAAATTTCGCTTCCTAACCTTTTTAAAGTAAATTAGCGCAATTCAAGGAAATAAAATCGACCCTGCTCTATCCAATGGTATATAACACATATGCATTTTCCGACTTACAGTTCGGGTGGTTCCCTTGTTAGATTTTCAAAAAAGCTAAAATACTTTTCTTTTCTTCAAATTTTTTAATTTTTTTTTTTGCGGCGACGTTATGTCCCGGCGACGTTTTGTCGGCGATGTTTTGTCCTGTTCCGGAGCCCACCTAAAATTTTTAACTAAAAATATCTTTTTTATGACTTAAATTTGTTGAAAAACAGGACTGTGGTTACTTTTAAATAGCTTAATTGAACATTAAAAAAAGTATCACTTAATTTTATAGCCGATTTTGGCGTATCCGCCATCATGAAGAACAACGAGCGACGCGACTCGTTCATCGGCACGCCATATTGGATGGCACCGGAGGTGATCATCTGCGAGACGTTCAAGGACCGGCCGTACGACTGCAGAGGTCATCGTCGTCTAATGTCCTTTTTTGGGCCACTGTTTTCCCTATTAAAAAGGGGACAAAAATCTGTGCAAACACTCCAAATTATTAATTAACTTTGTTTGAATAGCGACAGATTTTGTGTTTGCACAACGCGTGGATTGACTAGTCAATCCATTGCACAAATCTGACCAATTCCCACGAGTCATTGGCCTTAAACCAAACAACATTTCTTATTCTTATAATTAGTTGTCATTAATTAATGATATTATTATTTGGACCGGAAACCCCTCCCTGATTTTGACAATATACAGCACTGGTTGAAGCACACCTGCTTAATTTTAAATTTTTTAGCTGACATTTGGTCCCTCGGCATCACTTGCATTGAAATGGCACAGATGGAACCTCCCAATTACAATATGAATCCAATGCGCGTGGCGTTCAAAGTGCAGAAATCAGAGCCTCCAACCCTCGAACAGCCACACAAATGGACGACCGAATTCAGCGACTTTCTGCTTAAATGTCTCGTCAAAAAATTGGACGAACGGTGGGGCGCTTCACAATTGCTAATGGTCAGTCTTTGGAATGGGAAAATCAAAGAACCAGGAAATAAACATTTTAATATGAAAAAATTTTAATGCAGAAATGCGTTTTTTGAGCTCCTTTCTTCAAATCAATTGAGCAAAAAAAGTTTTTTCACTAGAAATCGGGGCCCTAGTCATAGGAAGGAAAATGTTGTAGCACCATCAGATTTTTCCCTCTTTTTCAGCATCCGTTCATTCATTCCGCGAACGACCGGCGTCCCATTGTGCAATTATTGTATGAAATGAATGCCGTTTTTGTGCCAAAAGAATGCCGAAATGGTGAACGCGAAGGATGAAATTGTTGATGGAGCCGAGTCGGAAAGTGGCCACATTCATACGATATTTTTTTTACCAATGCTTTCTTACCCTTTTTTCGTATTTATTTCGTTGCTGCATTATAACAATTAAAACGAGATCAGCAGATCGTTTCATTAAGTGTCATTTTCGGATTTGCCCATTCCTTCGTATTTCAATTCCGCCCTGAAGTATCGGATTGTCCGTCTCAGTCCGTCAAAAGTTCGAACTTTTGGCTTCCATCCGATAAGTTCTGCTGCCCGTCGGATGTCCGGCCTTCGTACTTTTGGGTCATCTGGCGATGGAAAAGAAAAATTTCATTGTGAATAATTTGGGTCGGGATCAAAAAAGCCGGGGTCTCGGGATCCCGGGGGATTTCTTCTCCCCGGCCGTCCCTTTTCCAATTTACCTTCCAATTTGCTGTGATTTACAATTTCACTTTTGCTGCCTTAATTTTGGGGGCGATCACTGATCGAATTGAAAAAATCAGTGAATGAATGCCCACCCGTGAGGTTTCGAATGATTTGGGCAAAGTCGGCGATTGCGTATTCTTCCGTGTTGCCAATGTTCACCGGCACCGTCGCGTCGGAGGCCATCAGTGCCACCAATCCGTCGACGAGGTCGGAAATGTATTGAAAGGACCGCGTTTGGAGGCCATCGCCGTACACCTGACAAGGAGAAGGATTCCCCATTTTGTGAACTTTTGTTGACGGAAACAGTCGCTACCGTAACCGGAACAAAAGAACTACCGTAATCGGGTCGCCTTTCAATGCTTGTGTGATAAAATTGCTGACCACTCGGCCGTCGTTTATGTGCATTCGGGGCCCAAAAGTGTTGAATATCCGCGCAATTCGAATGTCCACATTTTCCTATTTTCATCATATAAAATATTAGTAGGCGCAATAATAATTAATTAATTAGCATTTATTTCTCTACCAATGCAAATTGTTTAAGGAAGTGCCAAAGGAACCCAAATGAAAAGCCCTTAATATTTCTCCTAATGGCATTTGGTCCGTCCGTCTCTTCTGTGATTATTAATCAGTTCAATTATTATTCTCCGAACATGTCTGTTAAATGCGGCCAGCAGTGCTTCCCTAAACGGTGTTCTTCGATTAGCCTTTCATTTCTCCGCTTTTTTGCGCTTTCATTGCTCCGTTTCTTTTCATTGTTTTTTGTCCGACTTACGCCGCCCTTTTGCCCTCGTCGTAACACGAACGTGGCCCGACGGTGTTCACCCGGCCAAAGTAACTGAAGAAAAGGGGCACAGAATGGAAACTCCGTTTTAAGAAGGGGCACGAGTGCTGCCTCACCAGCAGCACTAACCACGAAGACCTTTCGGGCTGAGGCGACACTTCCGGGTCTCCGTACACTTCGGACGACGAGGCAAACAAAATGCGGGCCTTTACCCGTCTGCAAGTGAAATTCGAGCATTTGGGGAGCAAAATTTGGCAATTTTTGGTGAAACCAAAGCCAAAATCCACGCTAAAAGACATACAATTTCTGGACTTGAATTGCCTAATTATTTGCCCAGTGGCATTAACGCCGAAAAAGGAGGAGCTTTAAATTATTTGAAAAAGATTGTGGAATTAAATTGCAAAGGCAGTGGGGGGGGGAGGGGGGGGGGAGGCGTATTTGAGCCGACCTGGCCAACCCCAACATGTTGATGGTGCCCACAATGTTCGTCTTCAGCGTCTTCACGGGGTTGTACATATAATGCGGGGGCGACGCCGGCGAGGCCAAATGGTAAATTTGGTCAACTGACAAAGCATTGAAAAAAAAATGCCAAAATCAAATGCGGTGCCTTCGCTGTAGAAGGGGTTGACGATGTCGTGGTGGACCAACTCGAAGTTCGGGTGGCCAACCCATCGCTCCACGTTCCCTTTCCTTCCGGTGAAGAAATTGTCCAACGCTATCACCTGTTTTGGATGTTGTTCAAATGCCAACAAACCCATTCTCAACTACAGTAACAATTGCTTTGGTTTTTTCACCGCTAATTAGTCCCTGCTAATTACCCTTTAATTGCTCTGCAGATTGTCTTTTCTGCTGCTCGTTTCGTGCCACCCACTCACTTCGTGTCCGTCGGCCATCAGCCGATCCACCAAATGCGAGCCGACAAAGCCCGCCCCGCCCGTGATCAGAATGCGCTTCCGTTGCGCTTCGTTTCGCTGTCGCACGTGCGGATAATTACTGACAATTTAGCGCGGTTAATTAATGAATAAAATATATTTTAATTAAATTTTGAATATAATTTCAATTCCTCCGTTCACTCACATTTTTGTCTGCAACACTTTGGCGTCAATGCTTTGCATTTGCTCAATTTTTTCCTTTAGCCCTTTCACTTCTGTCTTTAGCCTTTCGATTTCACTGCCAAAAAATGTCTTTCCATTAATTTTAAATTAATGAATAATTATTTTGTATTAATTTTAGAGATAGACTGATAAAATTTGAAAGAGACTTAAAAAAATAAAGAAATAAAATAATTTTGTACCGCCACCAGGCTGAAAAGCAGGGGAAAAGATGACTTTCCCTCAGGCAACTGCCAAAAATTTAAAAATTTTTGAATCCAAAAAATCGGAATTTGGGAAAAAACCTATAGATCCGGCCGGGTTTCCATTTTCAAAATTGCCGTTTTGGTTTTCAGGATAACTAGGAAAATCCCGAATCCTAGGCGACCAAAACCGGTTCTAGACCCAGAAATATCCGATGGCCACAAAAGCAAAGGTTCCGGAAAAAGTTAATACATATTAAATTAAAATATTAATTTAATTATATTTTTAAAAATCGGTTTATCTATTTTATATTTCAATTTACAAAAACTACACCTTAAAGCCACGGAACGGCTGCCATCATTAGCAGTTAATTGGTCAGTGATTGAAAAATGCCGCGAATTGAGCAAAACTAAAAATAGCAAAATTATAGGAAAATGAGAATGAAAAAATAAACTTACAAATAAAAATTAAAAAGACACAAGCAAATAATGAAAATGAAAGAAACAAAAATAAATTCATTCCTGCCGAAAATTTTTGTGAGAAAATAATTAAAATTCTTCGAAAACCAAAAGTAAATAAATTCTTTCCTTGGCTAAATGTTCACCGAATTTCTCTCTCTTCCAATGGATTTGAAATGCCGTGGAGAAAAGTGAAAATTGACAATTAGTGGCGGCATTTCTGCAGAGACGAGGTTAAAATTGTTAATTATATTGATTCACTCAGCAGAAAAAAAATTAATTTATTAAGGATGGTTTCATTAATTCGGCACAACAAAAAAAAGAGAGAGAATGCCATTCATTCAATTCAAAGTTTTCGCCTTTAAAATGATCGGCTGAACGAAAAGTGCCAAAATGTGGTTCAAAATATGCGGAAAATACCCAATTGGTGGCAGTCGAATTATGTTTTTACTTCATCGTTTGGCTTTCCCATTCGCTTTTGGCATTTTTGCTGACGACCAATGCCTCGCGTAGTGTCGGCCATTGGCTCGACCATTGGCTGGAGCCGAGCAGGTGGCATTTGCTAATGGGGAATAATTGGCGAAATGTCATCGCATGCTTTAGCTATTCGCGCACAATAAGAATGGACAATTCGGACATTGAACTGAAATTGTTCCGTCAATCACTTCCAAATGTGCTGGGGGCTTTTGCCATAAATTCGGGTTAATTTGGAACTAATTAATTATTTGCAAATTCAATTCTTCGGCTTATTTGACGATTTTGCTTCTTTTTTTTTGCAGTGGTCTTTCGCCTCGTTCTTCGCCTTGGAATGTCCAAAAATGGTCGTTCCCTTTTGCTCATTTCCGTTTGGTTTGCGCTTAATGCGTACCTCGCGAGGTTCAAATGTTTTTTTTTTACAATTAATTTTTAAATTTTCCAATAAAACTTTTTTTGTTGTTTCAAGTTTTTCCTGAATTCATTTTTTGGATTTACAATTTCAATTTTCGGTTAATAAAAATAATAAAAAATCATTTGTCCGATTTCGTTTTGACCATTTGTCCATGTTTTTCAGTGTCCGATGCCTTCTTTTGGTCATTTTTGCCACTTTCCTCATCCTCTCCGTCACTTTGCTCTCCAATTGCCAATTGTTTGCCTGGGCATTTGCCATTTTGGCCATTGCCAAAGTGTCCGTTTGGGCCCCATTTTCGAGTGACCCCGCCAAATATTATCGCGAATTCAATTTTTACCTTTACTCAGCCATTAAAGTAAGAAAGAAAAGGGAATTTAAAGAAAAAGCGAGAAAAACATAAAATGGTTCATAAATAACTTCGAAATGCCAAAGAATGAATGAATGCCTTTGGCACATTTAAGTGGTCGTTTTCAATTCCAAACACTTAGACGAGAAAGTGAATTTGCTCGGAAATAAATCAAAGTTTTTTGTTCATCTTAGGCAATTAATTTGAGCGTGTTTTTGGTACGGAATCGACCAGCGATTCGATTGGATTTCGAATTGGCCATGGAATTCCTCGAATATTTGCTCTATCCGCCATTTTCCACCGCACTGATTGTCCTTTTCGAGGTGCTCTTTATAACAAACCTTCGATTGTCCGTCCCTTCCCTTTTTATTTACCTTTTTTAGGACTTTCGGTGCCAATTTCGGCAGGTAAACCAGCAAATTTCGCGACTCAAAATGAGGTTTTAAATTCGGAAATCCATCAAATCCTTTGCCCCTCTCTCTTCGGCACTTTCGCAGTTCGCTTTTTTGGCACGCCTTTCGTTTGCTTTTTTGGTTTTTTGTTTTGGATTTTCTTCTTCATTTGTGCAAAGCGAACGCTTTTTTCAATTCGCCTTTCTCTTTGCTTGAACATTTGAATCATTACGAAGGTAAAAAGAATAATTTATATTCGAAAAAAGGAATTCCTTCCGATTTTTCAAATTATTTCAAAATTTCGAGGGTTTTGTGCCCGTTCTGACTCTGTGACATTTCTCGATAAATTCGCTTTCGAATTCCCTATTTATTTTTTTGTGGGTTTTCCGCTGTTATTTGCCCTTTCAGTTGCTTCAATTGCTTACGTCGTTGGCCATTTGTTCCACCTTAAATACTTTCTTATCTTCGGCATTCCCTCCCTTTTCGCTTCTTTCGACGGCTTTCATTCCCCCGGGGCGCCAATTTGTGTCGCGCGAGTGGCCAAATATTCGCAAATGTGGCGCTATTTTGATCGGGGACTGTACAATTTCCTGAAGGAACAAGTAAATAAAAGAAATTTGATGATCGGTCATTATGCTTTAGCTTTGGGCAATTAATTTATTGACTAATTAAATCCGACAGATTAATTTACTAATAATTTTTGGCTTTTCGTTCGTTTTTATTTGATCACTTTTCTTTGATCACTCGGCCGTACTGTCCCTTACTTTAGCTTTACATCCCGCTGATCACTTTCGGCGCTTTTTCATCTGTCCATCGCCAAATTGGCCCCAATTTGGCCACCATTTTTCTCCGGCACTTTGTGCCAATGTTCGCCGTGTTCGCTTTTGTGCTCTTTTGGCACGGTCTCTCCCCCAATTATTTCTGTTGGGTTTCTCTCAGTGCAACCGCACTTATCGCTGAACGCATTGGACAATCACTGCCCAAATGGCACACAATTTGGCCAAATTGTTCAGAGGCGACCTTCGTCCGACTTAAAGCCGCTTCTATGCTTTTTACTGTGATACCAGGTCAATGAGCCTGGCTTATTTGATATTCCATTTTGTTTAAAATACTTTAACAATCCGATTATATTTTCCAATTTCGGCAGCGATTTTCGGCACTTCGATGCCCATTTTCCCTGAATTTTTTTTTGGAAAAGCGAGGCAAAAATTTACTAAAACATTTGAAATTTGTTTGTTTGCTTTTAAAGGAATCAAAGGTGCAAAAATTCATTCTCTTTTGTTTAGGGGTTCCCCAATTAATTGAAATTAAAAAATTTTCTAAGTTTTAAAAAGAATTTATTAAAAAAATTCGAAAAATTGAGCTATCAGAATTTTATGACCATAATTTTTTTTTAATTTGGCTTATCAAAAACTAAACGAATGATACCAAGAATATTTCTGTATTTATTACAATTTAAATGGCTTCAAAAATTTACATTTCCATTAAAATTGCATATAAAAAATATGGTAAATTTTTTTTATATTAAAAAAGTTTTTGTTATAAAATTCTGAATTCTCCCTTTTTTGATTTATTTAATATATTATTTTTTAAATTTTAGCAAAATTTTCTAAATTTTTATTTTGATTGAGAATACCAAGAAATATAAACTTGGCACACTTTGAGTAATTTAATGATTTTATTTATTTTTTCATTTATTCCCCGTACAAATTAGCATAAGTCGGTGGAGGGAGTGCTCCCCTTTCCGTTGACTATTGAAAAATCAAATTCTAATTATTAATTTTAATTGCTTACGTTTTCCTCCCGCCCTTTCTTAGGCATTTTCGGCATTTTCTTTTTCCTCGGCCTCAACGGCGTCGGTGCCTTCGTTTTCCGTTCTCTCCTTTTGGACGGTCTCTCGCAAATTTTGTCCCTCCGAATTTTCTCTTCAAATTCGGCCGGATTTGTGCTGCTCCATTTGTTTCTGCTCGGCTATTGCTTTAACAACGTTTGCTTATTCATCGACGCCAAATTGGCACCGGCGAATCAAAGAAAAAATGGCAAAGGAAGCGAAAAAAACGAATGACCAAAAGAAATGGGAGAGAAAAAGCGGACGTCGGAGAACCAACCGATAATTAATTAAAATTAATTGATTAATTAAAGTGATTGGAAATATTCTTTGATTCTTTCCCCGCTTTAAAATGCGCACCTTTCGCCGATCTCTGATCACTTCAATCATTGCCTTTTGTTTCGTTTCGTTTCTTTTGCTAATTAATCACTTCTATTGTCCTTATCCTTCGCGGAAGCTTTAAGTATTTTGACCATTTGTGATTTTTCTTTGATATTACTTACATATCACCAGCAAATCTCTTTTCACGATTTATTTATTTATTTTTATTTTTTTGAAATTTGCAGCCTTTACAAATGAGCAAATAAAAATTACTTATCATTAATTTTTCTATGAGTAACTTTTAAATGGGTTAAATTGTTGAACGGTGTCCAAATTATTCCGTTTCTCTGCTCACTGGCGAACCGACAAACGGACGAACGAATGGCGGAGGGGCGGTGCGGGGGGGGGGAAAGAAACCTCGGCGGTGGGCGAGGGGAGGCGGACGGGGAAGAGCCTCGGGGGGAGAAGTTGTTGACCAGCAGCAGAAGCAGCAATTTTGCGTGTTTGTTGTTGTGCGGCCAGCAACTGTTGTCGTCTGATGCGCAATTTCACCCTCTTTCCCACTTTCGCTCCCTCCCCCTCGTCCCTCTCCTCCCTCCCTCTTCCCTCCCCTTCTTTCCTCCTCTCCCCTTTACTTTCTCCTCCTTTCCCCTCTTCCCTCTCTTCCCTCCCTCTCCCCTCTCCCCTTTACTTTCTCCTCCTTTCCCCTCTTCCCTCTCTTCCCTCCCTCTCCCCTTTACTTTCTCCTCCTTTCCCCTCTTCCCTCTCTTCCCTCCCTCTCCCCTCTCCCCTTTACTTTCTCCTCCTTTCCCCTCTTCCCTCTCTTCCCTCCCTCTCCCCTCTCCCCTTTACTTTCTCCTCCTTTCCCCTTTTCCCTCTCCTCCCTCCCTCTCCCCTCTCCCCTTTACTTTCTCCTCCTTTCCCCTTTTCCCTCTCCTCCCTCCCTCTCCCCTCTCCCCTTTACTTTCTCCTCCTTTCCCCTTTTCCCTCTCCTCCCTTCCTCTCCCTTCTCCCCTTTACTTTCTCCCCTTTTCGCCTCCCTTTGCCCCAGGGCCCTCCTTCGCATTTCCCCGGGGTCTTTGTGCTGTGCCAGCATGTGCCAGCCGATCCGATCGCTGCGCTGAGCACCCCCCCCCCCCCCCCCGCCGAATGTTGCCCCTTTCTCTTTCCTCCCACCTTCGTGCATTGGCCACAGACTCCGCCGCCGCCGATGGGCTGGACATTTTTGGACTTTCGCCCATTGGACGACGCGAGGGACAAATATTCAATCAGAAGAAAATAAACAAACAAAAGAATTACCGTAGGCAAAAAAAAGAAATGAAAAAAAGACATAAAAAACAAATGAAGGAATGAAAAGAATGACAAAGCAAAAGCGAAAAGAGAAGGAAAAGAGAAGAGAAATTCATTTGTTGATCAGAATGTTGACCAGCGAAAAAATGATCAGAGAAACTGTGCTACCGTACTCTATTCTTAATTCTGGCTCATTACCGTATTGGTCCCTTACCGTAATTTGCTGCCTTTCCCTCCTCCGTCCCACCCAATTTGCTTCTGTTTCATTTTCACTTCTTATTAACTATTCGTCCATCCGTTCTTCCAATCTCTCCCCCCATTCGCCTCTTCTCGACTCATTAATAAACTTTTTTTATCCCCTCCCCCTCCTCTCACCTCATTTGTGAGGGGAGGGAGCATTCGCTCTCGCGGATTCATTCCTTCCCTCTTCCCCTTCCACGTCCCCTTCTTCTCTCGCATTGTGTTGTCTTCATTCTCTTCCACCAATTCTTCTTCCATTCCTTGAACTTTTCATCCTCCTCCTTCTTCTCTTCCTTTTGCTTTTCTTCATCCCCATTTATGTGTGTGGCTTCCTTCCCTGGTCCAGCAACTGTGTGTTTTTTCCTCCATGCTCTTCCCTTTCCCCTCTCCCCTCACCTCTTTCCTTTCTTCTCTCTATCTCTTTCGTTTCTCCCTCCCCTCTTCCATTCTGTCTCATCCGCTCCTCCCTCCCCTTGCCCTTTCTCTTCATCCTCTCAATCACCTTGTTTTTCTCCTCCTTGCTCTTCCCCTCCTTTCTTCTCTCTATTCTCTTCCATTCTGTCTCGTTCACTCCTCTTCTCTTGCCCTTGCTCTTCCCTCTCCTTACTCCTTTCTTCTCCCTCTCTTTTTGTTTCTCCCTTCCCTTTTCCCTCTCGTCCCTCTTCCATTCTGTCTCATCCACTCCTCCCTTCCCTTGCCCTTTCTCTTCCTCCTTCCAATCACCTCCACCTTCGTTTGCCTTGACCCCATTAACTCCCTTTTCATGCCCAAGGCCAAACCGTCCATGCGCGAGAAGAGACGAGCCATTGGAAAGGAGAAAAAGTGAGAGAGGAAAGTGATTGGAAGTGAAGGGGGGGGGGGCGAGGGGGGGGGGGGGAGATTTCGCCGACACTCTCCGAGCAGAGAGAAGAGAGAAGAGAGTTGCTTCTTCCCCCCCCCCCCCCCCCCCGCCGATTGCTCCTCCCTTTCCTCCCATTCACTCATTCTTCGCCCCTCTCCCAAAGTCTGTCCAAATGTTCATTGGCTGTGTGGTCAGAAACTTTAACCAAACATTGTCGAGACTCTCGAAGGGATTTCCTCCTTTGGCTTTGTCCCTCCCCCCAAATCTCTTTAGTTTCCGATCACTTCATTCGTTCGTTCTTTCGTCGTTCGTTCGTTCGGTCCATTGCCCACAATGCGACTCGACAATGTTCTCTGCTCATCCCACTTAACTCAAGGTTATCACTCTCGACCACCCATTTGCATGCTAATTAATTCACACCAACCCAATTAATGCCCCATTATTTTTGTCTGCCTTAAAATTGACAAATTTTTTCTTTAAAAATTACAAAATGGAGTTATGTCATACATATCATGTTTATTCATTTTCTCATTGTTTGTTGCCTTTTTCCCACTCTTTTTGCCCCTCCCCTTTAAATTCGGCCAATAAATTTAATAAGAAACATTTTAAATTTAATTACACTCGCCTAAAATAGAATTTCGAGAATTTAAAGAATGAATGATTTTTGCTCCTTTTCTGTCTTTTTTCCCCATTAAAATGTTTCAACACATTTTGTGTGCGTTTTTGAAACTACAGCTGAAATTGCAGCGATTGTTTCACATTCCGTACCCATTTCATCCCATATCAAATGTTGATGGAATGTCCTTTTGCTCATTTGTCCTTTTTTTCTCATTTTTCCTTATTTATTTTATTTACTCGAAGAAGTGATTGCGGAAAAGAAATGAAGTTATTGTAAATTAAGTGAACAAAAAATGGCCCAAAAGTACAGTTGTTTAAAGAATGTTTTTTTACGTAAAATTTTTTCCGGAGCAAAACCCAAACTCCAACACTTTTTAGTGCATTCATAGGGCTAAAAAATGACTGGCAAATCGTTAAACTGTACACACAATTACCATATTTTTCGCTCATTTGTCCTTTGTTATGCTGATCATTTATTGAGTTTCCTTTGCTTCTTCTTCTCTTTTTTTTTTGGTGACGAACGGCGGCGGAAGAGAAAAAATGAAAAAAAAGTAAAATTAATGGGGAGGAAAAAAAAACAGAAAAGGAAGAAGAAGAGGAAGAAGAAGACAATAACAACAAGTATAAAAAGGAGTAAGAAGAGGAAGAGGAAGAGGAAGAAGAAGAAAAAAGAAGAAGAGCATGAGGAAGAAAAAAGAAAAGGAAGAAGAAGAAGAGGAAGACGCACGTCGTCACCCCGTCGCTTCGTCTCGTCAATTCGTTCGTTCGTTCGTTCGTCCCTTTCTCTCCGCCGGTGCCTTTCCGTACCGGCCGCGCTGTGTTCAGTGACGGAGAATGGAAGGCGCATGAAAAAGTTGTGGGGACAGCAGCAGAAGAGGCAAAAACCGGAGCAAATCACCAAAAAGTCGTTGCGTCGGATGGGTGGCAAATGAATGCGCCGCGAGTCGCCGCCCCCCCCCCCCCCCCCCCCCTCCCCGCGCCCCTTCCGCCGGCATTGATCAGCAAAAAGCGTATGGAATCACTTGGCCCATAACCCAACTGATTGACTGTCTCTCTCTCTCTCTCTGTCGTTGCTGGTGCCAATTCGTTCCCCGCCTGTTTCTCTGCAACTCTCCTCTCTCTGCCCACTATTTTCTCTCCTCTCGTTTCACTCCCGCCGTTTCGCCATTTTACTGCTGCGCGAATGGCCAAAAAAGTTGGTCGCTCGGTCGGTCTTTCACTAGCAACAGAAGCTGTGGGGCGCATCAGCAGCAGCAGCACAGTGTCAGGTTGAGGGGGGCACATAAAATAAATTGGGGGGGGGGGAGGGGCACCCCTCGCAACCCCACAACTTTTTGCAGAGGAGCGGCGGGAAGGAGGGGAGGGAGGAGGGACACATTGGGACGAGGAGGGGGGGGGGGAAGTGAAAGTGATTGGGGAGGGACAATGAGTGTGTATTTGGAAGAGAGCGACAGAGAAAAAGAGAGAAAGAGAGAGAGAGAAAGAGACAGAGGGAGAGAGAGAAAGAGAGAGAGAGAAAGAGAGAGAGAGAGAGAAAGAGAGAGAGAGAGAGAGAGAGAGAGAGAGAGAGAGAGAGAGAGAGAGAGAGAGAGAGAGAGAGAGAAGAGAGAGAGAGAGAGAGAGAGAGAGAGAGAGAAAGAGAGAAAGAGAAAGAGAGAGAGAGAGAAAGAGAGAGACTGTGCAATCCGAAAAATGACCGAAAGAGGGAGGAGAAACACTGGTGATACTCATCAGCAGCAGCAGAAACACCAACAACTGCAGAATGGTCAGCACTGCTTACACACAAAATTTGGGAGAACGACGGCGACGAGGACAAAAAAAAGCAAAAAAAGTACCACCCGAACAGAATCAGAGGGCGGGGGGGGGGGCATTTGGCCATTTTCACCCGCCAAAATGAACATTCATACGAAGTCTAATTGCTTTTTTATGAAGAAATAAAATTTTCTGACTTTTGGCCAAGCAAAAGGAAGTTCTCATTTTAAATTGATAATAAATTTTGCTTTGCCGTCCGAATTTCGGATCATTTATGTCTTCTCAAATGTTTCGCTCTCTTTTCCTCTCTCTCCCTCCCTCTCCCTATCTCTCTTTTTTACACACTATCTCTCTTTGATCTGTTTCTTTTTCTATAAACTGTTTTCCTTTTTTTTCATACTCTTTGTCCTTTGAAAGTGCGAAGAGCGAAAGGAATGGCCGATTGGATGGGATCAGTCAGTGCGCAGGGGAAGGGAAGGGACACTCACCGAAAGGGGCGGGCAGTGGGAAAATGAGTGTGGGGAGGGGGGGGGGGGAGTGGACTTTCGTCGCCACTGTCCGTCCCCGCCCCCGCGGGTTAAATCTGCTGCTGCCGAGTGCGCATTCATCCGCCCCCTCCCCCTCCCCCTCCCTTTCCCTTTCTCTTCCGTCGTTTCGTCCATTTCCCTTTCCCTCTCCCCTCCGTTTGCTTTCCATCTGTATATTACTCTCACATCGAAAAGCTTTTGTCCAATGGCCAAAAGAGATAGGCCAAAAAATACCGTATATTTTTGTCCGTAGTTTCATTTGCCAATTCAATAAAATTTGGTATTTAAAGCAATTTGCTGTTTTAAGCTTTTGTTTATTATCCATTTCTTCCTTACTGTCCACCATGTCCAATACTTTTTCCCTGTTTTTGTGCTAATATTTTCACTTCCGCTGCTTATGCCTTCGTCGTACGAAAGTGTCGCGGTTGTTGGCACCGCTTCAAAGGCCAGCCCATTACTGCTTCACCCCCAGCAGAAATTTCGGCCCCAAACCGCGCCAAATGTAAGCCTTTCCCCCTCCGGCGAAATGAATGGCGCCGCCACTGCGACGGGCACAACGACGACAACGACAACATCCGCAGCAACGGCATTACGAAACAGCAACAACAATGGGGGCATAATAAATAATGGGGGAACGACGCAACCCCAAAAACAAACGACGGACAACCGAAACGGTGGCGGAATGCCAAACGGAGAGACGGCACAAGCGGAGGGAGTGGCAAATACGGGGCCAAAAGGGGCGATAGCTCACGCAACAAGCGCAACGGAGTGCCAAACGAAGCAGCGGAACGGCGTCGCCAACGAAGGCACACGTGGAGAAGGGGGAGGAGCGGGTGGCATCGCCCGGCCGTGTGCTTCGGCTTCTTCTTCCTCTAACAGTTCATGCTCTCCGCTGACAATCAGCTGCAGCAACACGGACAGAATGAATCAATTGCTGAAGGTGAAAAAGTGTTATGGGATTAGCAGGACAATTAAAAACACATGGTTAAATTTTGTCAGATGGAAATGGCACCGGCGGTGAACGGCGGCCATTTGCCATCGCCGCCTTCCGCCCTCTGCGGCATTTTGCTTGTACCGAAGTGTGGTGACGACAATGAGCAGCAGCAACAGCAACAGAAGCAGGTGGTGTACACGACGGAAGCGCCGGCAGAGGGACAGCAAATGGCCGGCCAAAGCGATTTCCGACACTTTGCGCAGCCCCCGGCGGGACTTAACTATTTGCACCAGCAATACATGCACCAGCAGCAGACAATGGGTGGGGGGACAAGCAGAAAATTCAAAATACTAACCATAAGCAACATTATTACTTATTATAACCAAAATTTTATTTTTAATTATTTATTTTTTAAATTAAGCCGCGCCGTTAGGACGATTTTCCGCCTCTGTTTCCAACGATTGCGAAGGGATGAGTCCCCCCGAGGGACACTTTCACCCATCGGCCGATCAGCAGCAAAAGGAAGCGGAGGACAAATGCCCAATTTGCAGTGACAAAGTAAAGAAAAAAGGAATTCAATTCAATTCAATTCATTTGTTCTTATGTATTTGATTTGTTTCAGATTTCCGGCTATCACTACGGTTTGCTCACCTGCGAATCATGCAAAGTCAGCGATTAAATATTAATTAACATTAATTATTCAAATATTTATTTGGCTTGCAAATGTAAATTCATTACGATATCTCCGCCCATTCATTCTCACTTAATTGGCCAGTATAATCTGTCCATGTCCCCCAACATATGCGAACGGAACCCCCCAGGCTTAATTGGTCGTGTGAAAATGTCATTTCCGTTTTCCCTCAGGCAATTTAAATCCACAGAAGGGCAAACATAATTAAATTTTGTTAATCTGTACACGATTTGCCCTGGGGCATAAAGAAACTTTGGCGGATTAAATTGACCATGCCAAATTAATCCGCTGGGGGGGGGGGAAACAAACACGGCCAAGCAATTGAACAAACATTTTTTAAATTCATTCTGAAAATTTAAAAATTTGTTTAATTTTCAGGGCTTTTTCAAACGAACTGTGCAAAACAAAAAGCACTACACATGCAATTCCAACCAAAGCTGTGAGGTGGAGAAGCAAAGTCGGAAGCGATGTCCGCACTGTCGCTTTCAAAAATGTTTGGAGAAGGGCATGAAAACCGAAGGTGGGCCGACAGAGTTTTTGGGGCTTTTAAATTTTGCATTCCAAATTATGTCAAAGTGTGCCAAATGTGCTTTTTGCTTTTCGTTGTCCCTCCAATTATCGTACCATTGCCCCCATTCACCCTTTTCTTTCCATTTTTGAGCTTAGCCCGGCCCTTCCCCCTTCTCTTCCGATTGCTATCTCTTCTGTCCGTCTTCTCCCTCCAATTGGCATTTGATTTTTCAAAATTCCATCAAACTTTGCCCTCTTTTAAATTGCCCAATAAAAGTGAGTGAATGAGTGAGAAGAGAAGAGAAGGTGGTTGTGGCGATGCAGCAATAGCATAAGAGGGGGGGGGGGGGGGGTTAAGTTGAGCAATTTGGTGGCGAAAAGGGAATTTATGAGGGAATTTTGGGGGAGAGGGAGGGAATTGGCATTTGCTAACATAAGCCATCCAATGGCGAAAGTGCCACCGAAGGTGCAGTTTTTATATGGCAACAGCACCCTTTAGCATTGCATTATCACTCATTTTCTCTTTTCTCCTCGCCCCATTTTGGGCGTCTGCACAAAAATCCCATCAAAAAGAGAAAAAGAGGGGGGGGGGGGGGGGGGATTTTGAAAGTGATGGACGGAGAAGAAACTTGAATTCCTTCAATTGCGCATAATTTCGGCTGCGGGAGGGGGGGGGGGAGGGCACTGAATAATTTAATCGTCCGTCCGTCCGTCCGTCTTGGATTTCTTCTCCTTTCCCTCTCTCTCTCTCCCCCTTTCGTCGTTTTGTCTGTCCCTCCTCAATTTTCTTTCTTCCACAAATTTTCCCTTCCGCCGGGCTCATGCTCCCCCCCCCCCCCGTCACTGAGTTTGATTTTGCGTGAAAAACTGGTTCCTCTCACTGGCGCAATTTGCTGTTGCGCGAGGGATTCGCCGTGTGGCGCAACAAACGGACGAGAAAAGGAAAAATGGCGTAATTTATTGAGGGGGGGGGGGGTCAAAAAGAGGGAATTTATCAGACAAAAAAAGGAGAAAATTGGCAAAAGACAAACCAAAAAAGGAGCAAATAATTAACTTTGTGCTTTTCTCTCTAAATCCATTTCCAAATTTTCTATATATTTTTTAATTTCGGTTTCCTTTGGCGCCTATTTAAAAAAATTCTTTTCTTTTACACTTTTTTCTTTTTTTATTCGTTTCTCATCCTTTCATCGGCAAAAAAAATGTTTTTCCCTTCCATGAGACCAATCGCCGACCGAACGAATGAAAGGAAAGGGAAAATGTGAAATTCCCCCTCCCTTTGGTGTTCTGTTTTTTTTTTTTTGGTTTCACTGTCGTTAATTCCTGTTTTTCGTTTTTGTTTTTCATTTTTTGCCTCCTCCGATCTCACCCCCACCCCTCCCCCTCCCTCCTCTATTCTCCCATTATATCTCTCTTCCCCTCCCTCCTCTCTTCTCCCATTATATCTCTCTTCCCCTCCCTCCTCTCTTCTCCCATTATATCTCTCTTCCCCTCCCCCCTCTCTTCTCCCATTATATCTCTCTTCCCCTCCCTCCTCTCTTCTCCCATTATATCTCTCTTCCCCTCCCTCCTCTCTTTTCCCATTATCTTTCTTCCCTCTCTCTCTCTCTCTCTTCTCCCATTATATCTCTTCCCCTCCCTCCCGCCTCCCTCCAATTTTTTATCCTTTGTTTTTTGCCGCTGGCAACACCAATTACATTGGCGACAGCCCCTCAGGGGTGGGGGGGGGGACGCTTGCAGAAGAACCGAATCCCAGGTGACCATTATTGCCCCTGAGCGCATTCTGAAAATTAAAATCGGTGGGAAGGACATTTTTTTGCCAAAAAAGGAAATTACATTTTTTTGATAAAAGCAAAAGTTGGCGGAGAGAGTCAAATCGAAGAGATTAACAGAAAAAAAGGCAGGGGATAAAAGGATTAAAAGGGATTAACAGCCCAAAATGTCACCAACCTATCATCAAAATGCACTTCCAATTAGAAGTGTTTTGCCGCTTTTTGCTGATCAAAGAGTTGGCGATTGATGAGAAAGATTGGCAAAAATGCCAAAATACTTTTTTAAAATTCGTTTAGACAATTCCAATACCGTACTCCCTTTTGTACATTTATGCTTTCTACCGTAATATGTGCCTTTCCCTTTTTTGGCATTCCATCGCCAATTCCCCCATTCGCCAGTCAATCATTTCTATTCTTTTCATTCATTTTATTTCATTTGGGTTTCCCCACCCCGTTAAACTAAAATAAATATCCTCCGCCGATTGTATCTTTGGCATTTGTTGCGCAAACTTAGGGAAAATGGTCGGTTTGGTGGGTGATCCTCGTCAATCGCTCTCGACTAAATTGGCATTTACGGGGGCGGGGGGGAGAAATGTTGCGGCGATATTCGCTTTGATGGATGAGTCGGGATAATGTGCTTATCTCGGCTTGCAAATCTTTATGGGTTGGAAATACCAAAAAAGGCAAAACAACAAAAAATGCCCACCAAAACCAATCGGCGGACAGCACAAAACGCAAAGGCTCTTCTTAAACACTTTTTGATATTCTTGTTTCCCGAATATGGTGTTGATTCGGGACTCCCGAAACTCTCGGCCATATTTTGACCGATGAAACGGGTTTCATTTTTCAATTAGAATGGCCCACCAATGCGACCCTTTCCTCCCCCCCCCCCCCCCCGAATATTTTAAAGAATAGCGAAACATTCCTTTTTCAGGAACCCACACAAATAAGCCGCCTTTGAAGCCACGCGCATTTTTTGACCTTTCATTTGGATTAATTTGGCAAAAAACGGGGGGGGGGGGGTCGGAAGGAGTGAAAATTGACCGGTTGAAATTTAGTCTCAAATTTCAAAGACATTTTTTGGAAAAAAAAGAAAAATATTATTTTGAAAGAGGGAAAAACATTATTGTCCACAAGAATCTTGTGTTCTTATCATTTTTATTTTTGAGATTATTTCATTCATCATTTATTTTCTCCTTTTATTTGTCCTTTCGTTAATTTTTCTCTTTTTTTTTTCTTTTCTCATTTCTTTTTTATGTTAATTCATTTTTTGTTGCACTTTTTTTTCGTTGCATTTCCCACAAAAGGTAAGCCAAAAGAATGCCAAAATGGGCGATGAATGAATGAATGAATCTGTTCAAGAAATGGTTAAAGAAAGTGAGGGGGGAGGAGAAGCAAACGAAGCGAAGAAAAAAAGTATTGTCGGGGGGGGGGGGGCAAAAATTGAGGGGGGGGGGGGGAATCAGCGGATGAAAAACGAACGAATCGGACAGGGGACGACGAATTATGGGAATTTGCAATTGAAAGGCATTCTAAGGGAACAATTGGGCTGGGGATGAGCAGATTTACGGCACAAGCCGCGAACGAACGAACGAACGAAAGAATGGCACGGAGAATGGGGCAGAGAATGGCAGGGAATGTCCGGCCGCAACAGAATCCCGCAGAGAGAGAGAGAGAGAGAGAGAGAGAGAGAGAGAGAGAGAGAGAGAGAGGAGAGAGAGAGAGAGAGAGAGAGAAAGCGAAGCAAAAAGCAAGTTTTGGTGAAAAGTTGAGAATGGCATGACATTTGACATTTTGGCATGATTTGTTTCAATTGCCAAAACAGTGTGTGATGACTTCACCCCACTCTAATTGCTGTCTGTTTGTCCATTTAAAATTGCGTTTGTTTTGCCCTCTCAAAGTTCATGACCCCTCTCCCCTCTCTCCCCTCCCTCCCCCCCCCGCCCTTTTGTCGGTCATTTTGTTGTCGCTCGTTGAAAGTGTTTCTCCCCTCGGGCGCCTTCTTTTGACACCTCTTGGATTTCTTTTCATGAAAGTGTGACGGCGTTGTGTGGAAGGGATCAGCAGGAAATTGCCATTTCCCCCGGGGGATGTGCACTTTTCGTACCATTCACTCGCCCCCCCCCCCGTCCAAATGTGTCCCTTTGTCCCCGACAAAGCTCGGATGAGTTTGGGTGAGAGTTATTGAGAGCGGGCGAGTGAATGAGTCGGGACTAATTAGAGGGCGCATCCGAACAAAAATCGAGCGAATGGGAGAAGAAAGGGGGGGGGGGTGAGGGAATGGCATCACAAAAAAGGGCAAAAATGATAGCCATGGAGAGGAAAATGGGAGAAAATGGGAAAAAAGGAACAAAAATCAGAGAATTGAAGCAGCAAAAGGACAATTTTAGCCAACAATGGCAAATCCCTTTTTGGCATTTCGAAATTTGGTGTTAATGAAATGTTTGCTTCTTAGGTACTTTAAAATGTGCCTTTTCCTTCGAAAATGCCAGTGTTTTTTTCAGCGGTCCGCGAGGATCGGATGCGCGGGGGCCGCAACAAACTCGGCACTTACTACAAGCAGCACAGAGCCAACCGAAGGCTTTCCCAGCACCACCCCCACGGCACCGCCAACGGCGGCGGGACGCGACATTCGAATGGCATTGAGCAAACGCAGCAGCAGCACATTTTATATGGCAAGTGATCAAGCAAAGGACAAAATTTGAAATCTGAGTAATTGACAGAAACGAGCGGAAGACTGTCATCGGTTTGTGAAGGGAACGGCAGCCGATTTTCGACCAATGAAATTAATGCCAATGGGGCGACGACGCCGGTGGCGAAACGGCGGACAACGTCGGCAAAGTCAGTGGGGAGATTGGCTACCATTAATTAATTTATTTAATGCCACATTAATTATTTCAAAATGCCCTATCGGCAACATCAAAGGGGACCCTTCCCTTTTTCCCCTGCCGCCCATTGCTTCCATTTGTCCGTCCTTTCCCTCCCTCTCTCTGCTGCTGATAATCCTCGGCCCTCAAAAAGCGCCATCATTCTCTGATCCGATGCGCGAATATTTTGCCTATTTTAACCCCCTTTTGTCCGAGTGCGATTTTTATGCATAATTAACATTGGCATATGAAAGAAAAATCGGCGGATTTTGTTGGAAAAATAGGGAAATTTATTAGGGAAAGGCCAAACCGAAAAATAAAAGTTGAAAGCGAAAACGAAAACGACGAAAGCCATCCCTTAAATTTATTGGAAATTACCAAAAATTGGGAATTTTAAAATTATGTCAATTATTTTTTTTAATGAATAATTTTCGAAAGTGCCCCTTTATATACAATTCTTTGCGTTGAGTTTTCTCCTGAAAATGACCTCCGTCGGCGCCATTCTGTGGCATTTTTTGACAAAAAAAGAATGGAAATGAAAGGGCATTTTTCAATGAGTGCGGGTGAAAAAATGTTGTGAAGATGAAGGAGATGATGATGATGATGAACTCGAGAATAGAGAGGGAAGGACCACATTATTATTTATTTGTCCATCCGTTCATAATTATTCGTTCGCGGACAAATGGGGGAAGGCGGCATTTTTGCGCGAAACAAAGCAAAAATAGTTTTTGAATGAATGAGAGAGAGAGAGAGGGGGGGGGGAGAGAGAGAGGAGAGAGAGAGAGGGGGAAGAGAGAGAGAGAGAAAGAGGGGGGGGGGGAGAGAGAGAGAGGGGGGAGAGAGAGGGGGAGAGAGAGAGAGGGGGGAGAGAGAGGGGGAGAGAGAGAGAGGGGGCAGCAGAGAGAAAAGAGAGAGTGAGAGAGAGAAGAGAGAGGAATAGGGGGACGACAGTAAAAGAAATTTTTTAAATATTTAAATTTTCTATGTTAATTTTGATTTGAAAATGCTTTCATTAAGCTCGTCACTTCATTCTCAGCACCATCCGCTGAACATTCCGCCGCCGCCCTTCTCCGCCTCCTCTTATTTTGGTCTTCCCAAGGATCATCACCTGTCCCATCACCAACTGCTGCCCTCCGCCGGCTTCGACATGTATTTGCAGTCACCGACCCTTTCCTCGTCTTCGAATTCGACCAATTCGTCCGCCAATGGCATTTGTAATTCTATCGCTAGCAATTTCAGTAAGTTCATTCAAATTCAGTCGGTGATTTGGTGCATCGGCACCACCCGCAAATGCCAAGTCAAATGCCGAGCGGGGACAGCTTGGCCATGCTGCTGAGCAACTCCATGCAGCCGCTTGACATGGGCACCAACGCACAGTCAATGGTCGGCCATTTGCCTTTGCAACTTTTGCAGCACCACCACCAGCAGCAACAGGTGCAATTTGGTGCAGTTTTGCCAAATGTTTTCCATGTTCAGTTCCAACACAATTCGCCTGTCCACCAATTGCCCTACGCGCAGCACGCGCCGCTCGGCGGAGTTTTGGCCCACCCGCAGCAGCCGCAGCATTTCCCCGCCGGTGCCATCGCCGTCTCCAGCAGCTCGGCCGGAAGCAACAGCAGTTCGAGCAGTTCGTCGGGCGTCAGCTCCGGCCTTTCCTCCCCTCCGCACATCGCCGCCGCTCCCCCGGCATCTCTCGCGGCGACGACTTCCGCCTCATTGGTGCCGCCATTTGAACATTTTGATCCATTTTTCAAATGCTTCTCAATTTGGGCTAAGGTTTCGCCGTATGGCACTGCACTTTGTGCTTCTGTCCACCAACAGAACAACGGACAGCAGCAGGCGCAACACAACGCAATGCCAATGGTCAAACGCGAGAAGATCGCCGCCGGGTCGCCGCTTCAGTCGCCCTCCTTCGACGCCATCCCCGCGGTGCCGTCGATTTACCACCAGACATCCGCGGTCACTTACACGCCAATTATGCCGATTAACACTCCGACACTGCACATGACGTGAGAATGGGGGGGGGGCGGAAATTAACCGTTAATGACGCTAAAAATCAAAGAATAAAATATTTTTAAAAATTCACTAATTATTATTCGTTTGGACTAAAAAAGCATAGTTTTAATTTATTAAACATTTTAATGAAAGTTTTAAGTGATTTACGAGTCATTTTGAACAAAGTTTCGCTTCATGTAAAGTCTCGGGTTTTCTGAGTTTCTGAGTCCCGGGATCAATTCTCGGCCCCAGGAATTTTCGATCTCGCGCATCATTAATTGCAGTGTCCCTAATTCCCAAATTCCGAATTCTCCCCCCCCCCACCCTTTAGCACTTCGCTGCACGTGACCACTCCGTTGCAGCCGTACCATTTGTTTCCGCCGACGTCCCACCACCACGGCCACCAGCAGCAGCACCATTTGCACGCCAACAACAACCAACCACCGCCGCACCAGCAAATGCAGCACAACCAGCAGCAACAATTGTGCGCCTCAAGCGACGCGGCTTTGCCGCAGCAAAACGGCGGACACGCGCAGCACCAAACGCAGCAGCACAGCCAAGCGACGAACAACGGACAGAGCAACGGACAGAACAATGGACAGCAGCAACTGCTGACCCAACGGCATCCCCCGCAGCAGCGGCACTGTTCGCCTGCCGGAGTTACTGCTTCACCTTCGTCCTCCTCCTCCTGTTCATCGCAGCAGCAACTGTTGCCCATATGCCCGATGCCGGCAATTGACTGCGTTTTCTACGGCGCCGCTGGCGGCGCCGTTGCGAACAATGGCACCGAAAGACACTTTTTGGAGGAACTTTTTCTGTCCGTGCGCGAAAAGCAGTAAGAAATGTTGCATTTTAAAATCATTTTTTCTAATTTCAATTTTTAGACCCGCTCTAAACAGCCTGCAAAAAGCAATGAATGAATTTAGTGGTGGGAAAGTGCCGTTGCTCGACTTTTGTGTGTTGGTCGCCAATCAGCATTTGGCCACAAATATCAACTGGGCCCGGCAGGATGTGTACTTCAACCAATTGGACGTAATCAACACTTTTCGCATTGCCTTTCAATGAATGATGCCGATTTGATCGTTTTATCATTTTAGCGTTATTATCGCCCGCGTTATTTTATCGCTGCGTGGGCTATTCTCCATCTGATCGACTTTGCCCACGGCGTTAAGTCTGATCAACTTCCGTTCCAAGTGAATGTCGGCCAGGACAAAGAGTTGTGTTTTTCTTTTTTGGCAAAATCATTTGTGGCCAATTTTTAGACAGGTCGAAATGTGCAGCATTGCGCTGTTGGGGTGTGACCAATTCCGAGTCGAATGGAACGAACTTTTGCTGGTGGGTAAATGCAAATTTTGGAAAATGAAAATTTATCCGATGGCATTTCGCCAATCGGTGATTTGATTAAACTCGGGTTGGGATCTCCCTCGACTTCTGCGGATTATGAGTTGGAAAATTGTTGAGGCGGACCAAAATGATCGGAATAAGGGTTTCTTACGTTTGGCTTTGGTTAGTCCCTTTCTCGAGTCGCGGCTGCTGAGTTTCGACTTTTATGACAGCCTCGAGAAATTTCAAAATTCTCGATTCCCAATTTTCGATTAATCAAACAATGAATGAATGATTGGCCAATTGTGATTGCTGATTGCCTTTAGCAACTTCGCCAATATCACTTCGATGAGTACGATTACGTCGCCTTCAAATACCTCACTCTGCTCGACTACAGTGTTTTCCACCGTAAGAAAAAATTATTATTTTCTTTTTGTATTTAAATTGTTTTTAATTAGGCCCCCCTTATGACGAGGCGAAATTCGCGCAGTTTCGCGCCCAATTGTACCAAATCCACAGCAAAGTGCTGCACAGTTGGTCCGAACTGCGCAATTACAACGGACTGATGCTTTCCTCCGTTTTGTTGGACATTTTGCAGAAATTTGGGTAATTTTTTTCATTTGGCCAAAAATTTAAATAAATTTTTCTTTTTTCAGCCAATTAGCCTCAAAATGCGTGGAGAGTTTGCGGAAGAAAGCCCAGGCGGAGCAGCTGAAGCTGCCCCAACTGATGGAGGAAATGCTGGGAAAAGGCGCCGCGGGGGACGAAGCGGCGGAAGCGGTCAATGGCGAAGAAAGCGGCGCCGGAGGGGCGCTGAACTTTTACGTGCACTAATTAATTAATTAATTAATGAGACAAATGGGAAGCAAAAAAGTGGGGCAGAAGAACGGGCGACAGAAAGCAGCAGGGCATTTGCAAAACAAACATTGTACGACAGGGACAATCACTTCACTTAATGCAGTTTTTTTTATTTCATTTTTTGTAAATTTATTATTTTTTCAATGGCATTGCCAAAATCTCTTGCCCAATTTTGTGTAAAAAAGGCCAACCAATCAATTAATTAAATCATTCATTCATTAATTATTAATTGTCATTTTTTTTCAACTGATTTTCTCCGTTTGTTGTGCTGATTATTTGATGCGGATGTACAGTTGAATATTTAATTCTGTTCTTTTTTCCCACTTTTTAATTCTCTTTTTGCGCTTCATTCGTTGCCTTACGCTGTTATTTTCTTATTTTATTTTATTTTATTTATTTATTTATGCATTTTCATTCTTAAATTCACTCATCAAAATGTGTTATTTTATTATTTTTTCTTTTCTTGCCAAAAAGCATCCTCTTCTTTCTTCTTTCTTTCTTCTTCCTATTCATTTACCACAAGCGGCAATTTGTCAAAGCGATATTATTAAATGCATTTTAATTTAATGTAATTATTTATTTTATTTTTTTTTTGTTTTGACTAAAATTAATATACTGAATAAAAAAATAATGAAATTCTCCGGGGTTTTTAAGGATCGCTTCACGAATATGACATTCATTTTGACCAATCCCGAATCCCTAATCCGAACGCGAACAAAAGGTTTAACATTTTTATTCGAATGTTTCAAATTCCGTAATGAAATTCAAAATTAGTCGAAATTGTCAAATTCGTGATCAGCGGCGATCCATAACAAGCTTACAGGACAAGAAAACATCTTATAAAAAACAAAAGATTTCGGGGTTTTCTTACATATTTGGTACATTTTTTGGACTTTTTTTCTTTATATTTTCATTTTTTACAATAATGAGGATTTTTTACGGAAGTTTTTGGAAATCCTCGAAAAAAAATCCAAAATTTCGGCAACTTTTTTTCGACATATTTTCATTTTTTACTTATTTTGAGATTTTTTGAAAATTTATAGTGAAAAAATTTTTGAAAATGTACACCTGAAAAATACCAAAAAGTAATTTTTAAAATATTAAAAGGTGACTCTAAGCCTATTTAAGTCATTTTTATGGCATTTTGTGCCTATTTCATCCTTTACAGGAATTTTTTTCCACAAAAAATAACCATTTTAAAAATTTTATTTACATATTTGGGGTTTTTTGTACATATTTTGGGATTTTTCTTACATATTTATGTACATATTTTGACCACTTTTTGTACATGTTTTTGGCAGCCCTATTAATCAAAAATATAATTTAAAACCTAATTTTAAATTCATTTTGAAAATAATAAAATTTATTTGAATAATTTTGGGTTTCATTCTGCCGACCAATCTTTGAGAAAAGGGCGTGCGATTTTACAAAAATGGAGAGGGAAAAACAGCAAAAATCATTTCGGAAGCAAAATTAATATTTGAGAAAAATGGCAATTAAATAAATTTAATAATTTAACGGAAAAAGACACGTGAATTAAGGCGATCAAACAAAAAAGATCTTCTGCAATTTGTAATTAATTGACTATTCACCAAACTGACACATATGCAATCCCTGTGCAATTACAGCACAACTTTCGCTTGTTTCTGTTGGTCCCTTTTTTACTGTAAAAAATTTAGTTTTTTTTTTTGGCATGAAATTATTTGAAAATAATTTATTGTTGCAATTTATTTTTTTGAAAAATTAATTTATATGAAAAATTTGGAAAAGAAAGTGAAAAAAGGAAAAAAATGCAGTTGAAAATATAAATAAAAAGAGAAAATAAAGAAAAAAACGAAAAGAAAAAAGGAAAAAAACATTTTGTGGACCGATCGAACGTGTGAAAATGCGCTAATTGCACAGCATTCGCCGCTTTTTGTTTCGATCCATGCCTTTAACAGGGAACATGAATGACAATGTTTATAGGGCTGCTCGAAAGTTGAAATTTTCCAATACTCGAGACGACCGAGAAAATTATTCTTCAAAAAATAGAATAAAGGGAAGGGAGTCTAACCACAGAAGATGGTACTCACAAAATAGAACCAAAATAAGAATTCAAACAAAAAGGGCGCCCTTAGGAAAGTCAAAAATTATAAGGCCCAAAAGGGAATTTTGTATTTTGGTTTTGATTTTAATTTACAAAAATAAATCATTTTCAATTGAGCCTGTAAATGATTTGTCATTATTATAAACAAAAATAAAACAATAACTGAACTTTTGCCCCATCCTGCTGCTGAATAGTCCAAAAAGAAGAAGAACAAATCCATCACTTAAACATATGCAAATGTAATTTTATCGGCACTAAAATCTTTGGTCGCCCTTTTCCCCCCTTTTTTGCCCCCCCCCCCCCAGGGGCTCCATCTGATCGGTGGAGTGGAGCAGCAACGACCAACCGACCGACCCACCGATCACCGCCCCCTCCCCCGCCCCCGGGCCACCACTCGCCACGGCCATCACCGAACGAACAACCGATCATTCCCCCCACATTTTGTAAGGTCTGTACATTTGCACGTGAATGCAATTGTTGTTTAGGGGGGAGGGGCAACGGACGACAAACGATCACCCCATCACATCACTGTCCCCCCCCCCCCCCGCCCATCACTGTGACGAGTGCACCAAATTATAAAAGGGGGGCCGCGAGAGGGGCCACCCCAAAAGGAAACGCAAAGCAAAGGAAAAGCAAAGGAATAAATAATTATTCACTCATTCCATCGATGAAGAAGCCAAGCCATCTTCACCAGCAATTGCCCCTCTCATTTCATTCAATTTTCAGCAATTGTGCCATAATTAATTATTAATTGGAGAACAATGTCCGTTTCCGTCACTCAAACGATCACTCGAAATCGGAAAAGTGCGGAAAAGATTTCCGAGGGCCAATTCCTTTCAATGGAAGTGGACGAATTGCAAGAGTTGGAAGAAAAGGCGAAAAAGGTAACACCCACCGCTTTTGGCATTTTGGCACAAATTAATTGGCACAATTTAAGACGCAGTTCAAAACCCAAATTGTGTGGCGCAACGTGATCCTGTACCTCATTTTGCAGACCGGGGCACTGATCGGAGTTTACCAATTGTTCACAAGTTCAAAATGGCTCACCGTTTTTTGGTGTAAGTTTTTTAATTTCAACGATTACTACCCAAACTTTCGTTACGAAATACTTTTAAATGCTTTTGTCTTTCCTTAGCTTTGCCAAATGGCCAATTGTTTAGGCCTTTTCCTTTGGATGGTCAGCGGAGTTGGCATTACAGCTGGGCCCCACCGGCTGTGGTCCCACAAAAGTTACAAGGCCAAGTGGCCCCTGAAGGCGTTGCTGGTGGCCATGAATTGCGTGTCCTTCCAAAATGACATCATCGAATGGTCTCGGGACCACCGATGCCACCACAAATGGACGGACACTGACGCCGACCCGTAAGCATTGGCAGCAGAAAATGCCAAAAGCGACCAACAAACACTCCCTCAGACACAACATCAACCGGGGCTTCTTCTTCGCCCACATGGGCTGGCTGCTGGTCAAAAAGCATCCGCTGGTCAAAGAGAAGGGCGCCTCCCTGGACATGTCCGACCTCACCTCGGATCCGTTGCTGATGTTCCAGAGAAAGTCAGTCGCTTCTCCTTGCCATTTTGATTGGCATCTCCTCTTTGTTTCTGTTCAGGTACTACTTGCCCTTGGTGGGCATCTTCTGCTTTTTGCTGCCCACCGCTATCCCCGTGTACCTTTGGTCTGAGTCCGTTTGGGTGTCCTTTTGCACTTCCGCACTGTTCCGCTACTGCTTGAACTTGCACGCCACGTGGTTCATCAACTCGGCCGCGCACACTTTTGGCTACAAACCGTACGATGTGACGGTTAAAGCGACCGAATCACTGCTGACCACGCTGACCGCCTGGGGAGAAGGGGGGACACAATTACGTAAATGGGGGACGGGAGTGGGGGGGGGGGAAGGGGGAGAGGGAGCGGAGGAGAGAGTGATGGCAAAAGGGAGAGGAGGGAACGGGAGACGAACGGACAATGGCCAATTTGGGGCAAAACGAGGTGGGGGAGGGACGGCAGACCGGCGGACGAACGAACAGAGGACGATTAAAAAAAAGAAGCTTTTTTCGAATTTCTCCATTTTATGCCAAATCCCCCCCCCCTTCTCCCCCTTTTTTGGCTTTATCCCTCCTCGGCTTTTCCCTGCCAATTATCTTTTCCTTTTTAGCATCACACCTTCCCGCAAGACTACCGGACCAGCGAAATGATGGGCCTTTTCAACCTCAGTCGCATGTTCATCGAATTTTTCTCCAAAATCGGATGGGCTTACGATTTGAAAACGACGGACGACGCGACGATTCAGCGACAAATGAACCGACAGTTGGAGAAGGTGCGACAGAGCGAAAAGGCGGCGACGGAAAGGCAGCAGAAGCTGACGCGGAAGTCGGGCTGATCGGTCGGCCAACGAACGAACGAAAAAGAAAAATAAATGAGCGATTTGTCCCATTTGGCCGTCCTTTGCCCTGTCCAATTTGGCCACTTTCGCCCACCAAATGCCCACACCATTTTTGTATTTGGCACATTTTTTTTATTCGTTTGTGAGTAATTTTGCAAAATATTTTCCATGACATTAATAAAAAGAAAAAAAAAGTGAAAGTGTCAGAGTTTTATTCAATTGGAAATTGAAATTGAAATGGCAATCATTTGCAATTAATCGTTTTTTGTCTTTACCCAATTAATTTCCTAAAATGCCCTTTCTCTGATTGCGTCTTCCTCTTCTTCTTTGTCCCATTTTGACCTGTGCTGCCCTCCTCCCCCCCCCCCCCCAATTAATTCAATTTTCCTCTCAATTAGTGTTCCCCCCCCCGCTCCCTCTCTTTCTCTGTTCGGCGTCACTTCTCTCCCTGCCCGTGTCTTTTTTGAATTATTTTTCCTTTTGCACTAATTACCCAATTAATTATTAATCATTCCCTGCCATTCAACAGATATACAGATAATTCACATGTGTTAAGTGTAACAAACATATGCGATTTTACGAAACATGTGGACAAACTTAAATAAACTTTCATATTTGATTTAATTATATTTTCCATTTGTTTAAATATTTAGAAAAGTGATAATAAAACAACAATTATCAAATGACAAATCATCCGAAAAAAACTCAGCGAATTCAGCGGAAAATAATAAAGTAAGTGCCCACATTCAGCTGCTGAGATTATGGCAGCAAAAAGCTTTGGAAAGTGAAAAAGCGTTTTGCGGTCATTAAAATGCTTAGCCATCCCCCGGGGGTTCATTCATTTAAATGTGCTTAATCATTCCATTCGCTTCGCTTCTTCTCCCCCAACTTTCGTTTTGTTCAGCGCTTTTTCTCTCTTTTCGTCCGCCGATTCCTTTTGGCCTTCCGTTTTCGCATTTTCCTCCCGTGCCGAAGTTGGCCTCAAATTTGCCCAACTCAGCAAACATTTCGACGCTTTGACAGACAAACATTTGACTGTCACTGAATGTTTTTTGGGCACTTTGCACATTCGACGGTCGGAAAAAGGCGAAGGCGCGGAAATTGTCAAATTCGACGAAGACGGGCAAAAAGTGCTGCCCATTCCGCAGAACGAACTGCCGGACCGCGTCATCGGATTCAGACGCCTCTCAATTGGGTGGGCCATTTCGAACTTTGGCATTGAAAAAGCGGGAAAGAGAAACAATGGCAAAGAGAAAAAGGGAAAAGAAAGGGACACAATTTAAATTGGCATTGGCAAGAAAAATGCCAAAGCCAATGCTCAGCGACAATTCGTCAGTAAATTGCTTTCCGAAATACGTTTTGCACCTTTAGCTTCGTCGATCATTCTGTGCTTGCATTTCTCCGTCTTATTCACCGTCTCATCGACAACGAATCCAAAATTGTGCTGGACATTCGTGACAGCCAAAAACTTCTCTGGGCACTTTTGGCACGGAGCCTTTGGCCACTGTTGGGGCCGGGAATGGGCACTTTGGACTGTTTGAGTGGCGTAAGGCAAGCGGGGGAAGCAATCGGCCGGGCAAAAGTGGAAACACCAAAATATTGCTTTTTTTTTGTTTATCTCTCCCCGCCTTTTGCCGTTGGATGATCCCCGTTTTCTCGAGTAGGTCCTCGGCTGGTCCTTCTCGCCTTTTGCTCATGCGTCGTCATTTCGCCCCCTCCGTTCTGTCCGATTGTGCCAAACTTCGACTCGTCGAATGTTTCGGCATTTTGCCTCAAGCGCCGCCCGACGAACGCCCCTCCGCAACCGTGGGCCAAGCGTTGTGCGCGTGGCTGCACACGCCGCGGTTGGACGGACGGCCGAAGCTGCTCAAATGCGTGACGGAGGAGGGCAAATTCGCAGAGAGTGTGCACCAACTCAAAGAGGTGGGCTCATCAAAATTGGCAATAATTTTGCGTTTCACTAATCAATTCCAATCACTGCTTTCAAATTATTTTGTAATTTGTTTCATCTGTTGATCGCTTTTCAGCTTTTCCTCTGCTCTTCCTCCCCCGTTCATTTCGTCGTCCGTTTGTCCGCTTTTTCCGCCTGTTCGCCCTCCCCTGTCGCTTCATCCTTTGTTGCCGATTTTACGCCTTTTGTTCTTGAAAATGGCAAAACTTTGGAGCGTTTCACTGCGCGGCTTTGTCGGCACTCATTTTGGCTGTTGGAAAGGGCGCCGATTGAGCGCAATGAGCAGAAATGGGCACAATGGGAGAGGGAAGTGATCGGACGGAAGCGGTGGAATACGGAGAACGGTGTGATCAGAGTAGCGATCGGCACCAAAGACTACGGGTGAGAGGAGTAAACGGCACACACCGGCAGCAGTTTGGCACCCTCCCTTCATGGCTTTAACTGGCCCAATTAGCTGAAACATTCGGTTTATTTAGTTCAATATGCGACCGATCGCTGCGAAGTCGGACGCCGAAAAGCAAATGATTGGTGGCGATTTAAGAGCAATTGATCATCATTTTTATGTTCTTTAAAATCATTATTTTGTTTCTTTTTGGATTTTTATTTTATATTTCCAAAATTTAAATAAAGCAAAAGAAAAAGTTTTTTTTTAAATTATCCGTCACAGTTAAGCGGATATTCTGTGGACATTCTGCCAATGGTGCAGATTATTTGCCTGAGAAACGGATCGGATCAGAGCCTTTTGGCCCAAAAACGATCAGAAAAATTGGGAAGACGCCCAATTTAAGGCAGAAAAGAGAAGCCAGTTTCAAAATCCATCTTTATTTTTCACTACATATTATAAAAAAATATAAATTTTGCTAAACAATTCCAACCAAATTTATTCATCGATTCTGACGCTAAAATAATCCAACAAATTTGCGTCAGAAATTCATCAATTGACGTGGCACCACAACGAGCTGTTTGCCCAATTCATTTTCAATAATTCGACGAAAGAAAGTTTTTATTATTTTCAATAAAAAATAATAGACAAATTTAATCATTTTCATTTACCTAATTTAGAAAAATGAATAATTATTTTTTCTTTGGATTCAAAAATTTGCAAATAAAAATAATATTATTATTAATTTTTATTGTTATTATTATTAATAATGTTCACTGTGCTCATTCGTCGCCTAAAGGTTTTTTTTTTTTAATTTTTCATATTTATTTTAAATGCCATTTTGAACTTAAATCCTCTAAATCCAATTGAAAATCGCGTTTAAAAGTCATTTAAAATAATTTTCCAATTTTTCTTTTAAATTTTTATCAATTTTCGCAGAGAGTGAAAGCATTGAGCACGAATATCTGAGGCTTCTGTTCGACGAAAGACTCTCCGAAGAAAAGTTGCAATCTTTGGCCATTTATTTGGCCATTTTCCAATTGCACAACGCAAGCGGAACGAAACTGAATCTTTTGGAGGGGAAAGAGAATGTGCCGAAGCAATCACTGAAGAAAATGCGCAAGGAGTACGTCAAATGGACGGCGGAAATGGACAAAAAAACGGAAATTGGTATGAACGAATTGAGCAAATGGTGGGAGATGGAAAGGCAATTGGAGAGAATGGTGGAGATGAGCATGCTCGGAGAGAGCTTCGAGTCCCCGAGGTCAGATTGGCACTAAAATGGGATTGGCATTGGAATTGGCTTTGCCATTTGGTTTTGCTATTTAACACTCGTTTGGGGTTGGCATTGGCACAAATGCCACACTGATTTTGATGGCCCTTTCTCAGAAAAAGCATTGGCCACAAATGCGAGGAGAATTGTGCCTGCGCTCGGCAGCCGCTCAATTGGACGGACCGCGGGAATTGGCCCGACGGATTGGAGTTGGATTTGTCATTCAAACACTTGCAATTCCTTGACAATCTTTTTTGCGGCACAGAGTATAACCATTTTTTGGTGGGCGAATGGTTTCTTGAGAAGAAAATTGTGGGGGAAAGTGCATTGGCACACCGAATGAGAACGGCAAAATTGGGCGGCGCGGTGGACGAGCTGAGAATGGCAAAGGGCCGAATGGCACGGCACCTTTTGATGGCGGTTGATTTGGACATTTTGGAGACGAAACATCCGTTGGCCATGGCAATTGGTAGGAAAGGGGAAATCAGCACGGATAACCAACCCCAAACAGATGTGATCACTGACCAAAGGTTGGCTTTGACTTTTGAGAGAATGTTCGACTCGTCCACAGACTCAAGCGAATTCGACAAAGTCACTTTCCGTCTGAAAAGTTCGTTGTCCATTGGCAAAATTCTCGCACATTTTGGTTAAAAAATAATAAAAATAAAAATAATTAATTAAAATTTAAGTGAAATTGGATACAGTAGGACAGATTTTGATGAAAAACTGGAGAGATTGTGGAAATTATTTGGGGGAATTCTGTCCAATGCGACGGAGGGATTTTTGGACAATGAAAAAAGCGAAAATGAGGCGAATTTGGCGAAGGCATTGGCCGATTTGAGCGGTTATTTGGAGAGGGAATTTGGCAAAATTGGCGAAAGTGCCAAAAATTACACTGTCAATTTTACAGTGACCACAATTAACAGCTTTTTAGTGTTTTGCTTAAATGAAAATAATTTGGAAAAAGTGCAAAAAATGGCGCAAAATCGGCAAATTTTGAAGGAAATTTTCCAAGAAGCAGGGGAAGGGATTGAAAATTTTGAAAAAAATTTCGGACGCTTTTGGCAGTGGCTCGAAGAGAAAGCGGCCGCGCCAAATACTGGGGGTAATTAATTAATTACTATTTATTAATTGATTTTAGAAATTGAGTTGAACGAAATAGCTTAAATTTTACATTTAAAAATTTCTCTTTTTCTCAATTTTATGCTTTTTGTCATTTGATACATTTTGCCATTTTTTTTCTTTTTTAAATTAATTTTTGTGTGAAAATGAATATTAATTCAAAAATAAAATAAAAATTTATATAAATGCTTTTATATATTCTTTTTAATTAGAAAATGACAGCAAAAAAATACCAATAGAATTTGTAATTGAGCAAAAAGCCAAAGAGAAAAAATTAGAAAATGCAAAAATTATAAAAACTTACGAACAATGCCCAAGGGCAAAAATGGGAATCGAAAAAACAATTAAAATGGACAGAATGGAAATAGTGAAAGGTGAGAAGAAAAACGAACGATGGGAAGAACAAAAGCAAAAGCAAACATTAAAATAATTTAATTAATTTGAAAAAAATAAAATAATTAAAATAATAATATTATTTCTTTCTCACAATAAGATTTGGCTGCGTATGAATTGACCATCGGATACAGCCGAATATTAACTCCGACGATGAATTGTAAGTTTAAAATTTAAAAGGACGGTCACGGAATGGCCACAAAAAAAATAAATCAAAAGCCAAAAAAATTAAATTGAATTTAAATCTGAAGAATATGAGTATTTTGGGGTCTCGAGACAGAAAATGACTCATAATTAAGCGAATGAATAGGAAAAGCAAAGCCAAAAGCAAAATCATTTCTCATTCCGATAGAAACATTAAAAAAGTGATGCCGATTTAAATATTTATTTGCTTACATTTAAAAGGGATGAATATCAACCATTAGTGTCCAAAGTCGAAATGCAAGCGGCGCTTTGGTATTACAAAGAGTCAATGGGAAAAATGCTAAGAAAAGCCGATTCAGTGAAGGAAAAAACTGAAAAATTCTGGAAAAAACTAAAAATGGTGAAGAAATTATGGAAAAAAATGGAAGAGAATTGGGAGGAAGACGAAGAAGAAGAAGAAGAAGAAGAAGAGGAGGAGGAAAAGGAGGAGGAAAAGCTGTGCAAATTGTACAAAATGGCGGAAAAATTAACGGAATTATGCGAAGAAAGCGAAGCGAGCATAAACTGCGAAGTGACAAGCAAAAAAGGAGAAATGGGGCCCAAAAATGGGGGGGGGGGGACTAAAATTCGTGACTGGACAATTGGACAGTGGACAATCGGCCAGTGGACAATTGGACAGTGGACAATCCGACAGTGAGGACAATTCGACAGAGGTGGACAATCGGACAGTGGACAATCCGACAGTAAATTACATTAAAAAATAATAAAATGCCGTCGCCGAAGGGACCGATTGTGCCGTATTAAGAAAAAGGAAAATAGGCAAATAAAAAAAAAACTGCGAATGCAGTCTAAAATTGTTTCGTTCTAAATTAACATGGATTGGCATTTTGAAGGGAGGCTGCATCTTTATTGAAACAAAAGCGCTTTTTCTTGCTATTCCTTGCACACAAATTCCGTCTTGTAAATTATAGGTGAAATTTTGATCAATAAAATTACAATGCCTACTTTCTTAATTTCTTTGACAAAAATGTTTAATTGTGTAAACGAAATTGGCTGTTGATTGTCTTTCCACACCCTTCAGTACTAATGGCACACTCACATTGTTTGATTTTTAGGGTAATTACAAAAAATCATCAATTTATTTGCCTATTTTCCTTTTTTCTTGATACGGCACAATCGGTTCACTTCGGCGACGGCATTTTATTATCTTTTAGTGTAATTTAGTGTCGGATTTACCACTGTCCGATTGTCCACCTCTGTCGGATTGTCCTCACTGTCGGATTGTCCACTGTCCGATTGTCCACTGTCCGATTGTCCGGGAGCCCTAAAATTAGGAGGATGAGCGGGGGGGGGGGGGGGGAAATGGGGCCCAAAATGGGGGGGGGGGAGGGGGGAATGAATGGGTACCAAAGTAAAAATGCCAAAAAATTGCTTTTTTGATAGAAAAGATAAATATTAAATTTGTCGTTAAGAAATTGATAATGTTCGAAGAATTTGATGAGATTAATTGGGGGAAAATCGACTGCAAAAATCGTCAAAAACCGGCAAAACTCAGAGAATATTTGACGGAAGGTTGGAAAATGAAGCACATTCACTTTGTTTGTTTGGACAAACTCATCGAACGGTTCATTCGCATGAAAAACCTTTTCTGCCACGGAATGGGCGAAGTCTCGGCTTTTTATGTGAAAGATAATCTTCGAATTTTGGTCTCTGTGAAAGTTTTGGAAGCGCTCGAAGCGCAACACCCCGAAATTTTGCATTTTGGTAATAATTTTATGAAAACTAAAAAAAAATCATTTTACAGAGAAAATCAATGTGGCATCGTTTGACGAGGCTTTTCTCTCCCAAATGCGTCTTTACAAAAGCGGCACCAAAGGGGCGCAGAATTGCGAGGCGCGCATTTACGTGCCAATGATTGTCAACCGAATGAACACTTTGGAGAAGGAACTCGAAAACGATTTCAAATTGGCGCCGCTTTTGCGAAACGCACTGTTCGCGAAAGAACGAATTTTACGCTCTGTTGGCAAATGAATCTATGGACAATTTGCGCCAAAGTCACTGCGAATTATTCAAATTAGTCACTTTTGTGGAAAAAGGCATTCGAAAGGGCGTCGAAACGGCGCAAATTGGCAAATGGAAGCCGACAGAATGCCAAGCGGATGAAACCATCGCAGAGACACTTTTGGAGCAGCGCAGGAAGAAGCGGGTGATCATGTTCAAAAATCTTAAGCAGACCCTCAAAACGGAGGAGAATCGGGCCAAGTTAAATGTGCCGGGCTTTTACATGCGGTTGGCCCGCTTTTTGGAGGACGAAGCGATGCGGAAGGAAGTGGTGAAGGAGGAACAAATATTGAGCGCAAAGAGTGAGCAGAGGGGGTAAATGTGCCTTAATTAGTGTAGGGGCATAATTAATGGGAGGGGGTGGTAATTAGCGAAAGAAAAAATACGGTCAAAACTAATAAAAAGAGTTGGGTGTTTTTAACATTCACCTTTTCAGTGTTTGACAATGATAAAATGCTCAAAGCTCATTATTCCAATGTGATTCTTTCCACTGATCCGTTGGTAATCGCCGACGGATGGCTTAAGGCAGACATTACGGTATTCATACGGTGGATGAACCGCAAAGATTACGTTAAAGGCTGTGCCAACGAAATGATGGCCCGGCGAATTGGAAGGATTTGGGACAGAGTGGTGCAGTCGGTGTTCACACGAACTTACGACAGTATGTTTGACTTGCAAAAGCCCGTAATAGGAAAGCCAAAAGAAAACAGCAAAAAACTCAGAAAGATTTATGCCACCGTAAAAGATTACATTGAGCATACGGTAAAGGGGAAAAAGATGAAAACGGACAAAACCATTCGGAAGGAAGTTTTGGGGTTTTTGGAGAAAAAACTCAGAATTTATTTGTCCATGGAAATAATGAGCAACAGAAGCGAAACAATGGAAGAAGAAGAAGCCGATTCGAAAACGGAGAAGGAAAAGGAACGCAAAATGATGAAGCATTTCGACAAATGGATACAGCAAAAGCATTTCGAAACACTGAAGGGAATGATAAGGGAAGAGGACAGACAGTTTAGGGACAAATTAGCAAATGGTAATGAGTCGAGTCAGATGGGGCGGGGAAGTCGAAAACAGGGTAATTAGGGAAGTCGGCAGAGGGGGGGGGGGGGGTCGAAAAGGAGGCAATTAGGGACAAATTTGCAAATGGTAATGAGTCGGGCAGAAGAGAGAGGGGGGAGGTCGAAAATCAGGCAATTAGGGACAATTAGCAAGTGGTAATGAGTCGTGCAAAGGAAGGACGGGGCGAGGTCGAAAAACAGATTGGAAAATTGGATAAAGATAGACAGGCTCCCGGAAATGCTCAGTAATACAGTGTTTGTAAAATAAAGTTCTGTAGCATTAAGCATTGTAGTAAAAAAGTCAAAATTTCTATAAGAATCTCGTTTTGAAAGCATTCAATTCAATTCATCATCTTACCGTACCTTGTTTTCAAGAAAATTTGAATTGCTCTGATGCATTTTCCATTGACCCATTTCCCAGTCACATGATAAACGTACTAATTAGCGATTAATTAACTGGTAATTATTCAAGGCAAGAAGGGGGGGGTAGAGAAAGGCAAATCAACATTTTTCTCTTAGCGAATGTTGTTTTAATAAATATCAACATCAATGTTGATATTTAATTAAATCAACATAACATTATGCCATCAACGTAATATCAACGCTATTTTTAAAATTTGTATCATTTTTTGAAAATTTAAAGCAATTTTTTAAAAATGACTTTTAGCGGGAAATATCATTTGGGAGAGATAAGGCAAAATGAGAGAGTGCTGAAATTTCAGTACTGGTCAGACAAAACATTTTTGATGAAGAAGAATAAAGAAAAATTAATTAAAAAAGAGTATTATGGGAAGAGATATATGACAGAGAGAGAACAGATAACATAGTGAGGAATCTGCGTCTCTTACCAAAAAATTCAGCGAAGAAGGGAAGAGAATTACCCTCCTTCATCAAAAATGTTTTGTATGACTGGGACTGAAATTCAGCACTCTCTCATTTTTACACTATCTCTCTACATAAAATTATAAACCGTTCAAATAAATTTTTAAAAATTATCGCAATTTTAAAATTTTACGTTGATATTTGCGTTGATGGCATAATGTTATGTTGATTTAATTAAATATCAACATTGATGTTGATATTTATTAAAACAACATCCGCTAAGAGAAAAATGTTGATTTGCCTTTCTCTAGGGGGGGGGGGGGTAAGGTCCGAAATGAAAACGCAAGGCGAAGACCATTCCATTTTCAAATTCAATATTTTTTAGGATGCAATAATATTCAAGAAGCTGCCAAGAATTTTGTGGATTTTTTCGACAGTTCAGAATATGTCGAAGAAATTTTGAGCCTCTTGGGAATACAGTCCCAACACAGTATGCCAAAAAAGGAAATTACAGTAACTGAAAGCCCAATCAGTGGAGGATGGTCACCGTCCCAGACAGTCCAATGGGAAGCAGTTCAATTTCAACGACAGACTTTGACAGTCCAATGGGAGAAATAGCGGAAAAGGGAGAGAAAAAAAAGGAAAAGAGAAAAAAGACAAAAAGGAGCAAAAAAGGAAGGACATTTTGGAGACATCACCATCATCATCAATTGATAGAGAAAGGACGGACGAAGGATTGTCAGCAGAGAGAGGCGAAGAGAGTCCAATGGGAAAAGAAAAAAAGGGAGAGAAAAGGGAGGAAAAGGAAGACAATGAGGAGGAGGCAAAGAAAGAAGACAATGATAACAGTTGTGAAGAGAAAGAGGAGGTGGGAGAGGGAGAGAAGGAGGAGGGGAACAACAAGGAGGAAAAGGAAGAGGAAGAAAAAATGGAAGAGACAAAAAAAGAGGAAAATGAATACGATGAGGAGAAGGAAAACGAGGAAAGGGAAGAGAAAGAGGAAGAGATAGACAAAGAGGAAAAGGAATGCGAGGGGGAGAAGAAAAATGAAAACGAGAAAAAGGAAGAGAGAAAGGAAAAGGAAGATAAAGAAAAGGAAGGGAGGGAAAACGAGGAAAAACAATGCGAGGAGGAAAAAGTAAAGAGGAGGGCGAAGGACGAGAGAAAGGAAAAGGAAGAGGAGAAAGGAAGAGGGAGAACAGGAAGAGGAGGAAAAGGGAGAACATGAAGAAGAAGAGGATGAAGAGGAAGAACAGGAGGAGGAGAGAGAAAAAGGGGAAGTGAGTGTAACAAAACACGAAGAAAATCGGAACAGAGAGTACAATTTTTATCTAATCCAAAATGACGACACAAAAATCAACGATTTGGTGGACAAAAATGTTTTGCTGACAAATTACACGGATTTACTTTGGCATTTGATGAAAAAAGGCGGCAAAACGAAAAGAAAATTGGAAAATCCAAAATTGGAGGACGACGAAAACGATGTCATAAACAGCGAAAATTTGCAAACATTGAATTACCAAACATTGAATGACATTGTGCGATTTCTTGACCTTGGCATTTATGCCAACGAAATTTGGCAATGAATTAAAGGCATTTATCAAATTGAGGCCATTTGGCACGAAATTGGCATTGAAAAGTCGAAATTGGCACTAATTGAGGGAAAATGGGCACAATTAAAGGAAAAAGTGGTGAAAAAAGGCGAATCAACGGAATTGGAGCAGCAAATGCACCAATTGCTGAAGGAACTTTTGAAAATGATGGACAGACAAACATTTTTGAGCAATGAAAGAGAAACGGCGGGGAGAGAAATCGGACGGACGAAAAGGGAAATGCACGGGCGAAAGTTGGCACTTTTGATGGACAACGACAACTTAGCCTACGGCATGTTTTGTGGGACAATGCACAAAATGCGGACTGATCGGACTGATCGGACACTTTCGCACCTAATCGATCTGAGTAATTAGGGGTAATTATTAGTCTAATTGGTGTTTTATGCCACTAAGTTGACAATTACTGCTTTTATATTTGCAATAATTGTTTTTAATTGAGCTTCCATCGAATGTCCTTCGAAAGAGTTTGTTTATTTGGTGCAAAAGGCGAATTTGCAGAGAAAAATCGGTTGAAAAAGAAGCAAAATATTAAATTTATATAATAATTCAGACGCAAAACTCTACGAGCAGTACAAAAACAACCGAACATTTTCTTCATTTGTTCCGCAGAAAATGTCGGCAAATTTTGTGTCCGATCAGCTGAATGACATTTCGGAATTGTGGCAACCATTCGAATTTGGAGGGCAATTTGATAATAGCCATAATAAATTGGTATTTAATTTTGGATTAATTTTGTATTAAAATGTTAATATATTCGTTAATTGCTTTTTGTTCCCAGGTAAATGAAGTGATAAAGGCAAATAAATTCGGAATATTCGATGATAAGCAAAGAGAAAAGGTCGGAAATTTGATGGCACAGATGAAGCGAATAGTGCGCAATTGGGTGAATTATTTAATTAATAATTAATTAACTTCATTTTCATTTTCCTTTTCATTTTCAGTCGTCCAATGTCATTTTTCAATTTGCCGCCGATTTTTTGCTGAGGCCAATCGGTGGCAAAGAGCCGCTTCTCTCCGTTTGCATAATGCCAAATGAATTCGATGTTTCGCGCTCTTTTTTGGGTGCAGCTTTTTACTGCGATTTTGACAAAAGGGAAAAGTGCCATGACAATTCGTTGTACTGCGAACTGTGCAAGGTTAGAAACTATAAAATAAATTGGCAGTTGGGCCTCGGGTGGGAAGCGAACCCACGCCGCCCATTTTGTGGACAACTTTTGCACTGAGCGCGCCAATGGCTCTTATCACTGCTGGTTTTTGCCTTTTAATCCCCCCATTTTTGATTTTGTAAATCCTTTTCTTTTTCTCAGCTCTCCGCCGTTTCTTCTCTGACCAAAGTCCAAATTGATCAGTTCAATTCAATCCCTCAGCTTCATTTCACCTTCCAAAGTGTCCAAATGACCGTTTTGGCCTTTGTTGTGCCCGGGTTGGCCAATCTTCGGCCCGATGAATCATTCGATGGCCGTCAAATTGACAGAATTTTACAAAAATTTGGCGACGAAATTGAGAAACTGATCAGAGAAGATCACTTATTTGACGAAGGGCAATTTCGAAGCAGCAAAAGCATAAACAGCCAAACGATGGAATTGCTGAGCAACGCATTGGCATTCGCAAGTCGAAAAGAGCGGAACATTTTAAATATTCATTTAATTTTAAATTAAAATATTAAAATTTAATTTTAAATATTATTTTATTCAGAAACAAATGAAGAAATGACGCAAATAATGGCACAACGCGAAATGATCAGCCAATTGGACGAAATGTTAACGAAAGACAGGGAAAAGGCACTTCAGAAAAGGGAAATGGTGAAGCATTTGGTGATCCAAATGAAGACATTCGCAAGTGAACAAAAGGAAAAATAAAAAAACAAATAAATAAAATTTAGATTTTGGAAACATTTTCAAAATTTTGGAAATGATTTCGGACAAAAAGGACACAAAAATGGAGGAAAATGGCACAGAAAACAGCGAATTGGTCAGCAAATTAAGTGAAAGCGAAATGGTCAAAAGATTCTGCGTCACTTTGGCATACGTCGAAACTTGGACAAAATGTCTTTTTTTCTTTTTAAATTGAATTTTTAAAAGTCCATTTAAGCCAATTATATTAATGAGCAGACAATTGGCTTTTTGGATTTCAATTCGTTGTTTGTAATGGTGGCGAAGGTTTTCATTTTGTATCCAAATGCGACGGTTCCAACGCTAATCGAAAAATTCTTTGTCACTTATTCGACATGGTAAATCGAAATAAATTTATTTTAAAATTGTAAAATGCCAGGAAATGGCCAATGCCAATTCAATTGGCACAAACGGACTTCACTCGGAAGGGTGAATTTCTGAGTTGGACGCCGGGCCGAGAACACTTCGTAAAGAGACAGTTTTCGCCAAGACCAATGCTCAGACTGATCCGACCGGTCCTGGCCATGGCTATCATTACCCCAACATTCCCCGAGCAAAACTTGGCACAGAATGCCAATCTTTCCACCAAAAAGTGCCTAAGAAATCATATGACAAAAGGCAAATTATTAGAGAAAAAATAGTTCAATAAATTATAAAAAATTAATTTCATTTTTAGCTTTGGCAAAAATACGAAACGAAAATGACCAACAAAAGGCATTCTTTGCTCCTTTGGAGGCCAAAACATTCTCACCTATGGTGGGGCTTTTAAATTTGGCGACGCAAAACAAATTGGGCACTTTTAGCAAATTTTGCCATTTCCCCCGGGGGGGGGGGGAGTTTTGCTGATTTTTAATGAATTTTAATGCAATTGGCTAATTTTTCCACTATTTAGTACGAACATTTCATTGTGGTCACATGCACAGCAAGCCAATTCCAAATTGAGCAGTTCAGTGATTTCGTTGGCCAACGCCTTGGAACGGAGCTAACCGAAATTGTTGAAGACCCTCTGAAAAAATGGATCAAATTTTGCCATTTGTTCCCCGCTCGGATTTTGGTGGGCCAATGCAATGGGCCAAATTCGCAGAAAAAGTAAAAAGAAATATGATAAATATAAAATATTGGATAAATAAATTCAAAAAATAGAAAAATAATATAAAAATAAAATTCAGCGGCTGTAATAAAATTTGGCTGATTGGAATTGAAATGAACGAATCGCCAAAGGAAATGAGCAAATTTAAGAGCAAAATAAAGGCAAATCTAAAGAAGAAATTTGACGAGAAAATAAGCAAAGATTTCGGCGGATATTCTGCTCAGATTGAATCGGAATATGTGGACGAAAGGGGAAGAACTGAGCAAATATTTGGGTAATAATAAGAAAAAAAATAAATAAAATTAAAATGATTTTTTATTATTTTAGAGGAATAAACTCACAAATTATTTAAGAGAATGGGGGAAAGGATGAGAAAGATTTAACAAAACATACCTGAAAGATTTGTTTATCCCTTTTTTTATTATTTTTTTATTATTTGGGGATACGGTCGTGCACAGTATGCCGTCCGCCTTTTCCAATTTCATTTTACAAAAATACAGTACTCACACTCATCACTTCCCTTTTTTGTTTTGTGTAATTTTGGTTGTTTTAATTGTTGTTCCTTTTTTTGATCATTTGGCCATTTGATTGTTTTGATCATTTTGGTCAGCTTTCGTTCTTCGATAAATGCGACAAGAAATGCAAAAACAAAAATATTTTTTTTAGTTATTAGGTAATTAATTAATTCTGACTCGGGAGTTATTGTTTTGGTTAATTTTCTGTTGATCAAAATAAGTGTTCCAAACCACCACTGCCTCGCATTTCATTAAATTTTGTTGATATTTTCGTCCGATCACTCTCCGCCGTCGTTCGTTTGATTTTTGATCCGCCGATCGCGCCTTTATTTTCGTGCTAAACGCTCTTAATAAAAAGAGTCGCAAATTGCACTAAATCTCACAATTAATCCCTTATTTTTTTGTAAACTATTATTTTTATTAATTTTAATATTTTGTGTTAATAGATCAATGAATATTCGTTCTAATTTGGTCCTCTTTTTCTTCATTGTTTTAACACTTTTTGCGCTCTCTCGCGGAGTTCCGCTCGACGAAGGCGTTGACGAGGAGGGACTGTAAGAGAAAGAAAGCCATTTAAAAGTTCACGAGAATATGCCACTCCATTAAATAGATCTGATTTAAAGCATTTAGGCAATGGTAATTATCTGTTGCAACTTTTATATGCTTTTGCAGTGATTTGAAGCCGGCGCCTGCCTCAAAAGTGACGGACCGTGCCGAACGCATCGCGCGACGATGCGTTCGATGTAAGCGGCACGGATGGGGCCGATGGAGCAGCTCAAATTGGGGCTGGGGCTGATGAGCATTAACGGAAATTGAGAATGTGGAAGTGACAATAAATACACTCTTCTATGAATGAATGCATTCTTTTGGAACATTTATTAGTTTTTTTGGATGATAAAAATTATTTTAATTTCCGCAAATAAATCAAATAAAATTGAGTAATATTTCTGAATGGTTAAAAAGATGAAAATTTTTTATATTGGGCTTAATTGAAAATTTTAAAGATTGGTTCATTCATCCAAAATATGAAAAATGAACAATGCTAATAAAACAGACAGAGTAAAAGACTTATTATCGCATATGATGCCAATGAAAACAAAACGATGAAGATTTAATCATTCACAACCCTGAAGATGCGTCCAATATCAACGCGGCATCAATGCCTTCGAGAAATGAAATTAATTATCTTTTATAAATTGATTTTTTGAAAATTTTTGTTAATTAATTACATAAAATTTTTTGTATCAGCAGCGCAAAAACTGTTTTTTGCTGGGAGCGAGTCGCGGCACAAAAGTCGGCCAACCGTGGGGATGGGGCGGGATATGGTATTACCCCTTCCCGAAATAAAAATTTGTACCCAATATGTTCAGCCCTCAAAAAACGATTTAAATAAAATTTATTATTTAAATTTATAATTTACTTTCACGGCCTATAAATTTATTATTTTTTTATTATTTATCAAAACAATTATTAGAAGAGAATAAAATCAAAGCCACGTTTCACCCATTCAATCAATCGCACTTTTATTTATTTTTATAATTATTATGTTTATTTTCATTTAAAAATGGATAAAATATACTTTACACCAGACATGCAAAAAAGCGTAAGCATTTTTTATAAATTGAAAAAAATACTTTTTGAACGGTTTTAAGCTTTTGAATCCGGGTAAAAAATAAGCGGAAATTTGTTAAAATAGTAAATATTTGTTGTTAGGTATAATTTATGGTTATTAAATTTTTAACTTAAGTATACATAAATATAAATAATTTTAAAGGTAATTTTTAATTATTTTTTATTTGAAATAATAATTTAATTTTTTCTAATAATTTTTTAGTCGGCCATATCCCCACAGCCATAAACTGTCAATTCGACTCACCGCTGTTTGCCCCCCCCCCCCTAAGAAATACTTCAAGAATTTGATGCTTTTACCGGGCCGCCCGCTCCCGATCCCGTTTTTTCGGCAAACTACCGGGACCGTGCTGCCTGGTAAAATGGGCTTAAATTTCACCAGTGAAACTGCCTTAAATTTGAAAAATTAATGAATATTTTGGGTGAATGTTCTTACAAATTAGTTCAATATTTGAAGATAGAACTTAAGGGATTTTTGGAAATTTGTATAATTTCAACTGTCAAAAAGTTCCAAAATCTACACAAAAAAAAAAAAAATTCAAAATTTGATTTAAAAATAGCAATTTTTTGTTACAATCTCTACAACTGCCCTTGGAACAAATTGGGCCAACCCTCGCTCTCTCCAACAGACATCGAAACCCGCAAATGCAATGACACCGCATTTTCAACCGAAGGAAAATTTCATTGCTCCGTCAGTTGCTTCGTCCAAAACACTGATCGCTTATTTCAGTAGTGACTTAAAATGCGCAATTCATTCTGATTTTAAAATAACCCAAGAAATTATTTAAACTTAAAACATAAAATTAATATGGCTTATTAAATCTCATTATTTTTGTTTTTCTTGACATCAATTTGTCTTTGCTGTTGATGCACGCATTGACAAAAAAAGAATAAATTAGATGTCTATCGTTGTGATTATTTTTTGCATTTCTTTTAATTAGCTTTTTTGTTGTTGCAACTAATTTGTGTAAAATTCGTTGAAAATTGAAATAAGATTTTGAAATATTTTTTGACTGAGCAGCGCAAATGTCCATTTTGCTTGGCGGCGCAAGCGTCGATTTTGCTGAACGGCGCAAGTGTCCATTTTAGCTGTGCGGCGCAAAAGTCGCAACACGCCTGAGAGACGCACACCTCCAAATGGAATTGGACGAAAAATCGAAACCACTCTGCACAATCAACACCCAACACCGCTTATTTCAGTGCCAACGTCTCCAATTTGGCATTAAATCGGCACCGTCCATTTTTCAGAACCTGATGGACAAAATTTGCGCAGGGATCCCAGGCGTATTTTCATATTTGGACGATTGCTTAATCGCCTCTAAGACCATGGAAGACCACCTCAATGTGTACACGGTTTTCGTATATAAGATTTTGGCCTACGAAATAGAACGACCCTCCTTTCTTTTTTGGGAGTACTCAACTATTACGGACGTTTTGTCAAACCATCCGAGAAATTAGGCGCCATTGGACCAACTCCTCCGAAAGGATGAATCCTGGTGTTGGGGAGATGAACGGGCGCCGGACTTTTCGACAGCGGATTTTTCGACAGAGGACTTTTCGACAGAAGGACTTTTCGACAGCAAAGGACTTTTCGACAGAAATATTTTAAATTTAAGGAGGGGACTTTTCGACAGTGGACTTTTCGACAGTAAAATGTAATTAAGTTTCAAATTTAGGGGTGTAAAATGTTAAAATTTTATCCAAAAGCAACATATTAAGTCAAATAATTATTGAGATACATAATTTTTAAATTCAAAATTCTTTTCAAGAATGTAAACAAATAAATGGAGATGATTTTTTAAAAATATTTCATTTCTTAAGATGTATTTTTTGAAATTTTTGATCGACTTTTAGGGGGTGTATTCGTTTATATTACCTTTTTATTCATAAGTTTTTGGCAAAAATTTATTAATTTAAAGTTTTAAAAAATAAAAATGTAGAAAATAGATGCTAAGAAATCAAAAGATTGCTTAACAACAATAAAAAAAAACATTTTTTCGTGCATTCAGGTCAATGAAAGCTCAGGAAAAAAAATTAGATTAAAACCTAAAAATATTAGCCCTAGTAATAATGATTTAGCAATACATATTACAGTATGTTAATTTAAAAGAAATTTAGTAAAATTGACAAGCAATATAATTTATTTTAATAAAAATTATTTGTCTTTGTTTACTGTCGAAAAGTCCACTATTTTTTGTGTTTCTGTCGAAAAGTCCTTTACTGTCGAAATGTCCTTTGCTGTCGAAAAATCCTTCTGTCGAAAAGTCCTCTGTCGAAAAGTCCACTGTCGAAAAGTCCGGGAGCCAGATGAACAACAGTCCGCGTTCGAGAAAGCCAAGCTATTATAGTTTCAGAACTGCTGCTGACCCACTACGACACCACACTTTCAATTGTCGTTATCCCCAACCGGAGGAGGATATATTGATAGCCACCTTTGTATCGAAAAAGAGTGCTACATCAGCACAATTCTGCAAACCAAGACGGACCGGCTCCTAGTCACTGCAGAAGAAATCGCAGAGGCGAACCAAAAGAGATTTTAGCGAAAATTTTGTCATTCGCCCAATCGAATTGGCAAAAGAATGCAGCGATCCGGAAACCGCATCGTATTTTCCAAAAATGGAAATTCGGAATCAAGCACTTTTACGCCACCATTCCACCTCCAATCCAATGGAGAAGTGAAGCGCTTCGTCGACACTTTTAAAAGGGCGATGATGAAGTGCAAAGGCGTCAAAAATAGCCTCGAAAAAGTGCTGCTTTCCTACATATGCACACCAAATTCTGCCATCGACGGTTATTCCCCTGATCAGTTATTCGTTATTCCTTGGGCGTAAACTCCGCAACAAATTGGCACTCGTCCACCCAAAAGGACAGACTGATCTGTCGGAGAAATTTGAAACTGATCCCGTCCTGCTCTTGAACTTTCGCTTTGGAAAACGCCATTGGCTGCTAGGCACTATTGTGGAAAAACTCAATCGCCAACTTAACGTGTCCACGTGCAGACATTCGGCCAATTGTCCATCGACATGCAAATCAGCTACGGCGCCGATTGAATTTTAAGGAAAATTCAAATTTGGAACCCCCAATTCATAACGAGTGGCCAATGAGCCAAACAATGGAACACCACCATGCCAAATCTCCGCAGCCGATCAACGGACTCCATCTGCTGCTGAAGGCTCGTTGAAGACTAAAAGAAAAGCCCAGACGTCCGACGATCTCGACGCATGCCGATCAAACGTTTCTCGCCAAGTTGAAACGAGAATGTTTCAATCTCAGAAGGGATGTGTTGGAGAAAGAGCAAACGCACTTTGCTGTCATTTATCGATTGATATTTGTATGTGTCCATTTTTTCCCTCGTCCCCCCTCCCCTCATATTTTCTATTTAAAGGCTTGGACCCTTCCCTCCATGTTCATTTTTTCTGTTCTTCACTCACTTACAAACGACACAACAAAAAAAAAAACCGTTGCATGGCTTGACCTAATCCCAAGCTAAATTAGAAGACTACCAATTTTCAAAATTTATTAACCAACGTCCCAAAAATTTATGAAAAAAGTCCGGCCCCGGCGAGCGCCTGGCCAAATTTTGGACTGGGACCGGCAGCAGGATACAAATTTTTATTAATTTAAAATAGAAAAATTAATTTGAAAACACCCATTCTTCAGGAAATCCGATAATTCTGGCTCCAAAAAAAAATTAGTTTTCTGTTACGAAAAGAGGCAACCCGTTGTGTTCATTGGCTAATAAATAGTGCTGCTCATATTTGGTTGCTTCACTTGAAAAAGGTGGAACATTTGATTGCATTGATCAAATTTTTGAAAATCTAAGATAAATGCTACAATGATTTTGCAAATCTGATATCATATTCGTGATCAAAAGCCCCGAAACCCCCCGGGTTGGTCATTTCGTAACAGAAAACTATTTTTTTGGATGGAGCCCAGATTCTCCAGTTTACCAGGAATCCTTTGCTGATTTGTTAATTTTATCCATCGCATTATTTTTTTCTCCTCTTCAGTGTTTTTAATTTTGCACAATTCGCAACCTTCGCCAATGCTTGCACCCATTCCAATAATTGAGCCGGCAACTGCCACTGTTCCGCCCAATGAAGACGCCGTGGGCTCAGAGGATGAAAATCAGCAAAGAGAAGAGGAACTCCTGGTCAATGAATTTGTCATCAATTCGGAAGCGATCAAGCGCATATTGGACGACCCGCGCTACGCCGACAAAAGGGTTCGAAATAATTTGGAATTACAGTGACTCGGACAAAACCAATTTTTTCTATATTTTAATTGTATCCCATTATTTTTTACACTTTGGTAGTAGTATCGATTGGCTCTCTATTTGTTTGGCAAAAAATTCCTAAAATGTTCAAAACCTGCTTGGGGTTTTTGGATGGTTAATAGCCCGATTCCGACTTCCGGGGCTTCAATTTGAAATCGAAAATATTTATTTACGAATAACCAAATACAATAGAATGATTAAGTGCGATATCTTTAGCCAAATAAAGGTGCTTATTATTTGTTTTTCCTTTTAGGTCTGTTTAGTCAGCGTGGCGGGCGCCTTCCGCACCGGAAAATCGTTTATTTTAAACTTTTTTCTGCGCTATTTGCGTTGGCGCTCACAAACAGCACCAAGTGTCGATGAAATGGCGAACGATTGGTTGGAAATGGACCCGAAGTTGGAGGGGTTCAGCTGGCGAGGCGGCGACGACCGGGACACCAACGGAATTCTGATTTGGCCAGAGCCGTTCCTACTCGAAGACCGCAACGGAGAGCAGGTTTTGGCAGGATGGGGTTGGATTTGGAGAAACATCACACCCAAATTTAATTCCCGAGAAATTCATTGGTCTATGTATTTATTCGGGTGATTTTTCAGGTCGCTGTCCTCCTCATGGACACACAAGGCATTTTCGACAGTGTCAGCACTTTCAAAAATTGCGCCACCGTTTTCGCGTTGTCCACGATGGTTTCCTCTGTTCAGGTTTTAAACTGAAAAAAATGTTTCGAGTCAAATTTAAGGAATTCCATCCGTTTTTCCATTCATTTGCTTCCCAGATTTTCAACATCAACAAGACAATCCAGGAGGACCATCTGCAGCACTTGCAACTGTTCACAGAGTACGCCCGACTGGCGCTGGACGAGTACAACAACAGCAAACCGTTCCAGGCAATGCTCTTTTCAGCTGGTTGACCATTTCGCTCAATTTCAGTCGCTTTTGTTCCTTGTCCGTGACTGGAGTTTCCCTTATGACGCGGAGTACGGCCCAATCGGTGGCCAACGCATTCTTGACAAACGATTGGAGGTACTCAATTTGACTAATATATAAAATCGAATGCGTAAACGGATGCACTAATCCCCCGGATCAGTTCCCCCGTATCGTTCGCGAAATTTTTTAAACTTGTGTTAGAAACTTTTCAAGAAAAATAGATTTTGGGAAAACAGTAAATAACTTTAAAATATTTTCCTTTAGCTAACATTCTTCATAAAACTAAATTTCGGTGCCCCAATTTATTCACGGCTTGTCGATGGATTTGTTAAAAAATATGTTTAATTTTGCCAGGTTACGCCCCGACAACACCCGGAACTTCAGCAGCTGCGCCGTCACATTCGCTCGTCTTTCGACAACATTCGCTGCTTTTTGCTGCCTCACCCCGGCCTCGACGTTGCCACAAATCCACACTTCCGAGGCGAACTTGACAGTGTGTTTGTTTATTGTTTGTTTACTCTTTTTGTGTGTCCACTGAATTCAATTTTCATTTTGCTTTAGAAATCAACCCCGACTTCAAGGCACAGCTCCGTTCGCTGGTGCCCCATCTGTTCGACCCCAACAATTTGGTCGTCAAACAAATTGGCGGTCAGCCCATCACTTGCCGAGAGCTTGCCGTCTACATAAATGTGCTCTTTTTGCGCTGAATTCAAATATTTAAGTTCAAATTTCAGGCTTATTTCGAGGTTTTCAGCAAGGCTGAACTGCCCGAGCCGAAAACCATTCTCAATGTAAGCATTTTGTGTTTTCTTCCACACGAGTGAATAGTGAAAAGGCTAATTAATGCTTTCCCTCCTTATGAATGGCAATTGCTTTTATTTTTATTAGGCCACCGCTGAGGCCAATCATCTCGCGGCCGTGGTGAGCGCAAAAGCGGTGTATATGAGGGAGATGGAAGAAGTGAGTTTTTTGACTGATTGTTGGGGCGAATGATACCGAAAAGCAAATTATTTTTGAAATGGCATTGGGTACACGGCATACATGGAAAAAAGGGTCGACCCCTCCCCCTCTTTTTCATGTATGGTTGGCCGGGTTCCATTCAATAAACAGACCAAACCCAGAAACATTCACACGACTCCTCCGACCCCACTCATTCGAACTTTAACCAATTCAGTCGTGCGGTGGCGACTCGCCCTTTATGAGCGGCGCGGAACTGCGAGGAGAGCACGCGCGGTGCAGGGCGGAGGCGATGCGCACCTTCCAAACGGCGAAGAAAATGGGCGGTCCCGAGTTGGCGGAGCAATTCGCACAAAAATTGGAGCAGGACATCACGGTGGGCTTTCAAATTTGTTCCATTTAAATATTAAACTGTGCAAAAATTTGTGCATTTTTGTTAATTCGGCTTTCTGTGCTTTTCAGGAGGCATTTGAATCGTTTGAGCGCGTTAACAACTCCAAAAATTTGTTCAAATCAATGCGTACGCCCGCCGTGCTCGTCGCTTCGATGATTGCCCTTTACTGCTGTTCGTTTTGCTTTCCCTGGGCCATTGTTTGTGTTCAAAATTATTCTCACCAATTAATGCAATATTTAAAATTGGTATTTTGGAAGGCCCATAACAAAAAAGATTTTATAAGACTGTATGAGGCAAAATCGGCTACTTTCTTACTTTTATTTTTTGCTTTTCGCCTGTAAAAATTGTCATTGTCAATGCTAGTTTAACCGAAGAAAAAATGCATTATTATCTCAGTTAATTGATTTAATGCAAAAAATTTGACAAATTTTTAAGTTTTTGTCCCACCCCTATGCTCATTTTCCAGGCCAAGAATTTTTCCAACTGCTCGGCCTCGACACCATCGCCTCCATTTTCTCCCTCTTCCTCACGCTGATTATTGTCGCGCTTGGCACTTGGACATATTCACGCTACAGCGGCCAATTCCGCGATGCCCAAGTGTTCATCGACGAGCGGGTGCAGGCGCTGTGGCACAATGTGTTGGCGCCGGCCTTTGTCAACACCGCTGGTGGCGTGGCGCTGAACATGACGGTGATTAGCCATATTTGATGGATTTTAATATTAATTGAACTGTTTTAGACGGGGGGCAATTTCACGCTCAATTCGACAACGGCGACTGTTTCGGCTCCGTCGGTTGGCATCAGAAAAGAGGCAAAGAAAATCAGATGATTTTGGGAAAAGTTGGCCTTCCATTTTGAGCAAAACTACCAAAGATCTGTAGACACTTTTCATTATGAGACACATTTTGGCAATTTGTCAGTTTAAACATTTTTTATAAAATTTCCTATTGCTTTTTTACTGACTCGATTTGAATTTGACAGTTAAAATGTGGACGAATTTGTGCCAAATATAATTCCCATTATGAAAACTAAAAAATTTGCCTCATTTTCCACTTAAAAAAATAGCTGTAAATGTTAAGAGAAACAATTTTCTGAGACATTTAAAATGCGGTGTCATTTTGGCGATGGTTACGTTTCGGCGGGGGTAAACCCAACTCATCTAAACCAACTCATCCATACCCAACATCCATGCCCAACTCATCCATACCCAACTCATCCATACCCAACTCATCCATAAACCCAACTCATCCATAGCATGATGCGAGTCGTCGCCGTGGCATTTATGCCACGACCGAGACTCGCATAAGCAGAAAATGCCACGACCGAGACCGCGCAATCAAAAAAATGCCACGACCGAGACCGCGCAATCAAAAAAATGCCACGACTAAGACTCGCATAAGCAGAAAATGCCACGACCGAGACCGCGCAATCAAAAAAATGCCACGACCGAGACCGCGCAATCAAAAAAATGCCACGACTAAGACTCGCATAAGCAGAAAATGCCACGACCGAGACCGCGCAATCAAAAAATGCCACGACTACGACTCGCAGTGTTATGGATGAGTTGGGTATGGATGAGTTGGGTCTATGGATGAATTGGGTATGGATTAGTTGGATATGGATGAGTTGGGTTTGGATGAGTTGGGTATGGATGAGTTGGGGGTGACTCGTTTCGGCGCCAAGCCAAAAAAAAGTTTTTTAAATAAAAAGGGCCTGGCAAAGTTTTGTGGTTTCTTCGAAAAATAATTTTAAATGAGGCATATTTTCTAGGCTAAAAAAATGCGCTGATCATAAATCTGAGCTCGTGTTTTCCAAAATCATTGCTTTTGTCAATGAGTTTTCATCAAAAACTTGGTTTTTTCTTAATTTTCTGTAAAAAAAATTTTCCCAATGAATTTGGGGTAAAATAATGGATGATGGTACTTCCGTGTTTTGCTACCCCCTCCCCCCCCGGGTGAAAAATTTTAAAAATTAATATTTTGGGGGTTTTCAAGGCCAGTGATCATCAGAGATATGGTGTTTATTTGACACCTGGTCATAGATTTAACAAAATATCTTTGATTTGTTGAAATTTTAAAATTTTTCGAGGGGGGAGTAGCAAAAGAAGGAAGTGCCGGGGTGATCACGAATCTAAGCTCTGAGTTTGCAAGAGCCTTCATTTTAATGTGTCAAAATAAGTGAAAAATGGGATTCCATTTTTCCGCTTTTGAGAGGGCACTGTACAACTCGCCAATGTTTGACTCGCCGTTAAGACGAATCGCCGATAAAATTATGCAAGAAAAATTGAGGAAATTATACTTTCTTGATTTAAAAAATTGCCGAAAAAGCTACAAAGAAAGCAATAATAAAACAAAAATTTAATATAAAAGAGAATCTGAAAATCAAAAAAAAAAAAACAATAAAATGAGTTTCTTGAATAATTTATCGACGAGTTGTATATACGGTATACCGTTCCACTTTTGAGGGAACGGGCGAAAATAACTCAGGAAAAAGTACAGTATGCGCACCGAAAATAAGGACAGTACTTTTCTACAGAAAAGTTCATCTCCAATCCATATTAATCCGTCCCCAAAAATGGAATGAGTGATTGATTGATCAAATGATGAATGATTGGCAATTTTTACTTTTTTGTCGCTTTGGCCGTTCACATGCATTTCAACGAATGCATTTGTCGACCTTTTAGCGGGGCAATCAAACGTTAAAAAATGAAAATGTCATTGTGAAAGTCAAAAAGAAACATTCATTGCCTCCCAAAATGAATTCGCCGTTTTGTCAGCAAAAGGCGGAACAGAAACAGCGCCTTGGGTCGGTCATATGAGCAAAACGACCGCCGCCACCGAAGTCATTAACTAATTAATTACCCAATTTGACGGTGGGTGTAACTAATTATTGTCTTAGGGCATTGTTATGAATTAATGATTTGTGCATGCGTTTGTCCTTCTCCGCCCCCATTTGTCCATTTTTATTCGGACATTTTCTTCCTCTTCTTCTGCCCAATCATTTTTGTGCAGTGAACGAATTGATCAGTCCATCCGTCCGATCGAATCGAATGAGTGAATTTTCACATTGATTTAATTTTAAACATTTATAATTGATATATTTTTTTAATTTTTTACATAATAAAAAAGGGAACCATCGACAAAAATAAAAGGCAAAAAGATGGAATAAGGGGGCAATGGCGGAAGGGCGACGCAAATAAAATGAAACTTTTGACACATTCTGAACCAGTTTTAAAACAGGCCTAATTACCAACATTAAAAAAACTATTTGCGAAATTCTGTCAATGTTCGAACGAATTTTTTTCCTTTTTCGTAATGGAAATTCATTTCGACCTTTTAGAAATGACAATCGAAAAGTGTTCCATGGTTATCACACTTTGCATTCTGACACTGTTCCAATTCTGTTTTTATACCACCAAAATAATGGAATTGTCTGCCACAAGTCGCCAATTGGAGGCGGAAATATTTTCCATGAGGCGGAAAAGGGAAGCGCTGCAGGGCGAAATTGACAATTTGATCAGCAGCAGCAAAAGTGCGGAGAGAGGGCAAAGCGGCAGAAGAAGGTGGAGGAGGGGAGGGGGCAGCTAATGACCATAATTAGCAAAATTAATCAGGCAAATGGGCAATTAGGGGTGGGAGATGGAGTGCAAAACGTATTGGCCCAATCCATAGTTAATTATTTTTAATTGACTAATTCTGTCCATGCTAATCGCTTTGTCCCCCTCCCCTCCAATCATTTTCAATTAAATGCCTTTTCAGAATGCATTTTACGCCGTCCTCCCCGCCCATTCCGTCGCCTTTGTCCCTCCCTCCCATTTTCTTCATCACTCCGACCTCTCGCCGAGTCGCGCAAAAGGCGGATTTGACCCGTCTTGGCCAAACTTTGGTGCCCGTTGCGAATCTGTTTTGGATCATTGTCGAGGTCATTCAAATTTGGCGATTTGATTTTTCTTGGCAACGCGTCACTAGGATTCTGAGCATCCGTCGCCATTCATTGGCCAAATGATGGGCCGACTTGGCATTGTCGGCATTCATTTGGCGGCGACAACGCCCAGCGAATGGAAAAACAAATTCCCGAAGGGAGTCGCACAGCGAAACGCGGCACTCAATTGGCTAAGGTGAAAAGGAAGAGCAAAAGCCGAGAAAAAGCGAAAAGAATTGACAAATTAAGGGAGAATAAAGCAGCAGAGAAAAGGGGCGTCGTTTACTTCGGAGACGACGACAAGTGAAACTCATTTAAAACCAATTCATTAATTAAATTCTTAATTTGTTTCAGTGCCTACGATTGGCGCCTTTTCGCTGAGATGCGATCGATCCGCCAAATTGGCATTTGGCCGGTGGGAATTGTGGACCAAATGATCGCCGAATACCCTCTGATTGGCAGTAATTGTACTGTAATTGGCATTCCCCAGAGGCCAATTAAATTAATAATATTTTTTGTAGCAAAAGTGTTCGGCTTCAATTCAAAATGGAAACGCCAACGGCCATTTCCAATTGACATGGCCAGCTTCGCCGTGAACATTTCACGAATTCTGACAAACGCAGGCGGTGGCTTCAGTTACCAAACCCCGAGGGGTTATTTGGTGGGTTTTTGCATTTTATTTTTTTAATCATTCGCTTTTCAGGAGTCACATTTTCTGATTTCGCTGAATGTAACGATAGACGAATTTGAAGCGAAAGCCGACAATTGCACAAAAGTTTTTGTCTGGCACACGAGGACAGAACCAACGGCACTCCTTGCGGAGGAAACGGCAAAATTCGCCTCCGGCGGGGAGGGGCGACTCGACGAGACGGAAAAGGACGCCGTCGGTTGACAAATGACAAACACTTAATTTTTGTTGAATCTGTCGAATTGTTTTTGTTAATTATTTGTCATTTTGTTGTTGTATCTTTTAAATTCTATTCCCATTGTCAGTATTTATTATTGTCTATATATACGGCGTGATAAAAGGCACTTCTGACTTTAGGGGGATTTCTTAAAACAAATTTGGTTTTGTTCGAGACTTGATGATCCGAAGCCGAGGAGGCGGTGGGGCAATAGCAATTTCCTTTGTCGGGACAATTACATTTTTATGGAATGCGGCAAACGGAACGTTTTTACGACCATTTTTCAACAATTTCTTTTTTTTTGGAAAAAAAAACATTTTTTTATTAAAAAAAGACCCAGTAAATCGACTGGTATATTTTTATTGAACATTCAAGCGTTTGACGGTTTAGTCCAGGTATTTGTCCGTTTCAGTCCCGAACTCCCTCCTAAATGTTTTCCGCTAAAAAATTCTTTTGAATTCGTGCATTTAGACCATTTGGAATTGATAAGTAAGTGAAATTAGCCATGAGTAACTCAAATTAATAATTAAATGAAATTAGCCATAAGTAACTCAAATTAATAATTAAGTGAAATTAGCCATAAGTAACTTAAATTAATAATTAAGTGAAATTAGCCATAAGTAACTCAAATTAATAATTAAATGAAATTAGCCATGAGTAACTCTAATCAAAGTTCGGCTTGGCCACGGTCGTCGGGACAATCAGTGCCAAAGGGAAAGTGAGGCGAATGCGCACTGACAGTCAAATACAAAATGCGTTTGCACGTGTCTAACGCCTCAATTTGCGCCATTTGTTGGTCGTTTAGCGAAAATCCGAAAATGTCCAAATTTTGGCGTTGTCTCTGCGCATCGGACGAACGCGGCACGACACCGACGCCAAATTGGGTTAAGAAACGCAGCGCAACTTGGGCATTTGACTAAAACAGCTCCTTCCATTTGAAAAGTAATGTAATATTGCGTTTTTGTCTTACAAAAGTCTTAGAAATAAGTGCATTTTTTTGTTAATGGCTAAAAATTAATTAGAGCCCGGACAGGACCGGGACCCTGCCGGAACTCCCGGTCCCGGTCTTTGGACAAAACACAGGGCCGGGAGTCCCGGGGTCCCGTCCAGGCCCATTTTTCTCTTACAAAAGTCTTAGAAATAAGTGCATTTTTTTGTTAATGGCTAAAAATTAATTAGAGCCCGGACAGGACCGGGACCCTGCCGGAACTCCCGGTCCCGGTCTTTGGACAAAACACAGGGCCGGGAGTCCCGGGGTCCCGTCCAGGCCCATTTTTCAAGTCTCGGTATCGGCCATTTGGACCGGGACTAAAAAATATTTCGGCATGGCGTAATTCAAAATCATTCTGTCATGAATCTTACAATAGTAGGTTTTTTGAAATCTTTCCTCAATTTTCTTAACAAATTTCATTAAAGGGGTGTACTTTAGTCAACCCCCCAGAAAATAATGGCATAAATGATATACCAATCGATTCGTCTCGATGAGCTATGCACGAAAAAATAGGTCACCAGTTGCGGAAATGCCAAAAAGGTTTTTGAACCGGTTTAAAACTCGAAAAATTGAGTGAAAAGTGGGGCTTCGGACCATTTAAAATGGTCGAATTCGGACAAATTTGGTATCATTCGAAAGCTCTTGATGAGATAAGTCTAAAAAACAAGGTATAAACTCGAATCAATGTCATCTGAGCACTGGGACAACTGAGTCCCAGTGAAAATGGACACTTCAGTACCGAAAAATAATAAACGGGAAATAACAATTTAAAAGCAAAAATTTCGCAAAAGGGAGCATGCGAAGACGGAGCAAGTAGTGGGGCGAGACGGAGGGCGGAGGAAAAAGTCTGACGAGCGCCACAGGCGGTTGACTGCGGGGGCCCGAAGGGCCCCCGCCAATCAGTCAACCGCCTGCGGATCACGCGCGGACTTCTTCCGTAGCCCGTAGTCTCGCCCCACCTACTGGCCGCCGTAGTCGAGTGTGCGGCGGTTTTTTAGCGCAATACTCGATATTCAAGGCTAAACGATTTAGTGCATTATATAAGAAGAAACTTTTTTTGGTACTGAAGTGTCCATTTTCACTGGGACTCAGTTGTCCCAGTGCTTAGATGGCATTGGTTCGAATTTATACCTTGTTTTTTAGACTTAGCTCATCAAGAGCTTTCGAATGATACCAAATTTGTCCGAATTCGACCATTTTAAAGGGTCCTAAGCCCCCCTTTTCACTCAATTTTTCGGGTTTTAAACCGGTTCAAAAACCCGTTTTTTGGCATTTCCGCAACTGGAGACCTATTTTTTCGTGCTTAGCTCATCGAGACGAATCGATTGGTATATCATTTATGCCATTATTTTCTGGGGGGTTGACTAAAGTATATCCCATTAAAGTTCCCGGGATCTCGTCCCATTCTTTTTTCAATTCTTTTCCCGGCAATTGCAAAATCCCGGGCTCTAAAATCAACTAACAATAAACAATTTGACACTTTATCATTTTCTGTCTGTGCCTACCTTTTGAAGCAGTGAACCAATCTCAGAAATGGTCGGATGTTCAAAAACAGAAGGGTATTCCGACTTGCGGAAAGCATTGTCGGCACTCGAGCCCAGGGGGCACGAAGCGACGAAATGAATGCCATTGTTTTTGCAGAAAGTGCGCAACTTTTTCTGCTGGAAGAACACGTGACATTCCGTCTGAAATGTGCCAACATTTTCCAACAAAGTCTGTCTTTGTTGTTTCTTTTTTTTTGCCTGTAAAACGCTTGGTCTGATGTTGCAATTATCGATGATCCGTTGAATTTGGGCCGAGTTGAAATTGGACACGCCGATGGACCGAACTTTGCCAAGGGCCACCGCCTTTTCCAACGCCCGCCACGTGTCCAAAAAGTCCACGTCCGACAAAAACACTTTCTGTCCCTCCGCGTCCTTTGGGAAGAGTTCGGTCCCCTCTTTGTAACCCATGGGCCAATGGATCAGACAAAGGTCCAAATAACTAAAAACGAATGAACAAAACAGAACGGATCAGCAGTTGAACAGCAGCACACTGACTCAAGGCCGAGCTGTTCTAAGCTTTTGTGGACATTTGCCAACGCGGCGTCAAAGCTGTGAAAAGTGTTCCACACTTTGCTGGTGATGAACAAATCTTCGCGCTAAACGCTTTTTGTACATAAATTCACAAGAATTAGATCTGGTTTTGTCTTCCCCCCCCCCCCCCGCTCCACCTTAATCTCTCCGTGTTGGACCATCTCTTTGAGAGCTGCGCCAATCTCCGATTGATTTTGATAAATGAATGCACAATCCAAATGCCGATATCCATTGCGAATGGCACTTTTAACAATTTCGTTGACCTCTGTTGGTTTGCACATCCAAGTGCCAAACCCAATTTGAGGCATTGGGTAGCCCGAGTTAAGGGAAAGTGAAGGCACAGGTGAAGAAGCGCAACTCATTCTGTGGATAACTTAGCTTATAGGAAAATTCGTTAAATCGGAGTTCCCGGGCCATGAGATAGGTACATTTGTGCATTTTGAATATTTGCGAATATTTTGGCGTTTGTGCATATGGCACGAGTTCAAAAGCCTCTGGATAAACTCCTGCACTGATTTACATAGTGAAATACCTATTGTATCACTGCTAAAATAGTACTATTTTCTATCTTCTAGGTGTTTTTGTATATTGTACAGTATTTCATGTTGATTCAAATTGCGATAAACAATCCGCAGCCAAGCGGATTTGAACTCCAGACCCCCACCTAATAGGACCAAAAGCGGTGAATAAAAAATAGCCGGATAGGCTTTTACTTAATAATCCTGTAGAAATTGAGTCAAAAACTGCGTCATTTGGTCAATTTTAGACAAAATCTGTTAACAAATCGCATTAAATTTCATAAAATTTCTAGCAGATGTCGATAGGCACCAGGTATGGCACGGAAAGACTTCCGATTTCCGACATTTTTGGGGTCGGAATTCCGACTTCCGAAATTTTTTGATGAAAAGTCGGAAATTTTTAAAAATTTTTTTTTCAAAAAACTAGTAAGTTTTGTACAATTTCTGTTAATAAATTGAACTGAAATTTTTAAAAATTTCCCGGCGGTGCCTATCGGCACCGCCGTACCCTCCTCCAAGTTCCCAAAAAATTTTCGAAAAAATCGCGCTGTAAAAAACGTGTAAATAGTCACTCCTTTTCCCAAAATGTTCTAAAATAATGAAAACTGACAAAAAAAGATTTTGATAAAATAATTGAATAATTTTTTCAAGCGAATATACTAAAAACTTTGTGAAATACCTTTTACTTGGTTAAGAATTAAAAAAATTAGCCTATTAAAATATTAGAAATTTTTTTATTATATTGTATATTTTTGAAAAATTTTCTGATTTCCGACGTTTTTGGGGTCGGAATTCCGATTTCCAACTTCTGAAAATTTTTGGGGCCTCGGAATGCCATCCCTGATAGGGACCGCCAGACCCCCTGTTCCTAGTTTTTTGAAAAATTTCACCGCAAAAAAGTAGTTTTGAAAAGAAAAAAATAGTCAAATTTATGAACCATTAATAATTTGATTTCCGATCAACTTTTTACTGTCGGATCCAATCGAAAAATCTTAGTCGACCCATCAGCCCCTTTTAATGCATCCCGCCAGCCCCTAAAAATTTATTTTTCAGCATTTTTAGGTTTTTGGAAATTTTTTGAATTTAATTGAAATTTTTTCGAATTTTCCAAAATCCCACAATCCCGCACGGGATCCCGCAAATTTTAAATGCGGGATTTGCAGGATTGCGGGATTTGCGGGATTAATCCCGCGGGATCCCGTCCCGCAAAAAATTTTGAGTTCCAGTCCCGCAGCGGGATCCGCAAATTTGAAATTTCCGGTCTCTAATATGTATCAAAATTGAAAGAGTAAATTTAAAAATAAGAATTGTATTTTGATGCCATTTTTTATTATTTATTTTTCACTTGCTACGCATTCATTTAACTTCTTCAAAAAATGTTACATAAATTTTCAAAGCAAATCTGAATTCCGTCTAAAAATGCCATTTTTCCGCCATATTTAATTCCCTCCTTCGCACATTCTTTTTCCATTTCCATTAGAAAGTCGTCAAAATTAGCAAAGGCGCGGCATCCGTGCGTTTTTTTTTTCGCCATCCATTCACCGAAATGGAATAAAAATGACGACGGAAGGAAGGCAAAATCATTGGGAGCAAATGCTTAAAAAGGCATGCTTTTCCTTTTCCCCTATCGAATTTGCATGTGATTTTTGCGCATCCGTTGTTGTCACTCGAACACCGCCGTTTGGCCCTCGTCGAGTTTAATTTGGCCACCGTTTGGCCATCTGCGCCCAATCTCTCCGCCACAATTCCCGTCCAACACTCAATGAAATTCTCCAAACTCTGCGGCTTTTCTTCCCCTCGTTTCTGTTCGGCTTTTCCTCTCCAATTTAGATCAATTTTCGTTTTCTTTTCTTTGCTCGGCCGCCTTTTCGGCAAAAGTTCGGCCCAATTAATTTTCCTCCCAAAAAGTTTTGTCCACGTACTTTCGGAACTGTTGGACAGAATCAATAGGGACAAAATGAGCAAACAGAAGCAAAGGGAGGCCATTTGAGACAATTTTTGTGGAGAAATAAATTTAAAAGTCCTTTTAATTAATGATAAATGAATCTTTTCGTCTCAATTTTTTTAAATTATTCTCTCGGAGAATGATTAATCATTAATTTATGCATAAATATTTTGCAACGTTTTATTATTTGTTTGCATTTTAATGTTCTCTCATTTAATTAAATTTCATTTTTTCTCATTAAAATTTTGGGCATTCGTTGAAACATTTTTTGAAGGAAAAATGTTTGGCAGTGCACGTAAATTTTATCATGTCAGTTTTTTGTATGGCACTTTTCTAGTTTATGTTCTCGATTGTTTTCTTCAAAATTCATTTAAAAGGCAGAAAATTAAAAATTCGGGTCCGAAGTTCCCAATGGGTTAGCGACCAAATTTTAGAATTAAAGTGTGAAATTCGAAAATTTTTTTTTGCTTGGTGCTGGGGAAAGGACTTCTCGTGCCAAATCGCCGTCCGATTGTTCGGATTTGGCTCACGAAAAGGCCCTCCGCCAGACCAAAGCACGGCAAATTGTGGAAAGTAGCAAATCGCAGACTCAATTTGCATATGAACACCCGGTGAACAACGAGGAGGAGCAGTTCAGTCCACCGAAGAGTGCATATACAAACCGAGAAAGGATGAGACGGAAGAATTGTGAAGGAATCGAGGAAATGCCGAAACGGAAAAAAATTGAAGAAAAAGTGCCGAAACGAACCATCGATGGGACCAGCACATTTCAATCATGTGAATGAACTCGGCATTCCTTGACATTCACAATGAGAAATGTGCTGATCCGAACGGTGGACAAAAACAGCTGCAGAATCGAACAAATTTGAAGCGAATTTTTGTTGGTAAATTTGAGGAGGGGCAAAGAAAAAGAAAGGGATGCCATTTTTGAAATGGGAGAGGGAAAGGAATTTAAAGGGAAAAACTGGGAAAACAGCAATCAACTGGGATCGAAATATTATGCGGAGACAAAAATACGAATTGGGGTTGGAGTGAAAGTTGACGGAATGAATTGGCTTCGTTTTGTTCCCCTTTTATACGGATGGTCCGTCGGTCATTCGCCGGGCAATGGACAAAATCAAACGCAACGAACGGACGGCGGATTAAACGGACGAAGGGGGAAAGGTAATTGGGCAATTAATTGCCTAATTGAGGAGTGCTGCTCGTCGCCCATCGCTCTTCTCCTCGTTTACCCGTTCTGTGCTCATTTTACGTTGCCCATTCGCTTTTCGCGTCCTCTCCGATTAAAAAGTGCACTGCCATTTCATTGCATTCAAATTAAAGCGTTGGCAAAATGCCGTGGGCAATCGAATGGGCGGGGGGGGGGGGGGGAGGGGGCGACCTTTCACATGGACAACGGCATTTTGTGAGTAATCTCCAACGAGAGAAGGAACATTCACAAACAAAGCGATCAAATGGAAGGGTCAAGATGAATTTTGGAGAAGAGCGGCGTGGGAAATCGAATCACTCAAAAAAAGAAGCCACGGCACGGACCCTCTATGTAATTTTGAATTTTTTTAAACATATTTTTCGGCATTTCTTTTCCCTTTTTTTGTCCTCTTCCCCTCCCTTCTGTTCTCTCTCTCTCTCTCTTTTTTCATTTATGTGCGGGAATTCTTTGATCAGTTTTTCTCTCCCCCTCCTTTCAATAGGCCATCCGTCCAATTATTCTGTCCCATTGGGTCGTTGGGATGGCATCGCGCAAATAATTACCATGCCATTGGATTGTCTCTTCTGTCCCCACCATTCGTTCCCTTTCCCTTTGGCTCCGTGCCGAAATTCCGCTTAATTGTGCTGCTGAAAGGTCAAGTGCACTTTCGCATGTCACGGTTATTCATCATTTTATGCAAAATTTGCAGCCCCTTAATTCATAATTTCGGGTCCTTTTTCGCACTTTTGCAATTTTTCCAAATTTTACCTTTTCTTGCTCAATTTTCCTGAGTTTTCCATTGCTTTTTCGTCTGCTTTTGCCCGCCCCCCCTCCCTTTTTTCTTTGAGTGCCGTCCTTTTCCTCCAAAAAGTGCCGTCCTTCCGTTTATTTTTGCGCAGAATAAATGGATGAAGTGGCGGATGAATCTGCACTTTTGAACTGAAGAGCATTCGGCTTTTGCTGAATGGTCGCTGCCGTCGGCATCATTTTTTAGCGCAAATTATGCAAATTCGGCCGATTTATTATTCCAAGGGCATCTCAAAAGGGCGGCCGATGAGGCCATTATTCATTCAATTAGCACAGAAAAGGCATTTGCCGACCAACGGAAGGTTCTGCTGCTCCTCTCGAAGTGCTGCTGAGGAACGGAGAAATTGTCGAGATTTATTTCATTTACAGTCAAACAAAGTTCGAAAGATCGAAAGTGGCTAATTAGTAATCTTTGAAAGTGCCCAAAGTTTGTGTTTGTCAGTCCCATTGGGTAAACGAATGAATGCCAATGGTTGGCATCGCTCACTCATTGGATGAGGTCACTCGTCCCTCCCTCTCCCATTTAATTTCAATGTTTACCTTTCTCGAAGACAAAAAAGGAAGTGAAGGGGGTCGAGAATGGTTTGGAAAAATGCAAGAGAAAGCGAAGGTCAAAAGGTTAATCCCCACAGAGAAAACTCCGTCGAACAGAATGCCAACAAATCAAATTAGGGCAGACAATGAATGCCAACGAATGCCAACGGTGGCGGAAGAATTGCACTGAACAGCAAATAAATGGACAAATTGTCACACGACAAAACACAGAAAGCCACGGCAGTAGCAAGGTCACAATGTTGGAGAGAAAGTCAAAATATGTACGAAAAGTGCCAAAAAAGAAAAAGACAATTAATTAAAAAAACAAAACAACAAAATAATGGACTGAATGCCATTAGCAAAAGAAGGACGAGGACAAACATTGGCAGAGGAGGAGATTTAATTTAATTTAATTCATATTTCATCACTTAATTTCGGTGTCTCTTTGCCATTTTCCAACCCACCGTTAATTATGTTCATCCGTTATCGTTTTTATCATCCCCCCCCCCCCCTCTCATCACTTTCCTTTTCCTCTTACGCACTTCTTATCTGCCATTCTCGATCGATTCTCGAGATGGCGAGGGAATGTTACGGAATGAATGACGGAACGACGGCCAAGGGCACAGAAAACGGGGGAGGGGCGGGGGCGGTGGGCTGTTGCGATGACCACCGGCGCCGGGCGGGGGGTGACCGGTCACCGTCGATGGGTCGGCGATGCGCTGCCCTTCTCTCGGCACTCTTTTCCCCCATCATCCGTCCCCCCCCCCATTCTGTGCTCTTTTCTCCTCTCTCTCTGTGCTCACCCAATCACTTTTGATGTGTTGTGACGCAACGCCAACAGCAACAGACACAACGCCTTATTTGAAAATGCGGCGGATGGGCGGACGAAGGAACGAACGGCGGAAGAGAGAAAAACCATCGCAAGAAGAAGCGCAACAGCAGAGCAAGCAACAGATTAGAGATGGAAAGAAAAAAAAATGAAAAAAAGGATGGGGAAAGGAAGCGAAGGGAATCTCGACAGAAAACGGAGGCAATCATAAATTATTCAAACATTTAAAATGGGAAATGATCAGTGCCAAATTGGAAGGACTAAAAGAAATTAACCGATTGCTTAATGAATGAACCTCAACAATTTGATTTGATCGCTCGCAAATTATCACTTGGAAATGCCATTGGCCTTTTTCTGTTCGGGATTTAGGCTTTTTTGGCCCTTTGTAAATCCATCAGTTCGTCCGCCGTTTCGTTCATTCATTTGACCACCGTTTTATGTTTTATTGCACTTTTTGGTGAAAGAAAAGCGACAGAAGAGAAGAAAGAGGGAAAAAAGCAGAACAATCGCATATTTCATTAACAAATGCGACAGTTGTTCAAAGCAAATGAAAAAAAGAGAGAAGGAAAAACGCAAATTAATTAGGTAATTAATTCATTAATGATGGGGCATTTGACACTTTGAAATGCCACACTTCAAAATGCACTTCTATTGGATCCGTCTTCAAGCAGTTTAACCGACTAGCAACGGCACTCCTCTCGCTGGTCATTCGTTGTTCGTCCTTTGGCATTGTGCCGTTTCCCGTGCCCCCCCCCACCCCCCATTTTCCTCTTTTCCCCCATTGGCCCTTTCCTTCTGTCCGTCCTGTGCCGTTGTTCTGTGTTCTGTTCCGTCTCATCATTCAATCTGTCCTCCTTGCTTTTGCTTACACTTTTATGCCTGTTCATTTACTCTTTTGGCCCACATTTCTTTTATTTATTCTGTTGGGCAAGTGCCCACCGATTGATGGGGTCAAAGGGGGGGGGGGATTAGAAAAAGGAAGAAAGAAACGGACGAAAGATGGGCCAATCGGCGGAAGAGGTCAATAGAAATGGCAAAGGATCGGCCGGAGAATCATTTGGGGGTCAGCGGATCGAAGGAAAGGGCAAACCAAAGAATGGATGAATAATATCCGAAAATATAAACCATCGAAAGAGCATTTCATTTGGCAGGCGCAACATTTGGGCTGCCATTTTCATATAATTCCTTTCCATTTTCTTTTGAATAAATGAACCCGTAAAAATGTCAGAATGAATGACAAAAGATAACAATGGATGAGAGAGAGAGAGGAGAAAAGAGAGGGGGAGGGGACGGAGAGTGTTCGGATCAGCAGAGATTGAAACAGCGGAAGAGAACACACAGACGCAGAAGGGAGAGCGGAAGAGAAGCAGCAACAGGCATTCGCAAGAGAAGGAGGGACAAATGGACAGCAGGGGAGGGGCGGAAGAGAAGGGCCAAGACGAGAGCGGGGAGGGGGGAGGCGGGGGTCTGTCCGGTCATCGCGGGGGATTGACCCCGGATGACCTCTGCCCCTCCCCCCGGGGAGTGTTCGTCGAGACCGCCCTCACCAATACCACCGCCCCACCCATCGCCGCTCATCAGCCACTTTTGTGTGCCGCAATGTGCTCCATTCGTTCGTTTTTCTTCAGTTTTTCTGCCGTTGCTGCACAATTCGTCCTTTTGGCCAAACTGAAAAGCTTCAAATTAAACACGAAATATTATTGGTAAATTCATTTCACCAGATTGGTTATTTTTGCGATTTGTCTTTTTGAAATGGACATTTTGGCCGGCATTGAAGCGGCCAAGGCAAACACCAATTTGAAGCAGTACATGGCGACGGTCAATCAGTTGGCGAATGCCACTGGCCTATCTCCCCGGGATTTGGCAGCATCGAACACTTTGGGATCAGCTTTTCAAGCATTGACCAACAGTGAGCCTTTTTTGTGCCAATTTTCGCTTTCAATCCTTTTCCCCCTTTGATCGGCAGATTCCATTGGCATTGGCCCATTGCTTTCTGCCGGCCAATCAGTGCCAAATATTGGCTCGTTAAACCCTCTCCTCGTCGCTGCTGCTGCTGCCCTCTCCGAGCAGCATGCCAAATCCATGTTTAGCAGTGCGCCGCCATTGGCACTGTCCCTTCCGCAGATGGCCAATTTTAACGTATTGCCCAGCATTTTCCATTCGCAATTTGGCCAAGGCGAAGGAACAGCGGAACAACACACGGATGGGCAGAAGCAAAAGGAAGACCAAAACGTGCCAACTTTGGTCAGTCTTTTGGCCTCCGCATCGGTCGGCACGCCGCAACGACAAATTGCCAATTTGGTGGAAAAGAAAACTCCGACGCAAACGCCGCCAGCAAAACGCTCGCGGCTTAGCCAAAAAGCTGCGAAAAAAGAGGGATTCCTTGGTCGGTAACACAAAAAGGAAAGAATCGAGCTAAATCATTCCGATTCGTGATGGGTATCCATCCGTTATTCGACTTTCAGAACATTCGAATGCGTTTTTCGGCACTTCGACAAACTCCGAATTTCCAAATGCTTCCGTCGACAGTCCCTCCGGCACCGAAGTGCCATTGACCGCTTCGCTGCTCTCCGCGCTGACCGCCACTTCCGGCAAATTCCCTTTGGCTGCCGCTTCTCCGCCCGCTTTGCCGAGTCCGCCGTACGCCCAAAACTCAATGGCCTCGTCAGTGGCTTCTCATCAGCCGCCAAAATCAGCTCTAAGTTCGCCGATCAGCAACAACACTTTGGTGCGTCGGCTAAGTTCTTTGTCGGCCAGCAGCAGCAGCACAAATGGGACGGGGACAACAATTGGGGGGACGGGGACGGCACACAACGCAATGCCAATCGTATTGCCAAGGACACCGCAGAGAAAGCCGGCGGCACCGATCCCAGCCGAGAAAAAGGCAAGGCTAAGCAGGATAATTAGTCAATTTGTGAAAAACTTAGCAAGGAAAAGCCCGAGGGTAGAGACGATTAAAATGGCGAGAGATGAGACAATTTAAAAATGAAAGCAAAAAAAAAAAAACTCGAGAAAAAATCCCGAAGAAGGAGAGGAAAAGGAACGAAGCAAAGAATACGCTGTGTGTCTCTCTCTCTCTCTTAGATAATTATTATTTGCATATTCGAATGCTGTAACAATACATAATGAATGTGCCCTCCCATACGCAATCTGTTCCTTCCTTCCTTCCTTCTCTCTCTCATAGTGCCAAGAGTGGCGATTTGGAGGGACACATTCCGCAAGGCCTCCCCCCCCCCTCCCATTATCCCTTCGGATGACCCCTCTCGGGACAGTGCGACAGGTCATTTCCCCTCTCCCCGTGTTCTCCCACTCGCCCTTTCATTCATTCCTTCATTCATTCATTCGTCCATACCCTCACTCGCATTATCGGACGGATAATGGGCAATGGGAGGGGATAAAAGGGCCATTTTATCCCTTTAATTTACAACATTTCGCGACAAAAGGACAAAAAACGACACAATTTGGAAAAGGTGACATTTTGAGGGATTGAGGCGTACTTTTTGAACAATAGGAGCAAAAATAGGAAATTTAAAAAATTCAAAAAGAGACAATGAGAAGGAAAGAATTAGGGGAGAAGTCACAATGACACAATGATGAGAATGGCATGGCATAATGGAGGAGAGAGATAGAGAGGGGAGAGAGAGAGGGAGAGAGAGACAGAGAGAGAGAGAGAGAGCGAGAGAGAGAAAGAGGGAAGAGAGAGAGAGAGCGGGGAGAGAGAAATAGAGATAGAGATAGAAAGGGAGTTGAGAGAGAGAAGAGGGATGGAGAGGGAGAAGGAGAGAGAAGGAGGGAAAAGAAAGAAACCGTTGACCGGAAGGGATAAAACACAGTAAGACACAGACTAATGCTTTAGCATTTTGGTTTGCCTAAATATTTTTGATTAGGGAGTTATTCGATTATAGGACGGTGCATATTACGAACGCCGTCGCAAGAACAATGACGCGGCAAAACGTTCGCGTGACACGCGCCGGCAGAAGGAGGAACAGACGGCACAAAGGGCGGCTTATCTCGAACAGGTGCCAAAGTGAAGAGCAAAGACGGGAATGGCACCGAAGGGATTGGCACTTTCAGGAGAATATCCAACTGCGGAAGCGTGTGGACATGCTCAATGCCGAATTGGCCAGGCACAGGGCCATTCTCTTCTCATTAGCCGCTCCCACGGCCAACGCGTCACTTTTAACGAACACTCCGCCGCCACAGGCATCGGCCGAAGAGCGACGGCACAGCCACGTGTTGGCATCGCCCACTTCAACGACAACAGCGAACGGCGAATGCCACCCGAGGCCGGGGACGGAGGATACGGTAGAAACTGAGAGGAACGGGTTACGGTAAGGAAGCAATTAGCTAATAAATAATAATGTCGTAGCTGGGAAAGGGACAGAAGGCATTTTGACAAGTTCACACCAAATTTTCATTTACTTTTTTTTTGAGGCGACTTTTTTTGGTTCAAATTTAAAGAAAATTCCCACTTTATGAAACTGTGCAAATTGCTAAATGCCCAAGTTTTCCGGCACTGTCCTTTTGCCATGCCAAATCATTCCTTTGGCACTCCCAGCGCTAATCAGAGGCAAAAATGGCATTTTTAAGAATGTTGAAAAGAGAGGGCGGCACTCCCTTTGAGGACGATGATGAAAAGGGTCAAGGAGAAAGTGACGGCGCGGAAGGAGGGAAAAGTCCGTGACCATTTGTTGATTTGGCTAATTAATTAAATGCCTTTAAATTCCAAAATCCATCGGCTCTTCTGTAGAACTGCAATTCTTTGATTCGCCACTTTAAGTTTCAACCTCACAATTTGTCCTTTTTTCGTGCATTTGCCCCCCCCCCCCCCCTCCCCCCGCAAATTGTTCATTTTTGTATTTTGTTTATTTTTTTAATCCATTTCATCAGTACTGTATTATTTGCACATTAAAAGTGACTTTTTGACTCCCGTTTAAGACGTTATTTATCCGTTCAGCAGAAAAATAAAATGCCAAAAAGGTGGTCAAAAACAAACAAAACAAAAAACGAAGTGATGATTCATAGCATAATTGAGAGGAAAATCGCAAAAATGGCAAAGTATTAGTCAGATCAGCAGAAGAAACAATCAAAAATTAATCAAAAGAAGAGAAAAGTGAAAAGACAAAAAAAGAAACAATTTTAGAGGCTAAACTCAGAAAAAACAAATGAACATTTTCAAAATAACAAAAGAAAGGGCAAATGAAGCAAAATGGAAAAAGGGGGAGAAGAGGAAAAGCTAAACCAGTAATTAGCATTAGTAAATGGCAATAATAACGCATCCATCCGACAAAATTCGACGCATTTCCCTCAAGCGGATTTGTTCGACTTTTCCCTCCATTCCAAAAACGCAATAAATTCATTGAAAAGAGCTGAAAATGCTTCTTTTTGCTGGTGCTTAAAAATTGAAACAGAAAAAGGACCGTATTTTTCATGCAAAGCTGAAACGGACGAAGACGAATTGGTGGAGGTGCGACGGAATTCCTCAGCCGAAACGAGCGACGACTCCAAAGCCAAAGAGGAGGAGGAAGAGGAGGGCAACGAGGGCGAGGGAGTGGCGAGAATGGCGGCACCTAGACAACGAGGGCGCCCATTAAGCCAAATTGGTTCTAATTAGCCCATTTCCATGCAATTGCTCACCGCTCCCTTCGCCGCTGACACTGTTCCACCCGGGTTTTGGCTTGTGCGAACGACTCCGGTGCTGTTGTGCCGAGACTGCCGAACCAACACTGTCGCAACGCTTAGCATCGACGGCACGGAAAAGCGTACGGCCCTTACGCGGCACATGCTCGCGTGTGACGAGCACATCCGAGTCGTCCTCCGACGAAGACGAAGCACCCGTCAGAGGGCGTTTTGCACCAATACTAAAAGCAATTAAGGGCAATTAATTAAGTTAGTCGTAGTCAATTAAGTTTACAATAAGGTTTGCTTCGCTGTACCTGACTTTTGCTCGGTTTAGTGCTTCTGATTGCGATTGATGCCCCTTCTGCTGCCACTCATTGTCCCTTTTGCCCTCCTCAAATTGGTCTTTGTCCGCCGTGCCATTGTAAGCGTCGTCGTCCTCCGTCGCCAAAAAACGGCACATTGACTGCGAACGCCCCTTTCTCTAAAACCGCCAATTTTGGCATTCCAAAGTTTGGTGATTGATCCTGACAACTGATCAGTCCAAACTCTTACACACAGAAAATTCACTTGCCTTCTGCTGAACCAGGTCCGGGAAGAACTGCTTGTGAATGGTCGGCGATGAGTTTTCCGATCGACGGGAGGGACGAAAAGACGGCGAATTTCCATTGGTGCTGAACAAACAAAATTGGTGTTTTGTAGTTCATTTCCAATTGCAAAAATTCTTACCTTTTTGGCAAATCGAAAACATTGACCCATTTTTTCATTGGCGGTGTTCCGTCCTTAATTAATTAATTCGATTAATCCCGTAAATGTCTGATCTGTTGCCACCTGTTCCTGTGCTTCTGCCACTGTCTTTGCCCATTCGCATTGTTTTGGGTTTTCTTCGATTGCGCGCGAAGCACTGCGCCAATCGGTGAAGCGAAGGAGCGCCGCGCGACCGCCGTCCGTCGTGCGTCCGATTTGTGCGCGTTCAATGGAACCGTAGCGACCAAAATAGGAGAAAATTGCGAATTCGGTACATTTTTGACTGAGTCCGAAGACGTAAAGTTCCGAGTTTGACGAAGGCGGAGAAAACGGTCGTTTGGGACGGTACCAATTCAAATTGAAGGGTTTCAATCCGCCGCGAGGCTAAATTTGTCATTATTTGAAATGGCGATTTTTACTCAAAATGGAAAACGCACCCAAATCAGTCCCCTCTTGGCATACGCCGCTTTGGCCGAAGTTTCGTTGGCAAAGTCGACGAATCCGAACCCGCGATGTTCACCCGTGAAAGGGTTGTGTGGCACGACAACGGACCGAACTTCTCCAAAAGTGAGGAAGTATCCCTTGAGCCCATTCTCATCCAAAGTGGGCGGCACGGGGCACACAAAAAGAGTGGCTAAAAGGCAAAGAGAAGCAAATGGAACGGAATTTGAATTGGACGCACTTTTTGGCGAAAATTCGGTGATGTACGCAGAAGCGGCTTCGTAAGACTGAAAAAAGGGAAGCGTTTCCCATTTGATTGGCATTTGTCCGATTGATTGTTCACTTTTGGCGATGGCTCCGACTCCGTCCGATGTTTGTCCGAATGGCGCTTCGCTTTGGGCGTTTCCCGGTGGTTCAGCAGGCCCAAGAAGTCCGTTTCGCCCTCGCCCCGGTCACTGTCCGCCCCGCCGGCGTCACTCTGCCAATGGTTTTCCCAACTCAGTCCTCTGTCCACCTGCTGCTCATCAGCCGACCCTTCCTCCCCTCCGCCATCGTACGATTCGTCGCCGTTTTGGCAATATTTTTCCTCCTCAAATTTTCTTCCGTCCGTCCCACTGTTTTTATTTTTCATCCATTCCGACATCATTCGTTCAGTTGAGGAGAAAAAGGAAAATTTTGCTTGGTTCGGTTTGGTGTTGGGCGAATTGGCGCACTTTTGTCCATCGAATGGACGAGGCTTTTTCGGCTCATCAAAAAAAGAGGAAAAGTCGGTGGAAGAAATGAGGTCCAGAAAAGACGAAGAAGTGTCCCTAATGGAAAATTTTTGGATTTCAAATTAATTAAAATAGCAGCAAATGCCATTGGTCGGTCAGTTCGATTAACGTAACTCACCATTTGCACCTCAACATGGTGTCCAAACTCCTAGACCGGCGTTTCTTCACTCGAATTGCGGTGGCGCTTCGTCCTCCCAAATGTCGGCTCGCATCCGTCGTCAGTTTTCTTGCCGATGGATTTGGCACTTTCCGTTTCAAAATGCGTTTGGCGACGACTGTCCTTTTTGTTGTCGCCGCTGTCTCTGCCTTTTTGGCTAAAAAATGAAAAACATTTAAATTGGGGATAAATTCAAATGTCAGTGATCCTTCGCACTTTTTGCCTTCCCTTCGCTTCGGCTTCCCCCCGACGTCGTCCCATTGTTTGTGCTCGCGTCCGATGATTTATTTGATATCAGCGAAAGGTCCATCCCACCACCGAATTGAATAGGGCCAACAGATGGAGCACCGCACAAACTGTCAAAATGGCAATAAAACAAATGGACAAAAAAGGGAGGGGTGGAAAATCCGTATTCTTTTGCAATTAGTTTCGAACGGAGATTTTGCATTTCACGAAACCAAAACTCTGACAAATCCCTGTGTTTGAAAATGGGTACGAAGTTTTTCCCATTCCCTCACTTGAATTGGAATCGCTTCAGATTCTCGTCGTATTTGGTCCCGAACATTGAATTCGCTTTCGTTCGCTCATTTTTGGCATTTTTTCCGTTGTTCGAATTGGCAACAGAAATCGTCTTAAAAATGGATTTCTCAGAATGATATGTAACTTCATTATGAATTGTGATTTCCTTCGAAAAAACCAAAATTTTGCCTTTTGCGAGCAAATGCCAACAACAGAAGCTCTCCCGAGCAGTTCTTCTTCCGTTTCGGCATCCATTCTCTCAGGTTCAACGGTGTCGTCTTCCTCTCCCAGCAACATCAGTTCGTCTTCTGTCTTGGCAATTAAAAAAGGAAGTAAATTTTAGAAAACAACAATTTGGAAAGTTATATTTTAAATTTAATAAAAATATTTGGCATATCGTTTATAATTTGAATTAATTCGGTCAAGTACCTCGCCTACCGTTTGCTTCTGCTGTCCCTCACTCATCAGTCTGTTTGTTGCTCTCAGCTGTTCTTCAGTTACTTCGAGTCCATTGGGGTCATTGGAAATGACGTCCCATTCTCGAAAAGTGTTCTCCATTTTTGACTCGAGAATTTGTGAGATACATACAAAAACAAAATTAATTTAAATTATTTAATTATTTTTAAAGAAATCAATTTGTTAAACATATGTATTATTATATTAGGGGACAAACATTAACAAACATTTCAAATAACACATAAATAATGCAAGGAATAAGAATCTTTCATTTCCATCTCTGAAATGAGAAAGGGGTGGACGAATTGCCCATCGTCAAATTTTTGACCCTTTTCTTTGTTAAGGTCCAAAAAAAAGTGTTTTTGATCGATAGGAGCAAAAACCAATTTCAGCAGATGAGAAAGGACGGAAAACGGAGGACATAACAGAAGAAGAAGAGCAGGAGAAGAAGAAGAAGAAGAGCAGGAGAAGAAGAAGAAGAGCAGGAGAAGAAGAAGAGCAGCTCCGTCTCCGCCCCCTCCGTCGGAGGAATTGTCGTCCAACGCCCCCCCCCCCCCCCCCCCCCCCCCCCGCGACACCCTTTTCATTTGTGTAGCACCAACTCAGACTCATCAGATTGAATAATAAACGAATTTACATAGTGAACAATAAGACGAAAACTAAGCACATCATAAGGCTGAACGAATAAAACGATTACCGAAAACAGCAGCGAAATGCACAGATTGTGAAAAATCACAGTTGAAAGTCTTTTCAAGGGACAATTGAAATGTTTTCTTCGAAAGTGCGTCGGGGACGAAAAAAGGGGCGGGGGACGACAGGTTACCCGACATTTGCGCTTATGTCAAAAATTATTTATTTTTATTTTTTTCAATCCAAAATGGCCGAAACAGCTTTAAATAAGCTTTAATGCTGTTTATGACCTCCTAGATTGAAAAACTCAAAACGATTTTGGACATAGGCGCAAATGTCTGCACACGAGGGGAAAGGATTTAATCAAATGTTGAATCTGTAGGATTAAAATAAATGTTAACGAAATGTCAGTGAAAACGAAGGCATCAGCACACGAAGCATTTTATTTTTGATGCAAGAAGATGAGAAATTGTAATTGCACATGTAAAATCAATTTGGGTCTTCCATTAATTTTAGTTGTCCCTTTGTCCTTTAATTTCTGTTTGTCCATTTGTCCTTTCATTTTAGTTGTCCATTTGTCCTTTAATTTTGGGTTGTCCTTTTGTCCTTTAGTTTCTGTTTGTCCATTTGTCCTTTAATTTTGGGTTGTCCTTTTGTCCTTTAATTTCTGTTTGTCCATTTGTCCTTTAATTTTAGTTGTCCCTTTGTCCTTTAATTTTGGGTTGTCCTTTTGTCCTTTAATTTCTGTTTGTCCATTTATTTCTGCCTTTTCCATCATTTTCGCCGCATCTCTCCGCTGAGCATTGACCTCATACTCGCGGCCGTATTCGAACTGTTGAAGTTTTTGGAGAAGAAGCGAAGAGTCGCCAGCAATTGTCGCCCCTTAGAAAAGAGAATTCAAATATTGGAAAAAAGCTCCGAAATATCAGAATCCCCCTTTGCTGCTGCTCGGAATTCAATTCCAATTTATTTGCCGTAGGATTAGGATAATATGGGTGCTTAATGACAAAGCATTATTAAATAATTCGATTTAAGAGATGCGGTAAATCCTCGATAAAAAAATAGGAAAAGGGAATGACCGCTGCGCAGCGATTGCCCAACTGTCCGATGGCCCACCCAAAAGTTTGAGCCAAAACAAAAGGACAAAATTCCGTCGCTGCTGCTGCTTATGGTGGGTGCCCAAATAAATTCGACTTCCAAATTCGAAAGTGTTCTTCGTTTTTCCCCTTTTTTCACCTCCGTCTCTGACGCGCTTTGAACGGTCATTTGGACAAAATCGACGATGTCAAAAGGCGAATGGGGCGAGAAGACGCCGAGAGTGTCGACATGGTCAAACAGCAGCAGAACACCGACCATCGAATGGACAAAGTGTGCGGCATCGGCGGAAGGCATCGCTTTTTTGGGCAGAAGCGCAGGCAAAGAATTGGTCCGCTCCACCATATGCTTAAGCACCTGAAAGAACAATCCGTTTAAAAAAGAGCCGAGAATCCATCATCAACCCGGCACTGCCCTTTGCTCTCACTTTGTAAATGACGAGAAGGGCACTCGTCAGATGGGAAATGGCCAAGCCGCGGTTGGACTGATGCCATCGACCAATAAATCGCTCGGCTCCGCTCACCAGTGAGCACAGCATTGGCGCGGGGCGTGCAAGAAACAGCGAAATCTGATCGGACTGATGGGCCAGCAGCAGATGGAAGCCTCCGATAGTGCCGTCAAGCGAACTCATTCGCCTACACAAAAGTGTTGGCATTTTGTGTTGCTTTTCCAGCTTAAGCTAACAGCCTCCCAATCGAATAACCCAGGATGATTTGCCTGAAAAGACTGAACGCATTTTGCAAAGCGGGCGTTGACGCTTTGAGCATGTCATAACGGACGACGAGGGCCAACACTTTGGCAAAGTTTTTGGACAGAAGCTGCTCAACTTGGAAATACTCTTCGGCATCCGAATCGTCCAAACTGACAGAGGGGGAGCAAAGCTCTTCGAACAGACACGGCACTAACTGAGGGGAAGGGACGGCATAATTAACTGTCTCGAACACCCACCTCCGACCAATTTTGAAAGCCTAACAGAACTGCTGATCAACCATTTCTACCCGGACCCATTGATCAATTGGACTTTTCATTGTTTTGGTTTGGCCCTTCCCACCGATCAAATGGCACTTTCGCCATTTTGGTTTGGCACCATTCTCCCCCCCCCCCCCCCTCCCTCCTCCCCAATCACCGTACCTTTTCAATGCGTCGCCCCAATTCAAATTGCCTTTTCACCATCTTCACAAATCGCTGCACCTTTTCTGTCCTCGTCCGTCTCTTTTCTTCAGCTTCTTCCTCTTCCCCATTCTCTTCGCAATTCACTGGAAATTCCTTGTGCAAATTGTCCCCGTCTTTCCGTTTGAACTGCTCCAACTCTTCGACCACTGCGTTTCCGTCCAAAATGCACTCTCTGAGTTCGTTCAACAGAACATCAAGTTCCGGTTGAAGGCAATCGCCGTGAATGGACTTTTTTCTGATCGAAAGTTTTGGCGAGAATTTGGTGCCGACATCGGCGACTTTGCTGCCGATTGATGAGGTTGGCAAGTGCAGGCAAAGTCCATTTAGGCACCGCTGGTGCCGATTAAAATGGCGATTCATTGGGTGCCGTTTTGCGACAATGCAATTTTTGATTAGTCCGCTTGGCATTTTCGTCACGACCTTTCTTAAAATGTCAAACACAAACAAATGCTTTGTTTTTATGCTTACATATAACAAATATTATTAAAATGTTGTTTTTGAATGTGAGACGGTGACTCATTGTCCCCCCCCCCCCCGGCAATTCCGTCGTCCCTTTCCATTCCATTCTCATTCATTGTCAGTTCACCCTTTGTGTGGAATAAACGGAAAGCGAACGATTGATCCATGCTTATGGAGGGTGGAAAGTGCTAATCTGAGAATGAATGGGTCCGCTTCAACGGATGGACGATTTTGTAATGGAAAAGCGGACGAAAGAGGAGCAAAAAAACATTTTGCAATTTAATTTAAAATAAATTTGACAAAATGATCAGTGAGTGGGTTTTGCATAATAATGACAGCGGAGGGACCGGCGGAATGAAAGGCATTAAAAAGGCGGGGGGGGGGGAAGAGGGGGGGGGGGAGGACACTGAAACGGAAACGCACCCACCCGCCCTTTTGTAGTGAAAAATACAAACAAACAATGATTAATTACAATTATTAATTAATTAATTGTTTTTGCATTTTAAATTCCTTTAAATCCATCTGACTCATCGGTCGGATTAAAAGCTCCTTCAAATTTAAACGTTAAAACGAAAGAAAATTATAAGGAGAGGAAAACGAAAAATGATTGTGGTGATAAAAGTGAGGAACAAATGAATTATTTGAAAAGGACGGAATGAATGAATTAATAATGAAAAAGCGAATTTCGGTGGGGGAAATGTCAAATAAAAATTTATGATAACATTTTAAATGATGGGGAGGGGGCAAAGGCAGAAGAAAGTGATCGAACGGAGGTGAATTGGGAAAAGAAGCGATGATGGGATGGAACCGAGGAGAAGGAAAAGCAGAAAAAGCGGGGGAGGGAAAAGCAAAAATTGTCAAGTGGCGGAGGGGGGGGGGGGCAATTAGCATTTTAAATGTTTTCCCAATGAACGATCAGCGCACAGGAAACGAACTAAAGTCAATGGGTCGAAGCAGGCGAATGTCGCACTGATCAAAGCTGATCAGCTGATCACCACTGTCGCCAATGTCTGCGTTTTCTGAACAAATTTGGTCTTTTTCGCTATAATTTAAGTCTGTTAGTTTTTTGAGAGAATTTAAGAAAAACTTAAGTGACTCATGGCCATCATTAAACTGTGAATGTTATTTATACTTTAGGGAAGGTGAACAAAACACTCGGCGAATTTGTAAATCGAATTAGCAAGACTAATTAATTGTTGGATGTAAACAAAAAATATGGCAAAATTAAAAAAAGGGGGAAAATGAAAAAATAATGGGAAATCCTCGCGGGGAATTTTTATTGTGTGAAGAAAAAGGAATATTTTTAATGAAAGAAAAGGAAACAAAATAATGAGAAGAATTGGAAGGGGTGTGAAAATTAAGTGAAAGAAAAGCCACCACAATTAATTTGGCGGAAGAGGGGAAAAATAATGGGAAGAAAAACGAAAAAGTGAGAGGGAGGAAAAGCCATGGAGGAAAAGCCGAAGGAAAGGGAAAAAGCCATGGAGGAAAAGCCGGGAGGAAAAGCCGGGAGGAAAAGCCGGGAGGGGAAGGGGAAAAGCCATGGAGGAAAAGCCGAGGGAAAGGGGAAAAGCCATGGAGGAAAAGCCGAGGGAAAGGGGAAAAGCCGGGAGGAAAAGCCGGGAGGGGGAGGGGGAGGGGAAAGGAGCGGAAACGGACAGCAGCCCAAAAGCGACGCCGAGGCACCCCTCCCGGTCCATTCTCATCTTCCTCGTCTAAAGATGAGCAGCAGCATTGGCATTATCGACGAATGTTTTTGAGGGTGCCCCCGCCCCCCCCCCCCCGCCTGCCCTAAAGTCGGCTGTCTCCAACATTCGGCGGCAGATGGAAATGTGCCACCCTCGCCCTCCTCTCCCCCCCCCCCCCCCCCCGCCGGGCGTGGGAAATGCCTTCGGTTTTTAATGCTTTGTCGGCCAATTATACAAAGTTCCTAAATTATGCTCCCAAATGATTTGTCACTTCTTCTCATTGTGATTGCCAATAAAGTTTATTTTATTTATTGCATTTTCTTCGCTTGTCCGCCATTTTAATGAATGCCCCCTTTGGCCAACAGATGGATTTTCATTTTCTCCTCTCTATCGATTCCCTTCGCCACTGAATGAAAAGCTTCAACTGCCCAAAATAATGCTGCAATTCGTCCCACACTTCAAAAGAAACGACCGAAATTAATCGCGGACGAATTGGGTAACGGACAACGCTTTTGGACTTCGCCGCACCGCCCCTCAGGCAATTAACAATTAATTAATTATTTATTTACCATTTTTGGCACTCATTTTCATTCTCTGTCATTATGCACTTTGACCAGATTTACGGGAAAAAACATTGACAAAGGAGGAGGGAATTGGCATTTTTCATTTTGGAAAGAAGTGATGGGCCCAGGGGAAAAGTTAAAGCAAAGCAAAGCCCAAAAAGAAACATTCGGTAAACGGCGGCCCGAGAAAATTGATGCAAAAAAGGAAAGAATTGGGAGGGCATTGGGAATTGGTCTCCGAATTGCCTGCTTTTCCATCCCTTCGCCATTTTGCATAAAATGCCAAGGCCAATTTTATTTTCTGACAATAAAAGTGTTTTTTCCTTTTTATAATTTAATTTTGCTAATTTTCCTTTTTTATTATTTTGTCATTTTTTGCGTCGTTTTTTCAGTTTTGTTACTATGGCATTTTTTGACTAAATTATTTTTTTCTTTCATTGTTTAAAAAGAAGCTTTAAAATGCGGTAAAATGGCCAATTTTTTATGGGAGGGGTGGCAATTATTCGGTAATTGGCCGGTGGGGGGGGGGCTTTTCCCCCCGCCGGGGTTGGCCTTCCCTTTTTTGTCACCAAATGCCTTCCCCGGTGCCCTCCCCCCCCCCCCCCCCCAATTTCTCTCACAATAAAATCCCCTGCCCAATTTTGTGCTTTTCGTGCAAAATTCCAAACTAACAAACAACAACTGTGTGGTGCCAAGTGCTTCCTTTCCTCTGAAGCTTCTCTATTAATTTCGTTGACTTCCGACTTTCTTTGCCCCTCCGGGCGAATGCTTTTCCTTTTTTTCCTTTTTCCTTTCCCTTCCGTTTTCGGCTTGGGCAAAACATAGAAGAGAGCGCTAATTATATAACAGTGAGAAGTGTCACACATAACATTTAAAAGAGAGGGAGAACAACATAAAATTGGTCCTCAAATAGTGAAAAGCCAAAAGCGAATTTCAAATGGCAAAAGGGCGGCATTTAAGGATATTTAAGGAACAGCTTAATTAGATTCGTTATTCATAATTATCTTGGAAGTTTTGTCCAATTAAATCAAGTTTTTAGAAAATTTATTTTCCGTTTTCTAAATATATTTTAATTAAAAATGCACGTCCGATATTTGCAGCACCAAAGCCACGGCACTGTCCAATTGCTTATGATGCCTTTGAGTGCCATTGTCACCGGCGAATCGTTTTGTTCCTCGAGGGGGTGAACCATTCAAAAAATGAAAACGAATTAAACTAATCATTGTTTGCAAATTAAGAGCAGCTGATGAGGACACGGAAAGCGAGCCCATTCCGCTGCCCATTCAGTCCTTTTTGTGGCGTCAAACGCAGTCTGTCCCTTTCGTTTTATTCACTGTTAAATCAACCATTTACCATATTAATTAAGTCACTCCATAATTAGGCATAATTAAATCGCTAATTAAGCCCCTTTCTCGGCGCGCGAGTGAGCAAATTGCAGGATGCCTCGTGCATGGTGACCAAATTGGTGCCATCCCTGCAAATGCTTTTTCCCTCCGTCAGACTTTCGAGCGTGTAATTGTCCAAAACATTCTGCACGGGATCAGCCCCAGCCTTTCGGATGCCATTGGGTCCGTCTCCCGTTGGAATTTGGTCCGTGCCGCATTCCCTCACATTGTGCAGGTCCTTCGCTAATTCCATCGCTCCCTTTTGGCACGTGCCAAAAGTGCCAAAATTATTCCCCTTTTTCAGTGTTGTGCCGCCCTTTTGACCGAACGTTGTGCGGAGGAAGAGGACGTGCCAATGAGTGGGTCGCTGGTCAAATCGCTCTACATCCTCCACTGGTTGCTCATTGACGCGGCGGCGGAATGCAATGAAAATAAGTGAGTAATTAAACAAAGTAAAACTCTAATAACTTTTCACTTTCAAAACCAATCACAAATGTCTCTTTGTTATTCACTCTACCACAGTCTCTCTCTCTCTCTCTCTCTCTCTGTCTCCCTCTGTTTCTTTTTTTCTCTCTCTATCTCTCCCTCTTTCTCTCTCCTTCTCCCTCTCTCTCTCTCTCACTCTCTCTCCCCTTCTTTCCCTCTCTCTCCTTCTCTCTCTCTCTCTCATCTCTTTCTCTCTCTGTCTCTCGCTCTCTCTCTCTCTCTCTCACAGTCTATTATCCCTTTTCTCCCCCTTCCCTTGCACCGATCAGTTTGACCAATGACAGTGCCGCGAGTGGTGGCGGCGGAATGCCAAATGTGCGTCAACTGACCTATTCCGTTTCCTCTGTCCAATTGTTCGTTTACCTTTTGGCCCCGCTTTTCGACATTGTGCGTGAGGATGAGATCAAAGGCCATTATCGGCTGGAAAGCGGCGTTCGCCTGTGGCAATGCCTTTGGCAAAGTCGGCTGCCCGAGTTGATTTGTTTTTGCGCGCCGGTCAAACAGCGGCGAAGTCAAATGCCACAAATGAACAGCACAACGCCATGGGCAAAGAGGGCGCAGAGGTGCCGATGAAGTGGCAATAGCATTTTGAGACTTTATTGGGGTTTAGCACTGCTGCCGAACAGGGGATTTACATTGGGGACAACAAACCGTCCGCCTCTCTCTCCTCCGTTTCCGGCGTTTCCGGTCGCCGTCAGTCGCAACTTCCACCAGTGACTTCGTCATCCCAACCGATGGCCTTTACGGGCTATCAGACTCATCTGATCCCGCCACCAAAACCTCCTCGAACTGATGCCAAAGTGCTCAAAGAGTTAGAGGAGGCCAAGCATCGGACGGGCGAATGCGGCGGCGACGGCACTGCCGCAGCGACAATCGTTCGGTCAGTGAGCGATTACAAAGCATCGGAGCAGCAAAAGCAACAGCAATTGCTGACCAAATCGCACACGACGGGCGAAGGATTTGGGGACGGATCAGCACGAAAAGCAGCAGAAGGACAACGGAATCGGTACAAGGAGGAGGAGGAGGAGGAACCCCTTTCACCTGATTTGCTCCCTGGGACGGGGGAGGAAGGATGTTCAGGGATACGCGCAATCGAAGTAATTGTTGCTGTTTGTCAAAACTTTTTAAAAGCCATGCCAAAAAGGCAATTGCCTAATTAGGGCAGTAAATTTCAATTACTCTCTATAAGTGCTTAATTAGTAAATTTCAATTACTCTCTATAAATGCTTAATTAATCTAATTTTGGGCAATGTTCCTCGGGCGCGAGACGTCCGCGTCAGAGGAGGGCGACGGCTTTTCTGCTGCATTTGAGCCAAGTTTAAACGGCGGAACCGCGGGGGAAGGGGCACCGTTGGTCCGATTGAACGACATTTGCAACGATTCCACCGACGCGGATTCACTCCCCCCGACGGGGAAGGGCGACAACGGCAGCGGGGCGGGGTCAATGTCGGAGGGAACGGCGACCATTCGAGCGGAAGGGGCGCGTGGTGCCATCCCTAAGACTTTAGTCAGTGCCAAAGTCTGTTGTTGGCAATCTTCCATTTGGCAACAGATTGTTCATGCCTCGGGCGACGACACTCCGTCCTCTTTGGGCAGCCAACAGACAATCGTCTCCCGTCCCCCGCCCGCTTCGGCCTTTGCGTGCCAACAGACGCTTCCCCCTCCCCAAATGCCGAAAATTGCGCTGGGCACCCGCGCCGACTCGGGCGAAAGCGAGCGACAGTCGTCGCCGGATACGCCGCTGGGCATTTGCTTGGACCCACACGAAGCGAATTATTTGGATGTGGCGGTGCTCCGATGTCTGCTGATCAGAAATTGGGCGGAAGAGGGTAAAATGGAAATAAGAAATATAAATATGATGAAAAGTTAAACATTTTTCATAATGAGCGGCGTGCCGTACATTCAGGCACTTTTTGGGCCGTGCAATACCTTTTGGGTCGACTGATTGCCATGCGACAGCACCGGTGCACCCACGAGGGCGCCTTCCGTTCGCGCTTCAATTCCGATTCGGCAACAATTCCAACCAGAAAAACGTCCAAAACTGAAGCTGCGACCATTGACACTGTGAGCAGAGAAAGAAGCCTTCTGGGCAGGGCAATTCGTTCGTTTTGTTTGGCATTGAAATGCCAATTCTCTCCCCACCCCCAGGGAGCTAAATGATCATTAGCTTTTAACTTTTAGAAAGGCTATCTCACCTGGGCCAATCTGCAAGAGCACAACGGAGCAACGTTCAGCGGTGGCACAAAACGAACGGACAAAACGCAGCCAAAGGACACGCGGGAAGAACGGACAGACGAAGCGGTGGCGGGACGGACGGGGAAAGGGGTGGCATTTGAGAGGGATGAGATGCAACTGCAGCAGAGGAGCAAAAGCGACGGCAAACAGCAGCAGAGGGAGCGGCAGCAAACGCTGGGCACGGAACGGACGGCGGAAAGACGGCGCCGCATCAGTCTCAGCGCAATGCCAAGCGACGGTGTGGCGATGTTGCCGGGGGCGATTTCGGGCAGCGTAAAAACTTAATTTATTGCTAATAACCATGAAATTTTTTCATTTTAAGATGCCGCGTCCGAGCATTAGCTCACCGCGTCGCATGCAGCGTGCCTCCAGCATCCCCGCCTCATTCCCTCGCCTGACTGAACTGCTCCAAGGCTTTGCCTCGACCTGCAACAGTCCCGCGGTGCAACAACGGCGTCGCCACGAGCAAATCGCCCCGGAGAAAACAGAGCCAAAACGGAAGAACTCCCATTTCTTTACGGAGGCTATTGGCGCCGCCAGCTTCATTGAACCAAACGGGCACCTTTCGTTTCTGGTTGTGCTGAAGGTGTTGGGCACGCTTATGGAACGTTGTTGCGTTGTGCGCGTTTCTGAGGTTGGCGAATGGGGGCACCGTTTAGGGACGCTAATTGTTGTTCATTAAGTAATTAGCAGATATTAATTAATTGTTATAGCTAATTAACTTATATTAAATTAACTAAAAAAGATTAATTTCCATTACAGTAAGAAGGGCTAATTCCCTTTAATTGTTCATTTAATGAAGCTGTGTTCATCTAATTGTGCATTATCTTAAGGTTGTGCTCAACTGTTGTGACACTTTTCTGAATATGCCCGGCTCTGACGCGGCCGAACTGTTCCCCAAAGTGTTGCATATTGTCCTTCGCATTTCCCTCCAACTCGGCTGCCCCAATGGATGCAACGAAGGCGTTCACACGCCACAAGCCGAGTTTCTACGCATAAAAGTGCGCAATTTGATCGCCCAAATGCACCGGACAAAGTCAGTTTTCGGAGACAAAATGGCATAATTAATTGATTCAAAATGCCATTTTCTCCCAGTCCGCGCTTTTTCTGTGCGCTTCTCCGTGCCAAAGTCGCGCAAACGCCTTGCGCACAGCTCGTGGACGCGCTGCACTCTCTGATGGTGTTCTGTCAGTGTAACTTTTCGCTGGAACGTTCCGCGCTCGCTTCTCATGGCCGTCTGTCGGTCCACCGCGAGGGCAGCGGCGCGGGATCATCGGCGGAGAGCGGCGGCGCCTTCCGGCGGACGTCCTCCTCCGGCGGCGGACGTCGCATCTCCGCCGAGTCGGCGGCCGTTTCGCGCATGCCCTCCTACAAAAACAACTTCAACCAGGCACAAAGCGGCATCGAAGGGGTGCTGATGGGCACTTTGCTTGGCCCACTGCTCGACAAAATGGCATCGAGTGCGCACGAGCTGGGCCAACCCGAGAACATGAGCTATGCCCAGGCTTGTTCATTTTGTGCCGCCGCTTGAACGCCCTTCCCTTTGCAGGACATTCGGCTTTTGCTGGCGTTTGCCTTTGATCGCCACGGCAATCCCTTCCGGCGAAATGCTCTCAGTTCTTTGTCCGCGAAAACGCTTGCGGGAAAAATTGATGCCATTGGTCTGCCAGCAGGGCGAAAATCAATGAGCGGAAGCGGTTGTGGCCTGAACATTGGCCGAGGGAATGGCGGCATTTTACTGCAATCAAAATCGTCGTCCGCCCTCATCTCTGCGTCCAATGCTTCCCCCTCGGACGCCGCTCCGCAGCCGCGCGATGGTGCGGCCGCTTCCCTAAGGCGCGGTTTGTTCCGGCGGATGCAGTCAACGACCACTGCCACCTCCGACGTCGCCACGGCGGGCGGTGACAGCGACGGCGGAACGGCACAAGCGGGCGGCTCAGGCTCAACTCAGTCGACGCCCCCTCCTCAGCTGATGCCGTCTATCTCCGTGGACGATTCCATCGGAAGTCCTCAGCAACAGCAAATGACAAGCGGAGGAAGTGCCATGGGCAGCAAAAGGGCGAAAACGCACCAATCGACCGGCGGCGGAAGGGCCGGCGCAGGGGGCGGCCGACTTCAATTTGCGCTGAGTTTCTTAAAGGTTCACATAATTTTGTTATACGAATTGCCCATTCCTTCTCCTCAGGGTCGGTCCGGCGGGGGTTCAGCGGACCCAACAAACTCTGAGGAGGACGACGGCGGTTCCTCCAACGCGGCCGATGATCAACCACAATTCGGTGCCGAAGACTTTGAAGGCGGTTCATTGGGTGGACTTTCGATGGACGCGGGTGGCGGTCGCCTAAGGGCGGACAAAGCGCTGCTGAGACGCGGCGAAGGGTTGGGAGAGAGCGGCGGAAGAGGCGCCGGCCGAGGGAGCGCAGGGACAAAACTAACGGGCGGAGCGGCAGGCGGAGACGACCCGCTGGTGGACATTGCGCAGCAGCACAAACCCGTGCCAAAGTTTCTGCCACCCCAACGGATTGTGCAGGCAAAAAAGCATTGACGCACTAATTTGTAAGTGATGGGTAATATAAAACATTAGGCAAAAGAAGTGCGTGCCGGCGCCGCTCGCTTTGCCTTTCTGCTGGAGAACAGTCGGCCCGGCACTTTCCCCGACTCTCCGCTCGTCGCCGCTATCTCCGAACTGCGCTCGCCCGTGTTGGCCCGGGCGGTGCTTCTCGTGGAATGCGCCCATTTTGTGCATCGCTGTAACCGCGGGGATTGGCCCGATTGGATTCGCAGGTCCCTTCTCGGGTTTTCCTAGCGGAATACCCCCGCCGGCATTTTCTTCACTTACTTTATCGGTCATCCTTCTTTCAGTGGCATGTTTTGCGCTGGCCAACATCGCACGCTCGGCGGTGGCAGTGTCGGCACGTGCCCCACCGTCCCCCCAACGCCCTCCTCCAACCCGCCGTCGTCCTTTCGCATTGGCACTGGCGGAGGTGGCGCCTCGCGTCGTACTGCTCTGCTCCAGCGCGCCTCGGGGCGCGCATTTTACGCGTGGGGCGTGCAGTTGGGACTCCGCTTGCAAAAGCAATTGGACGACGAGGCGGAGGAGACAAAGAAAAGCGCTAAGCAGACGCCGACAATGGCGGAGCAGCGACAGTTGCGACTCCACGACGAATTGGAGGATTTTTTGGATGATGCCAGCGTCAACGACCCCCGCGGGGCGGGCGACGCCGTGCCGGTGGCGCTGCAACTGATCGTCTGCGCACTGCTGCAGCAAATCACCGCCTTCCTACGCGAGACTCTCCAAAGCCTTCCTCGCGCGAGCCATTCGCAGAAGCAAAAAAACGCAATCGCCGCGAGCAGCAGCGGATGGGAGCGATTACAGGTGCCAAAAGAGGGCCTTGGAATGATGGGCAATTAAATTAATTGCTTTTTTATTCCCCTCTTTTTAGTCCCAACGACGATGGTCCATCCTTTCGAACACTTTCAACGCGCAGACGCAACAGCTCGGCCAACAACAGCCGATGGGCAGCGGATCAATGCATTCCATCAACGAACTGCACCCGAGTCAAACAATTAATGGACAGAATGCATGGAATGATTTGGCATTTGTTTAGCTGAAAGACGGGTCAGTTACTCAACGGCGGACGAGGAAAACTCGCCGCGGGGGTCGCACGACATGGCGGAGACGGAAATGGCACAATCAGTGGCGGGAAGTCACGTCGAAAAGGGAAAGGGTCAGTCAGTCATGCCGCTTCTGAGAATGAGATTAAAATGCCAAAATCTGACTGGAAATTGAGTCAGTGGATCTCTCCCCTCTCTCCCTCTCTCTCTCTCTCTATTTTTTCTTTGTTCTCCCTTTCTCTCATGTTCTCTCTTCTTCCTCTCTCTGCACCTTTTCCTCTCTCTTCTCTCTCTCTCTCTCCCCTATTGTTCTCCCTTTCTTTCCCTCTTTCTCTTCTCCTTTTCCTCTCTCTCTCTTCCTTCTTTCTCTATCCTCCCCAATTTTCAATTTCTCTCCCCTTTGTTTTCTTTTGTTAAACATTTTGCTAATTGCATTTAAAATACACCCAATTTCGCTTTTACTTTGATTTATTGCTTTTCAGTCACGCTTTACCTTTTTTCATTCATTTCCGCCGAATTTACTCCTTTCCTTTGTTCACCCCTCTTAATTATCCCCCCAATTCCGTCTCTGTTTTACCGTATTCTGAGTTCGTATACCGTACTTCCTCCAATCAGACTTACCGTATACGGCCCACTCTTCGCCTGTTCCGCCGGCTCCTTCCGCCGGTGGTTCGGCCCTTTCCTTAACTCTCCGCCGCTTTGCTTCGCGCACGCGTTTGTTTTCGCGAGGGGCCGACCAGCGGTATCAGCTCGCGTATGTTTCGCTGACTCAAGCGGACAACGATGAAGAAGACCCTTCCATGGCACAATTCCTCGAGCAAAATGCCGTCCATGATGACAGGAAGCCGCTTGTGCCCGCGGGCAGTCCGTCCGCTGGTTCGTTGCTGCGGTCGACGCGGAGCGCATGCGCGTCTTCGACGACGACGACGCGATCCTCGCGCAAAGCATCAGGTGGAGGAGGAGCCGCGAGTTTCTTTCCGTTGCTTCGCTTTGCTTTCGCTGTGCCTTTCTTTCCAATGCCAAAATTTACGAATTTTCTTTTTCCTTCCAAATTCTGTCCTCTCTGTTTTTCCTTTGCGTGCTGTGCTTTTCCATTTTGCTTATTATGTAATCTATCGTCACCTGCTGTTGCTGCACTTTTTCTCCTTTCCCTTTTCCTTTTTCTCTTTCTTTTTCCTTTCTTTCTATCCCTTTTTTCTCTTTCCCTTCCTTTTCCTTTTTTCTCTCTCCTTTTCCCTTCCTTTTTCCTTTTCCGTTTTTCTTTCTCCTTTTCCCTTCCTTTTTCCTTTTCCGTTTTGCCTCCTATTTTCCTTTATTTGTTTTCAGTTCGTCGCCTTGCCCAGGGGCGGCAACGCCTTTTGAAGCGGAATTCGCCCTCTGGCGGTGCCATTCAAACGCCCCCGCCTTCCTCCGCCGGCACTGTACCGCAACATCCGGTGGACACTGTTGGATCGACAAAAAAGCGCGCATCGCTTCGGTCCATCGCATAAAAAGAGCTAATATTTAAATAGAATTAATTTATAAATTTTAAGGCTTCGAAAACCCTCGCAAACGCAAAAAGCGCAAATGGCAGCAGCAGAACAATCGCAACAGAACGAAATGGGCGAAGTGCAGCAGAAAACGGCGGAAAATGCAGCAGGTGAGAGGAAAAGCATGGATAAATGGACGAATGAATCGGTGATTTTGCCTTTTTTTGCTTCACTTTTTGCTTATCGCAGTGATTGAATTGCTTTCGCTTATTTTCCTTCCCTTGCCTTTGGTTTCGGCACATTCCCTTTCCTCTTCTTTCTCTCTCTTTCCACTGATCGATCACTCTTTCCGATCACTCACCCTGCCTAATCACTTTCTTCCGTTTTCTCTCTCCTTTAGTGCCTCTTTTACCCCCTCCCCCCTCCTGCCATTTCCCTTTTCCCATTGCTTCAATTGCCGCCTTTCCTTTCCCATAAAGTGCCGCCTGTCGTGCGTCGTTTGACCGCCGATGCGACGACTGGCCATGCCAATGCCAATGATTGCCTGTTGGACGCGGTGGTGTCCCCCGCCGGCGGCTGCGGTCGCGTGGTTTCCTTTGTGCAACGCCGCCGTCGGACCGCCTCATTCAAAAGTCGCGTGTCGCGTCCGCCCAATTGGCGCCATTCGATGCGATTGGGCCGAACAACGACCCAAGTGGAAGATGAAGCGAGCGAAGAGATGTTGCTGAGCATCACGCACTCCCAGCAGAGGCAGCAGCGGGCGACGGCCGCGCCGGGCGCCCAACGCCACGCGCCGGCGCCGCCCGAGGCGCCGCGGTCGCCCGTTTTTATGCTGAGCATTGCCCGCAAAGGTCGCCTGCTTCTCCCATTCTTCGCTTTTTTCTAGTTTTTTGTTGTCCTTTTTTTCTTTTTTTTTATTTTGTGCTTTCTGTGACAAAAAGAAAGTAAATTTTTGCTTTCGATGGCTTTTCGTTTGTCCAAAATTCCTCCGTTTGAATTTTCTTTGATTTTTCGCTGTCCATTTGCTGCTGCTTCTTCCTCCGCCTTTGCTTCTGAAGATTTGTCCCTTCGTTTGCTTAATTGTCTCCCCTCCGCTTCTCAGCTAATGTCGGCGCCGTCGGCGGCGGTGGCGACGGCCGTCTCCGCGTCACTCAGCCGCAACAGCAAACGCAGCAGCAGCAACAGTCGTCGCCGGAGCGATACTCGAGCAGTACAAACGCAACGGCAAATGCAATGTTCCAGCAGCAGCAGCAGAAGCATTTGACGGAGGTTGTGGCGGAAGAGGACGAGGAGGAAATGTGCAGAAGCATGCCCTGGCTCAACACACTGCTCCAATTTGGCCGCAAAGTCGACTTTGACTGTCCCCACGAACAGTTTTGCACCAAATGGTGCTTCGAGAGAATTTGCAGGTTTTGGCAATTTGAAAATGGACGGAAAATTGCTAAATGGCATTTTACATTGGCACCCCCCCCCCTCACCAGACAATGCCAACGTTTGTTCGAAGCACTAACGGTGGTTTATGGCCAAGGAACGGTCGAAGGACGAATTGACAGACGGCAACAATTCATTGAGCGATGGCAAAACAACCAGCAGAGAGAAGCGAAAGTGGGCAGAGATAGCCAAAAACATTTATTTAATATTCAATTTTGATTTATAATTTATATTTGAACAGAAACGCCACTCGTCGAATCCGCCGCGTCGCGAAAGTGCGACGGTACGCCAAAGCGGCGTGGACAGAATGCCAATGGCACTGCGCGGACTGATCATTGAGAAGCTGAACGAGATCGAAGAAAGTCGCGCAAAAAAGGCGGAGGTTAGCATTTCGATCATTATTTCCCCTTCACTTTAATTTCTACAATCGAATGTTTAATTTGATTCTCCGATTCCCCCCCCCCCCCCCAGGAAATCGATCAGTCGGTGAGTTCGTCCGAACTTCGTCTCCCCCGTCCGTCCCCCATCGTCGGCTTTCTCCGTGTCCATTTGCTTGGCTTCGTCCATGCTCCTCTGTCCGCACTTCTGAAGGGCATCGTCGTCCTCAAGTCCGATCAGCTGATCCCTTGCGTCAAAATTGCGTGGACTTTGCTGATCGCTTCGGATGATTCCCATTTGGTGGCCACTGCCGGTGACTTTTCCATTTGATTTTTGCTTTTTCATTTAATTGTGCCTTCCGTCCGTTTCAGCCGCTTTATTCATTTGCTGTGCCGTCAAATGTCCCCAAGAGTGTTCCGATTTAATGTCCGCCGAATTGGCTTCCGCCGACCCTTCCGTTCGAAATGCGGCCGTCCAGCGTTTTTTCGTTCTGTGGCGGCAACGATTTCACGTGTGGCTGAAAATGGAGGAAGGCGCACAATTGATTTTCAAGGCACGTCCTTTTTTGAGTGATTTGGCCAAACTTTGTGCCAAATTTGGACAGATTCCGCCCCCGAGCATTGACTTCACTTTGCCGTCCCCGTCCATCGGTTTGAGCCAATTGCCGGTGGTCGATCCGCCATGGATGCCGCCAGTGAAAACCAAAGTGGAGGAACTGTCGCTGAAGGAGGAGGAGCAGTCGACCAGCCAAACCATCATGACCATGACGCGGACTCGGCGCAAGCAGAAGCAGGAGATGGTGCGCAAGGCCATCCGACGGGCGGAGGAGCGACAGCGCGAGTTGCGCGAGCAGTACCCACTCCGAGCGACGGCGGTGGTGCAACAGGTGATCAAAGGAGCGGGCAAACAGCAACTGCTACCTGGGAATGATCAATTAGCGGGAGGACTTTGCCCGGGGGAGGCAAGTGGCGGTGAAACAGCCGCATGTGAGCTTGACTCGAAACCGTGACTTTTTACGATTCCCGACTCGAGACGGAGATTCTCGGTGATGCCTACCGGTTAACCCCCGGCACTCATCTGTCCGTTAAACATTAATTCTTGCATTTTTGCAGGTGGCCTATGAACCGGCGTTGTTCCAGCACCAATTGACCGCTGCCGACTCTTCCCAAGCTGATGACCCCGCACTGCTTGAGCCCGTTCACCAGGCGCGACAAGTTGTGCCTGTCGCGCAGCCATTGTTCCCTTCTGCGATTCTCAGCGTTGTGCCGACCATCGTCGAACTGCTAGACGATGCGCAAGTAGACGGAAGCGGAGTCTCAGGTAATTCTGTCGGAGCAAAGAAAGGCATTTGTATCTGGATTTGGGCATTTTTAAAAACAGTTGGCGAAACGTGCCGACGTGTGATTTGGAGTTGTTTTGTGGAGGACACGGCACTTTTTCTTCGGCATTTCTTCGAGAAATTCACCAACCGAGCAAAACAGGTGAAGCAAAACAGGAAAAGGCATTTAATTTTTCAATCCGTTTTCCCTTTGGCATTTCATTCCCCGTCCCTTTTTCTCTCCGTTTTCAATCTTTGCCCCCCCCCCGTCTTCAAGGAGTATCTGTTGGCTCTGCTCCGTCGCCTTGTGCTTTCCTTCCACCCTTTGCCCTCTCAAACTGCGCACACGCTTTTGAACGCGTTGTTCGGCTTGGCCATGTTTTACGTGCGAACCCCCGGCGAAGGCAGCGACCGTTCGTTGGCATTGGCACTGAGTTTGTGTTGGTTGGTGGTGCCGTTCGTCCACGGACTGTACTTCAAGGACCTAAAGCAGACGCTGAAGAAGGAGCAGTGCGACCAGGCCATTATGGTCACTGCCAATGTGCCAAGCGCAAAGAAAGTGAGTGAACCCAGGGAATGCCTAAAAGATAAGGGCGAAATTGGCAAATTGTGCCGCTTTCAGGTGATTGTGCATGGGCCCGACTCGCAACAGGGCGGCATCCCGACCCAATTCCCGGTGTTGGAAGACACCCAATTCCAACATTTGCTCGCGGATTCCATCGAATTCTACAACATACCGGCACACGAGGCGCACCATTTCTTTCTGTACGACCCGAAGACGTTTGTGCTGCACAACCCAAGCGCTTTCGTTCGGTCCGTCCCTCCCAATGCCAAATGAATGCTTTTATGTACCCTTCTTTTCCAGCGACTTTTACTTCTTCCACCGCTCCTTTTATCCCCAATTGCAATTGGTCCGTTTGGACATTGGCCAAGCGCAGCAGCGCATCCGCGAGCATGCCCTCCAGCAGAAGCTGATCGAAACGGGCAAAGTGCTGCTGACGCACAACGCCCTGCGCCATTCGCCCGAGGCGGTCATTCCGCAGCGCATTTTCTTCCTCCACGACGAATTCACGCATTTGCCCTCCTTCCCACGCCGCGCGGTGGAGACGTGTTTCGGCATGTACCAAAACACGAGTGGAGCAGAACTGCAAACGACGGACGCACTGCACAAATTCGCATGGAGCAAGCTGATCGCGAACATGTTCGAGAAGATGGAGAACGCGTTCATGTTCGGCGACTTGCATTTGTTCATCAACGTGATCAATGGCATTATGGTCGGTTAGCCTTCGTTTGGGTTGCCAATGCCAATGCCAACGGATGTCAGATCATTCACTGCGAGGATGTGCTGATCCTACGCCGATGCATGGCCGCCTATTTGGGCATGAGCATCCACTTCAACTCGCTGTTCGCCTCCCAGGGATTTTCCCTGATTATGCCCACCATTCTCCGCTGCTACAGCCAGCGACAGCCCAACCGAATGTTCACTCAGGTGCCCTCCGTGGGGGGGGGGGGGAGTACGCCATGTACGACTCCCTCCCCCAATTCATGAGAAAAATACTAAGCCGAAAAAAGCTTGTCAATTTTTACATCATGGAATTTTATTGCATAATCTAGGGACAGCAGCAGATAGACCGGCTTATAAAAAGTACCCTTTTGGTTCATTCCTAAATCCTGGTCCTATTTTTCAAAATTAACCTTCCCCGCCCCTCTTTGTTAGGTGGTGGAGTTCGTCTGCAAGCAGTTCTACGTGTTGCATCGGAAGCCTTTTCTGCTGCAAATGTTCGGCTCTTGCGCGGACCTTTTGGACCAAAGCGACAGCATTTTCGAGGCTAATCCGATGCGGGTGAAGGCCAAGTATTTATTCGCTTTGCTGTTGGCCATGGAGCGAATGAACGAACCGTTGGACCAATTGGACATTTTGGCCATGTTGCCCCACCCAAAGCCGCTACAGGCGCTCGACTTGTGCTACCGCGACGAGCCGAACACTTTCAACATTCTGACCGATGCCATGGCCAGCTGCGTGTGAGTGAGCCGAGAATCTGGGGTTCCCATCCGAAACAGGCATTCGAATTCGACCATTTGAAATGAGTATTGCCTCTGCCCGTTCTTTCCGTTCCCCGGCATTTTTTTTGCTCGTTAGGGCCATTAAACATTTAAGCCAAATTGAATTCCTTGCAGCACAATTTGTGCGTTTGCGCCCGAAAGTCGGCGTGCCCATCAGATGCTTTTGTGCATGCAATCGATGCTTCCCCATTTGGTCCGGCATATGGAAGAGGAGACAAATCAGCGACAACAGCAGGCGGCCAACGCGCTCGCTGCGCTTAAGTTGGAGCTGTCCGCTTATGCCACGCTGAGCGTGGAACTTCGTGCTTTGGTCAACAGTTGTGACGTGCTCGCGCGTGGGCCGACTCGGTCGTTCGATTTGGCCGCGAGCGGCGGAGGCGGTGGAACGGCCGGTGGCGCTTCGCTGGCGCCATCCTCCGCAAATCGTCCGCACGCGACTGACCCGCGTCGCGGTCGTTCGCTTGGCGGCGGTGGCGCCGACTCTCCGCAATTCTTTGATCCGCCGACAATTGTGGAGGACGAAGTGAGTCGCCAGCAGCAGTCGACCGCCTCAGTGAAGACTGAGAAGAAACTGACCGTTTCCGGATCTGACGGAACAACGACAGCCGCGACGGACAACGAAGCGATGAAGGAACAGTTCAGAGGGCCGCGAGACGGGCGAGTGGCACAAAATGCCATCATTGTTTCAGTTTGTGTGATTTAGATTGCTCACGTTGTGCTCAATGTTCGTCCAGCTCGGCTCCGAGCGTCTGAAGGAACTCGGCCGACTCTCGGCCGGTCTCGACTACAGTCGTGGCGTAATACCCGAGCTGTTGGACCACAAATGCCACATCAAACTCAGCGAAGTTGCCGTTGCTCTACTGAAGTTGGCCCCGTACGACTCGAACTCGTTGGGCTGTGCTGGGCTGCGCCATTACTTCACGCAAGTGATGCCCGTGGTCGACTGGTCCGTGGAGACAAATCGATCCGCCATTAACATCATTCTCCGTCGGTTGGACAAAACCATCGCCAAAATCGCCAAAAGGCCGTCCACGCGACACCGTGCCAATTGGGGCGCCATCAGTTTTTGGCTGGTCGGACTGCACCAAACGCTGCTCAACTCGCCGTACATTGCACATTTGCACTCTCTGAAGGTAATTAGGGTTAAAAGCAAAAATTATTGAAAAGCCGTCACATCGGCTTGTGCCCAATGTCGAAGGGATGGGCGATGCATTTGGCATTCATTCAGACCATCACTTTGCTCTGCTTGCGGCTGACCCTCGGCGACCCCTTTGGCATTTTGGACGACCAAACCGTGCCGCCTTTCACTCTGTCCGCCCAGCACAGTGCCGGTGCCCCGGCAGGCGCTTACCTTTCTTCTGCCCACGCCCCACAGACTGTGCTCAGTGCCCACTCTCCGCCAGCTTCGTTCTGTAACGTCGTGCTCCGATTGACCTCTTTTCTGATGACCAATTTGGGACAGGTAAAATCTCAAAGCAATTAATTGAGTTTAATATTGGGTTTTCCAACTATTTTCAGCTCGTTTTTTCGCTCGAGATGATTTGCGGTGTGGAAAGCATTGGCCCATTGGCGGAACGTCCCGAGGCAATTCTGTGCCAATTTCTTATCCCAATGTTTTTGCGTGCCGCAATTCCCGCCAAAGGTGGTGGCAGTGTTTAACATCATTAACAAATTCACAAACCCAAATTAAGAGGCGCCACAGTTCCGGGCCAAAGACTTGAACTTTTGTCTGAGTCTGCTCCAAAATGCCATTTCTCCGCCCTCTTTGGCCAAACAAAGCGTGGCGCCGGCAATGAGTGGCAGCAGTTTGGCAACTTCGCTTATGAAGGGTATTTCCCATCAAAACTGCTGATTAACTTTTCTGCTTTTCAGACACTGCCGGGGGTCGTCAGGGGTCGGTTTCGGTGACCGACCGCGGCGGATACTCCGCCACAGTGTCCACCACGCGGATAATGCGCGACTCTGTCGTTCTGACGGTGATGCTTGGTGGGTGAGATGGAGATGGTGATAAATACGGCTCATTTGGCATTTGTTTTTTTGCTAAGCAATCAAAGTCATTGTGATCGCTTTCCACAAACAATTGACCATCGGCCAATGGATGCGAATTGCGCGAATTGGTAATGAATGATAATGATGATGAGTTCGTCAATTCGTTTGTCCCCATTTAATTAGTGCGCGAAATCGTCGCCAAAAAGTGCGGCGGTGCTGCGCTGAGTCCCTTTCTGAAGTTTATGCTCGGCACCAATCTGCCGGTCACCGAACTGCTCCAATCCATCGTACTGAATAAGGTGAGTTTTTGGGTTTGGCTTTCTGTCGAATTTAGGCTTTTCATACTTTTCCATTCTCAGCTCAACCAACGGACAGTGAATGACATCGATGCAAATTGGGTGGGCGAATTGCGTGAGAGAATCGCGCGTGTCCGATCGGACCCGACCAGGAAAAGTCACTTGGCAATGCTTCGTTCACTGCACAGTGAATTGTATTTGCTCAGGGAGGACTTCATCACGCGCAATTTGGGTGAGTCAATTCATTAAAGGCAATTAATTAAGTTAATTGCCTTTAATGAGCCAACTAATGTTGCAGAAGTGCCTCGCTCCCACACGCCGACCATTGGCGGCGAATTGCACAGCGATTCCGGCAGTTCCCTGGGCGGAGCTTCTGCGGCGAACCGCAGCGAATCCACGGCACGGCGACTTAGCTCCACCGCACTGGGCAAACTCCGCTGGATTCAGTCCAAATCGGGCGAATCCGCCGAACGCTCCCAAGGGGTTGAGTGAATTTCTGAATTTGCTTTGCTCATTCCCAATTTGCTGCTCCGCTTAGGGACCAAAGGTCAGTTTGACCGGCACTCTCCAAGACTCGACCATTTTGGAGGACGCGGAAGACGAAAATGCGTCCGGCGACGGCGGCGAAGGGGCGACGGTCGCCGCGAGGGTCAGCAAAAGTCCGTCGCTGCCATTCTCGCGACGTTCGCAGCGCGACCGGCGCGGCTTGGGCATGTTCAGAAGCGTAAGGCGCATGAGACAGCCGCGATTAGCGACGAGCTTTGAGAGCGAACCCATCGAAGGAGGAAGCGAAACTCCGACAACGACGGGTGGCATGGAATTGGACGAAGTGAGCCGGGGAAGAGAGGGAAAATGGGAAGAGTAGGGGAAATAGGAGGGGAGAGAGAGAAAGGGAAAAAAGAGAAGACGAGGAAATGGGAAGGGGACGGAAAAGAGGGAAAATGGGAGGGGAGGGGAGAGAGAAAGGAGAGAAAGTGGGTTAGGGAGAGAGAGAAGGGGGGAAAAGAGAGGAAGGAGAGAAAGTGGGTTAAGGGAAGAGAGAGAAGGGGGGAAAGAGAGGAAGGAGAGAAAGTGGGTTAAGGGAAGAGAGAGAAGGGGGGGGGAAGAGAGGAAGGAGAGAAGTGGAAGGGAAGAGAGAGAAGGGGGAAAAGAGAGGTTTTAATCTCTTTCCACTTCCAATCATTCAAAGGTGACGACGTCTTCGCACCGTACAGCTCATTGAAAAGGTCATTTCTTCTTTAAAAAGTCGCGTTCTTTTAATTTTTACATTTTCAGTGTTGGCCACCAAAACGACAAAAGCGAGAAGGACAAAGGGACGGAGGACAACACCCAATGTACGACTTCGCAAAGCTCCATTAACAAATTGAGCACCAGCGAAAGGCCCAGAGGCATGACAACAAACATTTGGGAAATAATTGAAATGCCAAAATTAACAAATGATTGCCCGTTTCAGTGGTTTCCTTTTCAACCCCACGGCACAGCAGCGTCTCGCAGACAATCAGCGAAGCGGACAGTGACGGAACCGTCGAATTTTGCATCACTTCAACAAAACATTTGATCTGAGGGGGGGGGGGGGTCAGTGATCAGACCAATTGACAAAAGAATTCAAATTTTGGGGTTTTATTTTTTGTTTAATTCACTCATTTATTAGTCATTCATTTCAAAATTGAAACATTAATAAATAAATAAATAAATTATTGTCCAATTTTCGTTCAGTCGTTCCAATTCCCTTTCAATTTTCCGATTTTTTTTTTCTTCGGCTGATCAAAGGCACCACCCAAACGGTGTTCATTTGTCTGAGGAGAAAGGCATCCGAAGATGCGCAAATGGGTCGCCCATTGCTTCCCCCCCCCCCCTCCCCTCCCCCCGGCAATTCGTTTATTCGTCCCACTTTTCCACCAATTGCCTTTTCTGCGAATGCTTTTCAATTTCGCGAAAAATCCGCGGTAACCCCAAAAATGTTTTCTTTGCTTTTCGCAAAAGTTGCATCTTCATCTTCGCAAAATCACTTTCATTTCCATCCATTCCTTCTCCAAATGCTCCCCTCGCTTCTCGTCGCTCCTTTTTTCATTTATTTTCTCTTAATTTTCGCCTCAATTGATCCATTAATCTTCATTTCCTCTCGGGGGAGCTTCTTCTTCTCTATCTCATCCCGGGCATGAACAAGCTGCTGGGGAAGCCTTTGAGGAAAAATGTATTGGGGGCGGGTCGGGTTTGAACCGGCGTCTCTGGCTTTGCTGATCAGTGTTCTACCAGCTGAGCTGCCCTCTCCCTAATTTGCTCGATCATATAAGATCAATTAATTATCTCAATTGGTCCATTATCTTCCTCTCGGGAAAGCTTCTTCTCTGTATTAGTGGCATGTTGGTAAATCACTTTGCATTTCCATCAATTCCTTCTCCAAATCGCTCCCTTCATTTCTCCTCCCCCATCTTTTTCATTTATTTTCCCTTTTTCGGCTAATAACTTTGCAACTTTTCTTCCGTCGATGGTGCCGTTTTCTTCGGCTACTGCTCCACTCTATGGCCCGTGTGTGTTCGGCCTTCAGCTGATCGGTGTTTACGCCATCGTTTTGTATCACATTTGGCCCAGCGAATTTGGCAACGGGTTTATGGGCGTGGACATGTGAGTGCCAAAATTAGGCCATTCCGGTGCCACATTTAATAGCACTCCTTTCCCTTTCTTGGACAGTTTATTCGTCATTTTTGGATTTGTCATTGGTGTCGAATTGATCGAACTGTCCGACAAAGAAGAGCACACTAACTCTGACCAAAACAACAGCACAACTTTGCCGTCTCAAAAGACGACTCTTCTCAATTGGGCCAAATCTTTGGCCAAATTTGTTCACCAAATTCGCCGTTTTTATGCCCGAAAATTAACGTATTTTGTTTCCTCCAATTTGCTGCTTATTCTCGGCTCACTGATCGGCGCATTTGCCTTTTTTCTCGATGACACAATTGAACAGTTGCGAAATGACATTATGTGGGCCCTTTGTTTTGGCACTAACCATCAGATGACCGACGTCGATTGGACATTGGAACTGATCGGAGTACCCTTTGGCATTAGCTGCTCTTCCAATGTTTTGCTCCTCAGATCAGTCAGCCGCGGCCTCTGCTCCATCTGTGGGCCGTCTCCGTCCAATTGCAATTTCTTTTGGCACTCTCTTCGCCGCTCCTTTTTCTCTTCAAATTCAGCTCAAAACTCTTTTGGCGTCGTCCTATGAACTGTCTACTCGTTCAGCTGTCGGCACTGTTTGTGCTTCTCGTAGTTCCATCCTTTCTCTTTTGGCGCTTTGCCTCCTCAAATTCCGTCGCGATGGGTTGGCTTTTGGCCCGGGCCTGGCAATTCCTTCTCGGCACAATGTCCGCTCGAATTGCCATCCCCCATAGGGAACAAATGCAAAAGTGCCAACAGATTAAAGGTAATTAATGTGATGCCAGTTACTGTCATTAATTTAAATACAAAATGTTTAGCATCAGAAGTGTCCTCTCCATCTCTGTTTTCGATGGTCGCCGAACATTGTCTTTTTTATTCGGTTGCCTTTTGTCTTGGCGTTGTGTTCTTTCTTCCGTCCATCTTTTGGCCTCCGTTCTTCCATCTCAAATCACTTTTGACCATTTCGGTCTGTTCAATCACTGCGTTTTTGCTGTGTTTCTTCACGGGGAGACTCAAAGTGACTAATTGCTGCTAAATTAATTAATTAAATTCCGTTCACTTTTACCATTAAGAAAAGTTTGCCGCCCTCCGCCCTCAGTCGGTGGCTTTTCCTCCATTTCGGCCAATTTCCCCTCATTTGCTTTTTGCTTCATCGCCCTTTGGCCGTTTTTTTCCGCGCTTTTCTCACCGTTTCTCAGCTCACTATTTTTGGTATTCCTTTTCTTTTGCACTTTTGTTATGTCATTTTTCTCAATTTCAGATGGTTTTTTGGCCATTTTGCTCATCACTTTTTGCTCATTTGTCGTCCATTTAATTTTCCTTTTTCTTTTTGCCGTTTTTCCTCCCAAAAAGTGCCGTTTCTCTTTGTTTGCCTATGCCCTTCTCTTTGCTTATGCCTTTTGCTTTCTTTTTGCCATTGCCCCCGGGTCAATTCGATTCGGTCAAAAGGTGGGCAAAAAACAATTAAATATTTTTAAATTATAATTTATTATTTAGCAGCAAAATGAGTTGGCCATCCCAATTTATGACGAGTCCCAACACAAAGTCCAACTTTTGCCTTTGTCTGTTCCCTCCGTTCGAACATTTTTGGAGCAAATCGGAACGAAAGATTATCGAAACGAATTGAGTCCATTGTTAAATACGGTGGAAAAAGTCAAAATCAACGAAATGCTGAAGGTACTGAAAGGAACAGGCGAAACGGAATGATCACTTTGATTTATTTTCTTACTTTCTTGCTCAGAATTCCTTCACTTTCGACTTAAATAATGTCCCCGGGGAATCGTCCGATGATTTTGTTCGCGAGATTAATATGCTGGAGGACAACAAACACGTGAAGCGAATACACGAATGGATGATGAAGGTGAATAAAGCTCAATTTGTGATGCTAATTGATGGAAATGGGAAGGGGACAAAAGCCATTTGAAAAGGACATTTTAAGGGCAATGGGACACGTCGCGTGCTTTTGTTCGGGAACAGCCACGCCCAAGTCGCGTGGAGAGAAGTGGCCGAGGCATTCAAAGGCGACTTCCGCTGGTTGCGCGTTGTGTCGGTGCCAGGCAAGTGGCGATTCAATTTCACAACTAATTGATTTTAATTGGGCAAAAATCAAGTACGGTAGCTATACGATAATATAGGTAACAGTACAAAGAATAATAATATGGTAGGGCAAATGACTGTAAATGGGAATACCTAATTGGATTCGGTTTTTCAGGATGTATGCCATTGTTTGAGAACGATTGGCGCACCATTTACGGCGTTCGGTGTGCCGAAACTGTGAAGGGAATGGTCAAAATGCTGCGGAAGACGCGGCCCGACCTTCTCTTTCTCATTTTTAGGTGAATGAAAGCCATTCCAATTTTAATTTAATTTTCGGAATTAAAATGCCTTCAGATGGTACGACGACTTCCAACCGACGCAAAACGAAAAAATAAATTTGGGAGAAGACGCCGAATTGGAAGCAATGCAATCGCTGATGAACAAAGTGCAAAAGTTGGTCGAAAAGCGCATTTTCATCTCAGCGCCAAATTTGCAATTCGACACCGAAATTTCGCACCAATTGGCAAAAAGAATTTGGCAGAACACTCCGCTGGAAGGGCTAAACAAAAATTATTCGGTGAGGCAAAATCGGAGGGAAATAAGCGATGCCAAACAAAAAATGAAAGAGAATGGCTAAAAAGAAAGCCAAAAGTCACTCGGCACAGCACAGCCCCGGACATTCCGTCAGTAAAATTGTTAAGATGATGCCAAAATTTATAAAAAATTAATTTATATAGTATAATTTAAAATAAATTTTTAAAAACCAAAATTTTTCTATAAATAAATTATTAAATATATTCAATTCTTAAAACATTAATATTATTATTTCCCTAAAAATATTTCAGTAATTGCCAAAAATAAATTTTTATTGACGAATTGTCCGTTTGCAATTGCACTCATTGACTTCCCATTTCCAAATTGCAGGAGCATTTGGAGGAGAACAGAATCCATTACGATCGGTTGGGCCGTTTGCGTTGTGCCAAATGTTCGGTGTTCGATTTGGCGGAGGATTTCTGCTGGGAGGGAATTTGTCATGCGTTCGAACCAAACACAAAATTGGCCTATTTTTCGGACAAAAATCATTTGTCATTTTTGGGTCGACTTAAGGCGAAGAAAACATTCGAAAAATTGGCGAAAAGTGTCGCCGAAAAGGGCGCGGAAAAGCGGTGAAAAAAGGGCGAACGGAGGGACAAATGGACGGGAAAGTCAGAAATTCGTTAATTATATGCCATTTGTACGAAAATAGTGAATAAATTTATTTTAAAATTCAAATCATCAATCAAAACATTTAAATAACAAAAATTAAACATTCATTTCCGTCTCTCTCTTTTCCTCCAATCACTTTGTCTCTCTCTCTCTCATCTCTCTCCTGCGCCGACCATTTCGTCTCTCTCGTCTCCCTCCTCCTCCAATCGCTTCGCTTCTCTCTCCTCCGCTGATCCCTTGTCCATCTCAGTCCCATTCATCGTTCGCCGACAAATAACCCGCGTTCGTGCGCATTTCCCTACGGGACTGAATCGGTAAATTTTTTTTTGTTTTGTTTTTATCTTTTGGAAAACTGACCTCCTCCTCTGTCCCATTTTCAGTTTTCTTTTCTCTTCCGCCTTTCTCTTTCGTCTTTTCTTCCTCTTTGTCCTTTCTTTTATCTTTGGCTTTTTGCCCCTCGCTGTCATTATTATTTTTCTCTTCCACTTTTTCGTCGTTTTTTTCTTTCTTCTTTTCTTCTTCCTCGGCCCTTCTCTCCTCCTTTTCTTCCAGTTTTTCTTCCCTAGTTTCATTATCCTCTTTTTCTTTACTCTTCTTCCTCACTTCGTTCTCTCCTTCCTTTTCTTTTTTATTATTCTCTTCCTTTTTTTCTTCCTTACTCTCCTTCTTCTCTTCTTCCTTACTCTTCATCTCTTCATTCTCTCCTTCCTTTTCTTTTTTACTCTCATTCTTCTTTTCATCTTCCTTCCTCTCTCCCCTTTTTTCTTCCTTACTCTCTTCCTTGTTTTCTTCTTCCTTGGCCCTTTTCTCCTCCTTTTCTTCATGTTTTTCTTCCCTATTTTCTTTCTTCTCGTCCGTGCTCTTTCTCTCTTCATTCACTCCTTCATTTTCTTTTTTACTATCATCCTTCTTTTCTTCATTAACCTCTTCCTCTTTTTCTTCCTCACTCTCTTTTTTCTCTTCTTGATTGCTCTTTTTCTCTTTCTTCTCCTCTTCTTTGCTCTTTCTCTCTTCACTCTCTCCTTCCTTTCCTACATTACTCTCATCCTTCTTTTCTCCCTTATTCTCTTCATGTTTTTCTTCCTTCCTCTGCTTCTTCTCCTCTTCTTTGCTCTTCCTCTCTTCATTCTCTCCTTCATTTCCTTTTTTACTCTCATCATTCCTTTGTTCCTCTTTCTTTTCTTTTTCCTTGGACCCTCCTCTCCTCCTTTTCTTCCCCTTGTTCTTCCTTACTCTCATGCATATCTTCTTCTCCTTCGCCCTTTCTCTCTCCATTTTCGTCTTTTTTCTTCTCTTTTCCTCTTTACTTCCACGCTTTCCTCCTTCTCTTCATCTTTTCCCGGTCCCTGCTCTTTTTCCTCTTCCTCTCTCCCTCTCTCGTTCTTTTCTCTCTTCGTCCCTTCCTTTTCTTCTTCCCCATCCGCCTCCTTTTTCACTTTTACCACTTCCTCGGCTTCTTTCTTCATCTAAATTCGGGACTCATTCCCGAGGGTGGCTTCTTCTCCCCCCCCCCAATTTTACCATTATTTTTTCGATGAATTTTCCTTTCCATTCGTTCCCTCTTCCGTCGATGATCACCACGAATTGCTCCCTGTTGTCCTCCTTTTCCTCTTCCTCCTTCTCTTCTTCCCTTCTCTCTTCTCTTCGCTGCCCCTTCTTTTTGTACTTTTTCTTCCGTTTCTCTTCCATTTGTTGCCCAATTCTTATGTATTCGCGCCCGATGGATCGGCAACAGAGAATCAGCAAAAGGAGAAAAATTAAAAGGAGGAAAAAGCACAACAAATGCCAAAAGTCCATAGACTAAATTAGAGGAACTTATGCCATTATGTTGATAAAGTGCCAATTTTGAATTGAAAAAGTTGAAATCGGGGAAAAAGTTATTTGATTGATTTCCCCGAAAGCTCTTAAAAAAGAATCACTTTTTGGGGGCCAAATAAAAATTGGTAAAAAGAGCCGTGGAAATATTTTGTTCTATTGTTGCAAAAAATAGTGAATAATTTATTCCACCAAAGTAAGTTAACGGAAAATGTATAAATATTCAACACAAAAATAAGGCCATCGATTTAAATGATTTGCAAAAGCAAACGACGGAAGGGAAAATCAGTGGGGAAAAGGCCAAAGGGGGGGGGGAGGGAAAGGGGAGAAGGCGCCGGGGGGGGGGGGAGGGGAGACGAGGAGGGAGAGAGCGGAAAGGAAGGGGAAAGGGGGGGATAAAGAGGGGATAAAGAAAAGCCAAGCAAACGGAATGAAATTGAAAGCAACGAATGAATGAACGGAAGGGGAAAGGTGCGAATGAATGAATAAATGCTTTCATTGCTTCCGCCAGCGGCGATACTTTGGAACGGATTCACCGTAAAAACAATTAAATTATTTTAAAACTATTAGTCATTTTAAAGATTAAATTATCTGTCATTGATTGATTGCCCTTAAGCATTCGCTGTTTTGGCTTTTCCCATTAAATTGGCATTTTTCTTTCTCCCACTCTTCCCAAAATCACCTTCACAAATAATTTCATTTTTCAGCTGATCGACGCCCATCCAAATTCATTCGGCGAGAGATGTTCAATTGAAGCTAAAATTTAAAATCATAGGTCAAATTGGAAAATGATCGCTAATTGTGCCATTTTCACACCGCAGGGAAAGTGCCAAATTAATAGATGGCATTTGATTGGATGTCAACAAACGATTTATGTGCAGAATGGACACTGCACGATCGACCAACACCAGAAATAAGCATTAATTGAGCAATTTAGCGTGACTTAAATGCAAAAAATTGGAAGAAAAATTGTTTAAAATTTTGCAAGAACACACTTTTGCAATAAGGGCTTCATCCCGCAATTTTGTACATATTTTAAGCAAAAAAAAAAAGTGAAAAAATCAGAATTTTTAGGTTAATGTAATCCATGTGTTAATGCATTCAGTTTACAGTCTTACCAAGCTGAATTTTATAAATCCTTCTAATCAACATTTTTTAATTTTTTTTTTGTAAAGAAAAATCCTCGTCCTAATCATTAAAGAAATCGACTTTTTAAGACGAAAATGGTATATGCAAAACAACTCTCAATGTAAATGGAATCGATTTGGGGAGAATTGACAAAACCGTCAAACTGTGGGGGGAGGGGGGAAAGTGTTGGTGATGACTGGTGGATGATGGCGGAGGGGGGGGGGAGTTTGATCAGTGGGGGGGGGGGGGGGCTTCACTCGGCCCAATTCGGCCGTTTCTTCCTCATTTTAGTTTTAGTTAGTCACTCGACGATCTCCTCCTTTATTACGGCTTTTTTTTTGCTCATATTTGTGCACACAATCATACCAATTTTGCTTTACGCTTCATCTCATATCATTTTCTTTTGTTCAGCAAAAGTTTAAAATCAAATTTTATTTTTCATTGCCATTATTTAAATATTAATTTATTTCAAAATCAAAATGTAAACAAAGGCTCATTTTTTACTTTTTGTATAATTGATCAGATCTGATCAAACACAAATCCATCCTTCCCTATTATGTGTGTGATCCGTGCTGCTGCTTGGTGGTGGTGGTGGTGACAAACTCTTCTCCGCCTCCCTCCCCCCCCCCTTTCGCCCCTTTGCCCCCCTCCCCGCGCCCATTTCCATCAAATTCGCTTTCCGATTGCCCAATTTGGGCAGCTGTGGCGATGGATCCTCTGCTGATGGGCTGATGATGCTGCTCATCTGCCCCGATCTGACTCCTCTGTGGTCGCCGCCTTCCCTCCCAACCCATCGACGGATCCATCGGTTGGCAGCAGTGAAGCGTACCCCCCCCCCCCCCCTCCCCGCCCCCCCCCCCCCCTCTCCATCACTCCATCAGTCACCCCCCCCCCCCCCTCCCCTCGCGCCTCATTCACCCGTCGATCTCTCCCCTCCCCATACCCTCACCTCACTTACCTCATTTTCGCCAAATTCTCCCATCACTAACAGCAGATCCATCCCCTGTCCCATCAGCGGACCGGCCATCCCTCTCCCCCCCCCCCCCCCCCCCCCCCCCCCCCCCCCCCCTAAAATAGGCGTCGGCGACGGGTGCTGCCGCTGATCGATCCTTCCCTTCCGCCGTTGTGGTCGTCCCTCAACCGATTTCACCCCCCCCCCCCCCAATTCATTCATCCACCAAATTATCCAACCGAATTCAACCACAAAGTTGAATTTCGTCAACAACCATTTGTGCTGTTGACTGTATTCCTTTCTTTTTGCCCATTTACCGTTTCTGATCGTACTCTTCTGTCGTACCCTACCGTAGTGAAATTCAACTGTTATTTTGTCAAACATAATATTTATGTGACGATATACTTTTCTTTCTTTCACTTTCTCTCATTTAATTTTCTTGTTCAGAAGAAAAAAATAATAGAAATGGACCACGAAAACTGAGGAGAGTTTGGCAGAGAAGCCGCTTTCTCTCTCTATCTCTCTCTCCTCCTTTCTCTCTCTCTCTTTATATCTCTCTCCCCCTCTCTCTCTCTCTCCCTCTTTTTTCTTCTCATCGCCCATCTCTCTTCTTTTCATTCTTTTTCTGCTGGTGTCTGTCTCAGCTCACGGAAAATGCCAACAATCGGCGGACTGACGGAGTTGTCGGGACGGCGGGGAGGGCTTCTTAACTGGTCGAGCAAATGCTAATGGTGCCACAATTCCCCCCAACCAATCTGAGCCTGGCGGGGGCACCCGTTAGTGAGTGAGTGGCTGTGGTAAACAAAGGCCCAATCGGAGGGGTGGTGAATGGGAAAAGGCAATGGCAGTGACAGGGAAAATTCACTCATCGGCGGACAGCAGCCCCCTCGGGGGCATTGACTGGTGATGGAAATTGGTCGGAAACGGCGGCATGGGAGGGAAAGGGAGGCGGGGGGGGGCAGTGCCGAGAAAGTGCGGGCAAAAGTGCCATCAAATGGGAAGCGGCGAGTGCGACCACGGTCGAAGCCTTTAATTAAGAGAGATTTACATGACAAATTGATGGAAGGCTGGCCGATGTGCCGAGGAGAAAGAGGCGCGAGTCTGACGATGGCCCAAAGGGGGGGGGGGGGGGGTAAATCCCATTTGCCATTCCGACTTCCCCCCCCCCAAATTAATTCATCCATTTTAATCATTCATTCTTTGTTTTGGTATTTTATATTGAGCTCTGATTTAGCGATTGGAATGGAAAGTGTGGAAAAACGGGGCGAAATGGGGGGGGGGGGGTAAAGAAATGGATAAGTTGGGCCATTTTGGACTTGAATATTCGTTGGATTGATTCAGTGACAGAAGAGTGGGCAATTTGATGCGAGTACGAACGGGCGAGTGATCGGCGAGAAATGTCCACGCGGATATTACAAAAAAGGAACCGGAAATCAGAAATCATGAAAATCATTCGCTTCAAAAGGCACTCGTCCAAATCGACGTTGGCACCGTTCCAATCGAATTTGACTTATCTTTTTGCTTCGGTCTCTCTTTTTTCTCTTTTCTTTTTCCTCTTCTTCCCTCTCTTCCTCCTCTTTCTCTTCCCCCTCCTTCTGCTGATCCATCCATACTTTCTTTCGTATGGTCGATTCTTTTCACTTCCCATGCATTTCCATTCCCTCCCTCCCTCCATTTTCTCCATTAGCTTTGGATTGGCTAGTCCGAATGCCAAAAACAATAATTCAGCTGTGCGCCTCGGGGACACCTCCCCATCGGTCCAATCCTCGCCAACCTCCGACCCGCCGCCCGTCCCACACATTCAATTCCCTCCCTCCTCCCCCATCTCATCTTTCTTCGCTCACATCAGCGAAGAACGAATGTATGAATGGTGAAGGAAGTGCGCCGTCGCCGTTGGGCATGAGCAAAATGAATGAATGAATGAATGAATGGCGGGGGAGTGCCTTTATTGGGAATTGGCCGGTCGGTCGGCTGGTCGGGCATGGGCAAGACTGCTGGGGGAATAAATGAGGGGGGGGGGGGAATGAGCACTGATGGGCAACCGGGGTAAATGGAAATGAGGGGAGGGCGGAAGACTGATGGGAATGAGTGACGGAGAAGAAGAGAGGAGAGAGTGATGGCAAATGAGAGGGGGAGGGGAGAGGAGGCGAGGAGAGAGTGATGGGAATGAGTGACGGAGAAGAAGGGAGGGGCGAGGAGAGAGTGATGTAAATGAGAGGGAGAGGGGAGAGGAGGCGAGCAGAGAGTGATGGGAATGAGTGACGGAGAAGAAGGGAGGGGCGAGGAGAGAGTGATGTAAATGAGAGGGAGAGGGGAGAGGAGGCGAGGAGAGAGTGATGGCAAATGAGAGGGGGAGGGGAGAGGAGGCGAGGAGAGAGTGATGGAAATGAGAGGGGGAGGGGAGAGGAGGCAAGGAGAGAGTGATGGCAAATGAGAGTGGGAGGGGAGAGGAGGCGAGGAGAGAGTGATGGCAAATGAGAGGGGGAGGGGAGAGGAGGCGAGGAGAGAGTGATGGCAAATGAGAGGGGGAGGGGAGAGGAGGCGAGGAGAGAGTGATGGCAAATGAGAGGGAGGAGAGAATATTCATTTGTCGCTGATACCTTTTCCCAAATGACCACCTTCGATATAGCACTTAAATCAAATCCGCCGCAACCCCTCCTCCCGCTTTTCCTATCTTTTTAACGTAATATTATTCATTCGATTGGCCATGCCATTCGTTCCCTCTCCCCTCTTTTTCCCTCTCGGCTGTCCTTTCCCTTGAATGGCTGGTGGGTGAGTGATGGGATGGCATGGCTGCTGCATGAGTGCCAATGCCAGTTCTTCTGCGGCTTCCTTCCCATCCATCTATCCGTCCTCCCCCCCCCGTCCCTCCGTCCTCTCTCCGTCAGTTCTTCGCTTCCCCGGGCTTGAGCCGCTGAGAATAAAGGCGGCGAAGGGAGCAAAGGAAGTGAATGAATGGAAAGGAGGAAGAATGGGCGCCGGGAAAGGGAATATCGAATTTTTGGATGGATTGTTCCCCGAGGCTATGCGCCGTTGGCAATGTTTAGTTCAGTGCCGTCGCCGTTGATGGGAATTGGGAGGCCGAGAGCCGACGTTGAGAGCCGTCTCTGCCGTCGGAAACGCTGACGAAAGAGGGCGGGGGACGGTGGGCTGAATGAATGGGCGATGTGGGGGATTGGACGGACGGGAGAGCAATTTTGTGCCGGTTCGTCGTCCGTTATTGCCCCAATGGATTGCCCTAGGCACTTTTCCTCGGCACACAAAGCCACCTCTTGGCAAAATCACTTTTGCCATTGCCAAATTGGCAAAATAAATACAAACGAATGGGTAGACGAATGGGAAAAAAGTGATCTCTGAGAATGCAACAAAATTTGTGTTGTTTTATTTATCACTTCGTTTCATTCATTTTGCTTTGATGGCAAAAGCATTCCCTCGGCTGATCTTCCAATGAATTTGGTGGCATTAGCAATGCCGTGCCATTCGCGAGTATTTCATCGCCACTGAACCAAACATCGGCCAATGGTTGGGGGGGGGGGGGAAGGGGGCGGGTGCTCCGAGTGGGCCAATCTCTCTCCTCTCATTCTCGTCTTCCCCTCTTTTCTCTTTCCCACTCTCCGTCCGTTCTCGGCTTTCCTCGGAAAGCTTTCATCAGTCAGTTCAAGCCCCTCCGGGGCTGCCTCCCCCCCCCCCCCCCCCCGCTTCTTCCATTTCCCTCAGCGTCGTCCATTTTGTCCACTGAATGCTTGTTTATAGTCACCCCACAAATAACACAAGAAAACGAAATCATTCTTTCTGATATTTTGTCTAACAGTTAAATGCATTTAACTATTTATTATTAATTATTTATTTGCCTTTGCTGTTGGTCTTTGATCACTCCAAATTGGCATTTTCCCTTCCCCTGCCAATTCATTTGGCCACTCTCGCCCGATTCATTCATTCATTTATCTCTATTGTATTGGGCGATGCTATGCCTTTTCATCCATTCGCACTTTCGCCAACGGCTCGCAATTTCCATCGCCACAGGGCAAATCACCATGGCACCCGCGCGATGTTCACATGCCCCGCGGGTGATCCCCCGTTGCCCCCCCCCCCGGGGTCTGTCTGTTTGTACCACCTTATCTACTGGCATTTGGTGTTGACCATTATGACTTTGGCTTTGCTTTTCCCTCTGTATTTTCTTCTCTTGCTCTCTGTCGGCAGATCCCTCGGGGCAATTTTATCAGCGAAGACGGAAGTCAAGTCAATCTGCTTTTGGCCGAGTCGGATTGGCACTGATGGGGGGGGGGGGGGGGGAGGGGAGGGATTTGTTGGTTCGTCGTCTCTCATTGCTTTTCCTCCCCTCCCCATCATCGTTCATGCATCGTCGGCCGCTGTTCCAATCCCTCCCCCCCCCCCCCCTCTTCACATAATTCTCTCCCCATCAATGCATGGCATCGCTCGCTGAATGTGCCAAGCCCCATTTTATCTCTCTCCGTTTTCCATTTCCTCCGCTGGTCCAATCTCCGCCGACTGCTCGGCTGGCACACTCCTCAATTGCCTCTGCTGCATGAAAAATCCGTCCGCGATGCAAATGGGCACACAAAGAAAGGGCCGGGCGAAGAGGCGGGGGCATTTGAGCCGAACCTCGGACGATGAGTCATTCAGCCGGGGAAAAGGGCGGGGGGGGGGGGGGGGGAAGAGGGATTCTCTGAATTTGGATGGACGAAATTTCAAAAAGATTAGTGAAAAAAAACAGAAGAGCCTACGATCTCATCCTCGGCCAAGGGCATTTCTAAAAAAGGATCCTTCCATTGCTCCAGCCGACCCCTCCCTTCCGCCCGGGCGATGGTTGACCCATTGGCTGGCGGAGACGGTAGCCATTCACCATCAGCCGACGAAATCGGAGCATTGAGGAGGAGCGATGAGCACAGGAGGGGGGGGGGGGGGGGGGGGACAGAGACGAGGGAGGGAGGAGGGGAGTCGGCAGGGGAGGGGACGAGATGGAACGGATCTCCGTCTCACCTCTCATTTCTCCCGTCTCTTATTTTCCTCTGATATCTCTCCCTCCCGTCTCTTCCCCCTCCTAGCTCTGCTGCCCATCGCTCAACATAAACCCTTTGCTGCTGAACGGGAAGGATGGATATACGATATCCGTCCCGATTGGTTTCTCTCTCCCTTCCCCCCCCCCCCCCTCTTTCGCTTTCGTCTGTCATTGATCCTTCTTTCTTTTAATGCCAAGCTGATCCGCTGCCTCTGATCACTTTCTGCTGATCGTTGCAATTTCTTCTTTCAACAAAACTCTGAATTGATCCACCGACTGGTTGATTGTTGACAATCCCTCCCCTCTCAATCACCTCACCATCATCCATCGCTTCTCGGCAATGCTGTCAATCACAGCAGAGCAAACATCCCTTCCCTCCCCTCCCCTCCCCTCCCTTTCCCCTCCCTTTCCCTTCCCTTTCCCCTCCCTTCGCCTTATTTTTCGATCAAATTTCTCGCGCATTTTCACACAAAAACACTAACTGAAAAAGCCACTTTCCATTACAATTACAATCGATTTGCCAATTCAAATTTGACCAGCTTTTCAATCATTGAAAAATTAATTACTTGCATAAACTGATGCTTTTTAATTTCTTTGATTATGAAATGCGCCAAATTTTCCCTCACTTTCTCTCTTTTTTTTTTGCTTTGACCCAATGTTTGTTTGCCTTCGACTGAACTCGCGCCGTGCTCAAACATGGGCAGCAGCAGAATGAATGAGCCCATGTCCAATCAGTAAAACATGGACCATTCCCCGGGGGATGGGGCGCAATGACCGACCATCTGCTGCTGCTTCGCTGCTGTCTCGTGCCGGTCCTCCCTAATGAGCGCAGGTTTTGGGCACTATTATTGCGGTTGCTGCTGACCGTCCCGTCCATTACCCCCGCCCCCTCCTCCCTCGGCTCTTATCCCCTCCCCTCCCCATCAACTCTCTGAGACAAAAATGGGATTATTGCAAATTGGAATCAAACGAATGAATATGCTTATTTGAATAAAAGCATTTATCCAATTCCATTCCGATTTTTCAATCTTTCTCCTCTTTCTCTTCACACTTATCTCCATTCCCCCGGGGGGGGGGGGGGGGGAGGCGGTGATGGCAGATGGGTGAAAGACTCATCGAAACAACGATTGGGGGGTTGGAGATGGATGGGTATTTTGGGGTGGAAGGAATGGCGCGATGAGATAGGATGGACGGATGGGATGGATCATCCCCCTCCCTCTCTCCCTCTCCCCCCCTCCCCTCCCTCCCCTCTCCCTCCATTTTCAATCCAAGGTCTTTTTCCACTTCCTCTTCCCACCTCCGCCTCTCTTTTGCCACTTTTCCCTCCATTTCTTAGGCCATCGATCCCACCAATTCAAATGCCCCGGGCGATTTCGTCTTTCATCGGCGATCCCTCCCCCCCCCCCCCTTTTTATTCTTTGTTTCTTTTTTCTTTGAGGGACATTTGGGTGGCGCAGATGCGCTAAATGAGAAAGGAGCGGACATAAAAAAGAAAAAGAAAGAAAAAGCAGTAACTAATGAAAGTGAATTCAATTGGAAAAGCAATCTTTTTTAGATCACTGATCGGCCGTTACATCGAACTTCCGATCTTTTGCACCGTCTTCCGATCACTTGTACCCTCATCCGGTTATTTTCACTTTATCCCGATCATTTGTACCTTCTTCCGGTCACTTATACCTTTCTCGGCCATTTGCATTTTCTTCCGATCGCCTACTCTTTTGCAATTAGTAATTAATAAATTGCCTTACTTTCCGCTTGTCCATTAAATTCCATCACTAATTTTGCGGAATTCGTTTTCACATCTGCGCACTGTTTTATTCATTGCAATTCTTTGTTCTAAATGCATGCACAAATTATTGCTATTTCCAAATCCTCGCCTCTTTTTCTTTCGCTTGCCTCTCTTTCCCCCTCTTCTTCCCTTCATTTCTTTTTCTTCCTTTCTCTTTCTTTTATCCTCCTCTCTCCCTTTTTCCTTCTCTTCTTTCTCTTATCTTTTCTCTTTCTCCTCTTTCTCTTCCTCTCTTGCTCTCTCCCTTTTCCCCCTCTTCTTGATTTTCCCTTTTCTTCTCTTTCTTCTATTCCTCCTCTTTCTATTCCACTCTTTTCTCTCATTGTTTCCTTTCCTTTTCACTTTCTTCCTCCTCCTCCTCCTCTTGCTATTTTGTGCTCTTCCATTGCCAATTCACTTTTTCCTTTTCGTCCATAAACTTCCAATTTCCCTTTTCTCCGTTTATTTTTCGTTCCCACATTTTCCCACCGGCAAAAGGGAAAACGTCCCCCTCCCCTCCCCCCCCCCCCTTCTCTCCTCTTCCTTCCCCTTTCCTTTACTTTTTGCGCATTTTGTGATCGGCCGGGACAATTTGAGGGAAAGGGATGGAGGGCGGGGCAAAAGGGAGGGAACGATGGCGTCCATAAGAGAGGGAAGGGAAGTTAATGGAGAGATAGACTCATCGGAAGAGATTGGGACGGCGGATGGCGGGGGGGGGGGGGGGGGCAATGGGAGGGAAGGGAACGGAGGTCCATCAGCAAATGAGGGGGGGGGGGGGGGGGGATTTCCTTTGTCCCATCGGTCGCTTCCCCTCAGGGCAAATCCCAATTTCCATCCTTTCGATGGATTGCGCGCCAAATGCGTCGTCCGCTCACTGAACCGACCGAGCGATGGAATGAACTGAAAACTACGAATAACTGCTGTTGCTGATGAGAGACGGACGATGAGCGAATGAATGTGCGCGGGGGGCGGGGGGAGCGGTTGGGCTTGGTCTTGGGGGTTGGCTTGGGCTTAGAATTGGACTTGGATTTGGGCCTTGGGCTTGGGATTTATTGAGTCCAAACTGAGCTTAACTCGGTCAAATGGTGCATGGTTCGAACTAAACTCTTGCTGTGTATTTGCACATTGACGTCATTTTGAATAGCTTCCGACTTTCAGTCTTAAAATTCGTTTTTTCCATTCCATTCGATTTCTCAACACTCAGTCACTTTCGATATTAATCGTGTTGATCACTGCTTTTCTTTTTTTCTGCCTGGGTCCTATGATCACTGATGAATTGTTGTCGATCAGCAGTTCGTTCCTTCCCCCTTTGCTTTCCCTCTCTTTCCGATCACTTCTCCCGTCTGATCACTTCTGCCGATCTGTGCTTTATTGATCGGTATTTCCCTTGCGCATTTTTCCCTTTTACTTTCCTTTCCATTTTGGCTCAGTTTTTAGACGCCACTGATGAATAAGTGGGAGGATCAGCGCGAAGCGAAGGGGGGGGGGGGGGGGGTCAGCCAAACGTCGGGCGGGGGTTTTGGCCTGCTGCTGTGAGGGCGGAGCTGTGCTTAGAGCGATTTTTCCCCACTGTCCTCCATTTTCATCCTCCCCAATTGGCGACGACGGGGGCAAATCATTATGGGCAAGTGGGGGGAGGGGGGGGGGGGGGGAAGAGTGGATGATGGGGGGGGGGGATGCCGGCCATCTGCTCATCGATGGACCATTCTCCGCTGCTGATGGTTTGCTCGGCATCGGAGGGCGCAGAAGATTGGACGGGGAAGCACCCTCATGCTCCCCCCCCCCCACATCCTCCCATCAGTCCCCTCTCCTCGCTCATGCGCAAAGACAGAAACAGTGATGGCACAAATGGTGCCAATCGAACGTACGGACGGACCATTTGTGGGGGGCGGGGTGCCAATTCTTTCATTGGTCTGGTGATCTGCTCTTTTTCTTATTTTCTGCTGAGAAGCGATCAAAAAATAAAAGCCAACGAATGAATAGCTACCGTATTCAGATACCATACGGTAGTTCAATACAGTACAGTTTATTCTCATGCATTTTCCATAATAAAATAGGGCACTCCGTTTTGATGAAAAATGAACTCCACATAATGTCCGACGTCTATCTTTGGCTTCTTTCGTCGGATGGCAAATCCCACGGCAATCCCTCGCAGTCATTCCATTCGTTCGTTCGTTCGTTCGTTCATTCTTTCGTCCGTTCATTATTCCTTTCTTTCTTCCTCACCTTCCTCCTCCTCCTCCTTTCCTTGGGGGGCCACAACGGTCTCTCCTCCGTCCCCCCCCCCAAATATTATCCCAAATCCATGCCTTTTATTCCTCTCCAAAACCATTCACTCGCCATTCGTTCTCATTTCCATTCTTTTAACCAACATTATTTGTTCAACACTCTTAACAGACTCATCGCACCGCAAAAACACCGAAAATGCAATAAAAATGTTGATTTGATTGCATTTGCCCCCCCCCCCTTTACCCTCCCCCCCCCTCTTCTGATCATTTGATAACCCCTCCCCCCCCCCCTCTCTCCCCTCATTTCTCCTCACCCTTTTCTTCTCTTCCTTCTGCCGATGTGACCAAATGGGCAATGCCAATGCAAATTATTCTTCGTAAACATTTCATTTTGGCTTGCTTATTACGATCATTCGAAGCATTCGCCTCTTCCTTCTCAATTCGCCTGATGTTTGTGCCAATTTGATCAAATTTCGTCTAATTTTGTCTAGTCTTATTCTCTCTCACTCTCTCTCCTCTCTCTCTGTTTCTGTTTCTCCTCTCTCTCTCACTCTCTCTCTCCTCTCTCTCTCTCTTTTTCTCCTCTCTCTCTCTCTCTTTCTCTCACTCTCTCTCCTCTCTCTCTGTTTCTGTTTCTCCTCTCTCTCCTCTCTCTCTCTCACTCTCTCTCTCCTCTCTCTCTCTTTTTCTTCTCTCTCTCTCTCTCTCTCTCTCTTTCTCTCACTCTCTCTCCTCTCTCTCTGTTTCTGTTTCTCCTCTCTCTCCTCTCTCTCTCTCACTCTCTCTCTCCTCTCTCTCTTTTTCTCCTCTCTCTCTCCTCTCTCTCTCTCTTTTTCTCCCCTCTCTCTCTCTCTTTCTCTCACGCTCTCTCCTCTCTCTCTGTTTCTGTTTGTCCTCTCTCTCTCACTCTCTCTCTCCTCAATCACTCCCGTCGTCATTTGTCTCCCCTCTTCTTCCGTCGGTGGATCTTCCTCTCATTTCCCCCTCCCACGTCCATCACTTTGTTTAACACTTATGGGCCATCAAAATACAGGCAATTTTCGCAAATTGGATCAAAACATTTTCTGCCTCTCGGAGAACGATTATCCTAGCAAATTTTATCGGCAGTCTGTCGGCCATCCATCCATTTAATCATCGTCAATTTTGTGAAAATTGGTTAGGTGGACAATTTTGAATTTAGCGAACAACTTCCAATGAATCAGTGGTAAAGGCTTTTAAAATGGAAAAATTCACACTAATTGGGGGGGGGGGTGTCTCCCACCCGACCGATCAATGAGATTTTGGCTAAATTGGACCACCAATCTCGCCCTCCCTCCCCTCCCCTCCCTCCCCCCTCCAGAGCAGCGCCATCATTGTTTCCCAATCCAACAATGTTTATTTTCACATCCATCCCACCACTACCACCACCAGCATCATCAAATCATCATCATCTATGGTCCATTCGCATCGCCCGTCAGTCCTTCTTCCACAGAACGGAGGCGAAAATGATCACCCAAGCGACGAACGAACGACCGACTGATCAAAGCCTTCCACCGCCGATCGTAAAGGCAAAGGCAGCCCTCTCACTTCCACTGCAGTTCTTTTGAGCTCCAAAATGCTTTAAGTCCGCACTTCTTTCACACTTTCCCATTATAATCACTTGGCCAAGACCGTAAACATTTATGGTCCTTTTGATCACCAGCAGCGGACTCTTTGTCTGCTAATAATCGTAATTAATCATTTACTAATGACCGCACTGCTTCTTCTTCTGCTGGTAGTAGATTATAAGCACCAATTTGTCACTTTGCCATTTGCCTTTCCTTGGGTGTTCTTTTATGTCCTGCCGATTTGAAGCAGCGGAGGGGGGGGGGGGGAGGGCTTTTCCGTTGCTTTTCCTTGGCTTTTCCGTTGCTTTTCCTTGGCTTTTCCGTTGCTTTTCCTTGTCTTTTCCGTTGCTTTTCCTTGGCTTTTCCGTTGCTTTTCCTTGGCTTTTCCGTTGCTTTTCCTTGGCTTTTCCGTTGCTTTTCCTTGGCTTTTCGGTGGGTTTCTTTTCCCAACTTTCTTTTTCCTCCTTTCCCTCTTCCACGCCACGCCATTCGTCCTCAGTTACAATACAATAAATCGCTCATTGCCCTTAACACTTTCCATTTCTTCCCAATTTTCTTTTCGTTATCCGTCCCCCGCCCTCCCCATTTTCCTCTTTCTTCTTCTGATCAAGGCCATTCCTCCGTTTTCTGCCATTCCTCCTCCTCCTTCTCCTCCTCCTCCTCCCTCTGTCTTCTCCTCATCATCGCTCTCTCGCTGTCCAATTCGACGACAAACATTTCCTTCTTTTCCTTCCTTCCGCCTCTCCTCCATCCGATCATCCGACCTTAACAACGCCCTCCCCAACAACAATTTCGTCTCCAATGAATCCTTTGAATCCCTCCCTCCCTCCCTTTCCCTTTCAACATTTTCACCCCCTCCCTCTCCCCGTATTCACTTTCCAATTCAAAAAATCCAATCGCGCCATCCCCCCAATCCGGCTGCCGATCAATGTACCCCTCCCCCCCCCCCCCCTCCTCCTCCACCGCATTGCGTTATTCAATGTCCTTGCCCAATCCAGCAGAAAGGGCCATAACTCCGACTTCTCCTCCGTCCCCTCTCCCCGGACGTTGTTTCGATCGGATTGTTCCCCTTATTGCCTCCCCCCCTCTCTCTCTGTCTTCCCTCTTTCCCTCCCCTCTCTCTCCGTCATCTAAGATTCAATGTCGTTCTCCCCTCATCTGATCCCCCACAAAAATACAGCATTTATTTTCCTCATCCCCCATTACCTCCTCCCCTCTTACCATTCGGTTCTGAATGCCCCCCCCCCCTCCGATCAAAGATGAATGGAAGGAAAGTGATGAGGGACGGAGGGAATGGAGGGAGGGAATGAAGGGAGGGAGGGCCATTCGACCCATTCCCCCTCCCCTCCCATTCCCCCTTCTCTCCCCTCCGTCCCCCCCCCTGCCCTCCCCCGCCCCTTTTTTCGCCCCTTTTCCCCCCGTCCGTCTCATCCGCCGTTCGTTTCTGCTGCTGCTCCCCGTCGTGTCCTTTTCTTCCGCCGGTGTCCCTTCTCCCCGGAGGGCCTTTTCCCATCCCTTTCCCTTCCCTCAAATTTCTCCGTCGCGCCAATTCCATTTTAGGCGGTCACTGATCGAATGACTGAACAAAGGGAAGGAGGGGAGGGGGGGGGGGGGAATGGGGGAAAGATCCGTCCGACCAATGCTTCCCATCCATTGGACATTCCATAACATTTGCACCTCCATTTCCATCAGCCATTTATTTTTGTGTCCCATCAAAGTCCATCCTTTCATTAATTCATTCTTTCTTTCCTCCTCCGTTCTCTTCTCTCCCCCCCCCCCTGGGCTATGTCCAAAACCGCCGTTCGTTCCCTCCCTTCCCTCCCCCCAATCTCTCCCCCCCCCTCGCCCTTATGCATTTGTTTACTAAAGTGATCGGATGGGAGAAAGGCGAACAAAACGCCAATGCAGAAAAATGGATCGATCAATGCTTAGCATTATACAAAAATCAGAGGAGTGATTGGAAAGCACACACAACCAAAATGTTAAATGCAAAAAAAACTCCGTTCCGCGGCGCTCAGAACAATGAATTTGGCCTGCCGATCAGAGGAACAGGCCCAAACAGAAAGAGCGGATTATAATAACAACAAACACATGATTGGATTAGCAGTGATCCTGCTCATTAGCGGCACCTAATTAGGGGGGACGGTCTGTCATTAGTCTTTGCTGGCTGATCACTGATCAGCACATTCGGGGGAAGGACCAGTGATCAGTCATTGTTTGGGTGAGTGTGTCGTCGCCTTTTTCTGCTGCTGATTAGCCTTTCCAAGTCCATCAGTGCTTTCCCTCCCCTTTTTCGCCATTCATTCGCCAAAATCCCTCACCCATTGGCGGAGGACTTGTTCCACCCGCACCCTTAACACTCACTCATTCTCAAACACTAAATTTTCATTCATTTGTGTGTGTGCACTTCAGTTCATTTTAATTTCGCGCATTGGGCGCGATCGGACCTATCCCCCGGGGGAGCACATAATCTGTTGATGATCTGACGATTGATATTGGGCAGGGGGAGGGGGGGGGGGGGGGTGCCCCCCCTCCTCCCACACTCCGCCGATTGTGCTCTAATCTTTGTTTGATCTCTCTCGATGGTGTGTTGAATTTGATGATTGGAGTTGAATGCGAACAAAACTGGCGGAATCAAAAATGAGTGAAGGAAGCGGAGGGCGGTGCGGGTGATCATCATCCACTCCCAACTGAGGAAAAAGACCACCCCAAGCAATTGGGAGGAATGATCAGCTTTTGATCATCATCCACTCCCAACTGAGGAAAAAGACCACCCCAAGCAATTGGGAGGAATGATCAGCTTTTGATCATCATCCACTCCCAACTGAGGAAAAAGACCACCCCAAGCAATTGGGAGGAATGATCAGCTTTTGATCATCATCCACTCCCAACTGAGGAAAAAGACCACCCCAACCAATTGGGAGGAATGATCAGCTTTTGCTGGTCAGTAGAGGGATGATCAGCTGGTCACCTCAAGTAGAAGAAAATGACCATTTCAATGCTTTGAATGATTACCACCAAATTGTGAAAATAATCATTTCATTGTCATCCTGTCTAAATGACAAATGATCATAATTTGCTCATGCCACCAATCACAATAATGAAACGCATTAAAAAATTGGTCAGCGAGTGATCAAACGGATAGAAAGTGATCAGAAAACATTCAATAAAAAGTGACCAGTGATCAAGCGGACAGAAATTGATCAGTCACCCTAATTACCAATTCATTAATTATTCATTCATTGCGTTCAAATCAGCAGAGTGATCACCATTTGAATAGTGATCACATTTGATCGTTTATTATTAAAAGTAAAGAAATTATTTACAAACATTTGTGTCTGTCTTCATCATGCATTTCTGTCATGTCCCCTTTCCTTTATCACTTTTCTTCGTCATTAATCGTTGACTAACTCACTCATGCGATCGTTTATTCCTCCCGTCTCATTCACATTTCCCCAATCACTCCACGAACGGTGATCAGTGATCATTTCGCCGACCACTCTGATCACTTCGCCCTTCTCTTAAGCCTTCCTGCACTCTCTTTCTCTGCTCTGACTGTATTATGTGGATGCTGATTTGGGCTGTGATGTGATGGTGATCACTTCATCACCCCCCCCCCCCCCAACATTCATTTTCCCCCTCCTTCGCCCCCTCCCCTCTCCTCCAAAGTATGTATTTCCCAATCAATTCGCTTGTCCAAATTCAAATCCAACCATTCTGTTGTTGCTACTGCCGCTCTCTCCAATCGTTCGCTCTCTCACCCACCACCACACTCTTTTCCATGTTTGCCATCGTCGTGCCCCAACCCCAATCCCTCCCCCTCCCCCTCCCCCTCCCCCCGCCAAATTCTGCCGATGATCTCTTCCCCATATCATCAGCACCCCCCCCCCCCCGCACTTCGCCCCCTCCCCTATCGCTTCTGTGGGTGTTGTCCTTCCTCCCCTCCCCCTCACTATCGACCCTCATTCATCAGATCGATCAGAAAATGCGATTGTATTTTCTAATCGGCGAAGGGAGGAGAGAGTGAGGGGAGAGCAGCAGCAGAAGAGAAAGTGGTGTGAGTGAAATGTTGGTGGCAACGGGGAAGGGGGGGGGGCGGGGGGAGGGCGGCAAGGGGCGTATCCCCGTCATTCCCCGCGATGGATCCAATTTGCATGCCTTATCAACAGGTCACCATTTATCAACTAATCACCCACTCTGATCACCCACTTATCACACATCTCCTCCGCTTCTCCCACTGTTTTGAGTTAGTTCAGTCCCTCCCTCTGTCCATCGTTGGCAGTCCCTTCCCTCTCCCCTCCCCCTTCCTCCCTCCCCGCTGCCTCTGCTCTTTCTGCTGATTGGAGTGATTGGTGCGGTGCACTACGTCCGATCGTTTTGCTGCTTTTTGATCAATCGATTTCTTTTTGTATCTTTTTCCTCTTTAGATCTCATCATCATTTCATTCATAAGTCATTTTGATCACAAAATGGCGTCCAAATAGCCAATTCAAAAGTGCGGAGACCATCACCAACCATCGCAGCCTCATTTTTGGTGGAAAACAACGAATTTTTGACTGATCAATCGCTTCGATCTCAGCACTTCTTTATTTTTGATTATTCACAACAATAACAAAAGTGAATTTTAAAACGATCACTCCAAAAGAGAGAAAGAAAAAAGACAAAACATTGGCAATGGACAACGAAATCGGACAGAGAGAGGAGGAACAGAAGAGACAGGAAGAGAAGGAAAGGGACGAGGAATGCCGAAGAGAGACGGAGGAGGAAGAGAGGGAGGAAGAGAGGGAAGAGGAGGGATCGGAAGGAGACGGCACAAATGCCGCCGAAGAAATGACAACGGAAAGGGACGCGGAGCAAACGCAAAACGCAACCAAAGTGAGTGTGGTCGGCATCAAACCTTCTTCTTCTTTCACTTTTGGAATATTCTGCTGATTGATTCCTTAATGACTCTGATTTGCTTAAACATGTAAAAACGGAGCGAACAATTCATCATTTGATAAATTTAATGGCTTTTCGAACGATTCCACGGTAAAAAGAATCCCTTTTTGCCCCACAGTTTTGAAATATTTTGAATTAAAATATAGAAAAAGCTTAGGTATATCTTAAAAAGTGAATGCTTTTAAAAATAGGGAGCAGAAAAATACACAAACATAGAGTGTTGAGTGTTAATGTTAACCTCATGAAGCAAAAGGTTCTATCTTTTTTTGACAAAAAAATATATCTGGGGGATTTTAGAGAGTGCTGTTTTGAATATGATGTTTAAGCATTTGAGTCAATTTCTAATCCTAATTTATAATTCGAATTCAAATAAAAAAAAATAAATAAATTTTTAGATTTGTTTCTGATACATATGAAAGATTTGAAAATTTATAAATGTGTTTCAGTTTTGTGATCAGTGATCATGAAAATTCCATGGATTTATGTCACGGACAATTTTTTGGACACAAAAACATTTAAAAAAAAAACTAAAAGAGTCCTTCGATTTTTCATATTTTATGTGCATAAGGACAATTGATTTTCCAATCACTTCATAAAAAAACAAATTTATCGTAGGATTCTCCGGCGGAAAAAATGCCAGCGGCGAACGGCGGAAAAAACAGCGCAATTAATGCCAACGACAGAAAAGGGACAACGGCACCATCGAACGGCACAAATGCACTGACTGTGGAGAAATATCTGATGCACTTGCGGCAAAAGGAGGAGCGGGTGCGTTTTGTGTCATAATTTTTAGAAAATTTGACCATTTCGATGCCTTTGCATTGATTATTTATCGATTGATCGTTCTCAAAGATTCGGCAATTGGAGGAGGAAAATCGGACGCTCAGATCGACACTGTTGGACAAATCGCGCGCTTACCAAGCCCAAGTGGACGAACTGACCAACGAATTGGTGCGAAACGCGGAAATGGTGGCCCGTCTGCAGTCCGAGTTGGCACTGAACAAAGGTGCCAGCATCATCACTCATTCGGCGCCTCCCTTAAGGCGAGTTTGGCGTGGCGGCACTTTTTGTCTGATCGCTCTCAATTTGGTCAGTTTTTTTTCAGAGATTTGCCTCAGCCAAAAAAGCCGCGGAAAGTGCCGTCCTCCTCCGTCCACACGCACAGCACCAGACACCAGCAGCAACAACAGCTTTTGTCCACCCACCAATTGCAGCTCAACGGCGGCCATTCGACGCGTCCGCCAGCGAAAGTGCCGACAAACGCGTCACTGCAGCAGCACGCCGCGTCCAAATGTGGTGGCATCGCCCATCAGCTGCAGCAGGCGTCGACGTCAGCGACCGACGCCGATGAAATTTGTGTCGCGTTGCAACACTTTGTGGAGCGAAACCGGACCAATCAGCCGCAGCAACAGCAGCAGAATGGGGCGGGGGTGGTGGAGGCGATAATGGGCGTACTGAAGGGGGGCCAAGGCGAAGGCGGCACTTCCACGGCACAGCCGACGCAGCCGAGTAAAAGCATGTGATCAAACGATCAAACAAACACCCACTGAATTAAGCCGCGGCGGAAGAGGAGGAGCTCGCCGCACAGATCGCCAAGTTCGTGGCCGACGACCCTTCCGGCCTTTTGTCCGGCATTTTGTTCGGCTCCGACCCCTCCCAGCAGCACCATCCCTTGGACCCTTCCGTTCCCTCCCCTGCCGCTGCGTCGGTGGCGGAGAACGGCGAAGTGAACGGATTGGACCCGACCGGACTTTTCGCACTTTCGATGCTTTTCGATGAGATGGCAGCGAACGACGGGGAAAAGCAGCAAAACGCGACGATGGGAGGCCAACAGACAAAGACGGCACTGAACAGCGTTGGCATAAAAAGGGAACCGCAACAGGAACAACAGCAGCAGCAGCAGAAGAACATCGAGTTTGAGGAGGTGGGAATGGTTGGAGAGAGAAAGGGGGGGTGGGAGAGTGTGTGATTTAAGAGGGAAAAGACGAAGAGAGGGGGAGAGGGAGTAAGAGGAGGAGGACATTGAGAGAAAGAGAGACGGTGGAAAGAAAGAAAAACGAAATCAATTAGAGAGTGTGAGAAATAGAGAAACCAATTAGAGAAAAATAAAATGCGAGGAATGGGAAATGAAACTGCTGAAACAAAACAAATCATTACGTTTTAAATTGTATGTCATGCCCAATCTTTTTAAAGGTCATGCAACGAGTGATCTGCGGCACTTCGGCGTCGACTCGGACCGCCGGAAGTGTCACTTCCATCGGCAGCAATGCCTCCGGCACCCATTTGCCATCAGTTTCTGCTGCTTCTGCCCCACTCATTGGGCCAAAAGGAATGGGAAGAATGGCAAAGAAAAAGAGCGCCAGAAAGTCGTCCATTGGCACTCCATCGCTGCGATTGCATGAAGGGACATCCTCCGCTGGTGGCATTGGCACGAAAATGCCGACGATGGTCACGGAGAGTGGCGGAGTGCCAATTGCGTTGCCCAAAGGGTCATCGAATACGGTAAATGAGAATACCGTATCAACCATCAGCCATTATTTGATGATTGATTGCTTTGTATACAATCACTCGCCATCGTTTAGTCTGTCGGACGAAAGTCACATTCGAGCAGTGCCGTCAGTGTCCCCCTGTTGAAGACCGACCAACTTTCGCCGCTTCCAAACGGCGCCAATCATTCGACGCCCCCCGTCCAAAAGCCATGGAGTCCGGACGAGTTGAAGCTGGTCAAGCAATTGGAAGTGAGCAAATGCCCATTAAATATGACAATTTGTGGCATTGTTTATGCGATTTAGGCACGGATCGACGAAAACATCGTCAAACTCGGCCCGCGTCCGCTGAACACCGCCGAATTGGCCGCACAATGCACGCGACTGATGCGCGGGTACAGCATCGGACAACGACTGTTCGCACGCACTGTGATGGTCCAAGTATCGCAGGTGATTGGCAAGAGACACAATGCAAATGACAACCGGGCTTTGGCACTTTCAGTCCCAGGGATCACTCAGCGAATTGTTGAGCAAACCGCGCCCATGGCACAAACTGACGGACAAAGGGCGCGAGGCATTCCGACGAATTTTCGGATGGATTTCCGACGACGCGGCCATCGATTTGTTGTGCCAACTATCGCCGAGGAAAATGGCACTTACGGAAAGATTGGAACACCCAAACCCGCAATCGCTGATTGGAGCGGGCGATCCGACGCAACAGATGGAAATTTACGGAGGAACTGCGGGGCCGAATTTGACACCGATGGAAGGAGGCGGCGTTTCGATGGTCAACGCGGCAGGAGGCGGTGGAAGCGGAGTGGGACGAAGCGGAGGAGGGAAAAGAGGTGAACAGCGAAGAGGGAAGAGAAACGGGGGGAGGGTGAAAAAGAAAATTAGGTGGGAAATGAGGAGGGAGGAAGAGGGGAGAAAAGAGCAGGGAAAGGAGAGGAAGGGAGAGAAGGTGAGAGAAGTGAGAAGAGGAAGCAAAAAGTGGTGAGAGAGGACAAAATGGAAAGGAGAGGAAGGGGGAGAGAAAGGAAAGGGAGAGAGTGGAGAAGAGAGAAAAGGGAGAGGAGACGGACGAATTAGGGACAAAAGAAAAACAGGGGAAAAGTAATGACATTATTAAAAGGGTGAATAGAGCGACTGTTTATGGACCCAATGATTTAATTGCCAATTTCAGCTTTGAAAAGCACAAATGCCTTTGCCAATGCGCCGCCGTCCAAACGAATGGGCTCCTCCACCCTCAAAGTCGACAATCACTCGCCGCAGCAGTCGCTCTCCGAACCGTCGCCGAAGTTCGCCTCCAAAGAGAATGGCAGCGGCACGGCACCGGCGACTCTTTCCGCGACGCCGGGCGGGGGGCGGTGGCGGCACGACGACATTCCGAAGGAGAAAATCATTGACATTTACGAGGCGGAGAAGGTATTGGAGAGCAGCAACAACAAGCACTGATTGAAAAGCATAATGATCAGAAAAGTGACACTTTGTGTTGATCAGCGATCACTCCGTTTTTGTTGTGTCCCTTTGTGCGTTGTGCTGTTTTTGTTGCTGTTATTTATTGTTTTCCTATTTTTGAATAAATTTATATGATCCGTCGATGCCACCACTGACCCATTCGTCCGGTTCAGGCCAAGCTGATGGAGCAGGAGTGCCATTTGGAGCGTGCCATCGGTCTCTCCTCCGCCTCCCCATCAATTAGTCCCCCACCCGCACGGCCGGCGACCACCGCCCCAACGGCGGCGCCCTTTGGACAGATCGGCCGAAAAGTCAGTAAAAATGAGACGGATGGGCACCCAAACCAAAAATGAAACCAAACGAATTGTTCAGCATTTCCACCGGGCGGGAAGTGCCTTTAGCGTCGGAATGGGTGCCGACGATCGGAGTTTGTCTTCCGTCTGTTCGCCCTCTTCGACGGGGTGCGTCGATTTTCCGCAGCAACTGATCGGAGGACGCCATGGGAATCGATCAGTCGAACTTCCGCCCGTACAATTCGATCTCTATCCGATGCTCGACACAGAAGAAGTTGTTCGACAGGTAAAATGGTCGAGAAATGGAAGAAATGCAAAGAAATCTCAGATCAAGGAACGGCTGATCGATGGACAGATCAGCCAGCACCAATTCGGGAAAACGGTGCTCGGCCTCTCCCAAGGCTCCGTGTCCGATTTGCTCGCCCGCCCAAAGCCATGGAATTCGCTGACAAACAAAGGGCGCGAGCCGTTCATTCGTATGAAAATGTTTCTGGAGGACAAAAAGGCCATAAAGATGGAGATGAACTCGGAATCTGACGGAGAAGCGGCAACGGACGCCGATGGAACGGAGCCAAGCGGAGAGACGGAGACGAAAATGGACGGAGGGGAGACGCGGACGGATGAAAATTTGGAATTGGAAGAACAAACGGAAGGCATTGGAAAAACGGAAGTGGTTGAAAAAGAAGAAGACGAACAGTCGAGAGGAGACGAAGAAACGGACGGAAGGGGCGAAGTGATTGGGGACCAACACGTGCCGAAGGAATCGAGTGAAAGCAGCGGACCAATGGCACGCGAGGGGCGAGGAGGGAATAGGGCGGAGAGACTAAAAGTGAGTGGGGCAGCGGAGAAACAGACAAATGCCAAAATGGAAAATTATTATTTTAAGAACATTACGCCAAATGTGCCGCAGGGCAAAGTGAAAACGCACCAATTGCAGCAGCAGCAAAGCTGTGAAACTGCGGACGAAGTGGACACTGCCGACGTGGCCAGAAGGATCAAAGCCGTGTTGGCCAACAATGGCATTTCGCAAAGGGTAGGCCGACCCATTAGAATTATTTGACTTTTTATGGGTCGGTCTTATTGCGATTGAGTCGCTCTTGAACTTCCTTCAAATTCCCTCTTGAATATTGTTCCTTTCCCAGGCTTTCGGCGAACACATTCTGAAGATGACCTCGGGTTGTGTGTCCGATTTGCTGACCAAGCCGAAGCCGTGGGTTATGCTCTCCTACAAGGGTTTGTTCTTCTGTCCATGCTATGCTTTTCCTTTAACGCCGTGCTTTTCGCAGGACGCGAGTCGTACAGCAAAATGATCGCTTTTCTCGACGCTCCCGACTCTGTGGGACGGCTAAAGGCGGACGAACAGCAGCGGTGCGCGGTGAACAACGCACTGAATGCGCTCAAAGCAATTGGCGACTCGGCCGACCCATCGCCCCTCGGGGGACACCAAACGCAACAGAGCAACGGCCATCTAAATGCGCTGGAGGCACTCGCCGTTGGGCTGCCCATCTCCACCTCTCCATGCTCTTCCGTCCCTTCTCCGCCGCCGGCATTGCCCTCCCAACCCAACGCGACCACTTCGGCACTGCAACTGATCGCCGGGTTAGCATCTGGCGAACTCGGCTCCCACACGCCAATCGGTGCCCTTTTGAAAAAGACCAATTCGCCAAACTCTCCGGCGACGCCAAACTCCGCCGGATCAATGGTCAGTTTCTGATCACCTGCCATTGTTTAAATGGCTCAACTTCAGAATGTCTTTCCAACCGGTGCCCTGAAGCGTAAGGCCGGGCATTGCCCCGCGGGCGGTGCCGTCGCCCCTTCGCTGTCGATGGTTTCATTGGACAAAAGCGACGGTTCACCCGCCGCTCAAATTGGCCCTTTGGTTCCGCCACCCAAAAAAATCCCGGTAATAGCAAAGGAAGTGCCAACTTTGGCTAAAATCAGCCGAATTAAGCGCTTCCAGCGCACCATCATCACGGACAAGCAGAAGGAGGCGCTTCTGTTCATTTTTGCGCATGAGCAACGGCCGAATTCGCGTTGCATTGAACAATTGGCACTCAAATTGGGGCTGACTCCGCGCACTGTGACCAATTGGTTCCACAACTACAGAACCCGCCAAAAGGTCCGTCTCCTCCCCTCGGTTACTGTATTCTCTTTATGGCCCGGTGCCTTTTGTAGGCCAAAGAGGCCAAGCCGACCGACGGGGGTGACGAGTCGGCCGTGCCGTCCGCTGTGACGGTGCCTGCAAATGTGCCAACCCCGGCACAAATCCTCGCGCGCGCTTTGAACGCCTCCGACTCAAAGACGACCAGCTGGTTCAGAGTGAGTCCGACGTGAACCATTGCATCTATACTCTGCTGAATTGTTCAGGAACTTGCCGAACTTTTGCGCGTGCACAGCGACGTCTCCGTCGACATCGACTCAATCGGCGGCAGTCGCGGGTCGGTGGGCACTGCCAGCGTCGCGTCGTCCCCTCCATCGCCTTCCAATGGGGCCACAACGGTGGTGGCCATCCAACTAATGGGAGACGACGGCCAAATTGACACCACGACGGAGGAGGGGGAGGAGGATGAGACAAACGGCGGCGAAACAGAAACGGCATACGATGGAGAGGGAAGTGAAGTAACGACGGAGACGAGGGAGACAAATGGTGGGTGGGAGAAAGGGTGGAGGGGAGGAGAAAGTAAAGGGGAGGGGGAGAGAGAATGGGAAAGGGGGAGGGTGAGGGGGTCAAAGGATTTAGGGTTTTAGGGTTGGAGGGGGGGGGGGGGGGGGGGTATACGCTCAAACAGAAATATTCTATTAATCATTAAGAAAAGAGAGAAACGGGGAAACCCTCCCCCCCCCCCATCATTTTCATCTTCTCCTCACAAGTCCCATTTTCTCCACCCTTTTAGCCATTTCCTCAGCATCTGCCGGAAGTCAATTGGACAAAGCCATCGCGCGGATGCACAGCCGACTTTTGACGGGCTTTGCGAAGAGTCAGTGACTGTCAAAAGCATCCGCCGCTTGGATCAGTGCCGGTCGATCTCTCTTTTTCTTTCTTCCGTAAATATTTGTTTCTTTTTTTCAATTTGCTTTTTTTCCTTTTTATGGCATTCCGCAGTTTTTTTTTGCTAATTTCGCTTATCTTTGCCCATTTGACAGAATATTAATTTATGGCAAATCAATCAGACAAATGAACCGATCAATTGATTTTTCTACATTTTCATTGTCATTTTCCTCCATAATTCACTTCCTTTTCACTAGTCAATTTCGCCATTTTCTTCTCTTTTTGTTTCCTTTTTAAATCCCACTCAATTTCCTACCGTATTCCATTTTCATTTTATTTTAAATTTCTTACCGTATTCCATTTTCATTTTATTTTAAATTTCCTACCGTATTCCATTTTCTAAATTTCCTACCGTATTCCAATGGTTGTTTTCAAATTGTGTCATTATTATTTTTTTCCGTTGGCCTCTGATGATTTAAAAATGGCCAATAACAGATGATAATGCTGATTGAATATTTTCTTATTTTCTTTTGTAGTTTTTTTGACTCAACTTATTTTTATTTTACCACGTAAATTCGGCCAGAATTTAATTTAAAATTAAAAAATGAATTTTTGTAAAATTATTTTGGCCGAAACTTTTGCCATGATCTCCTCAGATATTCTCCATAACCACCGCAATTGGTTGTTTTCCAATCGAATTTTTGAACCACACTCTGTTGCTACTGACATTGATCTCCAAATTGTGTCAATAATTACTTCCTCAATTGCCCCCCCCCCCTCCATTTTGCATTCCATTTGTCCTTTTTATACCCCTCACAAAAGACCAATTAAAAACTGATTTATTACGACTGATTTTGGACAATGAAAGCCCCATCGCTTTAAATTGCATGTAATTAATAATAATTAATAAACATTATTAATTGAATTGACGGCGTCGCCGTCCGTCGAAAGTTCCGTCGTCTCTCCCCTCCCTAATAATGGAAGGGTATCCAAGTGACGTGGAACTTACGAACTAAATTTCTCAAATTAGTTTATGAAGCTTTTCCTTTTTGCATTATCACAATCACTCACAGTGTTTAAATTTTTATTTAATATTTTATAAATTTTTTGGCAATAAATCTAATAAATCCGATCCCGAAAAAAGAAAAACAACTTTTACTTCAATCAATGAAACATTTGGGGGTTTTGGAGTTTAAGGGGCGTTTAAGAAAGGAGTGTTTTGGGAACAACGGATGTTGTTGATAAGCGCCCCCTGGAAAAAATTGGAATCTGAAAGAAGACGCATTCGCATGATGAAAACAAAAACACAAAGCCTTTAACTCCCGAATATCTAATGTTCTTTGTAATTGGTCCTGATTTTAATTAATTAACTACAGACAGAATAATGCTTATTTTAATGAGGCAGGCCAATAGCCGAGTCCAAAAATAGGGAAGTGTTTATTTGGCTGATTTAAAAGCAAACACCAAAATTTACAACAAACAAACAAACAAATAAACAAAAAGTGGATAAAAAGGCTTCATTTGGTTAAATTTGCAATTAACGACAGAAGAAGAAATGAAAGCAAATGCCGCGGATGGCGTGCAAAGTCTGCTCCTCCTGGTGATCGTGCCAAGTCCATCTGAACGGAATGAATGCGTTGGAAGGGAAAGGGACGGCAATTAGCTGTCCATTCCGTGATGGACAGCCCGTGCCAATGCCACCTCTTTTCCTGGTAAAGCTGGTCACCAGCGAATTGTCGGATGGTCAGTTCCCTGTCGTTGCCCGGGACGAATTGCAACCGATGGACGGCCCTTCCCGAGAAATTGGGCGAAAGGACCATCGAACCGCTGAAGAGGGGAACAGCGAGCGCTTCATTGTTTGTTGGCCAATTTGGCCCACTTTTTGCCGTCGCATTGGAGTCGCAGACGCATTTCCCCGGCCACCAGGCCAAGCCACGCGCTCACTTGGGCAACGGAAGCCACCGAAGGACCAGCAGCGGAGTGTGCGGCCGAATTGTGCCGAAATGGGTGAACCTGTCAAACGAGCGGAATTACCTTATCATGACTTTTGAGATAAGCCTTCCTAATTAGCTAATTAAATCCTATTTTAATGTTCGGCTTAATTGGTCAATTAGTCCACCGTTTAAGACCACCTGCTGTTGCTGCTCCTCCGCATCGACAGTGTCCTCTTCGTCCACGGTGATCACTTCTTCGTCCACTTCTTCACTTTTTTGTTGATGCCTTTGAATTTGCAGCTGTCGAATTCCCATCGGAGAATTGTCGCATTTCTGAGGAATTACCACAAATTTTAAATTGAAAATAACAAAAAGGCTGCTGATACAAATAAAGATGAAGCCAAAGAAGGAAAAGAGGAGGCGAAAGGATGAGTCATCCGCAAATGGTCAGTTGGAGGCGCCGAAGTCTTTGGGAAGCGCCGAGGGGAAAGGAGTTGATAAGCGGTGGGAATGGCACAGTCGTGGAGGTGGGGAACGGCGGATGAGGATGAAGACGGCATGGCAGCAGAATGAAAAGAAGACGGAGCCGAGGCGGGGGGACATTTTGTACTTCGGAGGCGGCCCATTTTGGTAAGAAACAAATCCAACTAAGAAATGAAGGCGTTGGCTTTTCATTGGTCAATTGTTTGGCATTCATCGTCACTTTATTTCCGGCGCCGCTTTGTTTCGCTTTGCTTTGGCCTTCCGTTGCCGCGACGGCGTCGCCTTCCGTCGAAAGTGCCGTCGTCTGTCCCTTCCCTAAGCGATGGTCCGCTTTTGCAGCAGCTTCTTCTCTGCTCCCGTCTTTTTGCTGCTCTTTGCCGCTCGTCGCGCTCGACGGAATGCCAATGCTTCTCAGAAGGTCTTCCACGTCATTGCTTTGCTGCTGCTCCCATCGGTTTGGGTTTTGGCCGACAACACTTTTCTCCGATTGTTTTGCCGCCTCTTTCGTATGCAAATTTTGTTGCTAAAATTGTTAATTGCGTAATTAATGGCACTTAGAAAAAGCCAAAAACAATTGAGTATATGCTTTTTTCAAAAGCATTCTTTGAATTGCACCGTTTCATCGGCGTTGATCACTTCTCGGTCCACCGCCTTCCTCGCCCTTCGGCCGATCTCTCCGGCCAAATTTCGCCGATGGAAATATTCGCTGAGTGCCCAGTAATTGCCTGAGGTTATTTTGCTGTCCATCTCATCTTTCCCCCTTTTCTCGTCGCCCTCACCTAGTCCGACCCTTCCGGCACGTTCGGCCCGCGGCACTTTTTGAAAGGATTTGGCCAATGTCAAAGTGTGCCGAATGCAATTCTTCCACCCGGTGTAAGAGCCTCGGAAACAATCGAAATGAACACGCAAATATTCGTACTGAGAGGAAAAATTGCAATTAAAAAGTGAGCAAATGGGAAATTGCTCACAATTTCGGCGAGTGTTGCTCTTTGGTCGGCCTTAATTAATTTTGCTTTTTTCTGATTTAATTAATTGGGTAATTAGTGTGCCGATGGGCCACCTGCGAATTGATTGCCATTGCGATCAGTTCGGTGTAAGTATAGGGCACTCGGTTCTGAAGCCATTTCTGACGCTCCCACCGGACACCCTTTGGTTTTCCGTTTCTGTTGGGGCGAAGCACTGAAAGACAAACAATTCGCCACCATTTCATTTGTTTTTTTTTGCAGTTTTTTATGATTTTTCAAATAAATTTCTGTTTGAAATTTTTTTATAATTTTCGGGGGGGGGGGGGGGGGGAAGGAAACGAAGTGCACCAGGGGAAACCGTAATTATATCAGTATTACTGTATTAATAATCATCATTAATGTTGTCCCATTCATTCCCTTTTCTCCGTAACGCTCTTAATGAGCCGTCGATGGCAATTGTCAGTGATCATTCAGATCGGAAGAGGCCTTTCCATCCCAAATTAAACGCACCGATGCCATTTTTGGAGGTTGAAGGACTTTCATCGGCGGAGAAGCGGTGGTCGCCAATTGCCAATTCCTCGTCAATTTCGGCAATTGTTTGTGCCGCCCCTTCTTCGTCCCCTCCGTTCTCTTCCAATTTTACTTTTCCAATTTCGCCCATTGACAAAGCGCTCGAAGAAGCCTTTTCGTCCCACTGCAATTCCTCTTTCATTTGATCAGTGTTCATTAAAAGGGTGACAAAAAGCCGAAAAGTGACACTAATTAATTAATTAATTGGGGTACAGCCAGACAATCTGTAATTTGTACAAAATACAGCAGAGCTTCCAGCAGATGTGAGGGATGCTTTAGCCTCAAAATGAATCCAATGAAAGTGCCTTTGGCTTTCTGTACACAGATAATAAATTATAAAGTGTAAACATGTTTATAAAATGCACTGCTGCAGATGCTATCGATTTCTTCTGACGAGAAAGAAATGGAAAAGAGCACAACGATTAGAAAGGAAGGCAAAGGGAAGGGAAAAGCAAAAGGGGGAAGGCCTTTTGGTTGGGGGAGACAGACGCACAAATGCAAACGACGGCGAAAGCAATTGGGGAAGGTGGGAGCGAAGGATGGTAAACATTGTGAGAGAGTACAAACACAACGCCCGCCCCCGGGGGAGGAGACGGCGTACGGATCGCCGTTTCTCCCGCGTTGTCGGCAGTGAATGCGGCGGCGACGGGTGCCTTTTGATGAGTCGCCCTTTCGGTGCTTCGCTGCCTCTGTTTTTGCGTTGGTCCACAAAACCAACAACAACCACACCATTCCCACCACATCACTCACAAATCATCACACTTTCTTGTAAATGATTTACTCTCTTTTCCATTTGCGCACCCTTTTCATCATTCTTTTGTGCATTTGACGAGCGAAGAAAAGAGTAAACAACGCACGCAGCCGAAGAGAAAGAATGAATGGAAGCAATTAATGGGAGAAAGCCCCGCAAAATAGACAAACGCAAGAGAAATACAAACAGTGAAATGCGTCTGTTTATATTGGAAGTACGGCGGATTTTGAACAAAATTTAACAAATGCGAGAGTTTTATATACAATAAAAACCAAGGCAAAAAATTGTAAATTCCGAACTCCATTTTCAAATTCCGACCTGCTGTGACAATTGCGACTTCGTTTTCTGTCCGTTTGTTCCATTCGCATCACTCAGAAGCATTTGGCGGCGTTGTTGTGCGTTTCCATTTTTCGGCCATCATTTTGGGCGTAAAACCGTGAACTGTGACCGAGAAAAGAGAAATGGAATCACATTTACCCTCGGGACGAAAAGTTAGAAATTTTCAAAAAAAATCAGAAATTTTTTTTATAAGAGTATCCCAAGAAAAATTTTTCGAAAAAAATTATAGTGAATTAGATTTCAAAAATTTTTCCAAAAGTCGCTGTAATTCTTCGAAAATCCTTTTTAAAATTTTTCCAAAAGTCGCTGTAATTCTTCGAAAATCCTTTTTTCTTGGATTTCTATGTTTTTTTCCTTGAAAAATTTCTAAGTTAATAATTTTATTTTAATTTCTCAAGGTGAAACGATGCGGGGGGAGGGAACGACGGGGGGGGGGGGTAAGTAGTGCCCACCTTTGCAGTATTTCTCTTCTTGCGCCGTCACTTCGTCCGTCCGCTGCCCAATTCCTTCGCCCTCCCGGTCCTTCCATTGCTTTGCGCATGTCCATTTGCAACAGCGTCGACACATTGTCCAGTGACAGTTCACACCGGCCGGCTGCTGGCATCTGTTTTTGTTATTCGAAAAGTGCAGGGTTCGCCGTTAACACTTTATTTTGGGAATTGTCAATTGGGGTAGAACCGGAGGCTGTTGGGAATTGAAACCGAAGTGATTCAAAACCGGAAAACCCAAACCATTTGCACACGGACTGTGCAATCTGTTCCACTCACCGTTCACACTTTGGGTACGTCTGTTTTCGGTTCTGCTCCTTCGTCTGCCCCCTCTTCCGCTTCTCTCTCTTCCGAATTTGCCTCTTCGATACGCCCGCCTCTTTTGCCAACCTTTCGATCTCCGCCCGCCGCTTCTCGCGATACGCACTGACAGAGGCGGGCAAATTTGGCACATCGTCTCCATTTTCCGGAGCTTCCGCAGCGCATTTTAACATTTGGCGAACATAGGGCTTGCAGAAGAAGTGGGGAGTGGCCAGAACCTGAAAATGATGGGTGCACTTCATTTCTCCCCCGCCGTTTCCCCCCCCCCCGCATCGTTTCCCCCCGAGAAATTTTTTTTTTAAATTTTGCTAACTTAGAAATTTTTCAAGAAAAAAATCTTAGAAAGTTTTTTCATAAGAAAATTCTAGAAAAAAAAAATTTTCGAGTAATTTTTAAGTGAATTACTAAGATTTTTCAAAAAAATTTTCCAAAAATCGCTGAGAATTTCTCGAAATTTTTTTCTTAGAATTTTCTTATGAAAAACTTTCTAAGATTTTTTTCTTGAAAAATTTCTAGTTAGCAAAAAATTAAAAAAAAACTTTCTCGGGGGGGGGGGAAGGGGGGGGGGGGGGGGACGAGCTGCTCCCGAAAATGATGGACTAAAAAAACAACGAGAAAATAATGGACTCAATTAAAAACCATTTGTTGGAGTGATTCGAAGTTGGGACAACACTGCTGCACGGAAGCGGACCAACAAATGTCGTCGGAATGATTTGCATTGGTGAGAACTTCGAGCTGACACCTCAAATTGAAACGGTCAAATTTAAATTGAAATTAAACAAAGGACAAAAACCTTTCGCGCAATTTCCCAATGTTCTCAGAAAATTCGCTAAGCGAACAAATAATCGCATTCCGTTCTCGCAAGTCGTCGTATTTCAAAAAACTGAAATTTATATTAATTAGCAAAGTTTAAAATAATTTGTAAAAATAATTCGACGAAAACACCTGTAATGGCAAATGTGAAAAAGGTGGGCACGAATTGCGCTTGTCCCCGTTTTGTAACGGTCGGCAAACTCCAAATATTCGCGTGCAACCAAAAAATAAATTATATGCACTTTACAATTAATTCGGAGAAATAGTTTACCTCAAATGAAAATGGGGTTTTGCCATCGAAAAGGTGTGGGTTGTTGAGCACCCCTTCGGCACTCATTACGGCATCAATTCCAGTCTCGGCAATGCATCGTTCAACATCACCGGGCATCTGCCGAGGAAAACCCAAACAACATTTCAAATTAGATTTGGACGAAGCCCGAATATTGAAAAACAGAACCGATAAAATCAATTTGAAAATGCACTAGAAATACAGTTGCTACCTGAATATTGCCGTTAGCGATTATCGGAATGTTCAACTTCTGTTTGATTGCTTTGATAATTGACCAATTAGCCAGTCCAGTGTTGGCACCTTTTATTAATTTGTTGTTCCATAATTGAATTTGAATTCAATTCACACCTTTCTGCTCTCGGGTTCGACCATGGACAGTCAGTAAACTGAAAACTAACCAAAATTAGGGGAAATTATTAATTTACAACTGCCAAATGTTCAGTTTTATTCAAGATTTTAGCATTGCCTGGCCCCCGCCGCTTCAATCCGTCGTGCGTATTCAATGGTTGAAGACAAATTGTGCAGCACGCGAATTTTAGCCGAAATTGGAAGGTGACAATGGCGATGAACAGCGGAGATCATCGACTCGATCAGTTCAGGAGACTCCTTAAAAGAAAGCCAAAAAGGCGGAATTAAAAAGTCTTTGATCAAAAAGGATTCTTTGACTTTACGATACTACTGGATAATTTAATTTAATTTTTTTCAGATCTTACCAGTAAATGGTCCGATTTTTATCTCGTTAAATTGTAGCATGTCCATAACACTCTTCATTCTTAGGGTCCGCTACTTTTTTGTGCCTTTTTCTCCAACCAAATTCACCTGCAAAAATGCGCCATAACGCCCTTTTTTGGCGATCAACTGAGGACAGCCCAAGTTCAGGTCAACGCCGTCGCACTTTCCCTCCACCAAACGGCACGCACTCAGGAAAGTTTGCGGATCATTGGCACAAAATTGGACAATCAGTGGCCTACAGTTTGGAAATGGAGGGTAAAGGCAATTTTGACGGCTTACCGGTCCGTGTCCACTGTTGTGAAGGACGTTTTGCGGTACGTTGGGTCAGTAACAAACAAATGCGCGTGGATCATCGGAGTGTAACAAAGGTGGGCGGAATGGCTGCGCAACATCATCCGAAAAGCCAACTCACTGAATGAATAGAAAATGGTATCGAATTTCAATTTTTACAATTCCCCCCCCCCCCCCCCCCGGTACGGCTAACGCACCTTTGGTCCACCATCGGTGCCACCACATTTTTGATCGATGTAATTCGTTCACGCCAAAAAGAACTTTTCCACTGGAGAAAATGAGCGCCAAATGGGGCGGACGGACGAATGATGGCATCTTTCCGAACGAAGCAAATGATTTCAGCGGACGATTGTTGGTCTGCAGGTTTCTGCTCATCAACGGATGAACATGAAGGCAGCACATCAATGCCAAATTGTGGGGCGTTTTGATCCATCAATTTGTACTTACGTTTTTCTTTCAATGGAAAAAAAGAAGACATAAATAATTAAATAGATTCAAATACCAAAGCAAATTGCTACGTTCATTCAAGAGGAAATAAAATTATCATTTTAATAAAAATCATTGCCATTAGTCAAGAACAGCACTTTGGGAAGAAAAAGAAGAAAAGACAATGAGCAAAATTAGTCAGACGCATAAAATTAAATGATAGAGAATAATCTGTTGAAAAAGCCCTGTGTTTATGCAGAACGCCAGAAGTTCGGCAACCGAATTTCGGGGAGCGGTTCGCCGGGATGGAATTTGCGCCACCATCGTTGGAAACGAATGCGAAGCTGAAACAACAATCAGTTTGAAGAGTTTCGTTATAAAAAGTGACATTTCTTACACTCTGAGAACGAAAGTTGATATTGTCCACAATTTTCCGGTATTTGCTGAACTCCTTCACGTCAATTGGTCGTAATTGGTATTTGTTAGATAACTTAGAATTGTTTGAAAAAATTTGTTAAATAAAACAATTCAAAGTGCACACCTTGACCAATTCGTCCGATTCTTTGAGCATTTCCGCCAATTCGTTCTGTTCCGCTCGCGTTCGTTCGGTACAATTTGGACATGGCAAAGTGCCAAGGTCGGGAAAATGTTGACTCTGTTGAATACGTTTATAATGTTATTCTAAATTAAAAAATCTCCCACCTCCAACTGTCGGATTTTGTTCAATGCCTGTTTTAATTCCTGTTGTGAATTGTCCAATTGCTGCTGGTACACGCTGGCAACCGACACATCGCTAGCGGCGCCATGCGTCGTATCGGTGGCGCCCATTGTGCTGGCCCCTGAGGAGGACCCCACGCGAGAGAGGGGCGAGGCGGAAACGCTGCCGGGAGACGCATTCATTGTCAGTGCTGCCGCAGCCGCCTGCTGCTGCTGTTGATTTTGCATATTCTAAAAGGCGCGAAATTCTGGTAATTTAAATAGGAAAACAATACGAATAAAAAAAGCAGCATTTAGTAGTTCAATCAAATTTAACCGTAAAATAACCAACCCTAACTATGATTTTCAGCAATCTTTTTTGGATTTAGCGACAGAAAAGCAACCCTAAACACAAATTCACATTCAAAGTGATCACCGCAAAAAGCGCCTTCTTGGAGAACTCGCGGGTTCTGTTGTGTTCCTCGGCCAATTGTTGTCGCAGTTGGTCCAACTGTTGTTCGTATTCACTATATTAAGTGATCAAATGTTGTTTTATTAAATTATACTTTTTAAAAACGCACTCCTTCTGTCTCTTCAAGTCGTTCTCTAAGCCGGTGCATCGCTGCCGAAGCAATTCCATCTCCACGGAAATGCCGCCTTTCCCCGTCGTTTCTGCCAACTGAGTCTTTGCCATTTCCACCCGAAGCTGAACAAATAAATGCTCTTTGAGACGACATTTTTTAAGAATTTTCCCACTTTCATTGTGCCAATTTCACTGTCGCGCTCTTTCAGCGCTTTCTGTAAATTGAGCAATTCCTCGTCCTTTTTGGCCAATTGCCAGCGGATTCCATCCGCCTCAACAGCTTCCTTTTTACGTCCGTACGCGCGTTCGTTTAGAGGAACGAAGGGATTTCCCGCATTGATTGTCAGGGGGGAACCGTTCCGCGTTGAATCGCCGCCTTTGGCGCTTGGCGGAAGTTCCATCGACGAATTCTCCAGCGCGACACTGAGCTCGTCAAGCACCGTTCTGACAAGTTCAAGGCCCCTCTCACGTTCATCACTTTAAAATTGAAATTGACAGCCGATAATAATTTAGTCGAATTCAAAAGGCAAAACATTTAAAGAATAACGGAAAAAGCCAATTGAAAAATGGAAAGCACTTACAAAATATGGACGGTGACCTGTTGCTGATTGTCAAGACGTCCTGCGAATTTTTCTACTTCACCTCGCAGAAATTCGAGCAGTTGCTGCGCGGGAAGGCCTTCCGAGTCGACGGCGCTCAGTTGGGAGACGGCCATTGCGCAGCATTCGTTCAGACAGCACATGCATTTTTCAAGTGCAGCAATCGCGGAAAGAATACGATCAGAAAGCTAAAAAGAAAAAAGTGGAAGATTGGGGAACTCTTTGGTAGGAAAAGAAATCAATGGATGTATGGGGAAGGCAATTGCACCAATCCGATGAAACCATCCCGTCCCGTCCGATGTACCTCTGGACCAAGGATGAGGTCGTTCTCTGCAGGGATCCGATTCAGTGCCCGAATGGTCAGTCCCTCGCATTCGGTGAGTGTCGCCGAAAGTCGGTCAGTGAAGGCGAGAAACTCCACTTCGACAGCTGGCAAAGGTCCAAAAAAATATTTTCAAAAAATTCCATTTACCTTCCGCCGAAGTGGGCAAGTTGCTGTGTCCGCTGCTGTTCATACTCTTTGCCATCAGAGACGAATGAATTGTCGAGGCGACCAATTCCGACGAAGTACCCGAACTCGTCGAATCGGAAGTCTGCCAATGTCAGAATTTATAAAAGCAAAATTGGGAAAATTTATCAGTGTATTGCCTGTGGTGTAACGAGAAAGTTTCGAAGCCGTTGAGTGTTGAATTGGGCCCAGCCGAGTCCCTCCTTCACTTGGACCAATATGTTCCGCAGGTCATCTCGCGCATTGTACGACTCAGTGCTCAAATTGGCGGAGAAAAGACGCTAAAAACAAAGGAATCTGTTTTATCTGTGCTATATCCAATGGGACACCTGAAAGTATTTGACAATGCGTTCCAATTCGGCCACTGATGTGTTCTCATCGAACCGATTTTGACGCAAAAGGCCAAAATATTGGTCCAACGACTTCTCCTGGAGGGCAATGTCCAATTGAATAGTGGCCAAACGAGACAACGCTTTATCCGCATTTGGTTGCTTCAGAACGCTAAAAAAATTAAACATTCGGAAATATTTAGACGCAATTCGAAAAAAGAAAATATGTGGTAGAAAAAGTTTTTGTATTGTTTACAGTGAATTAATTCTTCGTTTCTTTCCTTACGAAATTGTCTTCTGCAAAATGTTGTTGAACACGTGCAATTGGTAGCCGAATCGGCGCACATGGGCCCATTGTTCAGCTTTGTGCGAGAGAGTGACGTGCTCACGGCGTAGTCCGCCGGGCACCGGCGGATACTTTCGCTGGAGAAGACGCGCCAAAGACAACGCTTTGGCGGACATTCGGGGGAACAAAACACAAAGCAAAAGGCAGTCGTTGTCCCCTAAAGGAAAGGCCAAAAATGAGAAAAGAAACAATTTGTGCGGTGTGTTTGGAGGGAATGAAGGAGCCAATCGTATGAATTCAATTGACCCCTTTGGCATTCGATCCTTGGCAATCTTTGGTTTTCTTTTTCCTTGACTCCCGGACATAACAAATGAATACGTTGGATTTGTTATGCTTCAGCGCAAGGCAATTAAAACACTAATTCAAAAAACAAAAAGTTACAACCGCCGGGTTTTGTGAAATTGTCGGGCAAGAAAATGCGCAGGTAAACGCTTTGCTGTTTGACCGACTCCAAATCAATGGAACACTGCTCCATCTCGACAACCTAACAACCAATTGTATCAACTATCTGTTTAAAAATGACTTATTTACCTCCGAAAATGTTCTGTTAACATTGGCCAGCAGTGACATTTCCGCGCCCGCATTCCGCGACTTTTCCTCGTCCCGCGCGTGCATCGTGGCCAATTCGTCGTGCAAATTTTGCACCCGTTCGTTGAGTTCGGCAGTTTTTTGTCGAAATTTGACGATTACCCGTTCATAGTCAACCGCACGGTCTTCCCAGTCGGAAATTTGATGTTTCAACTGAAAAAGAAGGGAAAACAGATTTTTTTTTTCAAATGAAGGAATATATTTTTTAATTTCCCTATAAATAAAATTGTTTCTTAAAAAATCACATTGGAAATGGTGATCATCTGTTCGTCTAGCTGCTGCTTCAGCGCCTTTTCCGTGTCTTCTTTTCCCTCAATGATTGCTTCGTTCAACTGATGCATTTCCTCCAAATCGGAAATGTCCAATTTATATAGCCTAAAGAAAGAAAAAATAATAATTATAACAGAAAAGACGGTAAAACATATTTTATCTGTTCTTCAAGGTCCAAAGTTTTGCTGGTTAACCGGTCGATCATTTCAGCCGCACTCATTTGATTGTCGAGCTTAACCAATGACTAATGTAAGTTATTGGGCTTCAAATGATCAGATGGAGTGGGGGGGGGGGGAGCTCTGCCACACCTCCCAACAAAATAAATTAACATTTTGAGGAAAAATAAGGAAATTTTTTTTAATTGTAAGGCTACCGGCACGGTCGGACGACTTTAATCCGTTTAAATACTAATTGTAAATGGACATTTTGTCAATAAATCTGCTAAAAAAATTTCTCCGTGGCACTAAAATTTTTAAACACATTATTTGGTAAAGATTTTTGAGGCCTAAGAGCAGAAGAACTTTTCTTTTCGTCCGTTTGTGTCCCCTCCCCCAAAATTATTTTCTGAATAGGGGCCCGTGCACAAGTGCCTTCTGATTATAATTTAAAAACTAAAGACCACTGACCTCCTCCTGTTTGCGGGTCAATTGCTCGTTTAGCTCGTCAATTTTTTCGCGGAATTTGACCAAAGCGAATTCCAACTTCTCCACCATTCGGTCCTTCTCCTCCAACTGGTACTCCAACTTAAATTATGGAACCCTCTAAGCCCTACCCTAAAGCCAATAGCGAAGCAAAAAATAATAAAAGGAAAACAGCCGAAGAAATGGAAAAACACTGCCACGAGAGGAAGACACCAAAAGTGTAAAACAAAAGCAATTACGAAAAAGGGACGAATTCAAAGGAATTTGTCAAATTAAAATTTAGTTAACCGAAAGAAAGATGGAAAAGAAAGTGCGAAAAAGCAATAATTTAAAAATAACCAATGTTTCGGTACTTTTGAAAACACAAAAACAGTGAGGAAAGCAACACAAAAGGCCTTATTCGTAGGAAAAATGAATTTGGTCCCAAATTCGCCACCTGTTTGACGATGATCATTTGCTGGTCGATTTGGTCGTTCAATTCCTCCTCGACTTTCTTCTGTTGCTCCTTGTACTCCTCCAACATTTCCTCATTGATCACACGCATTTCCTGAATTTTAAGGTTAATCTCAACCGGTGTGGTCGTTTTACGAAATCGTAACCGCAATTTAACGCAATTCCAAAAGAACTTTGTTGAATTTCTTTTTGAATCGTTCTTCACAATCCCTCCATTTCCTTACTTCCAATTGTGTGATTTGTTCCAAGGCTTGTTGCAGCTGTTGCTGACAATGAGCAGTGCCCAACTGTTTTTTGTCCGTTGACCCAATGCCCTCATCTTTTGAGGCTGTGGCCGTCTGCTGATTTGACATTTCTACCAGAAAACAAAAACACAATCAGATCCAGAAATAACAAACAGAATTAACGGTTCGGAAGTTCCGAGAAATTGCAATAATAACAAATGACATATTTAGTCATTCGCGCCATCGTATTTATTTACGATAATCGCTGATAAAGAATTGAAACAATAAATTGATGACAGAAATATATTTAGGTATGACGCCATTCACTGGTTGTTCTCCGCGAAGCCCATAAGGTCGAGCAGTGCCGCTTTCAGATTTCCTTCGTGCTGTATCAGCTTCTTCTCGGCGATTATTCTGGACACTTCCAACTCGTCAACCTAAGAAAATGCTTAATGAAGAGAGGGCAAAAATGATCTTAAAAATTTACAAGACACAAAATAATGACAGCTTTTACGCTTATTTAACTTATGATTGCCAAATTATGAAGCCTTAAAGTTGTGGGCGCTAGTTACAAAGAGCACTATTTTGAAAATTTTTTCACTTTTTTTTGAATAATTTTTTTTTGTTTATTTAAACATAATGATGAATATTAAGCATTAAAAGAACAATTATGGCGAATAAAAGTATATTCACGAAGGGCCCCCCCTTCGGTTTTTGATAAAATTCAAAATTTGTCATTTTTTAAACAATCTTTTGTTTGGTTGTTTTTTTCTGTAACAAAATAAACAAAACAAAAAAATCATTCAAAAAAAGTGAAAAAATTTTCAAAATAGTGCTCTTTGTAACTAGCGCCAAGTTGTGTATTATTTTACGGTTGTGTTACTGTATTAAAGCTGTCCAAAACCCACAATCGTCTGCACGTCCTCCTTCCTTACGCTGAATCGCTTTTCGCCGGGCTGCGCTTTCAAATTGCCCAACGATTCCTTCGATATTTCGTTCATCTCATCTTTTTCTTCATGGAAATCGGTCACCTTAGAAAAAAGCATCATCCCACTGAAGCCAAATTTTTTTTAAATAAGTCGCAAATGACCGAACCTTTTCCAAATTGGCCGCATCCGCGTCCCACCGGTTTTTGTTGGTTGGAGAACCCTCGGAACCTTCAGGCTCATCATTTTCATCGGCTTTTTTTGAAGCCATTTTTAATGCTCTGTAACAAAATTATTATAGATCGACCTCTACCTGGATCCAGGCCTGTACTTTTACTGGATCCAATAATGTATAGACACCATCCCAAAAAACGAGATGCGTACCAATAATCAGAGAATGCAGAGAAAAAACAAATATCTTTTTTTTCTCTAATTTTTCTCTCCTTTACTATTAATTTTTTGGCGAAATGTCGTTATTCAATTTTGAAGATACTACTTAAGGGATTTTGGAAATTTGTACAATTCAAGTATATGATTTTTAAAAAATTTCCAGTGGCACTATCGGCACCATGGATTGAACAGAATTCCGCTGGCGGACCTTAAAAATCCTTAGTTTTCTTAAAAATTGCTCAAAATCGCTAATTTGGTCTTTTTGGACAAAAAAAGTGTCGTCCCTTTCCCAAATGTTCTTAACAATTTAAAATGACATGAAAAATATTTTGTTGAAAGTATTGAATAATTTTTTCAAGCAAATATTGAAATCATTTTTGAAATCACCTTTTACTTGTATTAAAATATTATAAAATTTTTGGGGCCTCGGAATGCCATCCCTGATCGGCACAAGCAGGTCCCAAAATCCACCTAAAATATTCAAAATTAGCAATTTTTGGTTAAATATGCTTAAAAATAATGTAAAACCTATAAATTTTCCCGCCGACACCTAAAAATCCTTATTCTCTTAAAAAATTCTATCAAAATCGCAAATTTGGTCTTTTTGGACAAAATCTGTTAACAAATCGCATTAAAAATTTTAAATAATTTTTTCTTTTTCAAATAAAATTTTACTTCTCCCAATCTCCAATAATAATTTTTCTATCAGATCACACTCCATTCTTACATGTGCATAAAAGTTTCTTGTTTCGTGCCGAAATACGAAATGATCAACATCCCTGCTATACCGGAACCCGTCAGTTGGGCCCTCACGATTGGGCCCTCACGTTTGGGCCCCAGCATGCTTTTCCATGATAGCTTTTTTCTTTGGCATCCAAATTCAACATTGTTGGTATCATTCGAAATCTCTTCACATACTCTATTAGCCTTACAAAAAGCGGATAGGTTTTAAAGCCTGGAAAAATTTTTAATATGAAAAAACTTCAAAATTTCGAGTTTTTCGCAATTTTCGTGTGTAACTTTTTCGGTAATTGTCTAATCGCGAAGCAATAGCTTAGAAAAAGCTTTTAAACATGTTAAGCTTTCGAATGATACCAAGTTTATTGGATTTGGATGACAAATAAAAAAGTTATAGAAAGTTATATCGGAAAAATATGCTGGGGCCCAAACGTGTGGGCCCAAACGTGAGGGCCCAAACGTGGGGGCCCAATCGTGAGGGCCCAACTGACGTAGACCGTGCTATACGGTAGGGGTCAACTCCGTCTGGCCAACTCCGTCTTGCCAACTCCGTCTCGCCAACTCCGTCTTGGGGCCAACTCCGTCTGAGCCAACTCCGTCTCGCCAACTCCGTCTGGCCAACTCCGTCTTAGTGTATAAGGGGCCAACTCCGTCTCAGAGAGAAAAATTCATTTTAAGCTTAAGAATTTTTTTAAAACCTAAGTTTTATTAAGTCGGGATCACCCCCTTTTTTGAAGAAAGTTTTTTTTAAATGTCATAAAAACATGCTTCCAAGGGTTTTCGGGGTCGCTAGTCACAAATCTGACATCCATTTCGACCAAATTCGAACCACGAACCCGTTTCGAACAAAAATATTTTTAAAATTCTCACTTTGGTTCCTAAATTGACCAAAATAAGCCAAATTTAGTCAGAAATCATTGCAACAACAAAATAAGGTCATTAAGCACAGTTACGAACATAAAAGTGAATTTTCAAAGTGTTTCGAATGATATCAATTTTCATTTAGTTTGTAATAAAGCGAGTTATAGCTGATTAAAATATGGAAATCCATTTCGATTTCATATTCTATTCCATTTTCGGGGTGCTAAAAAATGTTTCTTTGAATTGTTAGCTAGGTGCTAATAAAACTTAGGTTTTAAAAAAATTCTTAAGCTTAAATGAATTTTTCTCTCTGAGACGGAGTTGGCCCCTTATACACTAAGACGGAGTTGGCCAGACGGAGTTGGCGAGACGGAGTTGGCTCAGACGGAGTTGGCCCAGACGGAGTTGGCGAGACGGAGTTGGCTCAGACGGAGTTGGCCCCAAGACGGAGTTGGCCCAGACGGAGTTGGCCAGACGGAGTTGGCCCGTTCCGCTGCTATACATACAATTTATAAAAAGATGAGATTATTAGTAGGGCTGCTAATTTTATGTAAGAAAATTTGCGAATTATGTAAATAAAATATGTATAAAAAATGCTAAAATATGTATGAAATATGTATCAAAATCCCCAAATATGTACTAAAATATGTAAATAAAATCTTTTTAAATGGTTAATTTTTGGAAAAAATTCTTCGTAATAAGTTAAAATATGCACAAAATGCCATAAAAATGACTAAAATAGGCTTAGAATCACATTTTAATATTTTATAAATTAATTTTGATATATCATTTTTTGAAAAAAAAATTCGATTTTTTAGGGATGCATTTTCAACAAAATTTTTAAATTTTTCAAAAAAAATTTCTATAAAAATTCTCAAAAATCCTCAAAATATGTAAAAAAAAATGAAAATATGTACGAAAAATTGTGAAATATGTACGAAAAAGTCCAAAATATGTATAAAAATATGTACATATGTAATATGTAGAAAAATCCGAAAATATGTAAAAATATGTAAATAAAAGTCCCAACTTTTGTTCACAAACACAAAAAAGAAAGTGTTTTTCCTACTAATTAGGCTATGGAGAATCCAGGAAAAAAACATGTATTTACATAAAATTAGCAGCCCTAATTATTAGGGCTGCTAATTTTATGTAAGAAAATTTGCGAATTATGTAAATAAAATATGTATAAAAAATGCTAAAATATGTATGAAATATGTACAAAAATCCCCAAATATGTACTAAAATATGTAAATAAAAAATTTTTTAATGGTTATTTTTTGGAAAAAAAATTCTTCGTAAAAAGTGAAATAGGCACAAAATGCCATAAAAATGACCAAAATAGGCTTAGAATCACTTTTTAGTATTTTAAATTAATTTTTGATATTTCATTTTTTGTAAAACATTAGATTTTTTAGGGATATATTTTCAAAAAAATTTTTTAATTTTTCACAAAAAATTTCTATAAAAATTCTCAAAAATCCTCAAAATATGTAAAAAAAATGAAAATATGTACAAAAAATTGCGAAATATGTACGAAAAAGTCCAAAATATGTATAAAAATATGTACATATGTAATATGTAGAAAAATCCCAAAATATGTAAAAATATGTAAATAAAAGTCCCAACTTTTGTTCGCAAACACAAAAAAGAAAGTGTTTTTCCTACTAATTAGAGCATGGAGAATCCAGGAAAAAAATATGTATTTACATAAAATTAGCAGCCCTAGAGATTATGCTTGTAAAAGATTATTCGATGATCGAAATCGCAAAATTATTTTATTTATCAATTCTGTTATTTTTTGTATACAATATTTATGAAAAACAAATTTATTATTTTTGGACCCGATGGACAGCTTGGTTTATTTTAATGGCTAGTTTGTTCATTTAAAAAAATTTAATCCCAATGATTTAAATGCCGAGGAATTGCTGATTGAGTCCCAATGATATAAATGCTTAAAATGTGGATATTTGGACGAAGAATATGGAAATAAAATGCATAACAATTTATACAAAAATAAAATACATATGTTTAAACGCAAATGAATTTGAAAAAAAGTAATAATTAAATTTTAGCTGTTTAATTATGAAAAGTGTGGATGATGTTGAGTGTGTTCATGTTTAATTTTCGAATGAATGCATCTTTTGGTCATTTCTGTCAATTGCCTTTGGATTTGAATTGGCTTTTGAATTAATGAGTTCTGTGGGCAAATTCGTGCTGTGAGTTTTGTGGGAAATTGGAGAAGGAAAGCGCTCCGATATTCGCTGCTGAAATCCCAAATTAAAGAGAGAAAATGAGGACAACCAAACTTAAGCCTAACGAATAAACCCAACGATTAATTGAGGGGGGGGGGGAAATATGAGGGATTGGAAAAGACACAAAAGAATGAAGAAATTGGACCACTCCCACCCCATTTGTATGGTTATATAATACTGAACTACCTGTACGTGTACAAAATAATGGGCGAAATTGACATGGAAAAGTAAGGGGCAATTGTCGAAGTGTTGACGACGTACCTATCGGAGGTAAAAACAAAGTGATGAGCGGGAAATGCTGAAAAAGGAACGAATTCAAAAAGTCTTACCAAGTTGTAAGCTCATGAATGTCCGCCGCTTCGACACCAAGTCGAATTGTGTAGTTGGCCACCCACCCAAAGAGTTCGAGCAGTAAAATCATGGACAGCGACTTGAAGACGTTCAGTGCTTCTTAAAAGATTATGTTTAGTGTTTCTGTCCATCTGTTCTCTCTCTGACCTTGCTTCTGAATCAAATTCCTACGAGCGATGATCGCCAGCCAAACCAAAATGTAACAGCACACGGCGGAGCTGTTCACGATGAGAAGCATAATCACCACCCATTTGGCCGCTTTCTGCACAGGGTCAATTACGGTGCACATGACGGGACTGAAAACATCAATAAGAGATAACAAACAATTTGACTGATCAATCGATATTCAGGAATGGGAATTGATCATTTTGGCAATTGATTAACCAAAATGATCAATCGACGGATCAAATTGATCAAAAGAATGGCCTATCGTAACCATCATACATCATGGGATTTCGAAGCGAAATGTCCAACGAAACAATTGGAACAATTGAGGCGTACACTGCGCAAAGGGCAACAATTGTAAACAAATATTTTCGGCTTTTGTCACGATGCCATATACCTTTAAAAGAAAGCGTTTTAATGCTTGGCATTATACGAGGAACACCAAATTGGGAAGAGAATGCTAAAGAGGCGATCGATGCCGATGGAAAAAGAGACGCCGTTGGTGAAAATGGTGCAGAAAAGCGGCAAAAACTGAAGAAATTGCATGGCATTTTATGAGGGGGGGGGGGGGGGGTAAAAACACCTGAATAAAGGCGCAAATGCGCAACGGAATGAAATTGAGTCCGCTGACAACGATGGCAAAGGTGACAAACGCACTGCACTCCTGGATCGCGGTGCTCAGCCCGTTCAGCGCAATTTGCACGTTGCACGCGCCCCGGAGAGTCCTTTTGTGCAAAAGCCGTGCAAACGGAAAAACAAAATGCCCAACTCCCCCGTGCCAAATTCCCCCCCCCCCCCACCGTGCCGACTTCGTTTTGACTGTGACGTGCACAATGGTCAAATTCAGCACCATGCCAACCAAACACACCAACGCTTTGCACCCAATCAGTGCCACCAATTCCCAGGAGACGCCCGAGTCTTTGAAGTGCTCATAAGCCTGAAAAGTGTCAGCAGACGTTAGTTAATTACCCTTTCCAATCATTTTGGGGGCATTTGTCACCGGGTCGGCCTTTGTGTTTGCTGTCGGCAACAAATTGGAAGTGTCGTCGGATGAATTCATTACAAATGGCAAATTCCCTCCCATTGGTCTTTTTATTTCCCTTTTCTTTCCCACAAATTCATACGAACAAAAGGCAATTATCATTTTCATTTTTAACCTTTGAGGAAAAAAGGCATTCTCAGAAGAAAGCGAATACAATTTATTAATTGTGGGTAAAAAGAGAATAAAAGTTAATGAAATGGAAATTTATGCACAAAAAATGAACCAAAAGAATCACGCAATTAAAATGATGTGAGGCGCTAATGAGTAAAAGCAATTAATGATGGATGGCTCAATTAGCGAAACTTTTGTCTGACTATGGGCACTAATTACAAGAAAATTGCATTATTTGGTCATTGAAGTGACAAAGCTTCATTTGCGAATTCAACCTGAAAATTGAGCATTTGGCAGCTGAGACTTTAACCACCCATTAAAGAAAACATTGCGTTTTCTCACCAATAATTAAACAAAAGTGCCTTTCTCTTATGTCTTACAATATTAAATAATTATTATTTCCTTAAAATATTATATAATTAAAAAACTTTAAATATATTATTTAAAAAATTCTTCTAAAATAAATTTTTCACTTTTTAAATTTAGTAAATTAATTAAATTTTCTTGCTTTTATGTTTTTAAATTATCAAAATATTTCATTTTTGTTAAATTATCAATTCAAATTTATTCATTTATTTGAATTAATTTCCACTGTTTTTACTTCATCAGCCACCATTTTCGTAAAAGCCGAGAATCTCGAGACTCAAAACGGAGAATTGAGCATAGAGTCAATTAAGACGATGAGAAAGGGACGGAGAAAGAAATCCAATGGCCAAGACCCAAAAAACCGCTCGAGTTCAAAAAGCGGGCAATTTTTAGGGTAAAAACTATAAATTACTTAATATGAATTTCTCTTCACTATTTTATTTTGTCCTATTGTAATTTATTTTAGCGGTATATCTTTCAAATTATTTTATTCGGCGGTGTCCGACAGACGGTCATTTTGGCAAAAATTACCATTTTAGTGGATTATCTCATTGCTATGTACTAAATGTAAGCCTTAAACGAAAGTGTTTGAGCATTTATATGTGTTTTATCAAGAGCTTTTTACAACAATTAAAAAAATCGTCGCTTCAAAAATTCGCCATTCCTCCGAGGTCGCGCGGGAAACATTTTGCCCTGTCGGTCGATGCGGTCCAACGCCAAATAGAGGTGACGCGGGGTCAGCGGACCATCGCCGGCGGAAGAGGTGGCCGAATCGGCGCGATGCTCGGCCTAAACTATATAATTATTGCCATTTTTGTGAATGCGACTCCTCCCACTCGCTCGCAAAGGCATTAAAATTTGGGATCCCTTCCATTAGCGAGGGGGGGGGGGAGGGATTTTCCCGAAGGTTTACTTCGGCGGTCGCTAAACCTCCTTCCGATTCCGCCCCCCCCCCCTTTTTTCGTATGTTTTGAATTCTTTTCCATGCTTTTGTCCGAATAAAAAGACTTTCCGTTCCCCGCTCTCTCTACCCCATGGGTTTGTGTGTCTCCTCTCCCCCCGGTTTTGCCTGCTCATTTTGCCGTTGCTCATCTTCTGTCGCCCCGCTTTGGCTCTCTCTGCTGCCGTTGCTTTTGTCAGTGTTCGCCTCTCTCTCCGCCTTTTGAATGTCCAATGCTACAAAACATTGGTAAAAATCCCATATCAATGCATTTGTTTTGGCACCTTCTTCAATGAGTTCGCCGGTGAACACTTTGGCCATACCGGCAATTGCAATTACAACATTTTGGTTGACGGTCACACCGGTGAACTGATGGATCAACTGAACAAATGGTGGTGAGGGGGGGGGGGAAGCATTTCCGATTTTTTGACCCTTCGAATGATCGATTTCGGTAAACTCGCCCGTCGCATTGCTTCGTACCGGTCCAATTGTTCTTGCGAAAAGTTCGATAGCAGCAGCCTTTATGGAGCAGTACAAATTAATTTATTGAAAAACCCAGCGAAAAAAAGCATTACAAATTGCCCACTTACTGAAGTTTCAGTCGCGACAATTCGCTCTCCTCGTCCAACTTTGGCGGAAGTGTCGGGATGCTCTCTTCCGATTCGTCCTCCTCCACCACAATTTTTCTTCGTTTCACTTCAATTTCTTCCGATTCGTAGGCGGATACCTTTTTGTTTCGTTTCAAAATTAGTTTTGGACAAATAAATCAAAATAAGGCATGGCCATAGCAATTGGCATTAAAATGTTTACCCGCTCAGATTGCTCTTCCACAATTGAATGGACATGCTTTTGCACCGTAAGATCAATCGTCGATGGGTCGGTCGATGTTGAGGGGAAAGGCTGAAAATGAATAGGGAAAGGCAATGAAAAGTGCCCATTGTCAGAGCCAATTGGACAGAAAAAGACAAATTTGCCAAATTTATATGGGACCAACTTAATTGCCAATTAATGTTACAATTTAACTCACTTCTTCTTCCACGGTTTGCTGTTGGTCGCGTGCATCCTCCAACAGATCAAACGCCTGGTCAAAGTCGACTGTCTCAATTTTTTTGTTGGACATTTCTTAAGTAAAATTGAAAAGGTAAATTGGAAAAAAATGGAATTTTGCGGTAAATTATGAATTAACATTTTTGATAATTTGTCAATTAACTTATGAAATACAATAATTAAAACAGACAAAGGAGCAGAAAATGAGAGAAAAAAACAACAGAACCAATAAATTAAAAACATAAGCATTTTGTCGTTCTTCTTCCATCCAATCATTTCAAAAAGTGCCTTAAACGCGTGCTAAACAAAACGGAGTGAGCCCACCCGGCATAATCGCCGTGAAGATCAACGAAAAAGGCACCTTTAAATTAAAAAAGGAAATCAACGATTCGGTTGGAAGGGAGGGCAAAAAGAAGGGACCGGCCCCTCGCCATCCTTTCCTTACACTTCCATCCAAAACCAACCAATTTGGCCGTAGATCGCAGTGGATAATGTTTTACAACCCTTCAAAAATGTCGGTGTGTAAATCTCAGTGGCCAAATTGAACACGTGACGATCAACCGGGACCACCTGATGTTTGTCCAAGGCCATTAAGCAAATGCAATCGGCAACCTGGGAAGTTTTAATGCGTTAAAAATAGTCGAATTTGAATGAAAACCTTAGGGCCAACCCCCGGCAATTTCATAAGTGCCAATTTGGCCTCATGGTATGGCAAATTTCGCAGAGAATGGAGCCAAAGGTCGGCAGAATTTCCCAGTTTACCATCAGCTAACATTTCCACCGTTTTCACAATGCTTTTCGCCCGGTAACCAAAACCTGTGAAATTTTGACTATTTAATAGCTGCGGTTATTAATAAATTAAATGCTGACCGGCATCTCTGAGAGTTTGTTCCATACAATTTAAATGTGCGGCCATTTGAGTAACTGACGGAAAGTCGTAAAAACGTTGAGCGTTCACCTCGACAGAATCGCCATAAAATTGACAAAGTTTTTCGACCATTTCTGAATTAGAACTAATAGAACTGCTCGAGGTCCTCGGTCTCTTTCTAGAATTAATATTTTTGGTAAATATAAGGTAACCAAATTTTGTTGGTGGCCCAATTGTTTAAGCTACACATTTTTTTATCCGATAGTAATGAATTAAAATTTAAATCGCGAAAATATTGTTTAATTGAAAATATGGGGGGGGGGGTGGCTAACTGTATTATTACCTTTTTTCATTAATTACTTGGTTTTTTTTAATTTGGTCAAAATGAATGTACTTTTCGTGTTCATTATCAGTGAAATTAAAAACCCCATGAATAAACAGAGTCACCACAAATTGACTCTTTCATTTATTTCACTGACTTGATATTCTCGGAACATTGTTATTTGCTGAGCAAATGAATGCGAAAAGCGTCTCGACGGGTTCTTGCCGCAAAATGCGAATGCCCTGCAACATTTCTAGTCTTTCCGTCAAGAATCTGGCAAAATGTTTGTCTCGAGAAGACCAAGACTTGTACAATTGCTCAAGTTTGACATCAAGCTGAAAAACATTGATTAAGCGGCTCATAATAATTAACGGCACTTTGGCTGTTTATTCCCCCCTCCCGAAAAAAATCCAAGAGAGGGACTTTTGTTTTGCAATAATTTTTGTCAAAAGTTGTGAAAACCTGTTCTGGGGATTTTGGGGGGTCGCTAATCACGAATCTGACATCTATTAGAACCAATCCAAATCCCTATAAAAGGGTTCCCCCTTTTGGGATTTTTTCGTAAACGGCCAAAGTGCCCAAATAACATTTTTCATATTCTGCTTTTTAAAACCATCCACCTTTTAAGCCCAGGAATTAAAGCGAAGAAAATGGAGTGGGAGATTAAGAATAAATTACTATTAAATTTACCTGAAAATAATCGCTCAATAATTCCACGTCTTTTTTTTCTTCGTAAACATTGCAACCAAAATTATGCAACACTTTAAAGGCAATTTCATTTTCATTTAAGCGCCAAATATGCCACAATCGATGACAAGAAACTCCAACCCATCCAACTCCGCTGTTATCTTTTGTCCATCTAAATTTTAAAATTGATTCGCTGTAAATGTTCAAAATAAACAAATACCTAAACGTTTGACCGTTACAAAAAATGACATCCAGGTTTAATTCAGCTGTATTGCACAATAAAGTATAATGGGATGGTTTGCAACTTGCATCAAAAGTGTCCAAAAGAGAAAAAAAAAGGTATATGAATAAATTCAAGTAAATCAACCAACCAGTGCCATTTTCAACCTTTGAAATTTCAATTATTAAGTTATCTTTATCTAAATAAAAAAGCATTTATAATTGGTAGCAGGGATGGCACGGAATTCAGATTTCCGATATTTTTAGGGTCGGAATTCCGACTCCCAAAATTTTCTCGGAATTTTTTTTATTTTGCCATTTTCTAACACAAAAGTAAATTTTAAAAAAATTTGAATTTCCGAATTTGGGCCTGGGATTAGAAATTGGTCAAAATGAATGTCAGATTCGTGATCAGCGACCCAGAAAACCCCAAGGAAAAACGTTGGCTTTTGTGGAGTTTAGGCCCCATACAAAAAAATTTACATTTAAGAATAAAAGCTAATCTATAGGTTTTCGGGGTCGGTGATCACGAATCCGGCATCCGTTCCGACCTATTTCGGATTCACAAAATGCAATCAAAAATTTCAAATCTCCCGGCGGCGCTTATCGGCACCAACAAACAGTGTAAATAATTTTATTTTTTATCATAATCAGAAAGCCAAAACTTTAAAAAAACAAAAAATTCTGGGACTTCCCTTGCAAAAATGCAAGAGACGATCTCGAGTTTCTCTAAAAATTTTTGGGCCTTGAATTTCGGTTTCCGAAAATTTTAGGGGCCTCGGTATGCCATCCCTGCTGTATATCCTGCTTATTTTTAAGGATCTACTCTATTCTCTTTTCGTTATTTTTTTTAAATTGATCCTCGCATATATATGTACATCGATTAATGACATTGGTTGGTTTATTTTTTAATTAATATTAAGAAAATATTTCCATCACATTTAGTCATTTAACGAAGCTGCTTCTGTTGTAAGTCGTTCTTCTGTTAATCATTTGATGTGTGTTAACCTTACAAATTAATAAGGTCAAAACTTTGAGGACTTCGCCCTCTAATGACGAATTGTTGGAGATATACGCATTGTATAAGCAAGCGACCTGTGGCGACAACAACACATGCAAACCTGGCACTTTTGATTTCCGTGGGAAGGCCAAGTGGGAGGCGTGGAAAAAAAAGCAAGGTTCTCACGGAAATTATTAAAAATTTAAATAAAGGACTTCTTCAGGCATCTCTCAGGAGAAGGCTCGGATTGATTATGTGAAAATTGTCGAAAAAATGGTGGCCAAATACGGTGTTAATTAGAAGGAGCACCAAAAGAGGCAATCACTTAGACCCGATGCTTTAATAATGTATTTAAAAAACAAATTATTATTTTATAATATTTTGAATGCTATTATTGAAAATATTTGTGAACCCGTATACAAAATGATCATTGATCACATTCATTCCGATATTTTTCATTCACTTTTCATGGCCCAACTGTGTCAAGTCCATTGAAGAAGGACACGTGCTTTAGGGTGCTGTAAGCCTAAAATTGTAAAGTCCTTTTGGTGAATAATTATTGCATTTTTTGCCTGTAAATTTTCACGAAAGACCCGAAACTTTTCTGCAGCACTGACACAAATTTTGTCTCCCGCGAAAGCCTTCCGCGGCAAAAATGGCTCCACACAATGAGTGGCATTTTGCTTTTCTGCCGTCGTTCGACTTGTGCTGTATTTGTCCTCTCGTTGCGCATTTTGTTTTCTGATCATTTTGTCCGATCACTCCACAAAATATTATTTTTCTTTTTCTTTCACCTTCTCTCTGTTACACAAACATAGTCATACACGTCCAAATTGCGCCACACAAAGCCTGACCTGTAAAGCTTTGACAATTGTAAACTCTCTTTTTTGAATATATTCGCCTGCATGCGTTGGCGCCAAAAGTGTGCCGCAGGGCGAAGAAGTTCATCCGGGCAAATTGCTTTGCCATTTCGACATCGTTCAGAATTCGTACGACTTTTCTCCGTCTTCTGCTGGGCGACACTTTCACAGAACTGTCAATGTTTTTGCATTGGATTTGCGTTCTCTCCCATTCCTTTATACTTCTCTTCCGTTTCGCCTTTGGCGTTATTTTTCCCTTCGCTGCCGGGGAGACAAATGTGGCGAAGTCCGACGATGTACGGCTGAGACCACCGTTCGGGACGTAACAATCGCTCGCCCATTTGACATTCAGTCGAAAACCGAGGGAGTAAATTAAAGCAAAATTGAAGTTGCTAACCGGATCAAAAGTGGATGAGATGTGTACATCCGCATCAGCTAAAATTTATTCCATTTTCAATCATTTGTTTGTGTTTTAAGCGCCGCCCCTTTCACCGACTCAAATAAACGTGGCGCACAGTGACGCGAATGAATTGGAAATTTTTCATTGAATTTTGTTGTCCATTTGAATCCGATTTTTGCTTATTATTAGTCGCCGAAGCGAATGGCTCCAAAAATGTAATCTGTACATAATTTTTTGTGATTTATTTGATTACTTTGTCCCAAATTCCCCACCCATTCGGTGTCTTCGTCTGTCAATTCGTAATAATCCGCTTGACTGATCAATTGGGAGTAATAACTGTCCCCGCTCCGTTTCACTTTATGAACCAAAATTGAGGGCTAAATTAACGACGATTTTTTACAGGGAAGTGAAATTATTATTATTATTAAAGTCGTAAAACCTGGGCTATTCCCCTGTCAAATTGATGTGGAGTTCGAAATTCGATTGTGTAATAATTATTTGGGTCGTCCCGGTCATAAGGGACCATCACCAAAAGCCAGCCGAGGGTCCTAATTTACAATTAGTTAATAATTATTATAAAGGGAAATATTTTAATTAAAAATATTTTAAAATTAATTATTTAAAATATTTGTAAAAATAATTTATTTAATTATGCATTTGTTTGTTGTTATACTTTTTTTTTTTTGTTATTCTCTGAATTTGCCCACTTATTATGCGGTATGCTCAGAGAAGAGAGGCGAAGTGTGAAATTTTGGCGGCCATCTCTTTGAAAAGCAATTGCATAATTTTAATTTTTAAAAACGACAAAAATAATTTTACCTTCCGAAATACAAAACTCTGAGAAAGAGTTAAATTTTTGCATTAGTCGTGAAATAACTGTAAAAGTTTGCCTGTCCATTGGCAGCCAACCCAAATAGTCCAAATGGGCACCGTTTAGACCGGGCCCATTCATTCCGAAGTTCGAACGGTGCTAAGAAATAATCCAAAAAATCATTTCCCAAATAATCCCGGCGTACGCAAATTGGGCACTGTTGGCGCGGGACGCTCTTTTGTAAAAGAGTCGACCCTTTAGAGTGCCCAATTTGCCGGCACTTTCTCCCCCACTTTCCCACCATATAAGCATTCGCTGTGCTCATTAAGTCGTATCTGTCGTCGTATTCCCCGTCGGCGGCGTAAGGAAAAACCTCAAAAGTGTTTGAGATTTAATGGCATTTAACAAAACAAAAAATAAAAACTTTAATTTTCCGGTCGCTGTACGAATGTCCGATGAAAAATGAGTGAACCTTCACAGGGAAATAAGCGAATCACTTTAGTGGGCATTTCTCTCAACAAATTTGGGAGGGACCATTTCATGAGTTAGCACCGAAGAGAACATCAATTTGGGAGTCAGCAGCACGCCGTTCCCTTTGCCATAAACCGCGGCAGTGCCCGCTAATTACGGTTTAAAAGGACTTAATTTGAATTTGTTGTCTCCCCGACCCCTTTCCTACCGTTGACCACCGTAATTCGCTGTCTGTGAAGTGCCGCCCCATTGGCAATTGCCTTTTGCACACACAACTCCTTCACCTTGTCAAAGTACTAAATGATTGAGACCATTAAAAAAACAAATTGTTTCCGCTTCTCCACTCACATCAAAGCTCATTTCCGAGCCGATCGGCGGAATTTCGGAGTGAATTTCCGCAGATTTTGTGGCCAAACGTAACACTTCCTGCTGACTTTGTGCCAATGTGAACCATCCGAAAACATTGCTGCCGGCGATGGAATAAACGCCGTTCGAAAGTTGCCAGAAAAATTGCTCAATTGAATCTGCAAAGGTCGGCTTTGCTTGGCACTCCGTCCTTCTCAAGCTGTACCCATTTGGTCCGACCCGTTCAGCCATTGTTGAAACCATTCGCGGCTCCTCGGCTCGTAATTGGCCAAGTCGTTGAATTTGCAAAGAATGATCGACCACGGCTCATTACCTCTTCTCGGAATGGCCAATGAGCTGAATGCACTTTGAGAAGTGTTAATTGGCACATCGTTTACCCTCGGATGCCAAAAATGTAAAAGCAACACAAAATGATTAATATCCGCGGATCACTCCGTCCCTTTCGAACGGACATCAAATTTTGAGATGATCAGCAGAAAAATGAGCGTAGAATTTTGGTTGACTGATTGATTTATTCGCCTTTTGATTTGTTGTCAGAGAGAAGTAAAAAAATTGAAAACATTTTCAAATTCAAAATTATAAAATGACAAATTATAATGTTGTTATTTTAAAATACTGTGGCCAACTAAATCTTTTATATGATCAGAAATAAATTATTGTTGGAAAAGGTCCTTTATCCATTCCAAATAAAAAAAAGGCCCGATGGAAAGGGCGCGGGGGGGGGGGGGGGGGAGAAGCCGAAGAGCTGCGGCTGATCTGCCGCTGATTTGCTTCTCTGATCTCTTCCTCCGCTGATCGGTGAATCCGTCCGTGTAAAAAGCCTGTCTTTCGCTGTCGCTGCCTTTTGAAGGACGCGGCGATAAATCAAAGGGACGGACCGACTTTCACTTGCATCGCATGTTCACACGTTGTTCTTTTATGTTGTTATTAGTAATTCATTATTTATTATTTTGGGAGGGATTTGTGAATTGATCGAATTGGTGAAAACATACAGCAATTTCGGACACGAGAAGCTCACTGATTATCAAAAAGAGAGGAGAAAGTGAACACATAAAAGAACTCTTTGAAAATGCCAACGTTGAAAAGCCTTCGAAAATCGCCGATGGATGGGGAGGGGGAGGGAAAGAATGGGATGGGTGTAAGGGTAATTGGGCGGGGCGGGGGGAGGGGAAGGAAAATGGGAAAGCGGGAGGGAAGAGGGGGGGGGGGGGTAGCTACTTTTTATGAATAGGTCGCGCGAACCCTTTTGAGAGGGGACTTTGGGAGAGGGAGCACGGAATCAATCATTCTCCTATTTGAGGGAGTAATCGAACAAATCCAATTTGCACTCACAAATCAGCAGAATTTGGGGAGGCGGGGAGGGGAGAGGGGGATAAACAGACGGTTAGACGGGTGGGAGGAAGGCCCGGTTCTTAAGATAATATTTTTTTTAAAACCCGGGGTGGGTTGGGTCGGTTTTTTTTGTAAATACCTAGATAGTTTAACGATTTTTCTTATAATTATGTTTTTATTTATATAAGTGCAATGACCGCACAATAAAGAGAAAGAAAGAATGGTGTAAGCATGGCATAACGTGGCTTAATGACAGATTTTACTCAATATTTAAAGCATGGGTGGGGAGGGGTGAAGCATCGTCCAACGGTTGCACAGCGTTGACCACAAATTGCAACTTGACCGGCGTGTCCTCTTGGGCTGCTTCTCCTACCGCTTCATCCCCCCCCCTCCCAATCCTCTTCTGTCTCCCCCTGCGCTCCCTCCCCTCCTCCGCCTTAGTTACGCGCTTCGTCCATTCATTCCATCCCATCACTGCACCACCCAATCCAATCATTGCGTCAATTCCACAGCCATTCATTTGCAACCCTAATTTTTTTGCTAAGGGATATATCCGGGATGTCAAGCGATAAGCGACAAGCAAAGATAAATGAATAAATCATCAGCCCAATGTATGCATTTGTGCCCAGCGAAGGAAAACCAAAAAACGAAACATTTGCAAAAAAGAGAAAACACTCAAAAAAGGATGGCATGCTCAATTGAGCATAATACACGATAAGTTTTATTGACATTATTTACAATTCGGAAATGGCTTTGAAAATGCTCCAACTTTGCTTTATACAAATTCAATTTCGGCACTTTCCGGCAGTCCGCCCATTCGGACTTTGTGCCGGTCGAACAGTTCCTTCAGTCTTTCGCAGTATTCCGCGTGCAATTCGTCCACTTCCTCCTGTCTCGGGTTCGTATTCTTTCTGACCCGAATTGGCGCCCCGACTAAAATTAGACAAAAATTAAAAAAATTTTAAACTTATCTTTCTCTGACCGATAGTGACAATCCTTCGCTTGAAGGGAATTTTGCCGTGCCGAAACACCGAAGGCAATCGTTGCGAAAATTTCTCAGGCAAAATGGCACAAATGAAACTTTGGCCAAAGGCCAAAGGAATGAAAGCGCCCATCACTCGTCTCATCCATTTCTGATCAGATATTAACAAAATTTAACTGATTTGTGCTTAATACTTGAATGTTGTCCAAAAGGGCGGGCAGAATGGCAAGTCGCATCAGTTGTTGCTCTCCAAAATGATAAACGGGCACCAAATCGGCACCATTTTTGATGGCCAACTTCACAAATCCCTGAAAAGTAAAACTGTACAGAATGAAAGGCTCACCATTCATTCACTTTGCGATTTGCCAATTTGAGCTTGTGCACTCCTTCGTCCATCTGGGAAAAGCAAATTTCCGCGACCCCTCCCGGCACAATGCCAACGGCGTTCCCTCCCGGCGCCAAACTCAATGAATGGCCAATCGAAGCGGCGGAGCTTGAGATAACTCCTGAATATAAAGATAAGCATAGGACGTAATATTCTGACAACCCAATGCGATCAGAAAATCACGTCGAAAAGGGAATAAAAAATTCATGGGGAGGGTGGCCACGCGCCATTCGATGCCGGGAAACAGTCTTTGGAAGTCGGTGCCATTGGTGCCAAAGGCCAACGCCGAGGAAATGCTTAAAACGCCGTGGGGGTGAGCACTGGAAAAGATTTTCGAATTGGTTTCTAATTAATATCGGATGAATTTGAAATTGTATGAACTGACGAGAAAATGTAATTTCTGTCCGGGGGAATTTCCGCCGTTTTGACCGTTTCCACCGTAAAATATTCGGCCACACTTTTCCACAAGTGCAAATTTCGAAGCCAACGGAAATGCCGTGAGCCTTTTTTCGGTGTGTTGAAGTCGTAACAGTACCAACAGAAGTACAACAGAGCCAAAGGCCAAAGCGAACGATGCAAAAGGAGGAGAAGGAACAGAGCGGTGCCGACAAAGGCGAAATCGATGAACATCCATTGGAAGAGCCAAACGCCGAGCACTTGACCGATCTCGGCACAAACTCCGCCGGCAAATTCGCAATTGAACGGCATTTTGAGGGGGGGGGGGCAAATGGGAAGGACGAGAAATGGAAAATATTCAAAGTATTGGCGGTGGCGAACGAATCACACATCTTTTAAGTGTTCAAATTGGAAAGGGAAGGCGTGACATTGTGAGCACGAGGCAAAAAAAAGGGGGGGGGGAGAGAATCGGTGGCCAAAACATTGGACAGACAAAGCCTGAAGAGATAAGAAGTTCGGAGCGAACTAAACCGTGAGGAGAATCGGCCAATTAAAAGGCAATTAAAGGCCAATTAAATAATTGGTGGGGTGCCGTCCATTGCGGTGATAAGAAGTTCAGCACGAACGATAGACGGGCAAACTCGGATTTTATGGCTTTTTCTAAGGATGAGAAGGAAAATCAATTACAAAAGATGGTAATAAATTAAAATTTATGCAATTTGGCCAAAGAATTAACAGAAAATGGAAAAAAAAGAAAATTCACAGAAGAAAAGTCTTCATAATGAACATCAAAGCGGCGGAAACAGCAGCAGACACGGGGAGAGTGACCAGCTGAAAATGGACAAAATGAAAAGGAAACGAAGCAATTAGGGGGATTAAAATTCAAACTAATTAATTAATTAGATATTTAAAACCAAACAAATTTAGTCCATTGGTATTTCTTTCTTAAGTAAGGTTTCAAGAATTCCCGCCCCATCACAAATAACTACCCAGGAAGTGGCGATGGAGGCAAAAATGCGCCAATTGATGCCTTCGCCCGATTTAATGGAGCCCACGGCGACGACACTGCCCACCAAACAGTGCGTTGTTGAGATGGGAAGCCCAAATTTGGAGGCCAACAGAGCGGTGACAGCAGCGCCGAATTCGATTGTGAAGCCACTGAAAGGGGAATTTGCGAATTTATGGCCAAATGGGGGGAGAGAGGGGAGGGATTACCTGCACGAATTCACATGGGACAGCTTTTGGCCAACCGTTTCGATCACTTAAAAGGGAATATTGTTTAATTGAACCGGCCGAATATTCATTGATTCATTCGTTCGTTCTTTGGCTTCACCTCTGTGCCCGAGAAGCCAAAGGCCCGCGCAAATGGCGGAAACGCCGAAAAGGAGCAGCCAAATGGGCGTCTGTTCGCTCTGTTCCACGCTGCCATTGTGCCACACGGAAAGGAGTGCCACCAACGGCGAAATGGAATTGCTGACGTCATTTGCCCCGTGGGCAAAGCCGGCGAAACAGGCGGTGAACACCAAAAAAAGAAGGGAGGACAGTCAAAGAAGGCATGGAACACGGGCAAAGCAGCAGAGAATGACTCACCTGAATTGTGCTGAACATTCGCAAAGTCTGCGGGTCTTCGCGACGGTCCTTTCGTGGGAAAAACCAGGAGAAGAAGCCACGGGGGGCTAAGCAAAAGAACAATTGAAATTTAAACACTTTTTGGCACTTGTGCCCCTTACTCGGCTTAAATGGCTGATGTCTGTCATTTGGCGCGTGTTTTTTGACCCCATTAGTGGTGATTTTATTTTTTGCATAAATGTCGGTGGGCAATTGGAAGTTACTGATCGAAATTGGCATTTCAGTGCCAATTTTAGATGCTGTGAACACACTGATTTTTGGCTGATAATCTGTGGCCAAATTGGACAGCGAAGTGAGAGACTTTCCGGAGGACAACGTTTTTGGCGTTTTGTCTGATTTAGCAAAATATTTTAATTTTAAATTTGTTTGTTCTGTGCTTCCCAACTTTCTGAAATCGGTGTTGAAAATGTGAAGTGTCTTTTGCTGTTTTTTCTTCCATTGCTTCGTCCGTCTTCGCTGCCTAAAAAGCGGCGCTTTTCTTTTTGCCTTCAGTCGACTGAATTATGGTAATAATTGAAAATTACTGTAAATCCACGACAAAATTCGCGGACGCAAAATAAAATGAAAAATTAACGCAGCGGCGAATCCAAAGCCAATGGAAATGCCAAGCGCAGCAAAAAGACTCATTTTGCTGAGACCCAACACTAAAAATAATAATTATTTATTCTAATTAATAATCATTAGCAATTGAATTGCATTCGCTTACATTTCGACCCGTTGTAAACGATAGCAAAAGTATTAAAAGCGATGCAAAAGAAATAAAAGACGGGCAATGCGCGAAGGCCACACTTTACCGGATTTCTCTGAACAATTCGCATTTTTAATTTTGAGTTTATTTAATTTCTGACCCTTCGCAGAACAGCGAAGTCGACGACCAAATAAAGGGAGGCGGAGACGAAGCCGGACAAAGCGGGGGACAGAACCTTTGGGGGGGGGGCAAATGAGCAGTTGCAAATTAGGCAATTAATGACACAAATGAATAAGGGTACCCAAGAGAAGGCAATTTCGATGATTTTACGCCAGGAAATGCCATCGACGCCGTTCATCACCAAAGTGAAGCCGAGGATGGCACCGACAATGCTGTGAGTGGTGGAGACGGGCAGACGGAGCAAAGTGGCGGTCAGCAGCCAAACACTTCCGCCTGAAAAAATTGGCGTTGGAAGGCGTAAATTACTACTGAATCACTCTTTATGAAATTAATTAGTAGAGCAAAGAAAAGGCACTGATTAGCCCAAAATTAGCAATGTAATGGCTGCGTTTTTCCTTTGCTTTCCTTTGGCACTTTGCGATTACCCCCGAGAATGGCCAATTGCCCTAGCAAAAATTGGTTGGGGTGGTCCATGTACAAGTCAATGTTGACCACTTCTTTGCGCATCGCATCTGTCACGTTATATCCTGCAAATGTATATTAATTTCAGAATGATTTGTTTCTCGCCCACCAACAAGAACAGCGCCAAGCGTTTCCATAATCGTGGCCAAAATGAAAGCGTTTCGTAATGTCAAAACCTTTGAGCCCACCGAAGTGCCAAATGCATTTGCCTTCAATTTTTGCCGTTTTCCCCTTTTTTGAGGCCCTCCCCCAATGACTGATGATGACTCACCACGTCATTTGCACCCATTCCGAATCCGAGCACAAAAGCGAGCAGAAAGCCGACGATCAAAGCCCAAAGGAAGGCATTTTGGAAAAGGGAGAGGGCGGCACCATCAAAAGGAGCGGAAAAAGTTGGGACGAACGACGAGGGAGAGGGGGAAGAAGAAAAAATGGAGGATGGGATGAAGGAAGAGGAGGAAAAAAGGGGAGAGGAAGAGGAAGCGATGGCAGAGGAGACGATGGAAGAGGAAGACATTGGACGGACGAGTGGTCAATTAGCGTAATTAATGGGCAAATTGAGAGAAATCGGCGGACTGAGCAGCATCAGAAGTGCATAATCATCAAAAAGATTCAATTAAACACGAAGATGAAGTCCCAATTAATAAAACAACAAGCGATTATTCGAGTCTTAAGGACGGAAAGGCCCAAAAAGCCAGCGCCGTGCCGGATTGGCACTTTTCCGTTCGCCGTTCCCTCGCGCCCCGGCGCTTGGACAGTTTGACTCATTAACGAAAACACGTAAGGATGGAAAAATAAAAATCGAATTATGGGAGGAACCTTTTCAAAAAGCTAAGCAAATAAAAAATGGGTGGGGAGGGATTGAGAAAACTGTGGGGAGTGGCAGAAAGCGAAAAATGATGGGAGAAATTCAAATTTTACGGATGACATATGTAACCAAAGGAATGGGACGGAATGCGATGATTTCCGTTTACCGAAGTGTTTTGAGGACGTCAGCTCACAAATATTCCATTGGTACATGTAATTTTTATAATTATTTGTTAATTTAACCGAATTTATTTTAAAATAAGCGCTTAAATGACAGAAACCTAATTGAATGCTCCAAAATAAGGCGGAAATGACAACGGATTTTCTAAAATTAATTAACAAAAAATGTTTAACGAAGAATAACGGAGAACAGATGGACATAAATTATAAATATAAACATTTTTTCGACAAAAAAAGCAAAACAAAAGCAAAATTATTTTAAAAATCAGCATATTAATTGCAAATTAAACAATTTATGCAAAATACGAACAAAGTCAAAACAAAAATTAAAAGGACATTCGGAAAAGCGCAAAGCGAAAAAATGACAAATTATCCCTTTATTTTGTCCTCATTTATATCCAATCAAAAACAAAAAAACGCATGAAAACGCATATTCATTCAGTCTATTTTTGGCGTTTCATCTGCCGCAATTGCCAATTAGTAATTACTAATTACAATTAGCCATGGGACGAAAGCGAAGAAAGGAAAAGCAAAGGGAGGGGGGGGGGGGAGAAGCGAAAGAACGGAGGAAGAAAGATCAGCAGAACAAACAGAAGAGGAAGAGGAGGAGGAAGGATGAAGAAGGACTGACTTGGATTGGAGAAGAGGGGAGAAGGAAGGCACAGCAAAAGAAGCAGAATTATATCACCAAACCGAAAAAAAAACGCGAGCACGAGTCAAAAAGGCGATTAAAAAGCGGCAGATTTTCAAAAAGTCGGCAACTATTTTAAGCCAATTTAAAAGGTATAGCATAAAAATCAAAAGCATATATCAATCACCACTTTCCATCGGCAATAAACGAAGTTAAATATGTTTTTGGTTTTAACCTTTATTGGAATCTGAACCTTTTCCTTTTGATTTGTTTAAAAATTTATTGGGTCATTTCAAAAAGTCGGTTTAAAATTATGACGCATTCGAATTTAATATTTAATGACAATTTTTGTGCACAACTTTTAAAAATTTGAGTAGGAAAAAGTTAATTATTAGAACCGAAAGTTTGCTCAGTTTTTTTGAATTTGTTTTAAATTGCTTTAGCATTTTTAAGTTTAACGTAAGCGCAAACAATGGGGAGGGAGGGAATGGCAAAAATTGGGGGGGGGGGGGAAATGGGGAAAATGCGAAACGGAGAAAAAGGAAGAGCGAGGAACGGAGGATGAGGTGGAAGAGAAGGCGAGTGAGGAAGGGGAACACGGCGATGAGATGAGATCATCGGAACTGACACAAAAGGCAAAGAATCGCAAGAAAATGCGATTTTAGAGGGGGGGGGGGGGATGAATCAGCGAAAAAGCAAAGCAAAGGCAAAAGCAAAGGCAAAGGCAAAGCAAAGGCAAAGGCATTGCTTGGCCCAAAGGGTTCGATTTCAAAACACAAACAAATACCTAATAATTACGATTAAATTATCTGCCAATTTGTCCCATCCTTTGGCATTCGAATTAAAAATGGGCTCCGTTAATAAATCATTCACATAAATACGGATTATGTGAAAGAATAAATGATATGATTCACTGCTCAGAATGCACTGAGATTAAAACAGCCAAAACGATGACGAAGAAATGGGCCAAAAACGGAGGAATTTAAGGCAAATGCAAATTCCCCCCCCCCCCCCCCCCCCCTCCCATCATTCTTTGACTCCATCACCGATTGTCGCCACCGATTGCATTTTACGATGAAAAATGGAAAAACGAATTCATTTGCGGTGGAAGATTTTACTTTACTAATCTTGTTTTATCCCTTTGTTTGCATTTCTTTACAAAAGCTTTTATTAATGCTAATGACTGATCCTTACGATCAGAGGCCAAACAAAAGGCGAGCGGAGGGGAAAAAGGGGGGGGGGGGGACAAATCACCGGCGGAAGAAACGGAAGGAAAGAACGCCCTCTGATCATTGCTCAACAGAAAATGGACCAAGAAAAAGAATGGATAAATGCCTAACCAAATGAAAAAAGGAAATTATTTATTATTTTTTAGGAGGATCAATTTCAAAGATAAAATATGAAAATTTATTCTAAATAAATAAGGCAATGTTCAAAAAGAACAAACAAAGTCTTGTCAAAGAATCTCATCTAAGCGGGAGGAGGCGGAAAAGATAAAAGGGATAACAAATTTATACTAGCGATCTAATAAAAAAATAAAACAAGGAAATTTCGAAAATTTTTTGTTTTGAAAAGTTAGAAATGAGCAAATTTCCTTGCAATTTGAAATTTGGGGAGGGCAATCAAAAGGGGAGGGGAGGGGACACAACGCTCAATCAGCAGCAGCAGCAGAAAAACTGTCACGAGAACCTGAAAATTATGTTTTATTTATAATGAATGGCCTTCCGAGAAAAATGTTACCAAATTTTTTCGATGTTTTAATTAAATGTTAAGATATTTTAAAGAAAAATAGATAAAAGAATAGTGGTTTTTTAAGAAAAATCCATTTAGAAAATGTGAGTCCCTTCTTAACGGCCCAAAAATTACAATGGCACCGTAATGTTTTGTACCGTAATACGACTGAGTCGCTCCCATTCACTTAGAGTTCACTCACTCATTTTCCCGTTTAATTAACGCTCAATTTCGCAATGGCACTCGCTTCGCCACATCGGTTGCTAAAAGTGCCAAAGAGTTAAGCTAATTAATCCCTTTCCAAAAAGCACATTTTCACTCACATTGCGACCAATTTAAACTGTCCTTCGTCCGCTTTTTGAACATCGAAAATTCGCAGACTCAGAAATTTCCCATTTTCAGTGACGGAAGTCTATGAAAATTTTGGAAAGAAAAGCCAAATAAAATTCAACTTTACCTCGTATTTTTTGTTGCTTACATTCGGAATGATTCGTTCTTCATTGCCCCCGTCAACAATTCGGTACCAACTGATAAAATTAAATTGACACAAAAACAGAATGCCAAACCCACCAAACCACGGGGTCACTGCCGGTCACTTCGAAGCGCAGTTCGGCACACTTCCGTCCCCGCCGCACTTCCACATTTTCTGCCAATGAACGGACTGCCGGCGGAACTTCGCCTTCACTCGTTGATTTTCTTCGTTCTAAACGGAAATGCCATTTGAACATATTGTCATTAGTAAACGATTAATTAATTGGACCCACCGGTAATTCGAAGTTCAATGGAACATTTGGCAGAGCCATCTGAGCAAAAGCCATTAAAAATCAGAGGAAATTCTTTTCTTTTTCTTACATTTGTTTTCCGCAATACATTTGAATTCACCAGAATCGGTGGGAAAAGCATCGAAAATGGTAAGTCGAGAGTCTTTCTCGAATCGCTCTGAAAGAAAGCGAAGGATGGTGAGAAAGGGCACATTTATCGGCATTGACTCACCGATTTTGTAAGCCGTCGATTCTCCGCCCATTTCAATTCGATTCGGTGAAAACCATTGGAATTTGATTGGCTCTGTCCCTAAAGCGACTGGATTCTTTTAAATGTCCAATGGCCAACAATCGGCTGACCTTCGATCACTTCCGCCACCATCACAGTCTCCCGCCGATTTCCTTCACATTCGCCGATTTCTTTTCTCAGCCTTTTCTTTGATTCCAAAAACTGAAATTGGCATTAATAATCGGATTTTTCTCTTCCTCTGATCAAAACATTGCCAAATCAGTCAGTCAATTACTGTACCTTTGGTGCCAATCCGTCGTCGTCACGAATTGGCGGCTTTCGCACCTCCAAAATCATCTCAGTTTTGGCGGTGCCTGCTGAATTCTCCGCAGAACACTGAAGGGTAAAGAAATAAATAGAAAAAAGTAAAAAAAAAAACAATTAAAAACCCACGGAATAAGTGCCGGCATCGGTGGACGAAATTTTGAAGAATGAAAGGGTGGCACATTCGCCATCGAAGGAGAGCACTGAAGTTGGACTGATTAACTGCTGACTGGTGGGGTGACTGACCGCAACGTTCGGGTTGGGAGACGAGCGGAACGCCGTTTTGAGCCCAAACGATGGCGGGGGTTGGGGAGCCTTAAAAGGGAAGGGAAGGTGGCCAAATGAACCAAATTATGATCATTTGCATTGACAAGTACCTGACAAACTGCACTCCACGGTCAAAGACTCGCCGACAATACACTGAAAAAGAGTGGAAAGAATGGCCAATATAAAGGGAGGGGATAGCTTTGTCAAATGATGGATTATCCTATTTTTGGTCATTTTTCGGTAAAATTCGACCGAATGACTGACTAACTGAGCCCGTCAAACTGACTCTCGAATGGGCATTAAACTCGCTCACTTTCGTCCTCGCCGGCAACACTTCCAATACTTTGGGCGCCGTTTGCTCCCGTCGGCTCCGTTTCCTCCCCGCCGTCTCAGTCTCCTCCCCATTTGTGCCCTTCGTCCATGGCACCACTTCCACCCGTGCCGTACAAATGGCAATGCCTTCGCTGTTCTTCGCTGTACAATTGTAAAGGCCGCTGTCGTACGGAGTCAGTGAATGCACTTCCAAATAGAAAAAGTCGCTTAAGCGAGTGAGTGATTTCATTTCAATTCGTCGGTTCGCATAAGTTTTACCCGTCGTGAAAAAGTGAATATTTGTTGCCCGTTTCCAACACAATTCCGTTTTTGTCCCTAAAAATGCCGAAATTAGCCAAATAAAAAATCGCTTAATGGCACAACCAGATGACTTCCGAGGTCGGATTTGCGCTGATCGCCGTCTTCAGCCTTAAACTCTTTCCCTCCTCAATCTGTTTCTTTGGCTTTGGTCTAATGAAAAATCGAGGCCGACAAAGCCTACAAAAGAATCATTGAAACAATTAGTGGTTTAACTGCGGCATAATTAGGGAAGCGACTGTCGTCAGCTACAGTAACCTCAAGTTGCGCTGTTGGATGGCAGCTTTGACCGCTTGCAATGCTTAATGGAAAACAATTTTCGCAATATCTGTCGGAATGTGCCGCTGTTGGTCAAAATTGCCAATGGCTTAATCCCCTCCCTTTTCGGCACTTTCCGCTTCTCTCACTTGACTTTCGCTCGTGCCGCGTCTCCTCCGCCGCCGTCGTCGCCTTCTCCCCGCCGTCTTCCTCTTCTGCACCAGCAATGCTTTCCTTCTCCACAATGTAATCCTCAGTGATTGATGATGACACGGACGATCGCTGCTTTTGCTTTGCGTAATTCTGCCGTCGTTGCTTTTCGCGATCTGAAAATGCAGAAATCCACCCATCCAATGGTCCGCTACTGTTGGCCAGCAATTGTCCTTCCCTTGGCCATGCCTCGTCGGCCTTGGCCACCCATCCTTCCTTAATCCCCCCCCCCCTAATTACCCTCTACCGATGATTGCCCTTTGAGTGTTTTTCCGCTGGCGCCGTTCATTCGTCGTCGCCTTAATCTATCCCATTTTTGCCCACTTTATAATTTTGGTTTGCTTTGCTTACTGTATCTTGGTGTGAATGTTTTGGTTCTCCTCGTCGATAGATGGCGTTGGTGATGGGCTTTTCCGCTCGTCCTCCGTCGTTTCCTTACCTTCTTCCGCCGCTTTTACCGCCTTTTTTAGTGCTTCAACTTCGCTGGCATTGCTCTTCCCGTGAAGCTGTGCAAAATGGGAAAAAGATTCTCGGTTTTCTCGAGACTGAGGAATTTTCTCTGTCTTCTTTTTTGCTTTTCTCTGTTTTTCTTTTGTTCTCTCTATCTCTGTCTCTTTGTTTCGTCTGCAGTAATCGAGACTCTATTCTCGACCTTGTCATTTTCCCAAGGCGTCTTCCCATCACACACTCTCTCTGTCTCTCTTCTCTCTCTGTCTGTCTCTCACCTGCTGCTGTTCTCTCTGCTTGTCCTCGTCCCTCTTCGTCCTCCGCTTTGGCCGCGTTGTCTCATCACCTCGTCGTTTCTTCCCGAGCATTTCCAGCGGAAGTTCGCTGACCATCGTCGACACTGAGTCCGATCCTTCGTCGTTCTGCACCACTGCTGTGTACGTCCCTGCAACACCACCACCCAAAGTGACACTCCTTTTCTGTGTTTGCCTTTTCCTCACCGGAATGTTCTGACGGACAGAAGCGGAGAATCTCCAGCATAAACTCAGTGACTTCGAGGTCGTCGTTGAATTTGTTGTTGAACAGTGTGAAGTCGTCGCCCGTCGCTGGCACAAATGCTTTTCCGTTTTTCAGCCAATTAAACGATGGCATTGGGTTGCCGGCGTACGAACCGGCCAAACAAACGCGAGAACCACTGATCGCTTCCTGAAAGGCGCATTGACTTGTTCACTTTTGATCTTCCACTTTTTACAATGCTTTGTTTTGGCTTTTTGACAAATTCCGGTGCTTTACGCTTTTCCTCCTTTTTTTGAATTTTGCTTGTCCCCGGCTTTTCCTCCTCAGTTTCTTTGCTTCCTTTGACTTCCGTTGCTTTTCTTGGCTCATTCTTCTGAATAAAAAGGACAATTATTTATCACATAAAACAAATGAAAACTAAGAGTACCCCAAAGACGATTAGATTGGCTTCTGTAGATGGTTTTACGGTAGTCTTAGTCAACTCCAACTCCAATTTGTACCGACCTGTGAATGTGTTCAATTTTCAAAAACCGTAGTTTCTCCTCACTTCTCCCCTTTTTCTCTCGCTCTTTCCCCTTTTCACTTTTTCTCTTCTCCCCCTCCTTTCTCCAATTTTCCCTCCTCTCTCTCCCTTTTTCTCCTTCCCTCTCCACTCTTTCTCTTCTCTCTTGTCCCTTCCCCCTCTCTTTTCCCCTTTTCACTTTTTCTCTTCTCCCCCTCCTTTCTCCAATTTTCCCTCCTCTCTCTCCTCTTTTCTCTTTCCCTCTCTCTCCCTTTTTCTCTTTTCCCTCTCCACTCTTTCTCTTCTCTCTTGTCCCTTCCCCCTCTCTTTTCCCCCTTTCGCTCTTCCACCTGCGTCTCCTTTCTCCACTTTGTTCACAATAAGTTTTGCTTCTCCGCGCGGCATCTCCAAAAGTGCCTTGTATTTTAATGATGTTCGTGTGTTCAGTAATTTCCCATCTTTGTACCTTCAAATGATTAATATCGAAATGATTGGTTAATTTTGTAATGGTTTGGCCTAATTCCCACCATTTTGCCCTCATTAGCGCCTCTTTTGCGTTTTTGTCCAGTTTTGCGCCCAATTCCACTCGTATTTGGCCTTCAGTCGCCTCTTTGTCCTCCAAAGCATTGTCAAATCCGTCCGTCTTTTTCTCTTCTTCCATTGCTTTCTTTTTCTCCTCTTCATTACTCTTCGTCTTCTCCTCCTCCGCTTGCTCTTTCTTTTTGTCTTCTGTCGCTTTCCTTTTTCTCTCTTCTTCTTCTTCCTTTTTCTCTTCTTCGTGCTTTTTCTTTTCCTCTTCCACTTTTCTTTTCCGCTCTTTTTCTTCTTCCTTCTTCTTCTCTTCATCTTGCTTTTTCTTTTCTTCTTCCGCTCGTTTCTTTTCCATTCTTTTCCTCCTCTCTTCCTCCATTCGCTTCTTCTCTTCCTCCTCCTTTTTCTGTGTCTCTTCCTCCTTTCTTACTTTCTCTTGTTCAATCCGTTTCCTCTCCGCTTCTTCCATTATCTTTTCCTCTTGTTCCTTCCGCTCTTTTTCTTCCTTCTCTCTCGATTTCTTCTGCTTCTGCTTCTCCTCCTCCTCCCTTTTCTCTCCCTCCTTTCGCTTCTCTTCCGCTTCCTTTCGTTTCATTTCCTCCTCTTCCCTTTTCTCACTTTCTCTCGTTTCTCCCCCGTCTTTCGCCTCTCCCTTTTCCTTATTCTCCCCATTCATTAAAGTATTGCTCCCTCCACTAATTGGCTCCTCATCTTTCAATGTCGCTTCTCTTCCCTCTTCAACACTTTCCATCCGTTGGGTCGCTTCTTCCGTTGGCTTAAACACCACTTTCTTTCTGACTACTTTTTTCACCATTTTCCCTTTCGGCGCCGTCGATTTTGCGCCCGCTGGCGATTCCATCAGTGTCCGATAGTCGTCGTCGTCTTGGATGCCTAGAAATAACCCCATCAAATTGCTCGGCATCACCAGAACCAGACTGACCAGAGTCGAGCTGACTGCCTGAAAATGCCGTCGATGACTCCGAGTCGCTCCCTTCCGCCAATGCCAGCGCTTTTTTCGGCCCTTCCGGCGTTGTTGTATTCCCCCTCAGCGTCAGCGTCACTACTCCATCCGCCTCCCTTTTGCTCGATGCTTCCGCCCTTTGTCCGCCGTTTTCTTCGTCCGCCGACGGTCGTCTTTTATTTGCCATTACAAAAATTTCGTCGCTTTGTTCGCTGGCTTCGCTGATCAAAACACCTTCAAAATGGAAAGAACAAATGATCAATTACGACTTTTAAAAACAAATTTTTAAAGAATGTGAAAAGCAATTCAAATGCTTGCCCGGCAATTTGGCGATGATTTTGTACACCTAAAAAAGCAGTGATTAGCGCTCATTAACAATCAGTGGATTATTTGTTCAATAATAAAACTCACATATCGTCCCGTCTCCAACACGGAACGGTCAACGAATCTTAACGAAGAGAGTGAAATGTGAAAGAAGTTGGCCAACAAAGAAAGGCCCACTTGTTCCTCTCAGAGTTGCTTATTTCCAGCCAAAATTCCTTCTCGGACGCCAAAACGGACACTTTTCTGCGATGAATTCCTACAAAAAAACAAAATACAGAAAACAATCGAAGTTGAGGGAAGGTGCGCCTACCGTACACCATGGCCCTGTCCACTTTTGGCCAGCTCAGCGTGCATTTCGTCTGCGACGGGTCCACAGCAATTTCAGGTTTGCTGAAGGGATGCGCAGATGGTTATGGCACATCGGAATTTGCCATTTTATCGTACTTTGGTCTAGAGAGAGGCGGGATTGGCTCCGAATTGGATAAGATGAGCGAAGTGTCCGCAGGCGCCTCTTCCTCGTCCGGCATTACCACCTCCACCGAATCGCTGGGCACCGATTCGCCAATTTCGTTTACAGCCAAAATTCTAAAAGCCATCAAATGGTCGGTGAAATGATTCGTTTATCGGTTAATTGCCTGAAGGCATAACATTCGTTGGGGTATAAGCCGACGATGCGCGTGAAGAAGCCGCCACGGTCGGTGCGAATTCTGAACAATTCAATTTGGGATTTTAAGGGTCGGGAAAAGGCCCAAAAACAGAAAACGGATAACTGTTTTGCTGAAAGCAATAAAATCACAGAAACTGACCGATCGGCTGTCTTTCGTTGGATTTGTCGCCATCGGATTCTAAAACAAATCAAAAGTAAATGGGAAATCATTATCAATTTTAGCTCACCGTTCTGCCGTCTTCCGTTCCACAATGAAACTTTCCACCGAATTTTCCTCCTCCAATTCGCCGTCATCGCCTAACTCCCAATAAAGGTCCACACAGGACGAGGAAACGAGTTCGGCTCGTATTCTGTTTTTATGCATTTAGAAGAAGGATGGAAAATGAAAGGCAAAAGTGCCAACTTTGTCGGTGGGACGGGCACATCCAAAACACAAAGGTCAAAGAAGGTGGAGTCTTGGCCAAACTCATTAGAAGCATGTAGCCAAATCTGTGCAGGAAGTACGTAGTGACATCAAATGTCTCGCCTCTTTCCTCATATAATTTGGTTTATTAATTGCCCACTCATTTACTAATTACCCTCCCCCCTCCTTCTCCCATTAAATTCATCATAAAATGCTTTGTTTCATTGTTCGCCCGTTTACCCTTCCGCTGTGCGCCCGTTTCAGCTTCCGGATGCCAATGCGTACTTCACCGTTCGCTGCTTCAACAGTTGCGTTGTGTACCTTCTTGTCGTTTAGTGTCAGTGTCAAATTCGGCTGCGGGTGTCCGAGAAGTGTGGCGAAGACAGAAAATTCTTCGCCGCCAATTTTGACCAGCTTTTCGTCCGTGTAGCGGCGGAGCTTCAAAAGTTGGAAGTTTTGTATATTTGGGCCAAAGCATTGTGCCCTCCCCCACCTGTATTTTAGGCGCAACTTCGAACTTGAGCTTGGCCGGTGCACTGCGTTCTCCGCTGTCCTGAAAAGTTTTTCCCATTTTTTCAGTCGCATTTTTCGCCATTTGCGGCTGACCAATGTGACGTGGTAGTCGCCGACATCGTTCTCGTCAAAGTTGTATATCTCCAGGTTAGCGCGCAGTTCGTCAACATAGGCAAAGCACTTCTTCGACATGAGTCCCACTCCGTTGCGGAACCAATTGGCCCGCTCCGTCGTCCGCGACAGTTCCGCGAACAGGCACACGCGTTCGCCGTACTCGCGCACTGTTCGGCCCTGCGGGGAGAACATAATGCGCGCGTCGGGCAGTCGCACGGCAAGTTCAGTCTGCACACGATCTTGGCCGCCCTCCGTTTCGCAAGTGTACGTGCCCGAGTCCTCCTTCATCGCCCCGTACAGCGTAAGGCGACGCACTTTGCCCACAGAGTCTAGCGCGACGCGGTTGGTCACCTCGTTAATTGGACGTTTGTTGCGCGACCAGCGGACGTTGGCATCCGGATGCGACACTTCGCACTCGAGCGTTACGTCCTTGCCCTCGACCAAGTCCATGTGTTCCGCGAATGCCTTAGTGAAGTGTGCTTGGATGGCACCCAGCAAAAGCTCAGCACGGCTTTCGATGGTGCCGTGACTGTTGCTGACTTGGCACGTGTACACCCCCTCGTCTCCGTCGGCCATTTGATGAATGGTCAGTTTGCTCAGATAACCTTCATTGCTTATCGACACGTTGTCGTTTTCTGGCGTCGGCACAATTTCCTCGCCGTTTTTAAACCAAACATAGGTCGGCGCCGGCTCGCCGACGGCACAAACTTCAAGTCGAATTTCGTTGTTTTTCGGCACCAAAGCATCGCGCAAAGTCTTTGTCAAGATGGGCAGGTTCGAGCCAGAAAGCTTCACAGTGCGACTTTCCGCAGATTTGCCAATTTCCTCACCGTCGGCCGACTTCATAAGAACGCGAATTCGGTACGGCACGCCCTCCTTCAACTCATCCTCAATCACAGCCGGTGATTTATTGTACTGCTCCAACACCTCGTTCCACACGGAACTTCCCTTGGAACGGTACTGAATCACTGCGTGCGCCCCTTGCGGGATTTGCTGCTGCACCGTTTCCGCGGTTGTCCATCGAACGCTCACTGAGTTTCCGCTCAGAATTTCGACCTCAGGTGCTCCCATGTGCACATCGATGTGTTCGTCGTATTGCAACGGCTCCGAACAGATGTTGGAGTCGGAGTGCAGCCCGGCGTAGCTCTGAGCCTCGACTTTGAACAGACAGCCGCGCTTGCTCGCCTCCAGGAAGTCGTCCAGCCAACAGTACTCCACGAACACTGTCGACTCGTTGAGTTTGCGCCAATCGCCACCTTCCATCTTGCAGAAAACGTCGTAGCCGAACAGCGGACTTCCGCCAGTGTCCCAGCACTCGTCCCACTCGAGGCGAACGCTGCGCTCGTAGACATGAGACACTCGTGGCGCGGAATGTACCACGGGAGCGGAGAACGGCATGCCGGTAGTAATTGAGGCCAATTTTGAGAATTCGCCGACCCCAAATCGGTTGACAGCCGCCACGCGGAACACGTAGGGATGGTCGTAGTCCAACTCCTCCACGAAGGTTTCGTTGGTGAACTGTGACAGTTGGCCAACTCGTTGCCACACCCTTCGCTGTGCCCCTTTCTTCTCCACCACATAACCCGTGATGCGTTCGGAATCGTCGAAAAGATCAGTACCGGGCGGAGGATTCCACTGAAATGAGGAAATCTTTTGGATTTTCCACTCAAGGGACCGACCTTCAAGAAACAGTAGTCGTGCCCCACATCTGTCACCATCAGCCCTGAGGGTGGGTTGGGCACGTCGCGCACGTACACTTCGTATTCGACGGCGTCCTCGCCGTACTCGTTGAACAGCACGACCCGATAAGTGCCCCTGTCCTCCTTGGTCAGCTCTTTGCGCGTCAGCAGAAGCGCCTCCTCGAGAACGGTGACCGAAGTGCGCAGTTCGGGTGTGAGCAGTTCGCCGTTCAGGTACAGATCAACTTCCGGTTCGGGCAATGATTTGAGACGGATGTTCAGGGAAAGGTTTTCGTTTGAGTCCAAAACAATGCGTTCGCCTTTCTGCTGGTCGAGACTCGGCTTCCCATGAACTGAAAAAAACGGTAAGATCGAAATCCCACCCCCATTCAACGACCCTCCAAAACGGTAGATGACTCCACTCTGTCCACTTTCAGCGTGTAACGACCGCCCATTCGGTAGGATATTTTGCGAATTTCCAAACTGCCTTAAATGATTTTCGCATTTATTAAGCGTAAAAATGATGACTGATCACACAGAAATTAGACATAATTGGTCAATAATCCAATTGCTAAGCTGATATTTTGCCTTTTCTTTCTGCATATAAAAAACTACGAAATGATAGCAAAAAAAATGCCGGGTTTTCGTCGCCATTTGAACGATTTCAATTTCAACTTACAAAGGCATCCCTCCTTGGAGATGGCGTGCTCCGTGCCCAATTCGGTCAGTTCTCTGCCGTTATGGTACCAAGAAATCTGTTAATGAGTTTCGTAAACGGCTTTCCCTGACTAGGAATGCAAATTCACTTTTTGCGCGGCGTCGTGACTGAGTGTCGCCGCGAGGGTAATTGTCTCGTCGCAATGGGCAATTGCTGAAGATGAACGAACTTATGTAAAACACCCATTTGTTAATGGCTTCATCCGTTCTCACTTTTGCGCGGCAATTTCTCAGCAAATTCCACCGGCGTTTCCTCCACTGTCAAAACACTTTCGATCGTTTGGTCGTCCAATGTGATCTGAAAAAAGGGATTGTTCACATAAAGAGTCACAAATTTCACCTGAACTTTCATGTTGGAGTCCAAAGGCACAACCTGTGAAAATTGGAAATACATAATTAATTTGCAACGACAATTATAACGAATCCGAGCGGCCAGAAAATGAAAAAGTGTTGTGTTACCAATTAAAAAGGGCCAAAATGTTTGAGAGGGATCGAAATGTGTCAAACTGATCCAAAGGCACACTCACATCGACTATTTTCAGCTGGCGGATGTACGCGTAATTTACGACGGAGCAGCGATTGTCTCTGAGTCGTTCCAGCGGCTGTCCGTTGATTCTCCAGCTGACTTGGTCACTTTCGTTGAACTGAGAGCGAAAGGCGAATTTGGCGGTGAAAACCAAAAATGAGCTTCCGCCCACTCCGCTTGTCCTTAAAACATAAGCCCTCCCCCCCCCCCCCCCCCCGTCGTACATTCAATCGCCCGTCCCCTCCGGGCATTTCCCTTCCCTAGTCATTAAAACATAAAACCTAGCCTCCCCCTCCCGCGGTCCGTCCCCTCCGGGCCTTCCCGCCCCTTTGATCATTCCGAAGGGATGGCTTCTCCCCCCCCCCCCCCCCCCCCCCCCCCTCTTTCGACTATCCATCCACCGTTGGCCATAGATCGGATTACGCGTTAAATGCGGGTGATTTTAGCTTTTTACAACTGTGTGTTAAATAAGCTACCAATTCGCATTCGAATGTAACGGTGTCTCCACGGGCAGCGATCACTTCCGAATCAGGCAGAGATACAAAGCCTGGAAGAAAGAATAGACTTGATTCACCAAAATGGAAAGTGCCATTGCCTTTGCGAACAGTGCGGTGCCGCGTCGCGCGGGGCAATTCCTCGTCGAAATGCTGCATTTCGTCGAGCTGCAAACGCTGTCTTCGCCTCGCCAAGAATTGCTCCACTTCGTCCTGCTCGTAGTCGACCTCCTTGGTCTCGTAGTTATTCATGCTGTCCAGCTTCGACTCGCCCGTCTCCCGCTCTGCCGCTTCGCCACGCCTTTCCCTCCGCCGAATGTCCGTTTCCTCCACCTCGGCCATGCCCAGTGAGGATGCCGACTGTTCCACGGATGGCTCCACGTGTTCCTCCAGGAATTCGTCCGCTTTGAATGTCACCCGCTCCTTCGTTACTTTACGTTTCATGCTCTTTTTCTCTCCCATTTCTTCTTCCATTCGCCGTTCGCCCTCCTCTTTTCCGGTATTCTGACAATTGGTAAATGAATTACCATCCGAATGTGTTTTTCGGCTTTTCCTCAATGCTCTTACCTGACCCTTGCTCCCTTCGCTCGGCGGCTTTTCCTCTTCCTTTTCTGCCAGTGCCTTTGTCCTCTCTTTTATCCGCTGTTCCTCCTCCTCCTTTTTCTCCAATGCTCTCGCTTTCATCTCTTCCAATTTGCGCTTCGTCTCTTCCTGTTCCGCCTTGGCTTTCTCTTCTTCCAGCTTTCTTTTCTTCATTCGACTCTCTCGTTCCCTTTTTTGTTTTTGCACGGCTTCTTCGTCCACCTGTATTTTCTGCTTCTCTTCCTTTGCTTCTTCCTCAGATGTTCTCACTTCTTTCAGTCCGTCCGTTTCTCTCTTTCGCCTCTCCGTTTCCTTTCTCTTTCTCTCAGCCTCTTCCGTGTCTCTCTTTCGTATCTCCTCAATTTCTCTTTTTTTCTCGCCTCCTTTTTCTCTCTTTGATGCCTCTCTTTCCTTTTTCATTTTTTCAAGTGCCATTTTTCTTTCCTCTCTTTCTCGTGCTCCTTTATCATTTATTTTTTGTTCATCACTTGCCGTTTTATCACTTTCTTTTTCCACAACCGTTTCATATTTTGCAGGTGTTTTTCCTGTCTCCTCTTTCTTTTCTTCCATTGCCTTCTTCAATGCTTCTTCTGCCTCCTTTCTGGCACTTAACTCGCTTGCCTTTTGCTCCTCCAATTTTCGTCTTTCAGCTTCAATTGAATCGTCTCTAAGTTTCTTTTGCTCTTCCTCTTTCTTTATCTTTGTAGCTTCCCTTTTCTTCGCTAATTCCTCCATTACCTTAAAAACAGAAAAAAATACGTAATTTCGGCATAATTATTTTTTACCTACCTTTTTTCTCTCTTCAGCTTCGGCCAGTGCCTTCTCTTCTTGCTCCTTCCTATGGGCGAGCAGCTCTTCTCTGTCCCTACGATTCTTTTCCTCCTCCTCTTCACTCTTTTTCATTGCTTCCTTCTTTTCTAATTGAGCCCCCATTTTTTGTTCTCGTTTGCCCTCGTCTTCCGCTTTCTTTTTGGCCAGTGCCTCTTCCCTCCTCCGCTTCATTTCTTCGGCCCTCTTTTTTGCCTCTTCCTCCTCCTTCAGCTTTTTAGCTTCTGCTTCCTTCCGTGCTCTTTCTTGCTCCTCCTCCATCTTCCTCTTAATCAAATGGCCTTTAGGCACTTTCGTTGCTTCTTCTTTGACTTCCTCTGATTCCTTATCTTTTCCCCCAGCGCTTTCCTCTTTCTCCTTGCTTTTCACTTCCTCCTTTTCTTCCTTGCCTTTGCCCTTCGGCTTCATCTCCTGTTCGGTCTTTGGCAGCCTTTCTTCCTCCAGCTTGAACTTCTTTATGCTCGTGTCTACCTTCTCCTGTTCCTCTCGTGCCTTTCTAAGTGCTTCATCTGCCTCCTCTCTTGCCTTTTGTTCTGCTAGTCTCTTTTCTTCCATCATCTGTTTTCGAATTTCCTTTTCCTCTTCCTTCCGCTTCTTCTCTTCTTCCTCCTTTCTTAAAGCACTTTCTTGTCTCTTCCTTTGCATTTCGTCAATTTTAGCCTTGGTCGCCTCCTCTTCCCTTTTTGCTTTTTCAGTCTCCTCTTTTCTTTGCTTAAGCACCTCTTCTCGTTGCCTTCTCATTTCGTCGTCAAGACTTGAAGCAGTTCCCTTTCCTTGGCTTATGTCCTTCCCTTCCTCTAACTTTTCTTGCTTCTTTTCCATTTCATCTTCTTTTAGTTTCTTCGATTCTTCTCTTCTCCTTTTCAAAAGATTGGTTTGTTTTGCCTTTTCCGTCTCTTCCTTTGCCTTCTTTTCTTCTAATTCCCTCTTTTTCTTTTCCGCTTGGTCCTTCAATTTTTGTTTTTGCAATTCAATCTGCTGCCTTTTAAGCTCTTCAAGCTTTTCTAACTTTGCCTTCTCTGCGGCCATTTTTTCTTCCGATTTTCGCTTTAAGGCTTCTTCTCTTTTCTTTCTAAGAGATGTTAATTTTTCATCAGATTCTTTATTGGAGCCTTCTTTCGTGTCCTTTTCAACTGCATTATTAGCGCTTTCTGCTTCTTTTTTAGCCTTCTCTTCTGCGTCTTTCTTGGCTTTAGCTTCGGCATCCTTTTTAGCCTTCTCTTCTGCGTCTTTCTTGGCTTTAGCTTCGGCATCCTTTTTAGCCTTCTCTTCTGCGTCTTTCTTGGCTTTAGCTTCGGCATCCTTTTTAGCCTTCTCTTCTGCGTCTTTCTTGGCTTTAGCCTCGGCATCCTTTTTGGCCTTCTCTTCTACGTCTTTCTTGGCTTTAGCCTCGGCGTCCTTTTTAGCCTTCTCTTCTGCGTCTTTCTTGGCTTTAGCCCCGGCATCCTTTTTAGCCTTCTCTTCTGCGTCTTTCTTGGCTTTAGCCTCGGCATCCTTTTTAGCCGCCTCGGCATCCTTTTTAGCCTTCTCTTCTGCGTCTTTCTTGGCTTTAGCCTCGGCATCCTTCTTCGCCTTCTCTTCTGCCCCCTTTTTAGCCTTCTCTTCTGCGTCTTTTTTGGCTTTAGCCTCGGCATCCTTTTTAGCCTTCTCTTCTGCGTCTTTCTTGGCTTTAGCCTCGGCATCCTTTTTAGCCTTCTCTTCTGCGTCTTTCTTGGCTTTAGCCTCGGCATCCTTTTTAGCCTTCTCTTCTGCGTCTTTCTTGGCTTTAGCCTCGGCATCCTTCTTCGCCTTCTCTTCTGCCCCCTTTTTAGCCTTCTCTTCTGCGTCTTTTTTGGCTTTAGCCTCGGCATCCTTTTTAGCCTTCTCTTCTGCGTCTTTCTTGGCTTTAGCCTCGGCATCCTTTTTAGCCTTCTCTTCTGCGTCTTTTTTGGATTTAGCCTCGGCATCCTTTTTGTCCTTCTCTTCTGCGTCTTTTTTGGCTTTGGCTTCGGCATCCTTTTTAGCCTTCTCTTCTGCGTCTTTCTTGGCTTTAGCCTCGGCATCCTTCTTCGCCTTCTCTTCTGCCCCCTTTTTAGCCTTCTCTTCTGCGTCTTTTTTGGCTTTAGCCTCGGCATCCTTTTTAGCCTTCTCTTCTGCGTCTTTTTTGGCTTTGGCTTCGGCATCCTTTTTAGCCTTCTCTTCTGCGTCTTTCTTGGCTTTAGCCTCGGCATCCTTTTTAGCCTTCTCTTCTGCGTCTTTTTTGGATTTAGCCTCGGCATCCTTTTTGTCCTTCTCTTCTGCGTCTTTTTTGGCTTTGGCTTCGGCATCCTTTTTGGCCTTCTCTTCTGCGTCTTTTTTGGCTTTGGCTTCGGCATCCTTTTTAGCCTTCTCTTCTGCGTCTTTCTTGGCTTTAGCCTCGGCATCCTTCTTCGCCTTCTCTTCTGCCCCCTTTTTAGCCTTCTCTTCTGCGTCTTTTTTGGCTTTAGCCTCGGCATCCTTTTTAGCCTTCTCTTCTGCGTCTTTCTTGGCTTTAGCCTCGGCATCCTTTTTAGCCTTCTCTTCTGCGTCTTTCTTGGCTTTAGCCTCGGCATCCTTTTTAGCCTTCTCTTCTGCGTCTTTCTTGGCTTTAGCCTCGGCATCCTTCTTCGCCTTCTCTTCTGCGTCTTTTTTGGCTTTAGCCTCGGCATCCTTTTTGGCCTTCTCTTCTGCGTCTTTTTTGGATTTAGCCTCGGCATCCTTTTTGTCCTTCTCTTCTGCGTCTTTTTTGGCTTTGGCTTCGGCATCCTTTTTGGCCTTCTCTTCTGCGTCTTTTTTGGCTTTGGCTTCGGCATCCTTTTTAGCCTTCTCTTCTGCGTCTTTCTTGGCTTTAGCCTCGGCATCCTTTTTAGCCTTCTCTTCTGCGTCTTTCTTGGCTTTAGCCTCGGCATCCTTCTTCGCCTTCTCTTCTGCGTCTTTTTTGGCTTTAGCCTCGGCATCCTTTTTGGCCTTCTCTTCTGCGTCTTTTTTGGATTTAGCCTCGGCATCCTTTTTGTCCTTCTCTTCTGCGTCTTTTTTGGCTTTGGCTTCGGCATCCTTTTTGGCCTTCTCTTCTGCGTCTTTTTTGGCTTTGGCTTCGGCATCCTTTTTAGCCTTCTCTTCTGCGTCTTTCTTGGCTTTAGCCTCGGCATCCTTTTTAGCCTTCTCTTCTGCGTCTTTCTTGGCTTTAGCCTCGGCATCCTTTTTAGCCTTCTCTTCTGCGTCTTTTTTGGCTTTAGCCTCGGCATCCTTTTTGGCCTTCTCTTCTGCGTCTTTTTTGGATTTAGCCTCGGCATCCTTTTTGTCCTTCTCTTCTGCGTCTTTTTTGGCTTTGGCTTCGGCATCCTTTTTGGCCTTCTCTTCTGCGTCTTTTTTGGCTTTGGCTTCGGCATCCTTTTTAGCCTTCTCTTCTGCGTCTTTTTTGGCTTTAGCCTCGGCATCCTTTTTGTCCTTCTCTTCTGCGTCTTTTTGGCTTTGGCTTCGGCATCCTTTTTGGCCTTCTCTTCTGCGTCTTTCTTGGCTTTAGCCTCGGCATCCTTTTTAGCCTTCTCTTCTGCGTCTTTTTGGCTTTGGCTTCGGCATCCTTTTTGTCCTTCTCTTCTGCGTCTTTTTTGGCTTTGGCTTCGGCATCCTTTTTAGCCTTCTCTTCTGCGTCTTTTTTGGCTTTGGCTTCGGCATCCTTTTTGGCCTTCTCTTCTGCGTCTTTTTTGGCTTTGGCTTCGGCATCCTTTTTAGCCTTCTCTTCTGCGTCTTTTTTGGCTTTGGCTTCGGCATCCTTTTTGGCCTTCTCTTCTGCGTCTTTTTTGGCTTTGGCTTCGGCATCCTTTTTAGCCTTCTCTTCTGCGTCTTTCTTGGCTTTAGCCTCGGCATCCTTTTTAGCCTTCTCTTCTGCGTCTTTTTTGGCTTTGGCTTCGGCATCCTTTTTGTCCTTCTCTTCTGCGTCTTTTTTGGCTTTGGCTTCGGCATCCTTTTTAGCCTTCTCTTCTGCGTCTTTTTTGGCTTTGGCTTCGGCATCCTTTTTGGCCTTCTCTTCTGCGTCTTTTTTGGCTTTGGCTTCGGCATCCTTTTTAGCCTTCTCTTCTGCGTCTTTTTTGGCTTTGGCTTCGGCATCCTTTTTGGCCTTCTCTTCTGCGTCTTTTTTGGCTTTGGCTTCGGCATCCTTTTTAGCCTTCTCTTCTGCGTCTTTCTTGGCTTTAGCCTCGGCATCCTTTTTAGCCTTCTCTTCTGCGTCTTTCTTGGCTTTAGCCTCGGCATCCTTTTTGGCCTTCTCTTCTGCGTCTTTTTTGGATTTGGCTTCGGCATCCTTTTTAGCCTTCTCTTCTGCGTCTTTCTTGGCTTTAGCCTCGGCATCCTTTTTAGCCTTCTCTTCTGCGTCTTTCTTTGTTTTAGCCTCGGCATCCTTTTTGGCCTTCTCTTCTGCGTCTTTCTTTGTTTTAGCCTCGGCATCCTTTTTGGCCTTCTCTTCTGCGTCTTTCTTGGCTTTGGCTTCGGCATCCTTTTTGGCCTTCTCTTCTGCGTCTTTTTTGGATTTAGCCTCGGCATCCTTTTTGTCCTTCTCTTCTGCGTCTTTTTTGGCTTTGGCTTCGGCATCCTTTTTAGCCTTCTCTTCTGCGTCTTTCTTGGCTTTAGCCTCGGCATCCTTTTTAGCCGCCTCGGCATCCTTTTTAGCCTTCTCTTCTGCGTCTTTCTTGGCTTTAGCCTCGGCATCCTTCTTCGCCTTCTCTTCTGCCCCCTTTTTAGCCTTCTCTTCTGCGTCTTTTTTGGCTTTAGCCTCGGCATCCTTTTTAGCCTTCTCTTCTGCGTCTTTCTTGGCTTTAGCCTCGGCATCCTTTTTAGCCTTCTCTTCTGCGTCTTTCTTGGCTTTAGCCTCGGCATCCTTTTTAGCCTTCTCTTCTGCGTCTTTTTTGGATTTAGCCTCGGCATCCTTTTTGTCCTTCTCTTCTGCGTCTTTTTTGGCTTTGGCTTCGGCATCCTTTTTGGCCTTCTCTTCTGCGTCTTTCTTGGCTTTAGCTTCGGCATCCTTTTTAGGCTTCTCTTCTGCGTCTTTCTTGGCTTTAGCTTCGGCATCCTTTTTAGCCTTCTCTTCTGCGTCTTTCTTGGCTTTAGCTTCGGCATCCTTTTTAGCCTTCTCTTCTGCGTCTTTCTTGGCTTTAGCTTCGGCATCCTTTTTAGCCTTCTCTTCTGCGTCTTTCTTGGCTTTGGCTTCGGCATCCTTTTTAGCCTTCTCTTCTGCGTCTTTCTTGGCTTTAGCCTCGGCATCCTTTTTAGCCTTCTCTTCTGCGTCTTTTTTGGCTTTAGCCTCGGCATCCTTTTTAGCCTTCTCTTCTGCGTCTTTTTTGGCTTTAGCCTCGGCATCCTTTTTGGCCTTCTCTTCTACGTCTTTCTTGGCTTTAGCCTCGGCGTCCTTCTCCGCCTTCTCTTCTGCCTCCTTTTTAGCCTTCTCTTCTGCGTCTTTCTTGGCTTTGGCCTCGGCATCCTTTTTAACCTTCTCTTCTGCGTCTTTTTTGGCTTTAGCCTCGGCATCCTTTTTGGCCTTCTCTTCTGCGTCTTTCTTGGCTTTAGCATCGGCATCCTTTTTGGCCTTCTCTTCTTCGTATTTCTGAGCCTTAGCATCGTCATCCTTTTTGGCCTTCTCTTCTGCCTCCTTTTTAGCCTTATCTTCTGCGTCTTTCTTGGCTTTAGCCTCGGCATCCTTCTGAGGCTTTTCCTCAGCCTCCTTTATCTTCTTTTCTGCTGGAGATGGTGGCACTTCCACTGGTTTCTCTTCCTGCTTTAGTTTTTCCTCCGGTTCCTCCGCCTTATTCGCTTCCGGCACTATGGCTACGGCTTCGGCAGGTGCCTCAGGCTTTTCTTCGGGCTTAGCCTTTTGCTTCTTCATTTCTTCATCCTTTTTCTTAGCTTCTGCGTCTTTCTTGGCTTTAGCCTCGGCGTCCTTCTCCGCCTTCTCTTCTGCCTCCTTTTTAGCCTTCTCTTCTGCGTCTTTCTTGGCTTTGGCCTCGGCATCCTTTTTAACCTTCTCTTCTGCGTCTTTCTTGGCTTTAGCCTCGGCATCCTTTTTGGCCTTCTCTTCTTCGTCTTTCTGAGCCTTAGCATCGTCATCCTTTTTGGCCTTCTCTTCTGCCTCCTTTTTAGCCTTCTCTTCTGCGTCTTTCTGAGCCTTAGCCTCGGCATCCTTTTTAGCCTTCTCTTCTGCGTCTTTCTGAGCCTTAGACTCGGCATCTTTTTTGGCCTTAGCCTCGGCATCCTTTTTGGCCTTCTCTTCTGCCTCCTTTTTAGCCTTATCTTCTGCGTCTTTCTTGGCTTTAGCCTCGGCATCCTTTTTGGCCTTCTCTTCTTCGTCTTTCTGAGCCTTAGCATCGTCATCCTTTTTGGCCTTCTCTTCTGCCTCCTTTTTAGCCTTCTCTTCTGCGTCTTTCTGAGCCTTAGCCTCGGCATCCTTTTTAGCCTTCTCTTCTGCGTCTTTCTGAGCCTTAGACTCGGCATCTTTTTTGGCCTTAGCCTCGGCATCCTTTTTGGCCTTCTCTTCTGCCTCCTTTTTAGCCTTATCTTCTGCGTCTTTTTTGGCTTTAGCCTCGGCATCCTTTTTGGCCTTCTCTTCTGCGTCTTTCTTGGCTTTAGCTTCGGCACCCTTTTTAACCTTCTCTTCTGCGTCTTTTTTGGCTTTAGCCTCGGCATCCTTTTTAGCCTTCTCTTCTGCGTCTTTCTGAGCCTTAGCCTCGGCATCCTTTTTAGCCTTCTCTTCTGCGTCTTTCTGAGCCTTAGACTCGGCATCTTTTTTGGCCTTAGCCTCGGCATCCTTTTTGGCCTTCTCTTCTGCCTCCTTTTTAGCCTTCTCTTCTGCGTCTTTCTTGGCTTTAGCTTCGGCATCCTTCTGAGCCTTCTCCTCAGCCTCCTTTCTCTTCTTTTCTACTGGAGATGGTGGCACTTCCACTGGTTTTTCTTCCTGCTTTAGTTTTTCCTTTGGTTCCTCCGCCTTCTTCGCTTCCGGCACTACGGCCACGGCTTCGGCAGGTGCCTCAGGCTTTTCTTCGGGCTTAGCCTTTTGCTTCTTCATTTCTTCCTCCTTTTTCTTTGCTTCTGCGTCTTTCTTGGCCTTCTCTTCTGCGTCTTTCTTGGCTTTAGCCTCGGCATCCTTTTTAGCCTTCTCTTCTGCTTCTTTCTTGGCTTTAGCCTCGGCATCCTTTTTAGCCTTCTCTTCTGCCTCTTTTCTCTTCTTTTCTGCTGGAGATGGTGGCACTTCCACTGGTTTCTCTTCCTGCTTCAGCTTTTCCTTTGTCTCTTCTGCCTTCTTCGCTTCCGGCACTACGGCTACGGCTTCGGCAGGTGCCTCAGGCTTTTCTTCGGGCTTAGCCTTTTGCTTCTTCATTTCTTCCTCCTTTTTCTTTGCTTCTGCGTCTTTCTTGGCTTTAGCCTCGGCATCCTTTTTAGCCTTCTCTTCTGCGTCTTTCTTGGCTTTAGCCTCGGCATCCTTCTGAGCCTTCTCCTCAGCCTCTTTTCTCTTCTTTTCTGCTGGAGATGGTGGCACTTCCACTGGTTTCTCTTCCTGCTTCAGCTTTTCCTTTGTCTCTTCTGCCTTCTTCGCTTCCGGCACTACGGCTACGGCTTCGGCAGGTGCCTCAGGCTTTTCTTCGGGCTTAGCCTTTTGCTTCTTCATTTCTTCCTCCTTTTTATTTGCTTCTGCGTCTTTCGTGGCTTTAGCCTCGGCATCATTTTTAGCCTTCTCATCTGCTTCCTTCTCCTTCTCTTCTGAATCTTTTTTGGCCTCATGTTCTGCGTCTTCTTCGTTTCTTTCTTCTTTTGTTGGACGATTTTTTTCCTTTTTGCCAATGATTTTCTTTCTCATTTTTTCATTTCGTTTTCTTCTCTCTATCGCATCCATTTTTCTTTTGATTTCCAATTCTTCTGATTCTTCACTCCTTAATTCTTCTTCAGACATTTCTGGTTGTTCATTCGGCGATGGCTTGTTTATTTTAGTAGATGGGTCTCCGTAGAGTGAATTGATCTCCTAAATATCAAATTCAAGGGATTGAATCAAGGGTGCCGATAAACGTCGCATTGGGAACATTGAAAATTTTAATGAGAAACTCAAAATTTAAAAAAAATGAAAAATAATTTTGAAATTAGAAAAATTGAAAAATATATTGATAGAATGTCCAAAAAGTTTAATTTTCATCAATCAAATTGCCTATTTTTCAGCGCCTTCATTGTTAAGAGGCAATCCTAAAATACTATTCCTGAAATGGGCCGTTTTAGCCATCTTTTCTTAATTATAATTTTATTTTTCCCACCTTTGGAATGAATAATGCCGCGGGTACGCCCTTCTTCTTCCTTTCTTCCTGTCCAACCAAATCTTTTTTCGTTTCAATTTTCTGTTCATTTGCCATTCTTTGTCCAATCTCTGCATTTTCTAAATTATTAATTTTAAATAATTTATTTTATTATTATTGTTTTTGGACAAGGACAAATGAGTTTCTTATGTCGGTTGAGCAATTAATACCTTGACGACAAATGTTGATTATGTGGTTGCTTTCATTCACTTCAAAATTGTTAATTTCCTTAAGCACAATTTTGTCCTCTTCCCGGACTGACAAACGTTGCAAAGCAACGACAATTTCAATTAGCTGTTCACCAAGGCGATTAGTTTTGAACTAAAGCGAAAAAATGAGAACAAAGGGCTGCTACTCTGTTAGGCACTCGCTACCTCCTCAATTTGGCATTGTTCACGATTTCGTTCCCCCATCCGCACTTTGACGTCTGGCACTTGGCAGCCCTCCGCCACCAAGAAGTTCAGCAGTTCCCTTTGCTCCCTCTCATGAACATCGGTCGTTTTCGGTTCGACAGTCTTTAGGCACGGGGCAATTTGCTTTACGCCTTGGGCGATGTTCTGATTTGCAGCTTCATCAATGCGAACGAAGATGGAAGTCTCATCGTAGCCCAACTCATTTGAAGCGATGAAACTGAACACGCCCGCCAACGAAGGGTCAATTCGCATAAATAAGAGCAGCACCGTCCATATTTCACCATTTTTGTCGATCAAAAACCGATATTTTTCGCTGTTTTCCGTCAGATGATGATTGTTGTGATAAATTGACATCTATTGAGATTTTCGGCTTTTACTGGGCTAACACAAAAACATTATTAGTAAGCGAACTTTGGGTTCAAGCGAAGAGCGCAACAGTAAATTTAACACAACTCTTTCACCATTTTTGACATGCAGATCATTCACAGTGTTAATAAAACGCGGCGGATATTGAGTATCTAAAAGCCGGTGTTTTTTTGTTTCATAAGGGATATTAAATGTTATTAGGTTAATTACTAATTAAAGCAGACGAAGAGGCATTAACAAATTGTGTAGAAATGCCTTTCTGGCCAAACAATGCCGAAGATGATACGGGAAATTGAAAATGAACGCGCTTTTTCATTGTTTTCATTTGCCCGTCCGATGATTCCGAAAGAAGTCGAGAAACAAAAAGCGGATCAAAATCAAAAGACTTCTTATGATCAGAATTTTGATCAGCAGTTTGTTTAAAACAAACAGAGATGGGCGAGAGCAAAATGCTATTGATTTCTCTCTCAAGCAAAAAGACCTCGATAGCTTCATCGGAAGAGAACTTTTTAACTTCCAAATATTCACATTCATGTGCAACAGTTTCAATCTCTTCAGATATTTTAGCTACCTTTTCTTCCTCCTCTTTTGGCTTTAACTTATTTTTGCCGTTTTCTTCCGACTCTTTTTTGACCATTGTTATTTCCTTCTTTGATTGATCTTCTTCTTCCTCCTCTTTCGGCTTTAACTCCTTTTTGCCGTTTTCTTCCGACTCTTTTTTGGCCATTTTGTTCTCCTTCTTTGATTTGTCTTCCTCCTCTTTTGGCTTTAACTTATTTTTGCCTTTTTCTTCCGACTCTTTTTTGGCCATTGTCATCTTCTTCTTTGATTTGTTTTCTTCCTCTTTCGGCTTTAACTCCTTTTTGTGTTTTTCTTCCGACTCTTTTTTGGCCATTGTCATCTTCTTCTTTGATTTGTTTTCTTCCTCTTTCGGCTTTAACTCCTTTTTGTGTTTTTCTTTCGACTCTTTTTTGGCCATTGTTATTTCCTTTGATTTGTTTTCTTCTTCCTCCTCTTTCGGCTTTAACTCCTTTTTGGTTTTCTTCCCC